>JAWNOW010000688.1:620000-1820000 GCA_035045625.1 Drosophila formosana | reverse complement strand
ATATATATCTATATAGTTATATATATATAACAGATGCTGGATTTCGGATTAAGCACAATGGATAATTGATTAGTTTCGATTTTGTTTTCGTTTTCATTATGATGGTTTTGTATTTTACTATTTTGTTTTTGATATGTACAGTCTGCAATCGAGGGAGCTCTCTTCATGAGGATTGTGGGGGGGGAGGCAGGGGGTGGTGGGGGGGGGACAGCTCGTTTATTGCAAATTGCAAGAGATTTCATTTATCACATATTTATTTATAGGTAGTATATATGTATATATATTCTTGCACGCATTCAGTATGCATATATATGTATATACACACTCATATCATATGCAGTATTTTGCTTTCATTAATATAATTCTATGCATTTATAAAATAAGTACAAATGTTGCTTCGCTTCGCTTAGCTTCGCTTTTAGGTTTAGTATTCGATTTAGTTATAGTTGTAGCTTTACTGTTAGTATTCGTGTTGCTTT
This sequence comes from Drosophila formosana, assembly GCA_035045625.1. Taxonomy (NCBI): domain Eukaryota; kingdom Metazoa; phylum Arthropoda; class Insecta; order Diptera; family Drosophilidae; genus Drosophila; species Drosophila formosana. Next base: position 1,819,521 of record JAWNOW010000688.1, on the reverse strand, counting down.
CGCTTTTGCTTTTGCCTTATTTATCGCTTCAATTGTAGTTGCAGTTTATTTTGTCATGCGATTCGAATCGAATCGAATCGAATCGATTCCATTTAATTTTATTTCGTTTGTTTGCTTAGGTTTAGATTAGCTAATAGTGTAGATACAAGATACAAGTTCTCTTCTTCTCTCTGCTTTTAATTGACTAGAATTGTGTGTGTGTGTGTGTGTATTTAACTATCATATCTGCATAATTTTCGACTAGGTTATTAAGATATTTTGTTGTTGTTGTGTGTTGTTTGTTTGTGTTCATAAATTGCTCTTTATTAATTGGCCAATAAATTTATTATTATTACTGTTATATTATCATCTACAGACTAGGACGAAAAAAAAAAAAAAAACACCGGCATATATTTATGCATTTATCGATATATGTAGATATACATGCATATGCTTAATCGGATTTGTTGCTTTTGTTTTGTTTTGCTTTCTTTTGTTTTGTTCTATTTTGTTATTTCAATTTATGATTTACACATTTGTTTCAAATTCGATACATACAATAATTTAGAGTCATTCGCATTGATTGCTCATCTGCCCAGCAAACATTCCCTCCGCCCACTTCTTCGCTGGATTAGCCAGAAACTGCTTGCTGCTCGGGGTTGGCATAAGCATGAAATAAACATGGCCAGAACACAAACCAACATAGAAAACTGCAGTGTTTTTGCATTTGACAAATTTGTGGTCATTCAACAAATACCCTGTAATTGCCAGCACCCACTGCTGGGCTAGTTCTGTTCTCAGTACACTTCATTAACTAAACACTTTCTTATTTCAGGTTGGGGACAAGAAGTTGTAAGTTGCATATTCAGGATTTCAATTAGAGATGACAGCTAAACTAGAGATGACAACACGGGCGTCAAGTAAGTGCATTTTATCATCAATCATTAAAAGCGTTAAAACTTCTCTCAGAATTTGCTATATGTATAATATTAAAATTGATTTCATAACTAATTGAGAAATAATTAAAAATTACAATGACATTATTCACATAAGATTTCTAAATATTGTTGATGCTTTAGATAGTTGTTAACGATCAAATTGGGAAACAAATAACCACACCTATCGATAGTTATTATCGACTTGTTGTGCACTTCGCAGTCGCAACTTTAAGCGAAACGACAAAGTTAAGTTTGAAGCTGTTTGGCAAAGTTTTGTTCAGCAAGCGATTACAGGGTATCAAGTGGTCGTTCAGTGCAACTTTGCTGGCTGCGAGTGCGTGTGTGTGGAAGAGTCTGTTAACAACAATAAAATGCTTCGATGTCACAGCTCAGAATGCACATCGTCAAGCAGATTGATGCTCGAGCAGACAGTCAACAAGGGAGGCAAGCAGAGCAGAGGAGAGGAGAAGGAGCACAGGAAGGTAGTCGAGTGGAGAAAGGACATTCGAGTGCACTTTGGATGCCTATGCGAGCACTCGTTGGCATTCGCAAACACTCGCCGCATACATACAGTATGTGTGTATGCAACTGTATGGAGCTGTTGCAATGTGTTGCATGCCACAACACCGCAACCCACTTTGATTTATGTGCCAGTTGAACTCCATCTGTCTATCTGTCTGTCTCCGTCGCTGTCTCGGAACTTGCCGCTTGGCTCTCGGTTCCGCTTTGCTTCTAAACCCAATCTACTGCTTGAGTTGTGTCCTGCGCTATCTTGTCCCAGCCTGTCCCATCGTGTCCAATCTTGTCGTGTCGTCCTGTGTGTGCTGACTGCTGGCAGACACCAAACACTCGCGACTTTGTTTGCACTTAGTTTTGATTCGATTCCACAAGCAGCGATCGCCGATGCGTTTCCCCAACTGCGAAGAATTTCAGCATCAGCGAATCGGTAATAATAAATTTGCAAGCTGCAATTGGTTCGCGTCTTCGCTAAGCACAGGTGGAAGTACATGCTATGGTTTCTCGTTCCATTCTCACAATTATTTTAATTTGTAATCTCTAATAGTTGGGTAGCGATAGGTTGGAATATCGAAGAAAACCTAATCAATGAAATAATAGCTGAGTCAGTCAAGAAAAAGCATCTTACATACATATAGAATATATACTTTAAGTCATGAATAGTATATCTATACTTTTAAAACATGAATTATATTTATAGGAAAATAATATCTTTATTGTATTGTTTTCAAGTAGCTTTCTATTGCTTCACTTGCCATCTAAAACTCTTATTCACTTGCTGACTGATTTGCAGTTGTGAATTCTCCATATTTGGAGTTATATTTGCCAGTTATGAATTCGGGCAATAGATTTCATCACATGTTTCAATTATCCAGCTGTTTGTGGAGTCGTAATTTACGCTGGGATTCAGGGAGAGCTGGGCTCTAATGGGAGCCGAGCGACGACGATGGCAACATTTTTGGAAATTTGCGGGAATCCGATTACGACGGACAGCGAACGCTCCGAGTGCAGCAGCGCTAATCATTGACTACGTTTACAGATTGACTGCGACTGCGACTGGGAGAATGGTTGATGGACTGACTGACTGACTGACTGAGTGACTGACTGACTGAGTGACTGACTGACTGAGTTGACTCGTTGTCTGACTGGTTGAGTGACTGAGTGACAGCAGCACTTTAGACCCCGATGACTTCTTGGCCTCTCTGACTCTGGCTCAACTCATTTGCATGTGTCACATCAGTTTGGGGTGACAACACAACGCGTCACAACAACAAGAGACACGAGACAAGAGACGACACGACACATCACTCACACCCCCACACACTCGCACACACACGCAACCTGAGCTCCAGGACCCTTCTGTGGAGGGTGTGGAGGCGCCTTTGGCATAGGCGATTTTTCAATTAGTTGACTGCTTCAGCTTCTGCTGCCGCTGCTGTCGCTGGCGGCTACAAATTTGCCGGGCTTTGCCCGAGAGCCGGATGACTGAAGACCTCAAGAGCCCCGGAGAGCTCGAGGAGGAGCTTGAAGAGCTGTGTGTGGAAAAAGTGTAGCTGCTTTCAGCCTGTAGCGCAAATTCTACATAATTAAAATACTTAAAGGCTTTAAGCGCAGCAACAAAGTTTGCCAACTTTTCAAATGTTGCTAAAACGCCCGGATGTAAATGTCTGGGGAATCGACTTGAGAATACGCTGTAATCGCTGCTCGATATTTTTCAAGTTTTAAAGGATTCGGGCTCGAGAATATTGACAGCAGGATTTCCACGTGAAGTCATGCTAAAGATTCTTAAACTTGTGCTGAAGTACGGGTAAAAAAAACAGCTCAAGTCAAGGCCAATTAAAATTGAATTATTTTGCTCCCAAAAATATGTAGAGAAATTAATTGCAATCCACAAATAAATTCATATAGAAGCTTGTGAAGTAAGCAGAATACTGGCTGAGATTTTAATATTGTTAAATTCTGTTGAAATATTGAGAATGTTGGAAGCAAAGTTTCCGCCAAATTCTGCGCTACAAATTGTTGAAGCTGAGCTTTGATGAATGGAAAAGTAATTTAATTATATTTCTTCGTGCCAAAATTCAGGGCCAAAAGAAATACAAATACATTAAATGTATTATAAAGATTGTTGAATACTGAATAATTATAGTGATAGATAAACTGAGCAGGGCGACAAACTTTCCGAAACTCTTTGCAGGGTATGCGAAAAAGGCAAAAAAAAAAAAGAAGCCCAAAGCACGCACATGTGTAGAAATGTTTTATGCGTTTCTTGATGCTGGGGGTGTGAGTGTGTGCGTGTGTGTGGGTGTGTGCGTGTGCGTGAGTGTGTGCGTGTGTTGTGAAACTCACTTACACTAAGCTCACTTAAGCATTTTTGCTGTCAATGTCAGGCCCAATTGCGATCCTGATTCCCTGTTTTCAAGTTTCCCTTTTTGTTGCTCGCAATTTCAATCTCAGTTTGCAGTTTGCTGCTGCGACATTTTGGGGCTGTCGTTGGGCGTGGCAGGGGGCGTGGGCGTGGGCGGAGGCGGGGGCGGGTCGCATCTTTAAAATGTTAATGATTGAGCTTAACTGGCGGCATCGCATCGCTCATACGCAACGTTGGCAGCCTGCGACTTGGCAAACGCTCTCATGGCTCTTCATAATTTCTGTTATTAGATACAGCGCACACACACACACACTCTCTCACACACACACACACACGCGCGTGGGGGGCAGAAAGAGGAAGAGGAAGAGGAGGTCAGCTAGCCGCATATTTAATTACATTTGTAGTCGCCCTTTGCTCCCCTTCGGCTGCTCTTGGCAAGTTTTAGAGGGGGTTGGATTTTTGTCGTCGGCTCTTTTGACCTCGATTTAACGATTTTGCTTTGTCATTTGCTAGTTTAATTATGTGCATGGAAATTTATGTGCGACTCCTTGACTTTAAATGAAGTGTAAGGACCCGAGAGTGCCAAAGCCCGGACCCTCGGACCCTCGCTTCCATCCCTCACTCAGCTCGAGCCCAAGGCGAGGCGGGAAAAAAGCGAAACGAATCCCAATCCAATGCGAAATGCCAAAACGCAATCCTTTGGCGCCGCCAGCTGTTTTTGCGACCTCCGACCACGCCCACCGCCCTCGGCCGGCGGCCCCTGTGTGTGCCCCTAACCGTTATTTATGGACGACGCGCCTGATAATGCTGCGAGCCTGCTGCAAGGACCGACGGCCTCGTCCTGGCCTTGTCCTGCCCAAAGGCTCGCTCGCTGCCTGATTAAATTTTGTATTAGCTCAATAAATTTGCAACGCCAAACGAAATCACAACCCCGCAAAAAAAGCAGAGTACAAGAAACGCAAAGAATTCGTCTGCAAAATCATGCAGCATGAATACTCTACCTTTTGCCTTCAACTGCCCGAAAAATAGCAGTAAAACAATAACATTTTTTGTATTATTGTTGACTACAAAAAAGAAATACGTTTTGGCATTTCACAAAATCCTTAATTTCTTTCCTATCAATGTGCATTATTCCTGCGTAGCTTTGATCCCTTTTTAGTAAGTTACATAAAAATTAATTGAAACAAGTTATAACAATTTCTATAACAACAATTTTGATTGTTGCTACTGAAACTGCAACACAAATTAAATTTTGTTATTGATTCTACTGAACTGATTGGGTTTATTAATTGATTTTGGTTTCCAATCTATCTGAATATTTATTGGATGCTAAATAATAATTTAACATAGTGACAATTTTTTGTGCTGAAACTGAATCAAATTTCATTTAGATCTTTTTAGATGTTGAAGAAATTGAAACATTTAAATTGTTAAAGAAGCATTTAAAATTTCTAATTGAAAACGATATTTTCACTGGTTGTTGCAAGCTGGATGACAGCACTGAAGTACTTGGTTTGTCAGAAATGTAAGTCGGACTGAGACTGCGGCTGAGAATGAGAGTGAGAGTGAGAGTGAGAGTGAGAGTGAGAGTGAGAGTGAGAGTGAGAGTGAGAGTGAGAGTGAGGAGAGGAGTGAAAAGGACAAATGTCCAGCGAGACGCAAATGGACAACGCTTAACCCGCAGCTGCAACCTTGTTTTTGCTGCTCTTTTTCTCTGGTGTCGTATTTCAAGCACAGATCCCAGGCAATGGCAGTACTTGCCACATGCCACATGCCCCATGCCTCGTGCCTCGTGCCACAGCTGCTTGAGGCTAATTGATGGCGCGGCTAATTTGCCTTGGCTGCAACGATGATGAGCTGCGACTTAAATGCCGCGAAATGCAAAAAGTACTTGCAACATGAACTCAACTTGCAACTTGCCACTTGCCACTTGCCACTTGCATTGGTCGCAATTGGTCTCGCCTTTTGCACCTTTCCAGCTTTTGGTTTGCAGCCATTTTCTTTGCCCTTCTCAATCTGCATTTTTTTCACCGTTTTCTGTTTCAATTGAGGTTTCACTTTTTCGATTTCGCAGATATTTGTTTTACATCTGTGAAAACTCGATTTCAATGTGCTCGTTATACCCTGCGGGCAGCTAGGATCATACCGACTAGAGGCTAACTTTGCTTTCATTTAATTTATCTAATAAAGTGTATATTCATAGAACATAATACATTTGAATCTGAGTTGAGTTCAAAGTTGAGTTTAAAGAAAAGTAATTAGGAAACCTGATTACTGTTAGGAAACATTTTTTTGCGCAAGATAAGAAGTTTTTTAAATTTAACTTATTGTAATCAATTACAATTATTTCGAATTTTTGAATAATAAACATTGAAAATCCGAATTGTTTTTCACCTATAAAGATAACTTTTGGTCGGGTATTATTATATGTTGCAGAAAACTTGAGCGCTTTTTTAAAATAGTTTTACTAGTATTTTTTAATCTGCAAACAAGTGCAAACTAAAGAATGATAAATTGCTTTTCCTAGTTTTTTCCTTCAGTATTTACAGGGAGTCCATAAAGCAATCGTGACGTTAAAGACTTTAGCTTTTTAGGGTATGTCGGAGTCGGTGATTCGGCTGTGGCTGCTGCCAGAAATTGAGCAACGTGTGTTGCAAGTTTGGCCCCCAAAAATTGTTTACAGCTGTTGCAAAAGCGCTGACGAACTGTGAACTGCGAATTGCGAACGAGACGAGAACGAGAAGCAGAAGGAGAAGGAGAAAGAGAAAGAGAGGAAGAAGGGGAAGGAGACACACCTTAGCAGCTTGTCAATTGGATTTTGGGGCGGGGGGTTGAAAACCAGGCTTTAATTTGGCTAAGCTGGCTACGCTAGTGAGTGACAGCGAGAGCGACAGAGACGGAGAGAGAGAGAGGGAGAGGGAGAGGGAGACAACGACATCGAGAGTCGCGTTAATTACGCGACTTTTGCTGCGGTCGACCATTCGCTGATTGCAGCTAGACGCTGCTGCTGCTGCTGCTGCTGCTGTCGACAGCGCTGTCAGCATCGGCACGCACGACTAGAGCGCCCTCTGGCGTGTGCCGGGCCAAGCTAAGGCGAGCCCACAGAGCACACACACACACACACACACACACACACACACACACACACAGTGCAGCGTCATCTCTCTGCTCTGGTCCCCGCCGCACAGTGGACAAATCCAGAAAGTCATATGCATAAAATATAAAAATAGAAATCAAATGTATTTTGGTAAAAAATGTAAAGATCATAAATCAGCAACTTTCTTAAATACTTTTTAGCCCACAAACATACATATGTATTTTAAACTATAACAATTTAATTGGCCTCTTCTCTTATTTCGCAATATTAATTCACTTGGGAAGTGTGCATATATTTTATACATTTAGTGTTCAGTAAATAAATACAAATACATTTTGGCTCAAAGTTTCTTTCAGTGTTTGTTGAAAGCTTGGCTTTAAACTCATTTTATTTCTCTTGAATTGTTGAGAAATTTGAATAAACTTTAGATACTTTTCTCATATATTTTTTAATTTAAAAAATTTACTTGGCCGCAAAAAACATTCAACTTTCATGGGAGTTATTTCATGTAGAATATCGCAATAATAAGCGCATTTTTTGTTGTCTGCTAATAGGGGCCCAGGCCTCGAGGCTTTTCTACTCTATTTTAATAAACAAAATTATATTGACGAAAATATTATGTATACAAAATTCTCTATAAATGTATCTAATTTAGGCAGCGATTCTCATTAGACTATTTGGAATACGAATTCCGAAATGGCGCCATTTGAATTCGTTCACTTAGTGTGTTTCAAGAGCTGTGACTTTTGCCGCGACACAACCGAAAAGTGACCACTGTGCGTCGTACGCCTTTCATCTGCAGAGTTAGTCACGCCAATTTTATTGCACTGCTGACATCGCTGATGACCAAGTGGGAGCGTGTGCCAGCGAGAGGGGGCAGGGGCAAAGTAGAGGAGGGAGGGGAGGGGAGGGGCAACTCAACTATCATTGGCAACAATGGCGTAGAACAGTTTTCAGGATTTCAAGCGGAACAATTAAGTTAACGATCTGCGGACATGAGGAGCGCCAAGTGACAGAAATCGTGCTGCCAAAGTCCGGCCACGTGCTCTGGTCAACGTCGCGTCACACGTAGCCACGCCCACCGCCCTGCCACGCCTCCAGCCCCAACACACTGACTGCACAACACAGTTGTTGCTTAAAAGCTTGAATAAATACAGTTTGATGCGAGCACACCAGATTGCTCAAGCAAAGTCCGTCCGTCTGTCCGTTCGACTTCCTGGATCTCAGCGACTATACTATATAGCAAGAGTCTCAAATTTCCTGGTAACTACGAGAAAACTTTGATCGCATTTTGATATAAGCCTATTTGACAACTAATTAAAAGGGCACTAATTTGGGTTCGAATTTGGAAAATCCGATTACAGCATTTTAATAAGCATAATGCTTACTAAACAAATTAGTTCATAATGTACATAACCATATTAGAACTATTTTCATATGTCTATAGCTTACAGGCTTTTTACAGAGTCAAGTTTAAATAATACTCTCTTTCAACTACTTTTAATTAAAAGTGCGTCAATCAAAATATAAATTTGTCCAGCAAACAGCAGCTCAACATGTTTGCTGTTAAGTTAACAGCAGCTCAACATGTTTGCTGTTAAGTTAACAGCACTGCACATTTATTTAACAGTTGTACAAAACTTGTCTGCAGTTTAACATACGTATGCTAAACAGAATCAAGTTTAAATGTCATTCGCATTCGCTAAATATAATTTAAATTAAAATGATGTACAAAATAAAGTAAAATGAAATTGTAAATTCGTCTTGCAGCTGTGAAATCCATTTAACAGACTGTTATTGAGCTGTCTGCAGTTTAACATGCACTTAACAGAGCGCAGCTTAGAGCCATGAAATATGCAATTTGAGGGATTTCAGCATTGGGCATTGGCATGTCTTCGGGCTGCTTTCGGACTGCTTGGAGTGCTGGTCACTGTTTGGCTTAAAGCCAAGTTTTTGGGCCAACATGGCTTCAATTAGCCAAACGTCAAACTGATTAAATGAATTGCCGTATTATGTGTGCCCAGAGTTGCAGCTGAAGTGGCAGCGCCAAGCGGTGGGGAGAGGGGCGGGGGAAAGACGTAAGGGAAATGCGAAAATGTAAAACCAGCAGAGCTCAACAAAAGACGGAAGAGAGAGGAGAGGGAATCAGGGGGGGGAAGGCAGTTGGGTTACATTACAAGAAGTGGACTTGAAAGTAAACAAAGTTTTAATTTCCTTCAATGATTTCTCTGCGCATTTGTTTTGGGCTTGAGAGAAGCCCCAAACGGTCTCTCACTGTGTGTGTGTGTGTGCGAGTGTGTGTGTGTGTGTGTGTGTGTGCGAGGGAGAAAGAGAGAATGCTTAGCATCATAATCAAGTTAGATAAATCTAAATCCTTTGCGATAAGCGACTAAAGAATAGCCGCCTGTTCCTTTTTTGGCTTGCCTAGCAAAACTTTTCCCTGCCTCTCGCTCTCTCTCTCTCTCGCTCTCGCTCTCGCTCTCACTCAGTGAGTGTGTGGAGGGGGGGGGGCAAGCAGGGAGCGGGGAGCGGGGGGAGACGAATTAGAGCGCTCCCAATGCCGTAGCGAGTGAATAGAATTTGTAATTTCCGTTTTTCGTTTTGTATGCTAACCCAGAGCAGAGCAACATTCCCTCGCCCCTCTCTTCCACCCCTCTCTCCTCCATCCCCCCTCTGTGACCCTGTGCGCTCCCAGAGTTGAGCCTGCAGCACTTTAAGTGTGCTCCTCACAGCACAATGAAGCTGTTCAAGTTCCGCTTTTGCTCCTCATGTTGCTGCTGCTGCTGCTGCAGTTTGTCTTTAAGGCAGCCGCAGTTCAATTGCTTATCCCTCGTCTGCCCCCTGCACTTCTCTTCCCCCTCGCCTCTCTCTGCTATGCCAGTTCGAATTTCGGATTTGTTTAACGGCTCGGAATATGACGTTGAATGCCACAACAACAGCAGCCTGCTGCATTTAAGGATGAGCGAGAGCAAAAGCTTTGAAGCCATTTGCCATTTGCCATTCGCCATTTTCTACTTTCCATTGCCACTTCCATTCTGGCCGTTTTCCATTTGCATTTGCAAAAGTGAAACGTTAAATTTGATAGCTTCCTCGTTCGGCTTGAGGAGGCAACAACTGCATGCCGCATGTGCCTCAAGTGCTGCCAGCTGCATAGAACTACATATAAAAAGACTAGAGAGAGGCAGGCAAAGAGATCCGGTCTTAAAGCAAGATCCTCACACTGATTTTGTAAGCCTATTTGGAGAGCAGCTAAACACAGTAAAGTTCTACTGAAGAGTGAATCGAAGGGGCTTGAGAGTGCTATATATAACAACAATGAATTATTTCCATTTAATCAAGCAACATCAAAGTTGGCAAAATAAGTTTACTTACACACCAAAAAAATGTATTTGTTTCAACTTCCTGCTTCTTGTTGAAATGAAAGCAATCAAATATTGAAAATACTCGTAAATATTAATTATCTGTGAATTTTACGTAGCCTCAAAATCAGAAGTGAGATTTGTATTGAGCCAACACAATTTGAGGCAAAAATGATCATTTTCATTCTAAAGCGCAGAGGCAAGGCAAATAAAAATGCGAATTTGTATTGTATTTTTGTCAGCAGTAAATTTGTGTTTCCCATTCGTATTCCACGTTTAAATCATTTGGGGATCTTAAATACAAACTTATTGAACCAAATGTTAAAATTCAATTTGCATTTAAAAGTTAGAGCAACAAAAAAGGAAATTTCATAAAGAGCTAAGTAGATGATAATAAAATGGGTTTTGTGTAAGAAAAAGACTAAATTTGCGTCATCATCTTAAAGCCTATAGTTGGTATTTAAAAATACACATTAAGAGAGAGATTTATTCTAAATTCATGCTGACACAGGGAAGCACTCTGGAAAAGACTAAGTTGGCGTCATCCTCTTAAAGTTGGAGCGAAACCTGCTTAAAATACTCTAAATTAACTCTGAAGAGGAAGAAATAGATTTGCACTTTGTAGTTTTGGATCTCTCAGCTTGGATTTAAATAAAATATATTTTGAATGTGAATTGGGCAAATCGCTTGCAGAGGGAACAAGGGGCTCTGGAGGGCAGAAGATCCTCGGATGCGAATGGTCTACGATGCCTACTTACATGGCTAGAGATTAGGCTAATGAACTTCTTTTGCTATGAATGCGTGGGGAGAGAATTCGAGGACAATGGGGCAGAATCTCGAAGTTGTTCGGGGGTGAGGGGGATCGAGGACTATTCTGGGAGTTGCGAAACTTACTTACTGATTACTGATTAAGCGAGTGTGGATTAAAGTGCAAACTGTGTCGCAGTGTTTGATGTGGTTGTGGAGTGTCCGCTGGAGAGGCTGGCTTCGGACGTTTCCGGCGTCGTCGCCAGGCGCTGTGGCCGTGGCTCAAGAGCTGGACGAGCCGGGCGGCCAGGAGGCGGGCGTATCGCCACCACTCGACGCAGCTGGCGACGGCGATGAGGAGGATCGCGTTGACGCCCAGGGCCAGGGAGGCGGCCGAGGAGCCCAGGTTGCCCTTGGTCAGCATGTCGGCGCAGCGGCCGATGCCGTCGATGTTGAGCTCGCTCATCACCCGCCCGTTGACCTCCAGCGGCGAGATGCAGTAGTTCTTCTGCAGGAAGTCGCTCAGGTTGTGGGCGCCCTCGGCGAGCGGGCCGTCGAGCAGGGTGTGGATGTGGCAGCCGCAGGGGAAGTGGTTGTTCACCAGCTGCAGGTGGTCGACGCCGTCCACGATGATGGCGTTGGGGTTGGGCGTCTCCAGGACGTGGTTGCCGTGGAACTTGAGGTGCTTGATGGCCGCCGTGTACGTGAAGTTCAGCTCCTCGATCGAGTCGATCTTGTTGTTGAGGATCTGCAGCGTGTCCACCTGGCTCAGGCCCGTGAAGGCGTCCGCACAGATCACCCCCAGGTCGGACTCCTGCAGCGTGAGCAGCAGCACGTTCGACAGTCCCCGGAACGTGAACGGCGATATCTCCTTGAGGTCCATGTAGGCCAGCTTGAGCAGCCCGACCGCGTCCATGCCGAAGAAGGCATCCTGCTCGATGCTCCTGATGCCCGACGGCAGGATCAGGTGTCCGACGTTCGTGAGGCTCGAGAAGGCGGAGCTCTCGATGCGGATCAGCGGGTTGTTGCTCAGCAGGATCAGCTTGATGTTCGACGTGCCCGCGAACGCGTTGCCCTCGATCCGCTGGATCTGGTTGTGGCTCAGCAGGATCGTCGACAGGTTCTGCAGTCCCGCGAACGCGAACTGCGCCACCGTCTGCAGCGGCGTGTGCTGGATCGACAGCTCCCTCAGGCGGGGCAGGCCCCGGAAGGCGAACTGCTTGATCCGCGTGATGTTGTTGCCGTCCAGCGAGAGTTTCTTCAGCGCGCGCAGCCCGGCGAACGAGTCCGGCTTGATGATCGGGAAGTTGTTCTTGGTCAGCGCCAGGTTCTCCACCGTCGCGGGCAGCTGGCGCAGCGGGATCTGCTCGAGTCCGCCCGTGTTACACAGCACCTAATCGACGGGGCGGGGGAGAGACAGAGAGACGGGGAGAGATCAGTGAGAGTTTGTGTTGCATTACGTCATATATTGGATCAGTGGGAGCTTGTGATGCAAGAGTTAGAGGATGAATCGAAGTCGAAATATTCTATAACCTTGTCTTTGGAAATGATAAGTATTATTTGGGTGTTACACAGCACCTGATCGACGGGGAGGGGAGAGACAGAGAGGGGGAGAGAGATCAGTGAGAGTTTGTGTTGGATTACGTCAGTGTTTTATAACCTGGGTATGCGAAATGCTACGAGTTTATTTGACTTTTTCTTTCTTAGCTTTGTAAAATAATACAATAACGAGGAACACAGAAGTGACAATATTCTGTTATCAGTACAAAATATATTGGATGAGAGAGGGCTTGTGATGCAAGAGTTAGAGGAGAAATCGAAGTCGAAATATTCTAAACCTTGTCTTTGGAAATGCTAAGTATTATTTGGGTGTTACATAGCACCTGATCATCGGGGCGGGGGAGAGACAGAGAGAGGGGGAGAGAGATCAGTGAGAGTTTGTGTTGGATTCGATGGATCACATTACGTCAGTGTTTTATGATCTGGGCATGCGAAATGCTACGAGTTTATTCGACTTTTTCTTTCTTAGTTAAAATAATAAAATACAATAACGAGGAACACAGAAATTACAATATTCTGTTATCAGTACAAAATATATTGGATCAGTGGGAGCTTGTGATGCAAGAGTTAGAGGAGAAATCGAAGTCGAAATATTCCATAACCTTGTCTTTGGAAATGCTACGTATTATTTTGGTCCAGCAAAATAATTAAATTAAATAGGTAAAAATACAAACACTACAACATACTTTTGTCTCAACGAATTCATCTGTTCTGTAGCATACAAAAATATTGAATCGATGTTGAAAACTTTAATAACTTAATTCATTCTTAGCTTGGGTGACTAGTTAAACTGATTTCAAATGCATAAAATAATTAAGATATTCTTTTCAACACATACATTTAAAAATTTAGCGGCCAGAATTTTGTTATGTTTTAAAAAAAAAACTAATTCCAGCAGAAAATAGAATCAGATATCTTTACAAAATGAAAACAAAATAAAGCCAAATCACATACGTTTTCGCAAATTGACAATTCAAATAATAAATGCACGGAAAATCTCGATAACATTGACATCTGAAAACATCGATAAATATCGCGTGCAAAATGTAATCGATGCACTTGTGTTTTTTCACATCTCTAGTTGGCGCTGCCAAAGGTCAGATGGGGCAGGGAGGAGGTCAGCTAATGTAGTGCCACGTTGATGATGACACTCTGACTGAATTAGGAATAACGTAGCTGAAGCTGTGACTAGGGGGGAAGTGGCGAGGCGGGGACGTCGGGAACTCGGAACCCGGCGCGAAAATTGAATTTGCGGCTTTATTGCTGCAAATAAAATTAAATCGAATTTTTCCTCTCTCTCTCGGTCTTTATTTTTTTTTTATTTTCGTAGCAACTTGTAGGTCAGGCGCTGCTTCCTTTACGTCTGCTTTATGCAGTCAGTGTTTCATTTTTCGGGTTTACCACGCACGTTCCTCGTGCCCCGCTCCTCGTGCCCCGCTCCTCGCTTTGTCTTACATTGTTTTGCTCCCCCAGCTATCTTTATTTCGCGTCTCTGCTTTGTGCTTTCATTTTTTACAACTATTATGTGCTGATGTGTGCGTTTGTGGAATCACCACGCACCCAAGCTCCCGTCCTGTTCCTGTCCCAGGACCTTGTCACTGTCCCTTGTCCACTGCTGTCTCTCCATTTGCCTGACTTCTCCGACAGCTCGCAGCTCGCAGCCTCCATCTCTGCCTTTGACCTAGACCATCTGTCTATCCGCTGTCGCGACGCTTGTCGCTGTCACGTTGATGTCATCGTCGCTTGTCCTTTGTCCCGTGTCCTGTGTCCCAACCTATTCCGAACCCGCTTCTCGCCATTTTTACTGCAATTCTCTCTAGAGATGGGTGCGTGTGTCGCTCCTTTTCCCCTCCCAAAAGATACAAACACAACTTAAACATAGAGCGAATAAGAATCTTGTTAATTGTTCCTTTTTTCATTGAGTATTTCATCACAACCAACTGAAAACTCACATTTAACATTTCCTTAATTGACAGTATTCTCTGAGGGATATTGGATTTATTGGGGCAACTTATGTAAAACCCTTTTAACAATGGGCTTTGCTCTGCAGTTGATCCCATAAAGACAGACATGACTTAGGACGATGTTCTAGAGATATTATTTTGAAATTCGAAAATATTACAAAAAAAATGTCAGTTTAATAATTGTTTTATATTGTAAAATCAATAAAATAATCAAACATAAGAAATTAAATTTAGTTTCAAGTAAAATAAAATGAGTTGCAAATATCAGAAAAAGCTATTGTAATTTTTTGTAAAAAAAAATCGTTCCCTGGCAGACCTGCTTCTGTAAGCTCCTCTGAAGAAGCGATAATCAAACGGACTCTTTTCAGATCGATTGAGTTTTGTCCTTTGATTGTTTGTCCCCTCACGATGTCATCGCTAATCGCGACGCTACAAAAGCTCAGTCCAGTTGCTCCCCCCTCTCACTTCTTCGGGGTCCCGCTTCCCCTGCTCGACACATTTGCGCAATTTTCATACGCTTCACCTTTTAAATGAACGAATTAAAAGTTTCATTTCTCTTGCTGCTTTCTTTATGTTTTCTTGCTCTTGGTTGTTATTGTTCGTGTAACTGTTGTTTATGTGCATGTTTTGTTGTTCATTCCCGGCTTCTCCGCTTCTCGGATTCTCCGCTTCCCTGTTGCTCGTTGTCCCTCTTTCCGTTTCAATTCATTTCGTTGCACTGCGCTGCATTTGCACTGCGTTTCATTCCATATTGTTGCGCAGCTTTATTATCGCGTTTTTGTTTCGACTTTCTGCGCGTTTGTTGTTCCCATTTTAATGAAATTTTCCTTTTGTTGCGAAAACAAGTGGCGAATTTGCAGCACGAATTTCGCTCCGCTCTTCATCTGTGGCACCCAAGGAAAAACACAAGCAGCGAGAGTCCGCTGCGAACTGTAATTGCCTCGAGAACCCCTCGAAGTGTGCCACACCTGCCTCACCGGTCAACAGTTGTAATCCCGGGTCTTAAACACACTATTAAGTCGAGTCGGGGACTCTAGAGCAGTTGTTCAGGGCAGTGAATGGAACGGAAGGTCAGTCAGTCAGGTAGTGTGGAGCACGCTGGGGGAGAAGGTTGTGCGGGGCAGTACCAGAGGGCAGTAAATGGTCGGTTTATGTAGTGCAAGGCGAGGCAGAAGGTACGAATGATAATCAGGTAGTGTAGGGTGTGGTGAGGTGAGGTAGGCCAAGGTAGTGCAGGGCTCTGCCCGGTACTACCCGGTTGCGCCTTGGGGGTCCTGCTGAATTACTTCGTGTTGTGCGCGCTTCGCCGTTGTACGTATTTTTGGAGTGCTGAGTAAATCATTTCATTGTTCATAATCTGGAATAATGAAATCACTTAAGTTCTCAATTTGGCAAAAAATGACGATGCCAGCAGCGTTGCGTTGCGTCGCGTTGCGTCGCGTCGCCAGAGGCCCCACTGGTAATAAGGATGCGCATCAAGCGAGCCGCTGAAGCTGCGCCCCCGCAGTCTTGTGCTTTTGGCTACCCGCAAAACTCTCGCGGGAGACAATTGAATACGAGGCTGGGCAAACACTCGTGCAGCCGGCCTGGCCAGATGGAGGAGGTGTAACAAGTGGAATGCGAGCCACTTCCCGGTAGCAGTCGAAAGCAACTCTCGAAAGCCCTCCCCGCTTCATCAGTGCATTTGAAACAAAGGGAAATGACCATTTTCCCAGCATTTTCGATTTAATTTTTGTGCTCATCACAGCCACGGCACGGCACGGCACAGCAAGAAGCTGGCCAGCTGGGATCCCCCAGACGACCTCGCGCACGTTGTAGTTGAGCCTGTAGTTGTAGTTGTAGTTGTGCTCAGTCCTCATCTACACACTGATTTGCTTTTCTTTGGCATGCCCTGGGCTCAAATAAAATCAGACGTGGGGTATATCAGCTGACTAGAGTGTTTTGTATTGATAACTCATACTATGCACATTACATTCCTCAACAATAATACTGAATTTGCAGTAATTTAATAAAATAAAATTATTATATTCTGGCATAATTTATTTCGTGACAAGTCTATTGAAAGTGCCTAATTAATATTATTTGAAAAACAAAATAACTATTAATTATTCCTTGCATCTTCTCAGTTTTTCAACATCCTTATGTATTTGTGTACAATCGATGTATGAAAAAAAAATGTATTTAAATTAATTATCTTATAAATAATATAAATATATGCATGTTTGATCGAAATCGGCTGACAACTGTGGAAGGTGGCGCAGTCGAGAGTCGAGCACAGGGTGTCTGGCGGTCGAGCAGCCGACTGCGCCTCCTTCCGCTGACGTTGATGACGACGATGATGATGCTGCACTGAGCTAACAACTGGCACAACTAACAAGTGGGATGCCAACTACAACAAAACACTCGCCTAGCCGACTGAGAAAGAGAAGTAGGGGGGGAGGGAGAGGGAAATAGAGATTGTGTTAAGCTTACTTGAGTCTGGGACAAGCAGATGCACTCGGCTGGGCATGATTTGGATGTTTCGGTTTGTTGCGAGTTCCACAGGCAGACAACAGAGAGCGCAATTATGAGCAGCAGCCAGGAATTGCACATTTCACGTTGTTGCTGACACGACAGTTTGGCGGCGTAATTGAGCTCGATTCTCTCTGTCCCTATCACTCACTCGCACTTCTGCTTCCACGTCCACGTCCAGTTCCTCTTCCACTTCCTTGCTGCCGTCTCGCTCTCGCTCCAGCTTCGCAGGTTGCCAGACTGTCGGCCAGACTGCCAGACTGCCAGATTGCCAGACTGCCACAGCTCTTCTCCGCTCAGCCGCTGCCGTCGCTGCTTCTTACTTATTTATTTATGTTGTTTCTTCGTCGTCGTCGTCGTCTTCTTCTTCTTCGCCGTCGTCTGTCCTTTTTTTTTTTTTTGGTTTTTTCTTGTTGCTGCTGCTTCTTTTCGTATATTGCGTTATTTCATTTGAACTTTCTTTTTATATATTCTTAAGCTTAATCATATTTATTTATGCTGCTGCTGCTGCTGCTGGGCGGGGTGTTGTTCTGGGGGCGTGGCGCACGGCACTGTGGGGAAAGAAGAAGCAGAGCTTAATATTTAACTTCTTATAGATAAACACCCTTCGCGACTAGCCAAATCACTAGTGCGTCAACTAGTCCACTAGTTCGACTTTATCCACAGAACTAGTTCGGAACCAGTCACTCAGTGAACATAGAGCAAATGCTGGTTTGATTTCAGTTTGATTTATGTATTTCTCTACATATTTTTTTATTTATTTGCTTATTTAGGAACATAGAACAAATCGTATTTATTTATTTATTGTTATTGATGTGATCAAAGACAACTTTTCTTCTTCCACTCGTCGTCCGCTTGTACAGCGTTCGAACTCTAAAACGGCTATATAATTAGTTAAATATATAACATAGCTCAGAATCAGCTACCTTCTGTAGTAGACGCGCACCAGCGACGCACTAGTCCGCAGCTGTCTACGAAATGGGTAGTTCGTGGGTACTTTATGGTACAATTGAAGCAATCTTCGCCAGCCGTGCTGGAGGCAAACACACACTCACACACACACACACACACACACACACACACATACATACATACATACATGCAAGCTAAGTAGTCGGCCATGCATACATAACCTCAAAGCCTAC
Organism: Drosophila formosana; assembly: GCA_035045625.1. Taxonomy (NCBI): domain Eukaryota; kingdom Metazoa; phylum Arthropoda; class Insecta; order Diptera; family Drosophilidae; genus Drosophila; species Drosophila formosana. Next base: position 1,801,340 of record JAWNOW010000688.1, on the reverse strand, counting down.
ACTTAAAATCTGCTGCCTGCGATGACATGCAAAATGTATGCGCAGCTTAAGCAGCCAGAGCGAGAGAGACAGATAGAGGAGAGCAGCCAGATCGACAGTTGGCATGAACCTGGCAGCTGTGGCTCAAGCTCAGTGCTTAGTAACCCACCACCCCAAACTCACCACACCCGCCTCCGCCCCACTGAAGCCAGAGGCCTGCGGCGACGACAGCGACTGAGACGCAGGCAAAAAGGCAAAGGCCGCACTGACGTTGACGTTGGCGTTGAGCTTAGCCTCTGCTCTGCTCTGCTCTGCTCTACGGAGGCTGGTTGTCAGCTCCTTGCTGGCCTGGCCAAAATAGCTGCTTGTTAATCATCAATAATAAATAAGTAATGCAAGGTGGACGTCAAGCTGCAGCAGCAGCAAAGCAACAGCTGCCAGCCTGCAATAACAACAACAGCACGAGCAACAACAACAAGCGGGAACAAAGCCAATGCAATATAATAACTAAAATTGCTCCAAAGAGAATTTGCGATGAGACGACAAAGTCAACGTCAACGTCAACGACGACGACGTTAGAAAAGGAGAGTGCGATAGGGAGAGGGAGAGGTGAGTTTGAAATGTTTAAATGCACAAATCAAATATGCAAGCGCAGTCGAAAAGACAAACAGGCAAGCACACACACTCTCACACACACACACACACAAGCACCTGATGTCCGGCTGAAAGCTGAAGCTAAGAGCGCCTGCCTTTTAATTGAACAGCAGAGCAGCCGACTAAGCAAAATGCCAAAGAGAGCAAATGCATAGGCGAATGCACAGAGAGAAAAATAAGTGATGACACCCTTGAGGGAATCCGAATAATTATGAAATATGAACTATTATTGAAATCAAATATGCATAAATTCAATTCTTATTTTATTTCAAGTCTGTTATTTACATGAAGACAAGTTCAAACAAACATTCAATTATATGTAAGGCACTTTGATAGTACCGCTGAGTGTAAGAGCAGCAAGAAATGCCGAAAATAAATGTGTACGAAGGCAAACTGCGTGACCTTCTAATTGGAAAGCTAAGGCAAAAACAAAGAGCGCAATCGAAGAGAGTGGAAGGAGAAGGAAGAAGGTTTTTCTTTAAGCAGGCGATCTGCGGTCGCTCTTAATAAATGCAGAGAGCGCGCGCCTAGAACTTTGTTGCTCACTGAACTTTTAGTAGTGTGCGACTCCTCAACAAGTGAAGGAGCAACCGTAGATCTGCAGTCGCTTTAAATTCAAGCAGAGCGTGCACATGTGTTGTGCAAGCGAGAGCGAACGATACTCGACGCTGCTCACACACACACACACTGAATCTCATTGCATGCTGAGCTGAGCTGCTGGGATAACGGGAAAATAACAAATGGCGGCACAAGCTCAAATAATGCACAGACAATTTCGGATAAGCAGCTGCAGCAACAACAATGCCAAAAGGAATCTCAAATGTGACAACAAAAGCAGGGCTCCAAAAACACACAGCTTAGTTGCAGTTGCTGTAGCAGCTGCAGCTGCAGCTGAAGCAGAGATGAGGACTCGGAGCCAAAAGGCCACGCGGAGCTAATCAATCAATTTGATGCAACATTTTATTGAATCAACAACAACAACGACAACGACAACTTGAGCTGCAGAAGAAACAAAATGGCGTTCAGCAGGTAACGTAACACACATAACGTAGCATAAGGCAGCAAAGTGGCAGCTGGCGCCCGCTAGATGGCGCTGCACGATCGAAGTGCGTTCTTCTTCTGAAGTTCAGAGAGATAAAGCTAGGCAGATGTTCGTTAAATGTCTCCGCATTGTTTATTGAACTTTTATTTAACGTCACAAACAAGCGAATGATTCGAGTGTTCAGTAACTTAGGCGAATGCAGGCTAGATGGCTTCGACTTGAGCAACTGGGCGAGAGATGGCGCCACTCACAGTTTAAATCGTTTCTCTGATCGCAAAATGATATCATATGAAATTTAAAGCGTGTAAGCTGCAGCCCAGAAAGATATTGAGTTATTAATGTCACAATCAATCGAACAATCCGAGTGTAACGTAAGCAGTAGCGTAAGCAAATGCATGTAGAGTTAAGGCTTCGACTTGCGCAACTGGGCGAGAGATGGCGCCACTCACAGTTTAAATCGTTTCTCTGATCGCAAAATGATATCATATGAAATGGGGCACTTTAAAAAGTGTAAGCTGCAGCCCAGAAAGATATTGAACGGTGCAGGGCACCGTAAGCGCCTTAGGCAGCAGCCACTGAGAGCAAATAAAGAAGGCAGAGTACAATATATTTTAAAAAGCGCTCGCGGTCGAGGCTTAGGTTTGTTTCCTGGCAACAACGCTCCACCCACCAGCATCGTGCAACTGCAGCGTGCAACTGCAGCGTGCAACTGCAGCGTGCAACGTGCAGCGCGGAGCGGCAACTGCAGCAGCTGCATGAGGAATCGTTTAAGCCGTTATTAGAGCCAATTAGTGGGATACATTTCAACATGCAACATGCAACGTTAACAGCAAAAACATCAGCAGCAACGGCAACAAACGATGCCACAAAAACATATCATGTTGCTGCAGCAGGACACAACTGTCAGATAAATGCCAGCATAATTATAGCGCAACTCGATGCCGAACCGATTTGTTCCGCTAACTTTAAACAGTTCTATTGAAAATGCATTTTCCGCTCTCCCACAAAGCGTTTTTGCCCTCGCAATTGCCTGCGAAATTCTTAATTGGATCAGGGCGCAGTTTAGGCTCCAAACAGCTCCAAAACAGCTCAATTATTGCGAAATCGCAACAGCTAAAAGCTTAAAGCATTTATGAAACTATTGAGTACTTTTTAAACCATGAATCCATTTATTAAATACATAATGAATTCCAAAAATGCATATATTTGAAGAACGTTTAACTAAAAATATGTTTCTGGACAATTTTAATAGTGAGAGTTCCTCCAAAAGCCTTGAAATTATTGAGTACTTTTTAGTTAGTTTGTTTTTTACATATTACATGCATAATAAAAAACATTTTATAAATTATGTATTTCTGAAATGCATTTAACTAAACATATTTCATCAGATTTCGATTTAAACTATAAGCTGATAATTTGTGTTCAGTAATAATTTCTTTCAAAATTATTAAATCCTTTTTTCATTTATAAAATACAAAACGAACTATCTTTCATCCATTTGGTATATTTCTGGGGCAAGCTTCAAAATAACCGAAATATATGCACAAAACTGAAGTTCTTTTGTTATATATGTATGGTTGTTAAAATTCCTTTAACTTTAATGCAGCAGTTGAAGCCAGCAATGAAATATTTGAAATTTTGTGAATTTAAAGAAACTCGACAGAGAACATTTTGCAGCTTCTCCGTGTTGGCTCAAATATGTTTGTCAAATCTTTGTGCTTTACGGCTTTAACTCTCCTGCAGCAGTTGTAGCTATTATTTTGGAGACGTTGCTTTGACCTGGAACACTTTTAAAAGTTCCATCGATCAAGCTCGTAAATGACGCTTTGAAAAAGGCTGTTTCTTAATTAAACATATGTTAGATACATCGAGAGATTCTTGGGTATATATATAGACAAATGATGTATATAGATACATAGACAAATGCATTGATGGATAGATACATTTATTATATTTAGATACATAGATACGAGTGCTTTAGATAGATAGGTAGGTAAGTAAATTGTTATTTAATGTTATATGTAGATAGATTAGTTGGATAGAAACATAGAGAGATTCATAGCTAGATAGACAAATGAGATGCATAGATATCTGATAGTTTGGATAGACGAGTGGGTAGATATATGAAAACAATGCGAGATAGATAGATAGGTAAACAAGATACTCGTATGTAGGTATATAGATAGATAGATGAATTGATACTTAGCTAACCAAGTTGTTATTTATTGCTATCGATATGTAGACAGATGGATGGATACGAAGATAGTTGAAAAGTTATAGTCGCTAAGCATCTGGGGAATGATATCGACGAGATGCGAAGCTCATAAGTTAATGTCCGGTTGTGTCCGTTGTCCGTTCGTCCTTTGTCCGTTTGTGTCGTTTGCTCGCAAGCAAAATAAATATCGTTAAATAGATAAGCAAAGAAGCCAGCAAATAGAATTATTCTGCCACGCATGCGAGGGCAGCAGGAGGGAGGAGGGAGGAGGGAACGTTGGCCAAGAAGGACAAACGAGCCACGATGGACACAATGAACAATGAATGCAGCAGGACGCAGGATGCAGGACACATTCTGTGTGTGTGTCGCTTGGTCGCCGGGGCCACATTCAATTGCTGCCAACAGGGAGCAGGACCAAGGACGACTGGGGAAGGGAAGCGAGAGAGCTGGCAACAAGGATATGCGAGCTGGCTGCACCTGCCTGGCAAGCAGCTCAGCTCGGCTCGGCTCGGCTCGGCTCAGGCGGCAGCCAAGTGCTTGACCATTGGAGATAATTTAGAAAACCGCACACACAGAAGCGGACAGACAGAGAGGAGAGTGGAAAGAGTGGGAAGGCCAAAGGATGTCAGTCAATCACAAGGACAGAAGGACACTCGACAGCAGTTGCTGCCTTCAATTAGAGTGGCAAGAAAAAAGATGGCTCAAAGCGGGTCTCGCACTCGGCGCACTTCATTAGCGTGCAACTCGCAACTTGGCCAATGGCCATTTAATGATCAGCAGCGTGTGGCGTGTGGCAAGTGGCAAGTGGCAGTTGCAAGTTGATCCACAGCCGAGCAGAGCGAAGCAGTTGGCCAGCGTCCAGCTGAACTCGCAACTGCACGAACTTGCCTCCTCGCTGCTGTCTGCTGCTCTGCTGCTCTGCTTGTGGCACGCTTATCTTTGCACTCAAATGCCTCTGCAAATGTCGCCTAATCAAATTAACAACGGGCGAGTGTGGCAGACTGGAAAGCATGCCGCAAGCTGGCGATCATGCCTCGTGCCTCCGACGGCGTGTTGCCTGCCAATGATGATTGTGCACTGCGATAACACGGCGGAAACTCGCCTCAAATTCACCTGGCCGGTCAGCCGTCCTCGGCTCATCCTGTGGCGATAAAAGCCCACAGACACTACACTGCGAGAAAAACTACGTTACACAAGTGGATTCTTCATTTCGTTCGTTCTTTAGCAACAGTTGAACTTTAGCAACTTCTTGAAACATCATTTCTGATTTCGTTTCTTTTGGATTGTTATATTCGCGAGAAAGAACAATTTAATTGAATTACTTAAAAACAAAAGTCATAGTAATCAAAATAATACAAACTCAAAAATTATCAATTATAATTTGCGATTTGAATTTGCATTCAATTTTCAAGCATATTCTTCGACTGTTGACAATCAAAAGCAGTCTTTTGAGAATCTAATGTTTCTTAAGTTCAAGAATTTAATATTTGTTATAAATAATGCAACGAAAAGCGTTTTTGCTCTCAGTTCAAATTGAACATTTTGGTCGTGATTCCCGCCGTGTAGACGATTTGTGTCCTCAAATTGTGACGACCCACAAAATTGGCAAGCGATGCCCGAATTTGTTCTCATAGACGGCAAAAACTTTCGGCGAAATCTCAGTTAGCCAAGAAGAAACCGAAAGCGAAGCACGGGGGAATAAGGATGCGTTTAAGGATTCGCCCAAGGCCGAAGATGGAAGCCTGTTGACGTCCCATAAAGTCAAATACATAAAACATATGTTCAACTTTCGGGCCAGCGATTTACTCTTGGCCCAGACAGGCTAAAGCTAAAGCAGCGCTGCCCCGTCAAGGCTTAGACGCTCGTCACTCTGTCTGTCCGTCTTTCCGTCTGTCCGTCCTTCCGTCAGTCTGTCTACCGTCTTGTCCTCGCCTCTCAGTCTGCCTGTCTGTCCGTCTGGCTGTCTGCCTGTCTGGCCTTGGCTTGTGCCCAATTTGTGGCTGTCAGCATCATCACTAAGCGCCAACAAGCAACAACATCTCCATCTCCATCTTCATCAGCATCAGCATCGAATCGACACCATCGACATCGACATCATCGTTGTCTTCTCGTTCTCCTCTGTTTCATTTTGCTATCGTCCTCGTTCTCGTTCTCGTTCTCGTCCTCATCATCAGCAATTCCCAAGTGCGTGCGTCGTCTTTGTCACGCCCCTCGCCTCGCCCCCTTCCCGCTCCCCTCGAGCCTAGCCTCAGCTACACTGTGCCAAAAACATTGCATTCCGATTGACATTGTCATTTAAATGCAGTCAAATTAGTTTTAAATATATTTTACTAATTTCATTATTTCAATTTATATGTTAGAAGTCCCCCTAAGTTAACGTTCTATTTTATAAAGAGGAAAACTTAAATAAGTGTAATAAATGCAATACACATTTATTATCGCAATTTCATGAAGCTGATTTATTCAACTATTTTATTGTTAGCTGCCAAAATGTGTGTTGCAACTATCATCAGATCTTCGCTAATTAAATTAAATATTTACATTCCCCATTTTTGTCTTGAGCTTGTTCAATCTTCGTTTTCATTACAATTACTAATTGAAGTTGACGTATTTCTTCTCAATCAACAATTAAATTCGATCGAATCCACTTCGAGGCATTGCAACTTTACTTTACTTAATGGTTGCAAAACATTTTAACTTCAATTTGATAAAGTAATGAAGTGAAATTAATTTAAATGTGCCACAGAAATAACATATTGAAAAACTACAGGAAATTTACATTTTCAATCTTGGAATTGTGTTTGAGAAAATCTAAAAAATGTTTTAACATTTGAATTTTAGAATAAAATTAAAATAGTAAATGAACTTCAATGATAGAGCAATTGTTGCTGAATATATAGTACTATAGAAAGTTATTGAACTGTTGGATTAAAGATTACCAAATTTGTTGTTCGAAACTGATATTATTTATTATTCGTACCGTTATTGATTTTGCTACTATTTGTATTTATTTTAAATGAATGACAATAATAATAATTGTAATTATTTATAAACTGTATTTCATGCAGAACAATTTAGATGAATTCGAAGTTATTATTATTGACATATTGATGATTTGTACATTGCTATTGCAGTGAATTCGAGGTGAATGTTATTCATATTATTATTTGCATATGCGAATGAAATGATAAAGTCAGAAATGCTTTGCTATTGCAATGAAGTTGAACACTTGATGTTTTGTGTGCAGTGCAAAGTGTTGCAAGGGTTACGCGCAGCTTTATCGAGGCTGCTGCGTGTCGCATATCAAGAGAGGTGGGGGAAGAAGCAGAGAGGGGGAGAGGGGGAGGGTAACGGCGCATAAAGCACGACGACTTCTTGGCATAGCTTTGCATACGCCGAAGCTGAGGAGCTGAATCTGAAGCTGAAGCTGAAGCTGCCAAAGCCGTTGCGTGCGAAGGGCCTTGAAGAGTGGCGAGAATCTTTTGCAGAGTGTGTGTGTCCGTGTGTGTGTGTGTGTGTGTGTGTGTGCCACACTGGGGAGCGTGCCTCAGCCGGGGCTCGTGTGCGGTCGGTTATTGTGTTTATGGCTTTTTATGCATGTCCCAAATCTGTCCGGCGCCTGAATTATTGGCCAAAGTTCAAAGGACGCCGCCTCGATGTTCGCCTCGATGTTCGCTTCGATGTTCGATGTGTTTTGTGTTTGCTGCTTACTTTGCGTTTTCTCTAGGCAATGAGTTGGGTTTTTATGCGACGGCGATGGCAGAAGGGGGGGAAGGATGCGGGGCAATAGCAATATAAAATGGCAATCGCATAATTCAATCATCTCGGGGCAAATAATCAATCATTCAAGCATGTCATTAATTAATTCAAGCATTTAGGCAACCCCAAGCACATTCGAAGGCGTTCACATTACAACCCCTCGACCCCCTCGAACCCCTCGACCCCTCGACTCTAATCTGGCCAACAGACGAGCCCAAAACAGAACTCAAATCGAACCCCAACCAGCCACGGACAACTTGACAACACAGATACAAATAAGAGATAGACCAACAAGTAAGCAGCATATAATAGAATGCGGAGTCTGCTCGACCGCCAGCCACCTCGTATTCCCTTTTGAACTATTCAATTATATTTGATTTTTACACTTTTATTACTTGTTTTGCAAAATACCAACTACAAGTTGTAAAAATCATTTGTTTAGAATATGGAATCAAATCTGTATAATCTTTTTTTCGGTTTACAGTTCATTTATAAACTATAGCAACTCTGTCAATTATTTCCTCTGAGCTGGGAAGCATAATTGTTTAAAATATGCATTTCTGTGCAATTTTTAAGCAAGCGAATTTAATTTCAATTATAGATCAAACACTTTATTTGCATTGATTGAAATATTTCAGGAGATTGACAGCTGTTATATTGTTATTGTATTTAAAGCAATAAATTGATATTCAAAAGTAATTGATATACATAGAGAATAACTTGGATGGTTTGCTCTTGAACTGTTGATCAGATATTCATACCCGATGGGGCAGATGCCATAACTGAGGAGTATCCTGCACAAACTAGGCAGAGTGAAGGTGGAAGGAGAAGCAGGTGGAGGAGGAAGTCGCACTTTGTTGTTGTCCTCTGCTCCTTAGCACAAATTTATTTGCCGGCTTCATGTCGACGCCGCGATTTGGGTCGACTCGACTCGACTCGACTCGACTTTGGCTTGGGTCGTGTGTATTTGTAATTAACTGTTATTTAATACGATTTCCCCCATTTTGTGGCAGAGTGGCAAGAGTGTCTGTGGCTGTGTGTGTGAGTGTGTGTGTGTGGCAACAAGCTAAGCAGTCAACTCAGCTCAACTCGAGTCGAGTCGAGTCGAGTCGAGTTGAAGTTGCAAGTTGGAGTTGGGCCTAGAGGTCGGTTTGGCCAATTGGTCGAGTGGCTCAGAGATTGTTACTGCGGTTAGCCAGCAACACAAAAGCCAAACAACTTTTCATGACTGAGTCTGTGTGTGTGTTGTTGTTGTTGTTGTCGTTGTCGTTGTTGTTGTTGTCGTTGTTGTTGTTGGGCTGTCTTGTAGCTCTCGCCGAAATGCTGCCATTTAATTTGCCAAAGTTTTCGACGCTTTCGTTTGTTTTAACGTTTGTTCGCACACCCTGTAGACTGGCGAGAGCGCAAAGCGGGTTGCCTGTCTTTAATCGCATTTTAATTAATACCCAATTCATCATTCACCAAAAGCCTATTCGCACATTCATTTCCCTTTCTGTTTTCTGGCCATCTTAATTAGTCAAAGAAGGTTCACGACGTTTGTGAAATATTTCAATTTACGTCTATGAATATATTAAAAGTATCTCACGACTTAACGACAATACAACTTTTCATTATAATTAAATATTGAAGATATTGCATAATAATCAGCTCAGTTGCTAAACGAATTGAATACATGTAATTCATATTTTAAGTCATCTATTTGCAATTGTGATAATTACAGGGTGTTTTGAGTTCGTTGCCCCAACACAAAGTGGTCTTTGTACTTTATTGTTTTGTCGTTGTTTTGATATTGATAAATGTTGTTGGGCCTTGTTTCGGGTGCTGTCGTTAATGATGATACTTCTCACTGTCAGTCCACTCACTCAGTTGGCGATTTGTCACCGATAAATGGACAGCAACAGCAACAACAACAAACATGGCCATAGCAATAACAATAACGCAGACCAACAGGTGAAGGACCCGACAGCAGAACAAACTGATTAGCTGATTAGATGGCCATGGCCAGGACGAAGGCAAGGACAACGCCTTTCTGCTCGCCTGCTCGTCTGCTCGTCTGTCAGCAACTTGGGCAAAAAGTTTTGTTTGCAACACCCTGAAAATTGTGACAAATTCAAAAGTTCACACTCCGAGTTCGGCGCGAATTCCGCATAACTACAGCTCGAAGTCTCGTTTGGTTGCGTGTAGGAATAATGTGCTGAAAATGATTAGCAGATTGTATGTTAGTTCGTGTAGCTGGGCGACTCTTTTGGGGTTGTCATGCTGAAATGCACTTTAATGCGTGATATTTAGCGCTACATGCAAAACTATTTGCACTCTGACTGCGCCACTTTTGAAGAAGTTCTCCGCCTTATGATAATCAGATAAGCTTATTGGATTAATTAGACTCTTTAATTTCCCTAGTTAAAGCCATTAAAACAATGAATGATTAATCCTAGAGTCTCTAAAAGCCATGAATATTTTTTCAGATTAATGGATTTTTCTTAAATGGTCATCAAGTGAAAATCATATTGCATTTGCAAATGTAGAAATAACTATTTTTATAAACATGCATAAATTAAATATAGTAATACATTTTTAATAATTAGATTGCAAATTATTTATTTTCAGCTCCGCCATCGATTGAAACTAAATTTATATGCGATTGGTGCGTTGTGGTAAGTGCATATTTAAAAATATATTAAACCAACTAAAAGTGATTTAAGCGAATGCACAAAATTATGCATACATATAAAATAGAGGAACAACTATTGCAAGTTCTTGGGAATATATTCTACTATATATTGTCCTTATAAAACATGCGCAACTTTGAGAGCTATCAAGCTGCAGTTTGCCATCTGAATTGTTGAAACTAAATGGGTCTGAAAATCCCCAAATTGCCGCTCTGTATACCCAAATGTTTGCTTTGTCAGTCAGATGAGTCGCGCTTTGCTGGCTTAATGATATGGCAATTAAAGTGCTCAGAATTTGAAAGTGAGATGCGAGTGTAATTTCAATTTGCGAGCAAATCCCAAATTCCAAATCCAATTTCAATCCGTTTCAATGCGGCGCGTGCCGCGTTGATTTCTAGTTGTTGGCAGTTGGCAGGCGGAGCGATGACATTGGCAAAAACAAAAGCAAAGGCGATGATGATGTTGCTGTTGCTGTTGGGGAAGATGAGCAGCATCAACAAGACAGAGAGAGAGAGAGAGAGAGAGAGAGAGAGGGGAGGAGGTTATAAAAACATGTGTAACTAGACGGCTTACAAGGATCACGCACTCAGTGACACTTAATGCCACGACGCCAGCGACGACAGCGACAGCGACAGAGCGCAGAGAGCAGAGAGCAGAGCAAATGTCGCACATACAACATCATGCAGTTCAGACAGACGGACAGACAGACAGACAGACGGACAGACAGACAGACGGACGGACGGACAGACAAACGCAATTAGCTTTTAGCCATCATAACATTATGAACGGCAACTGACAGGCGACGGCGACAGCGACAGAGACTGAAACAGCGACGACGACGACGAAGGCAGCTAATGATGAAGAGGACGAGGACGAGGACGAGGACGAGGACGAGGACGAGGACGAGGACGAGTACAAGGACATGCTCGGAGGAGAAGCTGAAACTGACGCCGCCCAGGGCGCCTTTTGGGGGCAGCGGAATAGCTTGTGGCAACTGCGGTTGGGGCACGGGTTTGGGGCATGGGGCATGGGGCTCGGGGTTCGGGTCGCATGGCCGCATTATGTTGATGTGCAGAAAGCAGAGCTCACGGCGCACGCTGCCAACACAATGCCGTTAACTTGTGTCGAGATTAAAATAAGGACTCTCGCAAAATAGTAAAACAACTTGCTCGAACAATGCACAGCGACTAGCCAAATACCCTGCAGTCGAAAAGATAAAGACACCGACTCGTTAAATAGTCGATAAATAAATTGATGAAGGAATAGCGTTTTTGAATAACTCGCAAAATAAGAAGAACTGCTCTATAACAAATACAAAACAATTATTGCAATTCAGCGCTTTTAAGTAGTTCCGAAAACATTAATTAAATGTTCTACTATTTATGACATTTTTGTACAATTACGAAATATCAAACTAAGATATCATTTTACATTTTTGTATGCCGAACACTTTTCTAATCCAGCATATAATTATGATTATTTTTGCATATTGTTTTTTGTAATGAATAATGTGTGCAAAAAGCTCCTTAGCTAAGCTATAATCAGAGAAAAGCATTTAGTGCCCAGACTTAGTTTAAGTTTATTATATTAAATATGTTATGGGAAGTTACCATCCCGTAAAACTTTGAGAATTTCATGACATACACAATACAATAAATTTTGAAATTTTACTTTAAAACATTGAAAATTTCACAAGTATGAAACTTGATTTAAAAAGATCGATTTAGAGAAAAATATTATTGTGTGAAATCAGACCTTTGCGTGATATAAACAAATGGATATGAAAGCGTTTGTTTAATAATAATGTGTAGCTAAAGATGTTGAAGGGAAATGGGAACTTAAAAATTGCACCAAATTTTGGATTAAAATGACAGATATTGTGAACAATTATTTGGAGGTATTTCTGAGATGAGTTCTTAGATAGAGTATTCGAATGACAGGGAGAAAAGTAGTGATGGTCGTGGATGACGACGAGGACGAGCGCGTGGACGAGGACGTGGACATGAACGTGCAAGTGAACGTGCCACACTCGTGTCTGTTGTCGAGAGTTGCAAGTTGTGACTCGCATGAGTTGCGAGCTGAAGCTTTGTTTATTATGTCAAATGGTGATGCGAGATAGGAGATGGGAGATGGGAGATGGGAGTTGGGGACAGGATTCAGGAGGCAGGAGACGACTTTCGAGTGGAACGCCAACAACACTGAGCACTGTGATGAGGCGATACGAGATGAGATGAGATGCGAACTCCGCTACGAATGAGACAGAGAGGCAGAGAGAGACACGAGTTTGGCTTCTAAAAATGACTGCGTAAATGATGATATGAGATTTAGAGCATTTCTGCGGTGTCATTTGGTTCTCAGCCGGAAGCGGATATAGTAACGAGGGCGACGAGGGGCGGAAGGACGAGCGAAATGACACAGACCTCAGCCAACCGGTGGAACCGGAAGGAACTTATTTAACACACACCCAAGCAGACACAGAGACACTCTGCGCTGCTGTGCGGTGCTGTGCTGTGGAGTGGCGCCCCGAGTGGAGATTATGTGGCACGATAATCATATTACGATTATGTCGCGTAAAATTTCCACAACTCCACAACTCAAAACTTGGCGTTGTTCGGCGTCGGACAGCGTTCGTTGGACACGTCGAGGAGAAAGTGGATGGGAGAAGAGTGCTGCAATAGACCCCGCGATATACCCTGTAAAATTGCGTATACGCAAGGCATGTTTTTGCAGAGTATGGAATTGTGGAAACTAAACACAGATTCAGAATAAAACCGCGAAGTTTGTATAAAATAGAGTTTATGCTCTTAGGCTGCATAGAACATCAAAAATTGTTTAATTGTTTAATCGTTTCTTGCAACGAAGAAATTGATTTAAGGAAAAATTGTTTTCATGAAACTGCAATGCAAACATCAATCTAAGCTACGATGAAAGAGGCATTCAAAATATCAGAGGCGTTGTCTTGGATATTAAATGATTGTTTGTATGAACTGTAACTATAAAATTCAAAGACTGAACTGAGCTATGATTGTTTGCATAATTTATTGCAACCGTCGATGATTCAGACAAATAATTGATTTTGACTTGGTAGTTTTCGGATTGAATTCAACGGCGAATTGTTAAAGCTAAATCCACTCAACTGGGAATATACTTTTAGAGTGGATTCTTCTACAATATATTCCTTTAGAGTGGACTTCTTTTACAAACAAACACTTATGCAGTTGTCTGTCACCTACGCTGCCGTCGAGCCATCATACTCGTTTGCACATTCACAGCTACAGGGTGCGGCAACAGACAGTAAAACATCAAATAATATTGTAGTAAAACACAGCGTAAGGCGCTTTGGGGACCAGGGCAGGGATGAGGGATGAGGGGATGAGAGCGGGTTCAACTCTTCCCACTACAAAAAGTTGGCAGCGAAATATTGTGAAGAGGACAGGACAAAGGAGGAAGGATGAGGGATCAGGGTAGAGGGATGAGGAAAGGGCACTCGTATCGTTGACTTTTGCCCGGCTAAAACAAATTCATTAAAATGATATTTTTACATTTTACATTTTACGTTTTACGTTGTCGTCGGAGAGCTGGAGAGCTGCTTAGCTGGAGGAAGTGCCGTTAGCAGCCAAATGGCTTAATATTAATGCTTAAACCATATTTTAGCCAACAGCGAGAGAGAGAGAGAGAGTGAGAAGGAAGAATTGGCATAAAGGCCAAAAGGAATCCGAGTGGAACTGCAAAAGATTTCGAGAGCTTTGCAGCAGCAGTTAAGGGATTAATGCAGAAGGAAACTTTCGAAACAATAAAGAATAAACTTAAATAAAGATTCCAGATTAGCGAAAATTGTATTGGTATTTAGTACAACGGAAAGAAAGACAGCAAGCAGTTGGGATACAGATCAAAGGGAACAGAAAATATGGACAGTAGACAAATCTACACGATTATTTTATTGAGGATCTGCAGAATGTGAAATTATAAATTTCGATACGTTAAACAAATTATTTTATTTGTGAAATAATTTTTAAATTTCACTCGTTACTTAAGAATGAGTTCTTACTTCAGTTTTGAAATAACATTTCTATTATCCGTATTTATTTTAAGTTGTCTTTTAATTTAAGTAAAATCACATTTAGAAAAAATGCTTGTCAAAAAAAGTAAAAATTCTTGCACATGGATGTTTTTTACACTTTTCTCTCTAAAGTCAAATTAACAACAATTTAAATTATGCGCAATTTTGTCCTCACTGGAAGACACAACATCTTTTGTCGTACTTCTGTGCACAGTGGGCATGAGTGACAGAATGCTGTACAAATGAATTTATTATATCATAAATCAGTTCATTTGTCACTGCTTGAAGGGATTGAAGTGAATTTGCAATCTCGATGTATTTTGCAGTTAAAGAAAGAGTGTAGAATCTTCGGCTCTGCAGCATTGGCGCTTTCCGCTCGTCGAGTTGAATTTTTTCTGCTTTTTTTAGCGTCGTTTTTTATAATTGTTTAAATGTTATTTCATTGAATGGCGGACGCTGTCACAGTCAACGTCAACGTCAGCGTCAGCGTCGCCATCAACGTCAACTTCGACATGGTGGCTGGGGAGGGAACGGAGAGGAGAAGGGGGCGAAGCAGGAGGGGATGGATGCCACACAGCGGGAAAGTGCGACAGGGGGAGCAAGGGAATCGCTTAGCGTTAATGTCTTTCATTTATTGTCATTGTTGTTAATGTTTTTTGTGTGCGTGAGAAAAAAGCATTTGCATTTAAATGTAAGCGAACTGGCCCCCTCTGAGGGGGGCGGCAAGGGGAGGGAAGCTGGTTACGTGGTTAGCACAGAGATTTTGCTTGAATGATTTTTATTGCTCGTTTGTAGTAAATTTGCTGTGTAATTAGAGACAGAGAGAAAGGATTATTATGTGAGTGCCGGCGAGAGGGGAACTGGGGGAAAAGGACGAAGGGGGCGACAACGAACGAGGTCAGGGATGGCTTCGGTTGCAGCTCTGCAGCTGCAGGATGTGGCAAGGCTGAGGCAGTCGAAACTGGAGCTGGAGCTGGAGCAGGAGCTGAAGGCAAAGGTTGGATGCGACAAAATGCACCTCTCGCCGGGAGTTGTGTGCCCCAAAATGTGGCGAGCTGCGCCGCAACCGGAAGCGAGCCTGGATTGCGAGTGCAGCAAATGCCGAATGCCAAATGCCAAATGCTAAACGGGCCCCAAAAGCAGCAGCATCGCCACCAAAATGAAATTGCGGTGCAACGAGCCACGACACGGGGCACGAGGCACGAGGCACGGAGCACCAGCAACATGCCACACTGCGCGACTAGGAGACTGGGAGACTAGGAGACTGGTCAGCAGCGTTTTGTTGTCGACGACAAAGGATTGGAATGCAGCTGGCGGGGAGTGAAGGTGGGAAGATGCGGGGGGATCAGGCAGCGGGGTCAACAGACCAGCTGAGAATGATAAGCAGCAGTTGCAGTTGCAGTTGCAAGTGGCAGGCAGGCACAGCCAGCAAATACCCGGTAGAACTAAGCGTCGAAGAGAGCGAGACTCAACTTCATAAATACTAAAGAAACAACTACAAAAGTAAGAGTAACAACAATTTAAGAATATCACCAGTCTGTCGCATTAACTGTTTGTTCGCTGAAAGAAAATTGTTAAGCAAATTATTGAAAAGTAATATTAAAATAATGTCATTAGGTAGTTTAGGAGTAGCTGCAATGTGATGCAGACGCAGAGCACGTTTTAAATGCCTTCTGAAGGTCTTGGTTAAATTGGATTCTTCCATCTATTCAAGACAATTTCCAAATATATTTAAAGCAGAGTCAGAGAGAGCAAAACGGCTTGCCGAGAAAACATGAAATACAATTTGTGCATTACAAAATAATTGAATCCAAGCAACATGTTGCAAAAATGCAGCACGGCCACAAAAAGGGCTTAAATTCAAATTCAATTCAATATTCAATTGCATATTGTACTTGGTAACTATCTCTGTTAAAGTGTCTGACGCAGTCGAATCTGCAAGGCAATTTCCAAAAATTATTAAAACAAAAATAGAACAAAGATTTACAGAGAAGCACACTTCAGAATTCAATCGTCTCTTCACTGGTTTTTATCAATAGCTACATGACCGTTTTTATAGATATTATTAAGAAAACTATTTTCGCAATAAACTTGCCCTTTAGCTGTGATAGAGTTTCTTAAAGGCAACTTCCCACAGTATTCAAATCTGCAAGAAACACGTTTAAAATACTGATGGAACAACCGAATATGCCATATTGCAGTCGGATTTTTCATTATTGCATGATTATTAGGAAATCTTTTTTTATAGCCAGGGACTGAATTTCTTCACAGTATTTAAAACGTCGAGAAAGAAGCTCAAAAGCCTAATAATAATTATATAATTATAATTGTAAGCTGTGACAGAACTTCTTCACAAAATTTATTGTTGCTATGTTATTGCTAAAGTAGTGTTAAAGGATCTGCTATTTTTAGTTATTAAATAATTATAATTGTGACAGAATTTCTTCACAGTATTTAAAACAGCGAAAAACATGCAGATTGCTGTTGTCAAAGTAGTGTTAAATTATTATTAATTATTCCACGATAAACTTGCCCATTAGGGACTGGGACTGAAACAAGCATAGAAGCCTAATAGACCCGCCGAATCTGCCATGTTGCAGATGGATTCGTTAAAGGGTCTGCTGCAGTCGAGGCCAAAACTTGAGCACTTTGGCTTGTTTTATTTGTTGCACTTTCTCGCAGCGCCAGAAGAAATACACTCGTTATATCAAATGTAACTTGTGGCCGTGGCCAGCTCGACTGCAGAGGGGTCAAAGGGGCGTGGCGGGAGGGTCGGAGAGGTCAGGCAGTTGGTCGTTGGTCGTTTTGGTAGCTGCCAATTGCCGCATGTTTTGTGGCATCGCATCGCATGGGGTGACGCCTCTCTTTAAAAGGCGACTCGACTGCGACTGAAAATGCGAATGCAGTTGCCATAAAATTTAATTCCCCCGGGATTGTTTGCTGTGGATCTGTGTGTGTGTGTGTGTGTGTGTGTGTCGGGGAGATTACGTGCCTGGACTGGACAGCAGTCGAAAGTTGGAGACATAGGATGCCTAGGCAAATAATTCAGATGCTCTCGAACTGTTGTTGTTTGGGGCATCGATTCTAGAGGCAGCTCGCTTTCAAGATGGCCCTGGATAACGCCTCCAACTCCATCTCCAACTCCATCTCCAACTTGGCCAGCAGCGAGCTGAGCAGCGAAAGCGATGGCAGCGAGTGTAAGCCACAACAACTGTAGTTTCAATTCCAAGTCGCCCCCATTTTCTCCTCCTCCAACTCAGTTCTCAGCGAAGTCAAGTATCGCCCGTTGAGTGGCGACTCCGAGGCGGACAACGCCACTGACGAGTCCGTTGTGCTGTCCGCTCACAAGATGCTTTGCTGCAACTGAGAGCGACAATGATGGGGATCAAAATGGAGATCAGAATGTTCTCAATGCCAATCACAAATACGCATTACTCGTATGCAGCGAGGACGACGACGAACTCGATCTGGGATTGCAGCATCAGTAGCAACAGCAGCAACATCTCAAGCCGCAAGCTCAAGCTCTAGAGGATGCCAAGAAAATCTTGCAAAGCAAACAGTAGACTCTCTTATTTATAATCTTCCGGTTGCTGTTAAGTGTTGAATATTCTTATATTCCTAACTGGCCTTTGTTGTAATTAAATTCCATTTAGCAATGTGTAAGTTGATATTATAACTACATTTCTTAGACCTGTTTGCAGGTAAAGAATGTCTATTAGGTTTGTCGAAATCGAAATCGAATCAGTTGAAATTGTATTCGTCGTAAAAGGCATATAGACACATTTGATCTGTTTACTTTACAGAAATAAGGTCTAGTTGAAATATATGCAACGAACCTCTTTTCGAGTGGTTGCTTATATTACTTCATTCGAATTATACTTTATTCGAAACTACATTTTTTTGAGCTTGTTCACTTTTCAGAAAATAAGGGTTATAGAACGAAGCCTTTCGATCCCACGAAATTATTCAGTTCGTTTTTAACTGCACTTTGTCAAACTTGAATTAAACCAATTGTTCGAGGTAGTTAGAAGATACTCGCAATTTTTTCTAGCACTCGTGTAAATCACAGAACTTAAATTCAGTGCCATTAAAAACCACATTTGTTTAAATCTTTTAAACTCACAAAAAAAGTTAACTTTTCTTGATTTATTAAGTACTCTAATATTCTTTTATATGTATGTGTTTATTTATTTAAATTATTTTAATTCAAAAAATCTTTTTTTTGTTTAAAATAAAGCTGAGATTGAAATCTTGCTTTGAAACTTAAATTGAATTTCCAGAAATTTATTTTAAGCACGTTCGTGTTCGAGAATTTAAATTCAAAAATGGGATTTTTCTCGTTGTCGAACTCGCAAATTGTCAAATTCAATTTGAATTATTCAAACTGCATTGTTATTTATTTTGGCTCGAGTCAAACTCGATTTTCCAAAGTTTTCCTCTATTTAAATTAGTTTCTCAAAAATGTAAATCGTATCTCACGTGAAATTTAAATTCATCTTGTTTTCTCTATTTTGTTATGAATGATTTATGGCAATTGTGTTATTTAATATTGTACAATCACAGTTGATTTCACATAGTTTTGCGCCCTGCAAATTATTCTGCAAGTATCATGTAAGGATTAGTTTTGTCAAATTCCCTTAATAATTCGCTTGCAACATCCAAAATCCTTTTCGATGCCACATTTTGGGAGTAACGAAATCGAAAAGGAGAACTGAGAAGCTGGGCGAGATTCAACGATAATATTTAATATTTTCATTGGCCAGACGCGCTGCAAGCTGGATTAGAGGGGCTCTCAAGTTGCAGTTGCTGTGGCAGTGGCAGTGGCAGTTAAAGGCGAACGGCGGAAGGCGGAAGGCGGAAGGCGGAGCGGGGGCAGTTGAAGATGGAGTTGAAGTGCTGCTCGTGCTCAAGGTAGAGCACTTTGGCCGAGAGCTGTTCTCGATGTTGCCACTTGGCTGGTTGCGGCTTGCCACCCGCCCCTCGCGCAGCATTTCTGCTTGCAACTCACCTGTGCGCACATTGAATACTTGCAACTGCTGCTGTTGCAACAGGCGATGGCGATGGCGATGGCGTCGTTTCGAATCTGTTTCTTTAGCTGTCATTTACACAGTTTTGCAAACATATGCAAGTTAATAATTGATTGTTGTGTTGTGTTGTGTGCACTGTTTATACATTTGTTTTCATTCGATTCGCTCGCTGCAACTGGAACTGCAACAACAATTTGGTGAATGCCACTCTTTTTACATCGCTGCAATTTGCAGCAAGCGGTCGCGAGGGGCGGATCGAGGGTCGCGACGGGGTGCAAATTGGCCGGCAACCGCGTCAAAGCGACCGCAAAACTAGCTAAAAACGGAACACGCAATCGTGAATCGCGGCAATGTTGCAGCCGACGGACGGCGGCGAGACCGCAGCAGCAACTGGCAACAGCAACTGGCAACAGCAACTGGCAACTGGCAACAAAGTGGTCAATCAGCCGGCAAAAATCACTCACCAACACACACACACGTGGCACGTGGCACAGCCAAAAAAAACAACAAAAAAAAGAAAGCAAAGCTAAGGAAGCGACACAACAGCAACAGCAACAACAGCAGCAGTAGCAGCAGTTGCTCGCGTTGCGCTGCTGGCGGCTTGACTCTGGGGAATCCCACGCAAAACAACACAAGAAAAACACCGACAACAAGTCAACTGATAATTAGCCGAGTGGCAAGTGGCATGTGGCAAGCAGGCGCGTTACTTTTGCCGCCTTTTCAATGTTGCTAGTTGCTGTTGCTGTTGCTGTTGCTGTTGCTGCTTACTGTTGCTGTTGCTGTCGCTGTCGCGTTATTTATCTAGTTGTAGTTCGATCTGGCGCACGTGCTTCTCCAGCATCCGCATCCGGTACCCGGTACTGATGTCAACAAGCTTCCACACGCAACTAATTCAAAAAATCCAGCGAACGGATTACGGACAACATTGCTGCCGTCTGCTGCTGCTGCTGCTGCTGCCGTCAGTTGCTGCTGCCTTTGCTGCCGCTGGCGCTGCTGTTGCTGGCAGCAGAGGGCTCAACGAACACGAAGTTCGCCGTTCGCTTCGGGTGTCGACCTTCGGCTTTCGGGGCACACGAAGCCGTCGCCAGTCGAAGCGCACGATTTGCAGGCAGCTTCGGCTGCCAGCTTCGTTGTCGCTGTCGTCGCCCTCGTTGCCGTCGTTCGTGCGCTCGGCAGCTTCGTCGTCGCCATTCGCTTCGTCGTCGTGCGCTTGGCTTCGCCTCGTCCAGTCGTGGGCCGTCGCTGCCAACGTCAGCACGTGGCCCGGCAAATGCAGCTGTCATGTCCTTCTCTCTCTCTCTCTCTTCACTCTTTACTCTCTCCCACTCTCTCTCCGTCGCTCACTGTGTGCGAGTGCCTGTGTGTGTGTGTGTGTGTGTGTGTGTGTGTGGGCATGTGTATTAATGTGTTGTGCGTATTATTTAAAAAGGCAGCTTAACCTGCTTTTGTGACCTTTTCCCCAGATTTGTCCATTTGTATCGATGTGTGATGGAAATCCAACTGCAGATGAATCAGCTTCAATGTCTGTGATTGTGTGTGCGCCTCTCTCTGTGTGTGTGTGTGTGTGTTGATAAATGAGTTTTTATTTTGATTTTATTCACTGTTTACCTTTGGCATTTTTGCATATACCAACTGTAAATTTTTCAGCCAGACTCCTCTCGACACGTGTGTGCCTGTGTGTGTGTGTGTGTGTGTGTGTGTGTGCCATTGAAATGCCCAAATGGTTTTCAATTTATTAGCAATCAGTGGAGCTAACAGTTAAAAACAATATTGCTGGTCGGACAGGGGATAACGAAGAGAGAGAGAGAGAGAGAGAGTCGCCTCCCCCTCCCCCTCCCGATAGACGCTCGCTCCATTGCCAGAGTTGACACCATTTAATTATTGTCCGACAGCTGGCCAGCTACAACACTTTAGTTAACTAAAACTAAATAAGAGCAATCGTCGTCTGCATTTTGCACAATGCACTCCTCGATTTCCACAGTTAATTTGCGACGGGGGCAACTTTGATTGCTCTAACAAAGTTGTATTGATGATAATTAAGCTGCGATTAGCCGACAGCTGAGATGGGAGATCGACCAGGACGATTGCGACGAGCGAGAGAAAGAGGGAGAATAATGTCTGAGAAGTCAATCGAGTCCTCGAAGCGATCCAAGTGGAAAGTAGAGGCTAATCCTCGACTTCTCCATCAAGAATTAGTAAAGTATTTGATTCCTCTCGTAACAAGCAAATCAAAATACTTAAACATGATTAATCTTGAGTTTATTTCTTGTTCAAAAATAATTCATCGAATTATTGAAATGAAAAGAGTGGACATTAAAATTTCCTAAAAATATAAATTGTTGAAATCAATACAAAAATTGAAAAAGTTTTTTATTTACAATATGCAAAACAGATATAAAAAATTTAAAGAAACTTTTTCTTGTTCTTAAAAAAATAGACTATTTTGTAGCTTCCAAAAATATAGTAGTTAATATTGCTTCTGAGAAAGGAAGAATATAAAAAACATTAATGGTTATTATATTATGACAATAAGTGTTGAATTCGTTTATAGAACAAAAGAAGAATGTAAATTGTTAAATAGATGAGACAGAAGAAAGTCGATCGATTTTGGGCAGTTTCAGAGCAAAATAAGGGAACAAAATCTACTGTTTTTCGCTCTCATATCTTTCACTTTAGTTAGTAACGAAGTAAAAAGCATAAAATATGCTGAAATACCAATAGAATTTCGTCGAGTGTTGGCATCCAGAGTTGCCCCAACTCCATCGGAACTTGCTCGGTTTTGTGGCTCAAATGTTGCAGGTGTTTTAAGCATCGCATCGCATCGCATCGAGTCTCATTTGGTTAACATGGCTGTTAATATCGAGGCATGTGTCGGACTTGTTCCTCCGCTGCGTCCCTCGTCCCTTGTCCTCTGCTTTGAGCTGGCGAGGAGAAGATCAGTTGTGGAGGGGGCGAGAGGCGAGAGCTTGTCTGGCATTTTCTGGCCATAATTCGCTCAACATCCGATATGACCGCAAAACGGCAAATTGGTCAAGTCGGTTGCCATTGCCATGTTGCCCCACGTTCCCCAAAAAGCAGAAGCTTGCAACACATCTCTCTCTCTCTCTCTTTGTCTCTCTCGGAGATGGAGATGGAGATGCAGACGGAGCTGGAGTTGCAGCTGGAGCTGGAGTCCGAGTCCTGTTGATGTCGATACTGATGCGAATGGCAGGAAATGCGTGATAACGACCAGTATTGAAAATTTGAATGAACACAGCAGGGAAAGAGACAGGGAGAGAGTAAAAGAGCGAGGCAGAGAGATAGAAATGAGGCAGGGCAGGCAGAAGGCTGAAGGCAGAGGCTGGCAGAGATGGCTCTGAATCCGACGCTGAGGATGTGTTGTGAAAGTGTCGACACCAGTTTCGGGGCCAGGGCAAAACACATGCCACATGCCACATGCCACATGCCGCTGCAGCAGCAGGCAGAAGGCAGGCAGGAGCGAGCATAAAGAACCGCAAAATCATGAAATTGAAATGCAATAATGAAGGCTTCATGGTCGATCGCTCAAACACACACACACACACAGACAGTCGGACCCAGCTCGTATGTGTGTGTGTGTGTGTGTGGCAGCAACAGAAGCATCGGCAACAGGCAACAGCAGCAGCAGCAGCGTTGAAAACTGGGAGCAGCAGACGACGTGCAATCGACACGGACGACGCCACAAAGTTGCCATATTTAAAGCATAAAAGCAACATTTCCGTTTGTCGCATGCCAAGGTGAGGAAGCAGAAGGGGCAGGGCGGATGGGGCAGGGGCAGGGGCAGCCGAAACTAAGCAGTGAACAGAGGCCTACAACACCATGAGGCAGCAGGCAGAAGGCAGCAGGCAGCAGGCAGCATGGCGTTGCAGTCATGTACAACATGCAACAAACGTGAGAAACTAAAATGAGTGCAATTTGTATGCCACGTTTAAGGCGGCGACGACCGAAGGGAAGCAGGGAGACGGGGGGCGGGGGGACAGTGCCACAAGAGGGCCAGACACACGATGCTGTGTGGCAGGCTGCGATGAATGTGGCAAGCAGACACAGGGACGGCGACGGCACGACGACTGATGTGCAGCCTGCAACCCGCAGACAACTGAGAGACGCCGCTGAAGGCAACGTGCCACAAAGAGGCAAGGGGCAAGGGGCAGGCGGCAGCTGCTGCTCGCTGCTCGCTGCATGTTCATCAACAGCCACACTGCGCATCTTTCATTCTTTTTGACCAGAAATGTTGCAGCTTTGCATCAATTGTCGCATAAATTATACAGATTAACACTCGCCTGCTGCACAATCGAATCAAATTTGCAGCAATCGCAAGACTATAGAAAAGATATATGCTGCAAATAAAACCATATTAATAAAATACATAAATAACAACAATAGGGCACAATAATGATGAAACCTCGAACCTTAAATAATAGTGCAATATTATTATTTTTACTATATTATTAATAGCTCATAACTGCGGGCAATACATACTTTACAAATTCTGGATTTGTGCTTCATTGAACCAGATTATTTTCAGCTCTCTTTAAGGTTAAATATTCCCTCAATTCAAAAATGCAATTACGTAAAAATCGTATCTTTTGGGTAGATATTTCTTCTGAATACAAATTGCATCTCTTGTGCTGTTCTCTTTTTGATAGTTTATTTGGTCCTTCAGTGTCTTTTGTTTGGACAATTCTATTAAATAGTTTAAAATATGGCCAGGAAATTTAACAGAAAATGTCAGCTTCGTTTTTGATAGTCGATTGTTCTACATTTTGGCAAGAGTTCGAAATCATAATGCATTAATAGCGATAGCAAGTGCTCTATTCAGAAGGACAAAGCACAAAGGACGCAGGATGCAGGATGCCCAATGGAGGAGAAGCAAAGCTGGCATTGGGGCTGCATCACCTGCATTTGAAACAACCTTATGATGGCAGCCCTTAAATATTTGATGGGTGCAAGGCACAAAAGCCGAAACGAAGCTGCAGAGGTCTAGCGCGGAGCGACACAACTCAGGAGCGGAGGGGGCAGCCAGAGGTGGCAGCTGCTTGCGGCTATTGCCGGTTGTGCGTCGTGCGTTGTGCATCTCGGTAATTGTTTAAACTTTAAAGTGACGGCCACAAATTGAAAAGAGAGAGCGAAAGGAGAAGAGTTGAGGTAGAATGACTGGCTGATTGACTGACCGACTGATTGACTAAAGAATTGTTAATTTTACTATCATCATATTATTAATTATCATGTTTATTTTGGAACAAACTTTGAGTTGGAATTTTTACATTGTTCTTATTGCATTTATATTATCACTATATCAGTGATTGACCAAGTGACTACAGAATTATCAATATTGCTATTACCATATTGTTAATGAAGTGTTTTTTTTTTTAAATTTTATTCTTATTCAATTCTTGCAAGTATATGATTGAATGACTGACTGAATGACTATATCAAGTGTAAACAATTCTTATATTTCAATTCCTGAATTAAAAATTGATTGATTGACAGAATGTATTTCTTTTGTTTTTAACAAATTTACATTTCTCAATTCTTGCACTTAAAATGCTGACTGACTGCAGTTGTTTATTTGACTGACTGACTGATTGACTGACCGACTGATTGACTAAAGAATTGTTAGTATTACTATTATCATATTATTAATTATCATGTTTATTTTGGAACAGACTTTGAGTTGGAATTTTTACATTGTACTTATTGTATTTATATTCTCGAATGCCTGACTGATATAGTGATTGACCAAGTGACTGAAGAATTATCAATATTGCTATTGTCATATTGTTACTGAAGTGTTTTTTTTAAGTTTTATTCTTATTCAATTCTTGCAAGTATACGATGGAATGACTGACTGAATGACTATATCAAGTGTAAACATTGCATTTAATTCTTATATTCCAATTCCTGAATAATAAACTGATTGATTGACTGAACGTATTTCTTTTGTTTTTAACAAATTTACATTACTCAATTCCTGCATTTAAAATGCTGACTGACTGGAGCTGTTTATTTGACTGACTGACTGACTGACTGACTGACTGATTGACTGACTGACTAACTGCAGCTGTTTGCAGCCGCTTTCAAGTTACGGCCTGTGGAAATTAAAGACGCAACTCGACGCTAATGGCAAAATGGGACTGACGGCAGTCTGTCCTCGCTGACATGCACAAAACCGAAATCTAATTTAGTTTGTCAAGAGACACAGAGAACGAGAGCGAGAAAGAGATGGTGAGAGTGAGAGCGAGAGAGGAAGAGTTCTTCAGCTGTAGTTGTGCTTTGAGGAACTGGAGAGGAACTCGCATGATGCAACCGTAACGTTGCGGATGTGAATGCGGATGCGGATGCGGATGCGGTGGCTCAACTGTCTGTCACCCGATGATACTTTAAGCTGCAACACACACACACACACACACTCGCTCGCACACGCACACAGAGTTCTGGGTGCCATAATTAAGGTGTCGCTTCCAACCTGCAGCCAGTTGCAAGTCTCTTCGTCTCCCCCTCTGCCTGTGTCTCTGTTGCAATGGAAATGGCTTCTTTGCTGCAATTTCGGGGACTGCTGCTCGTTTAGCCCCGAGGCCAGTTCAATTGCCAACTGAACTTGCCCCTCTTTCCTTCTCCCCTCTCCGCTCTCTCGGTCTCTCGGTCTCTGTGTAGATTACGCTGTCGCCTGCCTGCGACTATGAAAATGCCTGACAGCCGCCACAGCAGCCGGAATCTAAAATTGCCAAGCAAAATGTGTGCGAGTTTGAAGTGGAGCTCGAGGTGAATGAAGCTGGAATGGAATGGAATGGAGTGGAGTGGAGTCGAGTGGAGTGGAGTGGAGGCGGGGGCTAACGGGTTATGCGGGGAGGGGGCGAGAACTGCGGGTTACAGCTCTCTGAGTGTTGCAAAAATATACTAAATATAAATGCACATAAAAATTCAATTTCTCTAAAGTGTAGCTAAGCATGTAATTGAATTTGTAATGGCGAATATCGTCGTCGAGTCGACGTCTCCATTTCCCATTTCCCATTTCCATTTCCATTTCCTATATTTCACATACTCGCACACTCGCATAACCTCTGCAGTTCAACCCCAACCTCAAGCATTTCCATTTCGTTCCATTCTGTCGCGAAATGTCTCCATCGAGTGACTGACTGACTGAGGGACTGACTGACGGACTGACTGACTGACTGACTGCCTGTCGTCTGCATAGATCCATCCACTCTGGCTGCCTCTTTATGCGAATGAGTCACCAATAATATGTGTGTCTCTTCCCCTTCCCCTTCCCCTTCCCCGTCCCCTTCCCCGCCTTCAGTTGACTCCAATTTCAATTCTGATTCCGTCGCCGACTCTTCCAACAAACATCCGCTGCAGTATTTTTTCCTCTTTCAAAAATTGCAAAGCAAACACAGCCAACGGCTTGCTTTGCATGAATTGTATTTCTAATAAGGAACACATTCCCCCCCCACTCCCCCCCCTCCTCCTCTGCCTCCCCAAACACAACTCTTTTTTACTGCTATCAATCGAAGCTCGATTTACATTTAAATTTTTGTGTACTTAACGCCCATTTAAACGTCGCGACGTCTAATTTGTGTTCCAATCACAAAAGCTGCAAAGTTGCTGCGCCAGATATATTCATAAATATATATCTACATATATATTATATGTATAACATAGAGCTCGAAGGGAGCTCATGCTAGATAATACATTTATTTATTCACTTCAATTTAATACATTTAAATAAACAAATTGTTGATAGGAATAAGCTGTGGTATTTCATTAATGTTTTTTAAATTACATTTTAAATACAAAAGAATGTATAATTTTAATATTTTTAAAATTCAAAAACCTACTTTCTCTACTTTGAATTTAATCTAAATTGAAAACAACATTTAAACTCTAATTTCATGCATGTAAATTGTTCTCAGTTTGATCTGTATCCATTTATTTAAATATTATTAACTATTTGGTTTTCTTATTTACATGGAACAAAAGTATTTTCAAAACAAATATATAAATAATAGGAGAAGCAATTTAACATAGCAATGAAGACAAGATAATAACAGACATGTTAGCGTAACATTGAAATAACATGACAGCAGACATGTTAATATCTCGAACTTAACATAACTGGGCACGAGTGCAAAACTAAAGCTTGCCGAGGGAGCAGAAGCTAAGTAAATTGCCAAGTAAAGTGAATTAAATCGAACGCTATATGCGGATAAACGGAAGACGTGCAAGCACATTTAATTTGTATATGGACGCTGTGACCCAATGTCGTATAATTCCCGTAATTACTTTACAGTTCATTTCCAAATTGGGCCACAGAGCACAAAGTACAACGTATATTGTGTACTCTATAGCATATTGTGGCAAGCAAAGGCGCCAAAGACTCATCAAAATTGTCGCTTGTTGCTGTTGTTGATTTCAATACCCTCGGGGCATAAAAAGCCAGAGTGGCCAGCATGACTATCACAGCGCTGTAAGAAGGTTCTGAGATAAGAAATATCATTTTGAACAAAGTTAATTAAAAAACAACATTTTAATTCCTTAATTAGGACAAAATAAACACAATTTCAATTGTCATTTAGTTACCACTTTATCACCGAAACTTTTTCAAATTTAACCGAGAGTATGAAACTTCAATTTCGCTTATTTCTTAATTAAGCGACCTTGCATTATTTAGTTGCTGTTTATTTTACAATATTAATTATTATTTTTATCGCATTAAGTTCGAAATTCTTGTTTCAAGAAAGTTCTTAAATACTTCCGCTGAAATTGCATTTCTTTTTCTGTAATATTGATTATTATTTTTTTGAAATTCTCATCTCAAGAGCGTTCTTTTATTCTTCTACTGAACCTCACGAATTCCTCCACTTGAGTTCGCTATGTGAACTTCATCATTATTATTCCACAAATCGCTTCGAGTGCCTACAGGGTATCTCTTAGTCGATCTGCACCTGCAACTGCTCTATTAAGTTCCTTTGCTTTCTGTGCTGCTGCCGTGGTAATTTTGCCTTTGTTGGCACATGAAAAGCCCTGACAGGGGAGATCCGAGATCCGAGCTAGAGAAGAAGTAGAAGTAGGAGTCGGAGTCGGAGTCGGAGTTCGACTCCTGCTCACATGTCTTTCAATGTTACTTGGCCGCGTCCATGGCGTGGACATTAAAGTGTCAGCATCAGTTTGCGGCTCAGTTGCCAACGCGGTGGCAAGTTGCGGGTTCAGATTCCACGAGCTGAGCAAGTCTGTTAAATTCACTCACTGATTGACTGATTGAATTGATTAAGTAATAATTAAAGCAAACTTTCACTTTCATTTTCGGCGATGACTCTTTTCACGAGTTCGACTCCTGACTGATCAATTTTGTAACTGAAAATAAAAGCCAGCAAAGTGAGCACAAACTAATGCTTTTAATTGATTGATTGCTTGAGTAACTGATTGATTAACTTGAATATGTTATTTAGTTAATATTTAAAAATTTTCAACTGTCGATTCTCATGAATTCAAATATTTCTTAGTAAGAATTTGTTAAATTTACTGTGCTGCTAACCCGCTGACTGATTGACTGACTGATTGACTGGCTGATTGAATTGATTAAGTAGTAATTAAGCAGGCTTTGGTGTCTGCTTGCGATTGTGACTCTGTGAAATTAATGTGGTACAGACAGAGCAACAGTCGCCGACGTACTGCACTCAATAAGCCAGTAAGTCATGCAATCAATCAATCAATCAATCAGGCAATCAAGCAATGCGAACGGACAATCAGAAGCAGTGACAACAGGGCGGCTCAATTAATTAGTGAGCAGGCGGCTGATCGCCTCGATGGCCACAACATTATCAGCGAACGAGCGAGAGAGAGAGAGATATAGAGAGAGAAAGAGAAGCAAGAGGAAGCAAGAAGAAGCACGCGTCGTGTTGCATGCCTCACTGGGCTGGCCATGTAAATTGGCAGCGCGAGGCAGAGGAAACAATTATGCTGAGCCAATGAAGCTGAAACACAGTCGCAGTCGCAGTCAGAGTCAGAGTTGTGTCTACATTTTGAGAGTTGCAACAGTTTACAGTTGACGCCGTGACACGTGTCTTGCCCCCTCCTCCACCGCCCTCCTGAAGACAGTGGCACGAAGGGGCGAGGGGGCGGGGCAGAAGCACTCTGCAAAATAAATAAAATGAAAATTTGCAGCTTCCGGCCGTGTTGCCAGTGTGTCGCTATCCCTATCCGTGTCCATATCCGTATCCGCATCCGTATCCGCATCCGTGGCCGTATCCGTGGCCATGTCCGTGCCCCCTCCTCCCCCTCTGCCCCTCTCTGTCGCCCGCCTCTTGATGCTGCTGCTTTTCAGCATAATTTTAAATGGGACGCAACGAGACGTAAAGTGAGAAAATGCTGCAACTACGACGACGACTTCCAACTAACTGTTAACGGTCTCGGCTTTGCTTGGCGTGCGTGCGGCCAGAGCTCGACTGTTGCCACCTTCAACTTGCCTCCGCCACTTGCCTCTTGCCACTTGCCACCGCCCTTCCCTTCGTGCCTCCCTTTGGCGCCTTTGCCTATTGCTGCCTTCGGCTCGTCGCGTGTGCGTGCGAATGCAAATGATGCTATCTATGCCGCCTGCCCCAACTGCTTGCCTCATTGCCTCATGCCCCTCGTCCCCTCCTCCTGCTGCCTCTTCTCCGTCTCTCTGCTTGGCATTCCGCAACCGTTCGCTCGGCGCACAAAACTTTTCATTGCCGCTGAGAAATTGATCAAGTGAAAAGGTGAAAATTGATTTTGCGACATGTGTCGCCCCCTTTTTATCATTCCTCCCCCTCTACGTATTTCAATTGTTTATCAGGCGGCGCACAAAAAAAAGAACACATCGACCCTTGCAGTTTCACTTTCGACTACAAAAATACCCTGCATCTGCTGAGAATAGATTTGTGGATTAAGTAATTTTATATATTTATTAATTACCATTTCATTCGGGCTCTTTTAAGCAAATTAATTTTAGAATGCAGCTTACTTTATTTTGTAGATAACTCAATCAATTTCTCTTGAATTATATATGATCTCAGATACTTAGTTGCTGAACTTTGAAGAATTTGGTATAATTGTGAATAGATTTCAATTGTATTGAAATTGAATTCAATTGAATAATATTGATATACAGTTCAAAGTTAGTAACATATTAGATGTGTATGAGGAAGTTAACTCAACTAACACAACTAGTTAGTTTTAATAATTTCATTTGAATCAGTTATATAAATGACAGATAATTATTGTTGCTAGCATTTCACATTAATCACTTCTAGAATGTGAAAATCTTGTAAATATCAATTGATTAAATTATATTTATTGATTTTGTAAATTTTAATCAACAAAAATAATTCTTTAGTTTATTTTTGTATTTTTTAAAGAAACAATAAATTGAATTATCGTAAAGGGACATTGAGATAGTTTGAATTTAAAAATAAAAAATAATTTTTTGTATTTCTAAATATTAATCTAAAATGGAAATTACAGCTATATACAAAATATACAAATACAGCTGGAAGCTGGGACCTTGAGCTATACTCCTTTTTGATACGCCCCCTAGAAAGTCGTTGCAATTTATGCAGGGTATGTGTGGGAAGGAAAGCAGCGCACTCGTGTGAGTTTAACATATACACCTTTGGTGCCTTTTAGCGACTTAGTTCGTTTAACTCTCCCACTTGGGCGACTTCGACGGAGGAGAGACTGACTGACTGACTGACTGAGTGACTGACTGACTGAGTGACTGACTGACTGAGTGACTGAGTGACTGGCATATGGCGTGTCATTCAATTACGTTAATCAAATGATGCACAAGCACAAACAAGGCAACGAGGCAGCTCCCCCTCGATGCCCCATTCCCATTTCCAACTCGAGTCGCGTCAAATCTCCGATCCCCGCCAACCCGCCAGCCCGGGCAGAGCCCCAGAGAGGCCCCCAGGACAATTGAGTGGGGCTAATGCCAAGGACTGCGGCTTCTGTGCCGCTCCCGTGTTGATTTTTGTTTAAGAGCACAACAAAGAGACCCTCTCGCACCCACTCCCATCCAGCTACACCTGCTTAGGAGGGTAATACCCAACGGGGCTGCCAATTCAGTCGAGGCGGCCTCCTGGCTTCAAAACGAAAGTTGCACAACTTTTAATTTCTCAAACGAAACGAAACGAAACGATACGAAAATGTAAACCAAACAATCGCGTGGCTATAAGCCTCAGATCGCAAAGCACACACGCCCAAGATTATCATCAGATCTGCAAGATTACGCCTCAATATGAGCTATAGAAATATATCCTACACCTCTCAGAACAAAATTATTGCAATCAGTTTAAATTTATAGTTGGGTTTCGCTAGGTTTTCATTAGTGTGTGAAGTGTTTTTAATGATTCTTTATTTACTTCGTGGACACTACTAATCTTTATATGTAGATTTATTAAATTTGTTGTTTTTATTGACAGACTGACTGGTACTATTGGCTGTTTATTTTTTAAATTCCCACTGTAAATATAATTATTTACTAGTCTAAATTTGTAGGAATTCCCTCTTGTTTCTTATTGCCATTCAATCAGTCGGTTAATCAGTCAATTCAGAAAACTGCTTATTGGAGTAGCAGACAATTTTGTAATTCTGCAATGCATCAGTCTTTCAATCGGTCAATCATTGAAGCTGTCAATTTAGATAATCGTTATTTTAATTAGTTGACTATTTGTAAGTAAATCAATCCCTCAACACCGACAATTTCTGGTTAAATTTGTAAGCAATGGAATTCGTTCAATCGTCATGTCCACAAAAATTGCGTATACGCTGCGTATACCTCGTAAGTCGCTATAAATCCCAATTCAGAAGAAGTTTATCCCAGATTGTTTTTATCAATCAGGCAATTCAGAAAACTGCTTATTGGAGTAGCAGTGAATTTTGTATTTCTGCAATGCATCAGTCATTCAATCGGTCAATCATTGAAGTTGTCAATTTAGATAATCGTTATTTTAATTAGTTGACTATTTGTCCCTCAACACCGACAGTTTCTGGTTAAATTAGTAAGCAATGGAATTCGTTCAATCGTCGTTTCCACAAAAATTGCGTAACCCAAAAATTGCGTATACGCTGCGTATACCTCGTAAGTCGCTATAAATCCCAATTTGGAACAAGTTTATCCCAGATTGTTTTTATCAGTCTGATGCTGAGCCGAGATCTTTTTGATTTGTGCCACAAGCGTTTTCCTGACAGTTGCCAGTTGTGGCAAGTTGCGAGTGGCAAGTTGCTCGGCAACTTGCAGCGTCGTCTGCCACATTGTCCGAATCCGTTGCAAGCAAACATTAAAGATGCTCGCAGCAGCCGAAGGAGACGCAGCAGAAGGAAGAACGGATGCATAGTTTAACTGGGAAATGTGAAAGCGGATGCTCAAAAGCAGAGCCCAAGAAGTGGCCCAGATCCGAGAGCAGCTGCTGGACAGAAGCAGTCAGAGGGGGGGCGAAGGAGGGAAGGGGAGAGGGAAAGGGACTTGGATGGAATTGGAATAAATACATAACTGAATATGACACGTTCGCCGCAAAGTAGAAAACAACAATAAGACAAAGTGTCATAAAAGTTGTATACAAAACTTCAAAGTAGCTGCAACAACAGCAACAACGGCGAAGAAAGCTGCTCGACTGCCAAATACCCGATAGCCAAACCGAAGGGACTCAGAATGAATAATTTCCACACTTCAATTTAATGTTTGTTCCCTTAAATTCTATTTAAATATTACAATCTATTAGTCTGTATTATTTACACTACATAATATGAATAATTTCGTTATTACAATTTAGCTTGAAGTCAGTTGTTTTGATTATTGATTTTGCTTGCAAGTTTGTAGAGTTCATTCATTACACTGAAAAGAAACGATATGTTATTTCGTAAATCGCAGTTTAACTTCGATTAAGATACCCTTCGGTGCGTTGAGCGTATTGGGTATCGAATAACACAAAAATGGCAACAAGAACAACATTGACAACAATTACCAACTGTGAACACACCGTAG
The DNA here is from genome assembly GCA_035045625.1 of Drosophila formosana. Classification (NCBI taxonomy): domain Eukaryota; kingdom Metazoa; phylum Arthropoda; class Insecta; order Diptera; family Drosophilidae; genus Drosophila; species Drosophila formosana. The sequence goes on along the minus strand of JAWNOW010000688.1, from coordinate 1,767,915 downwards.
CAGATACAACAGGAAAAGCAACAACAACAACAACGAGACAGCAATCAACTCGAAACCGGGCACTAAGCACTTTGAAAATGACATAGGCAACTGAAACTATTGCAATTTGAGTCTGTATCTCGCTCTGGCCCTCATTGCGATACCCTGTGGAATAATCGGAAGTTCAGCCGGAGTCTGCTGGCGATGGTCGCAGCAGAGCGATTGCGATGCAGGGTGACTGCGAGTCGAGCACGCTCGCTGCTGCTGCCGCCGCTTTCTGCAAAAATAATAAGAAAGTGAACTTAAAATGATTACACGATAAAGTTTTTGGCCCTGCAATTTGCGCAACTCCGAAACAAACAGCAACAGCAACAGCAACAACAATTGCAACAATTGCAACAGCAGCAACAACAACAACAATCACAACAGCCAAGTTGATTTTGAACTTTGCATTTAAAGCTGCATAGTTTACTCAAGTGTCCAGTCCGAGTGACCATTGCAACTGAAGGCAACGCCCTTGGACCCAGCAGCAGAAGCAACTCGATTCAGATTCCGATCTGGAGGGAAACAATAGAGCTAGAGCAGTTGTCTAGGGATAGAAGGGAACCAAGTTCTATCGGCTATTTGCAAAATATATTCAGCAATCTGTTCATCGCTCTCTCATCGTTTGCTATTCAATTCTATTCATATTGATTCTCAATTTTAAGATATAAATTCAGATATAAAGAATTAAAATAAAGTTATACACTAATGAAAATATAATTTAAAAAACTAAACATTTGGCAAATATTTAAAATATAATTTCAAAAACTATTTATTTCTTCACTGCTCAACTTAGCTTGAAGTTCAGCAATGAAAAATGTAAAGATGAAGAAATTCTAGAAATCGAATTGAATAATCTCTGTATATTAAATTGTATATTATATCGTTGTTTCAAAGAAAGAGAATCTAAAAAATCGGATGGTTCTTTAGCTAATAATCATTAGAGATATTACTTTTAAGTATTTAAATACGGTTTGAAAACTATTTAATTGAGTTTCTTTTCTGCTTTTAGATATGTGGCGCATTTTGATGGAGTTTAAGCAGGGTAAGTTCTGGCCCCTTTGAATCAATCTGTTTATCTATATGTTGTTGTTGTTCTTGCTGCAAAAGTCCATCATTTAATTAGCCGCATATCAAATGCCGCCTCCATGCACGCCCCTTTTTGTGGCTCTCTCAGATTGGCCTATTCTTTATTGCCGTCAGTCAGTTTGGATGCGATTCGAGTCTCGTTTAATTGCCGCTCGAGCGGGGCCAGAGGGGCAACCAGGGGAAGGGGTCTAGGCAAATAGTTACATTTGACATCGAAAATACACATTTGCTGGAAGTGTGTTATCAACTTGTAATCCCTTGTAAGCTGGCTCTCCTCTTCCCTCGTCCCTCTTTCCTCGTCTCTGTCTGTTGAGTACTTGAGTTGATTGCGTATACGACAAGTTGTACCGTTTAAGGCACTTAGTCGCCAGCTTGATCTCTGGGTCAGGCATTGTTGCCACGCCCTTTCACTGCTCCGCCCGCTCCCAACTACTTTCGACTGGCTTTTCGACTCTGCGATAAGGTAACCAAAAGTCTCGCGACGTCGCCGTCGCAGTCGCCGTCGACATCGCTGTCGCTGTCGATGTCGATGTCGCTGTAAGTGCTTGAAAGTCAATTTTGAATTTAAAATACACCACGTAACGCAATATGTTGATCTTTTGAATACGAATGCGAAATCCACGAGACTTCTCCAACTGTTCTCTTGTATTCACTCGGCGTGCGTGGGAGGACGATGGGACGACGAGACGATGGGACGACGGGACGATAAGACGACAAGGGGCGAGGAAACTGTGAATGTGAAATGTGGAATGCGAACGCAAAATGGCAGCACAAGCTCACACACACACACACACACACACATAGACAGACAGACAGACAGACAGACATAGCAAATAAGTGGGCCCCAGTTAAGTTAGCTCGACTTTGGGCTACTCTGTCTTGCAAAAGCAGACTTTCAGCGATTAATAAAATCGAAGAACATAAACTAAAATCATATAAAAGACATCTCATAAAAAAAAGTTGCTATGCAAAATTGCTAAAATATTATACTATAAAATATGAATAGTAAATACATTGAAATTTGCTCTTAAAAAAACATTGATTTTAATTCAATTTTAATTTTCTTCAGAACTCAATTGGTTCATTAAATTGTTTTAAAAGTGGATGTTTTGGTTTTGAATTGACATTAAAATGGAGTTTGAATAATTACAGATATTAACAATTATTTTTAAAACTTTATTGCAAGCTGAGATAATTTAGTAAATGTTCATGTAAATGCTTCATAAATCAAAGTTTAAAATGTGGCGAAACAAGAGGAGTTGGATGAAAGGAAGATTTGGGCGCAGAAATTGTGGGTTGTATTGATGTCGAAGTTGGCTTGTGAAATTCGGGCAGCTGTCGAGCTGCATGGGGAAGACGCTCAGGTGGAAATAACTGCAGGGTATCTGGGCACACTCACACACAACAAATTTAAATAAACTTTACTAATAAAATGTCGTTTACAAGTGGCAAGTGTCGACGACGACGGTGACAGCTACTGAGCCTGAGCCTGAGGCTGAGACAGAGACTGGGAGACTGGGAGACTGAGACTGAGACTTTTGGCTTTGAGTGACTGTCAGACAAGCGTTCGTCGGGTTACGTATTAGAAGGGTAGAAGGGGGGATGGGGGATGGGGCTTAGCTTTGGCAGGAACGTGGTGAGTGCAGGTCGAGATGTCGACGAGATGTCGACGACGCATGAGTTGATGCCCGATGCCAACAACGTATTAATTTTGTGTATCAAAATAAACTTATTCCCGCCCGCCCGCCTCCCCCCCGCCAGCAGAAGGCAGAGTTACAGCTCAGTTTACAGTTGCCAGTTGCCAGTTGCCAGTTTTGGCAGCGAGAGCGAGAGAGAGAGGGAGAGAGAGAGAGAGGCATGTATAAATATCTACATCACGTTCCGAGCTCGGAATGCCAATGTAAATATTTTCAAACTTTGATGAAATAATCAAGGTAAACAGTAAATGTCGTTCTCGTTGTCGTTCTCGTTGTCGTCGTCCTCGTTCCCAATCTCAATCCCAATTCCAATCCCATTCGCCTTGTCCTCCCCCCTCCTCTCCCTTGTCTCCTCTTTTCGCTCGTCTTTTGCTGTCGTTTCTCCTTCTTTGCGGCACCAAAATTCGCTGCGATGGCGACGCCAACTAACTGCAGTGCAATCCGAAAGTCTGGCAACGCCTAGCTATCTATGTGACTGCAGGTGTGTGTGTGTGTGTGTGTGTGTGCTTGTTGTGTGTTTTTGTTGTGTGTCTCCTCTGCGAGCTGCACTATGGCACAAATCAGCACTTTTGTTGCCAGTTTTCTCTCAGAGACTCATTAACGACACCTTTCTATCCTGCCTCCAAAAAATTGTTTATTCAATTGCATACAAAATAAATTATAAACAAACATAATTATGTATGACTCAAACAATAATACAATCATAAGACATCGTGGCCAAAGAATAACACGAATATATATACAGAATAATAAATTGATTATTTTACCATTAAATCTAAAAACAATACTATAACAATTAATGAAAAACAAACAATGCCAATAAGCAAAATAATGTATTCTATCAAATTGCTTTTATTTTCATTCTGCATTTCAAGACGAAATTCCTAAAGATTTATTCATTTAGTTTGTACATTTTTAATGTTGTATTCGAAAAGTCACTCAAATAATTTATTTCACCCTTTGAAATTTAGAAATGCAAAATATATATTTTGCTATTTCATTTTTATTAATTGAAAATTGAAGAAATAACTATAGAAGAAGGTCAAGGATACCACAAGAACCAATTGTTTAACTTATTTCACTGCATCAGCAAATATTACGATATAACAATTTTTTGATAGTTAAGTTTAGTGCAGAAATTGGAAAAAATAATTTGTTTTTTCTACTATTTGTTTTCTATGAGCAATCAAATAATTTCGCTGCATTGCCGGTATAAATAAAAATAAAATGATCTATTTGGTTATTCATTATTCATGAATTGAAAATTAAAGAAATTTCAATTAATTTCACTGCAATTGAGTATAAGTCAAATTATTTAATAATCTTAACATACTACAGGAAGTGTCAATGCAGTAATTATTTATTTATTTATTTGCTATCAAGAACAATGCAAGAAGCGAAGAACAATGCGCTTTTGTGCCACGGTGCTTTGGTGGCATGCAGCAAATAGAGTCGCAGTCGCAGTCACAGTTACAGGCCAATGTTTTTGTAGCCTGTTTGTTTGTGCCACCATCTCACTGTCTCCCTCTCGCTCTCTCGCTCTCTCTGTCTATCTGTCTCTCTGTCTGTCTGTCTGTCTGTCTGGTCGTATTTGTGCTGAAGGCCTACAGCTGGCAAGCTGCTTTGCCACTGTTTGTCTGGGCAACACACGTCAATGTTTGAGAGCAGCCAAGTCGGGGCAGCAGAGTCGGCGCTGCACTTTGACACCGATCGAGTCGAGTTCGCCATTAAGTTTAGTTATTTTAAAGTGTCGCCCCAAAGAGAGAACCAAAACAGAGAGAGAAAAGAAGAATCCGATTTCATGGACTCTGTGTTATCATCAATCACGGAAACTTCATGCCGGACTTTGGCAGAGATTTGGCACGGCCAACTGCTGTCTGGGAGCGAGAGGATTTAGAGCTTCGCCGCTCGCCCAAAAAATGTCACACGCCGCTGGGTAACGATGACCCTTTGGCCCGAGGGATTGCCCCGGGATTGGAGGGGATTGGGGCTGGGAGTGGGAGTGGGACTTGGCTGTTTAGTCAGGCATAAGATCGTCAAGGCTGCAGGCGATAACCTTTAAATTGTTGCCCGCACAGACACTCGCTTTCGCACGCTCAAACACTCACACTCACACTCACACTCATTCGCACCCATTCACACACACTCAGAGGCGAGTGTGTCAAAATGGTTTTCAAACATCGCAATGCCAACAGCCAGAACAACAATGAGGTGCAAAGTTGAAAGGCAAAAACTATTAGAGTTGTCGAGCAACGCGGCAAATGGGCACTGCTGGACTACCAGATGCCCTGTAATTTGTGTGCCAGCATTGCCAAGTGCACCGCTTATTCTATTCGTTTAACAACAACTATTTCAAAATCAAAAATAAATGTTTTCCGCACTTGAATAATAAAAATGTGAAAAGTAATAATTATTTCCTTACTGGTTGTATAACAACATATGTGCAATTTTTGCATTATTCCTGGCATGTTATAGTTTTGTGGGTGCCCTTTAAGTAACAAACAATAACTGCACTAAATTAATCTAAACTCGACCGATTTTCTTAAAGACAATTAGAATTATCTGGTGAAATTTGTAGAATGAGGCAAAAACTGAGTTTATTGACAGTTTTGAAATACAAACAAAAGTTTAAATGTTTCCTTCGTTGTTCTCAGAATAGTTGAGCCTCAATTAAACTACAATTTTGAGTCGTCGGTCTGTAGTTTTGGATTTGTGTGTGTTTGTGTATGGTGTGTACGCTTTACAGGGTATATATAGTTGCGGAGTGCGGGGCACAAACGGGCCACTGGCCAAGTCGCAGGTCGCAGGTCGCAGGTCGCAAGTTGCACACAGGTGCCTCGCTCTCCCTCTCTCTCGCTCTCTCTCTCTCGCTCTGTCTCTGTCTGCTGTCTGCTGTCTGTCTGTGGCATGTGGGTGCCCTCTAAACGCTCGATGCCTGCACCACACGGAGCAGAGCAGAGCAGAGCAGAGCTGAGCTGAGCACACAGGCGAGTGCACTGAGATAAACCACCATAAATCTGTTGCCATCATTTTAAAGCGATTACTACAAATGGATGTGCACACGGTGACTGCCACGGTGACGATGACAACGGCAACGACGACGACGACGACAACGACAACGACAACGGACTGAATTGGAGTCGAAAAGGAGAATAAAGGAATCGAGTGGAATAGAAAAGGAAAATATAGAAAAGCGAAGAAGCAACGACAGCCAGCGCCATAAGTATATAAAAAGCGTGTGAAAAACACAGGCCAGCCAAACGTATGAATAGCAAACCAAGCTCCACACACACACACTCACACACACACAGACATATGGGGCTGACTTGGAGTCCATCTGGAACTCCAGCTCCAACTGCGATTTCGATTCTGATTCCGACACCTTTTTCGGCCCCAACTCCACGACTCGACGACTCTGATGCTGCTGAGACTCTTTGGCCAGTTTGCCAGCTGTTGGCTAAGGGAATGCGGGAGGGCAAGAACGAGGGCGCAGTCGAAGGGGCAGGAGGGAAAGGAGGAGAGGGGGCGTGGCAAAGCGGAAGGGGAACGCGGGCAGCTAACAAGCGCAGCACAAAACAGCGAACGGCGAACAGCGAACGGCGAACGCTGAGCACCAAAGCAAAACCGAAAATGGCAAAAATTCACACACACTAACACTCACTTATTCACACTCACACTCACACTCGCACTCACACTCACACTCGACAAAAACAAAATGCGAAAAATACTACAATAAAAGAAATGTTTGGTAGACAGACAAACAAAATAGAAGTAGTAAAAAAACACATCTCACACACACACTCACACACACACACACTCACACACACTTACACACACTCACACATGCTGGAAATTCGCGAGTAAATTGCGCTGGCGAACAACACGCGCCCAGAAATGTGGAGCATTCCGATTGGGGCCCAACACAAAAACAGGATGTCCAATTTAGAAGGGCCAGCGAAATAAATAACTCTTGATGCTCCACATTTTGAAATGTAATTATTAGTTCACAAATAGTACTAATATAAATTAAATAATTATTTTCAAATTATGAAACGCTTTCTGGTATCTTAAATTTATAGATAATTATATTGTTTGTTGTTTTCAATATGTATTATTCAAATTAGTCAGCAGGCGAAAACGTTTACATTTTCATAACTGATCGCGTATTAGTATTTAATTTTGTTAAAAAAGATTGAATATTGTGGTATATGATTAAGCTTACATTCAAAGCAACATAATCGTTTAGTTAATTGAACGCGTTTTTTGTACTATATTTATATTAGTAGATTCAATAGACATTTTCTGCAGTAGCCGACCGAAGAGCAACCGAGGCACCCTGTATGCAGTGCATATGCTGTTGTTGGGTTATTTGCTCTTTGGTGGCTAGGTGTGTTGGCGTTGGGCTTTGTGAGGTTTGCCAGCAAGCTAGGATGTGCGCAGCAGGCTGCTGGGACCAGGACTCGACGCGACGCGACGCGACGCGACTCGATGTGGCACGGTGGCACGGTGGCAAGGTGGCACGGTGGTCTTTTAGTACTTACATATGTGGTGTCAATTGATGTGTGACGCCTGTGCGCAAATGAAATTTAATGAGCCAATTTAAAGTTGCGCCATATTTATAAACTGTATCTGAATTGCAATTAATTGCCAACTGGACTGTTGTTGTAGTTGTTGCTGTTGCTGTTGCTGTTGCTGCATTGCGTCCTGCCGAGGGCGTTGCTGAAAAGTTGTGCCACACTCAGAGCCAGATACTGAGTCAGAGAGAGAGAAACAACAATTAGCCAACTGTCCAATTAAAATTACCAGCAGATCCTTGACTCAGAATTCAATCACACACACACACTCGCACACATGCACAAGCAGAGAGGAGAGCTTCCTTTAAGGACTGCTCAAAGGATTACCACAAAAATGTGACGCTCATTTCGTATCTCGTTTATTCGAGCGCATTCCAAATTTGCTTCAAATGAATGCGCTCGCATTCAAATGGATGACGAATCTGCGGCCACAGCACAAATCAACAACAGCAAAGGAAACAATTTGGCACAGATTAGCATGAAGAGCGAATACTCTGCGGAAAGGGAATCCAGAGAGCGACAGAACGTTTAAGAAGATGCAGCGAAGAGGAGCAAAGAGAGCAAAAGAAAGACCAACAACAAACATATAAATATAAATAATGGTAATCAAATAAGTAAAGCAAATACAATTAAACATTGCATACGAATTGAGAACATCTAATGTGATAGATCTGAAAGGCAGCGAGAGAAAAGCATTTGACTTAAGCTCTCCCGAGAGAGCAACAGCAAAGACAGTCAAGTGGCGGCGTTTAAGGATAGACGACGAAAGGGGAGCTGAGAATTTATGGGCAGCACTTTCGGCTTTAAGCTGCACGCTTCAAGTTGCAAGTCTGCTTTGAGCAGCACAGCATTAAGCAAAGCCTTTGGCAGCGTTGCAGGCTGCAGCGGGCAGTTGTGATGCCCCGCATCAAAGCAGCTCTGAAGCTGCTGCTGATGATGATGATGATGATGATGATGATGGTGATGATGATTATCGTCATCCCCATCATCATTAGTCGTCGTCGTCGTCGTCGCCATCAGTCAGCGGGCGCACGCTGCAAATTGATTCAATGCAACGGCAACAAAGTGTCCAATGTGGTTTAGGGTTGCAGGCTGCGGTAGCTCCTTTTGCGGCAACAGGCAGCCGAGAGCCAGCGAGCGAGCGAGCGAGCGAGAAGGGGAGAGACGGAGAGAGAGAGAGGGAGAGGGAGAGACTCCTTCGGTCATTTTGCTTGCTGCATTTTTGGAAGCATGGCGCATTTAGCAGGTGGCGCGGTTCCCAGCAGTGGTCGCCAGCTCTCCCTCTCTCTCTCTCTGTCTCCCTCTCTCTCTTTGGTAGTGGTGGCAACTCTGGCAGGCAGTGCTTATGTTTGCATTCCTTTTTGGCATTTTTGCACTTGAATAACTTTGAAATATGGGATTAAATCGTCTCTTACGGGATTTTCTCGATTACAGCTATCATGGCGCTGCTCAGAGGGGGCGTGGCAGCGGGGGCAGCAACAACCGTTAGACATGGGCATCGCATAAGGTCATGTCTTCGTCCGTCTTCCGACTCCGTGCGGCGCCTTCTGAGCTTAATCGGGGCGCGAGGGTCGCCACTGAACCTGAACTCGCCCCCAACACACACACAGTCTATATCTCAGTCTGCCCAGCAGACCGTCTGTCCGTCTGTCCGTCCGTCCGTCTGTCTGTCCGTCCGTCCGTCTGTCCGTCCGTCTGTCCGTCCGTCTGTCCGTCCGTCTGTGTGTGTGTGAAAGTGTTGCTGGCAAGTGTGGCCAGCGAGTCACGAGCAGTCACGTCTCTGCACTTGCCCGGGCCCCCGAAAACCGGACAGCTAAGCAGTGAAACAAAGCGGCGAACTAAGCTCACACACACACACACACACACACACACACACACACACACTCGCACACACACTACACACGCACACTCGCACACAGTTGTGAGCTTTTTGTAAAGCATTTTCAAATCTGCACACAAACAAATCGCGCAACATACTCGCTGTGACATTTGCACAAACAAAACAGGGGAGAGAAACGGAAAGAGAGGGAAGGAGAGACAGGGCGACAGAGAGAGAGAGAGAGAGGAGAGACAGCCGCTTTAAGCTGCCAACCACATTGACGCACTTATTGAAACGTTAAGAGCAACATTGCCAGCAGCCAACAAGCGAGTCGCAAGTCTGCTCGACTGCGACTCACGCCGCACACAATTCGCAATTCGCAATTCACAATTCGCAGTTCACAATTATCGGGCAGTTGTCTAGACGGGCACACTATGAATTTTAAGTTGGGGATTTATTTTCAAGTTCGTCTCTTTAGCCTTCAGATTATTAAATTCATTTGTTTTTAATTTTGAGAGTTGCCAATATTCAATTCTATTTATTTAACTTCAGCATATATGTACATTTAAATTGTAATTAATGAAACAATAGAAAGCAAATGCTCCAATCTTCCATGGAAAATATTATTCTTATTATATTCGACTGTTCACAGTCGACATTGAACAAATCTCAATATTAGGAAAAAAAAATATTCAATTTAATTGAATAAGAATAAATTTTCAAATTTAAAGTTTTAGAAACAAAATTAAAATCACATAAACCTTTAACCTTTTCTTGTTTAAAGAACAAAATTTTCTTGTACATTTTATTAAAATTTCTATACTACACAAAGACTCCTTTTGCAACGACCTCTCTTATAGGAACTTAAACTATTGCATTGCCTAAGCACAGTAAACAAATAACGTCTAAATGCGTGGGAAATTACTACCCAGATTTAAAATGTAATAAAAGCTATTTATTTATAAAAATAATGCAAGTTAAAATAAAATTATAACAAGTGGGCAACGCCTAAGCGAGTTTAATACAATTGGAAGAGTAAATGTTTTGTGTTAGTAAATAATAATTACCTTTATAATTAATTGTTTATTGCCATCAGAATTGAGTCGGAATTTCCAGCTGAGAAATTTATTTACTAGATTATTGATTACAAAATATCATGTTGAATGTTTAAAGGAAAAATGAATTTCACTGCTATTATAATGCTTTTAATATTGATTGTTTGTTGCCATCGGAGTTCAGATGGAACTTTCAGCAGCGTAATTTAATTACTAGAAAATATCTTGGAAATGTTAAGTGCTCTGTAGTGCAGTCTACCCCGCTTCAGGACGCCTGCAGGGTATCACAGCACAACAATTGCAACATCGTTTATGCTTATGAAGTCAGCAGCAGCGCAGGCGACAGCGACAGCGACAGCATAAGAGCTCTGCTGCAGTCTCAATCGCAGTCGCAGTCGCGGTCGACGTCGACGTCAACTGCGCCCACAAAAGTAGGCAACAGTTTTTTTTTCTCCATCATCGTCTGTTGTTGTTGTTGTTTGGTCAGCCTCAGCGGCAGCGGGGCATGCAAAGTGAGCAGGCGACGAGTCGATGTTGCCACCGAGTGTTGCCAGTTGCCAGTTGCCAGTTGCTGCTGCTGTTGACAGCGCTTGCTGCTGCTGCTGCTGCTGCTGCTGCTGCTGCTGCTGCTGCTGCTGCTGCTGCTGCTGCTGCTGCTGCTGCTGCTGTTCTGGACACTCGCTCCGACGACAGTCCGGACTCCGGACACTCTGAACACTCAGAGTCGCTGCCTGCGGCGGCAATGAAAATAAATTTGCAACAACATGACGACTATGAGGCGAGACATGGCACAAAGTGCTGCAACTCTCTTCACTGCCAGCCTGTGTGTGTGTGTGTGTGTGTGTGTGTGTGTGTGTGTGTGTGTGTGTGTGTGTGTGCGAATGCATTTGCCATTTTGGGTTGCCGTTTTATGCGCAAACGTTAAGTCAACACAATTTCAAATTTAGTTTTTATAGAAAATTGTCTGCGTTCGCTCGGTTTTTGCATTCGCTTTTTGCCAGAGCGGCGAGCGGCAAGTACAAGCATGTTTGTGCCTGTCTGTCTGTCTGTCTGTCTGTCTGTCCTGTGCTGTGCTGTGCTGTCATATATCCTTGACTGGCTCTGGTTTTGGCTTCCCTGCTTCCTTTTTTTCTCTCTTCAATTTGCAAATCGTTTGGCCACAGCAATTACCGTTTGATCACCAGGCCTCCTCCCTCCCCCTCCCCTGAGTTAACTAAGCCTCAATCGGCCTCTCTCTGCGCTTCTCATGCACACTGCACACACTGTTAATGCCTCGGCTCCAACTCGCAAGTCGAGGCAATAATTAAGCCCCGTCCCCGAGTTCTTTGAAGGGCAGAGGCGGGGGGGGGGGGCGTGGCAGGGGCAGACCGTGTGTGGTGCTCGACTTAATGAATCCAAGTGCGCGACGTCGTCAATCTGTAGCCGCCCCCTCGCCCTCCTCGCTCCCTCGATGGCAGCAGCAGCGACGTCACGTCAAACACTGCAAATATTTATGCCGAGGGCGCGCGCCGAGCATCAAAATGCAAATGGAGAGCGGAGAGTGGAGAATGGAGAGTGGAGAACGGAGAACGGAGCCTAAACGCCGTGCACAGCGCTGATTGCAGCTCCCAATCTCCGCTCTCCCTCCCACCCGCTCTGTGCCTCTCTCTACCCCTCTCTGTCCCTCGCTCTCGAAGTGTTGAATTGCAAATGTGTCAATTGTCAACTTTCTGACTTCCAAACTCGCTCACACATTTCCTGCTTCTGTTCCACAGACATCACTCCACAGCTGCATGTGTGTGCGTGTGTGTGCGTGTGTGTGTGTGTGCGTGTGTGTGTGTGTGTGTGTGTTACTTTGAGCAGCTGTCGTCTCGGGTTAAGAGGCCGCATTGGAGAGCAATGAGAGAGTTTGGGAAGCTGCTTTCCATTTGTTGCAATTTCTTGGGCACTTTTCTTATTCTTTGTATGCAATTAACGCTGCAATTTGCAGCAACCGAAATCCTCCAATCCCCCCCTCTGCCCCTCTCCTCATAAATCACACACTCTGTGTGTGTGTGTGTGTGTGTGTGTGTGTGGGAGAACTTGACAAGATTTGGCTTCGGTTTGCAGCCATTTGGCAACAATTACACGACTTTTGTTTGCCACTTTTTATGCTCGCTTTGGCTTTGCCAATACCCTGTAAACAACAGCAGCAGGCTGGGCATGATGCACCTTATGCACTTGTTTTGATCATTTCTTTATTTACTAATTATTGATTCAATGCAATTCATTTAAATACAATTTATGCATTTAGTTTTTACAAAAATGGAACAGTTGATAATGACAAAAATACGAATTAAATTTATTTGGTTTCTTGTTCAGTAATTTAGTCAAATTCATTTGAGTAATATTTACTTATTTACTATTTATTATTTTAATTTGGTTCGGTTCATTTAGTTTAAATTGACAAAAATAATGTAGTTACAAGATAATTCATGTACTGAATTGATTTAAGTAATCATTTTATTTAAACCAAGCATATTTATATTCAAATTGCTTTAATTCAATTTTAACTTTATATTTTATTGCACAACGCAAATAATTGACAATTGGTTGAGCAACTATCGACATTGTATTATATAGTTATATTTTGCATTGTGACATTCTACCTCTTAACTAATCTGAGTTTGTTTTTGAAGGGATAGAGGAACGATGAGCAAAAGCATTTCAGGACCTCCTCTCACGATAGTTTCTTATTCACATCTATCTTTAATTTTTTTATAACATAATGGAATTTTAACTTGCTTTGCTTGACTACAGAGTATCTTCGAGTAGATCACATGCCAACAACTTAAGCAATTTGTTTGTTTTTTGTTTCGTAGCTGCCAGGAATTATCATGTAATTGAGAAAGCAGACGAAATTCGATTACGATGCCAGATGACATGGCTCGTCATTTAAATAAGAATTCAGATGGATCAGTCTCCAGTCCTTCAACTGCCGCTTGAAGCTGAACTAAAAGGCAAAAGTTACTTGAGCCAGATTAAAGCGAAGCACAGAGGATTGAGGATTGGGGATTGGAGGATTGGAGGATTGAGGCACTGAGCACTGAGCATTGAGCAGCGGGCACACATGTTGCATGTGGCGCCTCCCTGGCTGCTGGCTTTGGCAAACTTTGCCACTCAACAACTACGACTACAAAAAAATAAAGAGGAGAAAAAGAAAAAGGAGAAGAAGCGTACGGCAAACGAAAGATTTGAGGAGCTGATGCGCAACAAAATAAAGTACTCCTTAAATATTTACGTTGCATGGATTCAATATGTGCGGTGGCCTCTTCTGCCGCTGCCGCGTGCCCCATGCCACATGCCACATGCCACATGCCCCTGCAACGACCAATCGAATCAAAGGCCACTCGCCAGCCTCAGCCGGCTTAGCTGAGCTGCCTCGCATCCCTGGCGAGTTCACTGCAGGCGCACAGTCCACAGATTAGACACAGAGTGGACCACATCTCCTCCTCCCTCCTCCCTCCTTCTCTCTCTCTCTCCGCCGCTCCACACACTGTATGCAAACAGAAAACACAAAAAAGGAAAAACAATAAGAATGCGGGCTGAGAGCAGCGGATAACCTCAGCAACAATCAAGCAGCAGCAGCAGCAGCCCAGACCGCGACTCCCTCCGCCCTCAAACACTCGTCGACTCTTCATACGCAACTAATAAAGTTGAGCGACAACAGCTGCTGAAGCATCGCTACGCAGGACTTGTAGTAAATAGTCCCTGATATCAGACTAAAATCCAGTTGAAGACAACGCACAATCAAAAACTATTCAACAGGTATGTGCATATATAAAATATTAAGTTTGATTGACACCAAGAGTGCGAATCTTTCTCCATTTGGATAGTTACAATTATGTAGATAGTTATATTATGTTTGATTCCCTGACTCTTCACACTTATTTGAATGGGTTTTGAATAGTTACAGTTATGTACATTGTATATGAAATAATAAGTTTGATTCCCTGACTCTTCACACTAATTTCAATGGGTTTTGTCAAGGCACTAAGAGTGCGAATCTTTCTCCATTTGGATAGTTCCGTGATGAAGTTAGCGACGGGTCGATCGCATTTATTTAATTGCCGCTAATGAAACGCGACATAAAGCAGCAAATCGATTAATGCGCTCAACTGACAGCTATCGATAACCAGGCAGGCAACCAGACAAGGCCTTCTCCCCCAACCTCCTGGTACGCCTGTGGGTTGTAAAGCGTTGAATGCTTTTCAGGGGGGGACAGACTGACGCCACTTTAATCGTTGCCAGAGCCATCAAATGGAGCGACTGACACACACACACACACACTCACACACACACACACACACACACACACACACAAGAATAACAATACTCAATGTTCGATAGTCGCTTAACAGTCATGAAAAAGGCCCAACTACAAATGAGCATTAAGTTGGAGCTGGGCAATAATTGTAAAAAGATTAAAGGGCATTTTAATTAAAAATTATATTTATTTGATTTAATTTTTATTGTCGCTTTTTCAAAAGCCGTTTAACGAGCGACACACACACTACGAGAGAGAGAAAGAGAGAGAGGGAGAGAGGGAGAGGCACTCAGAGAAGTGTGAATTGAACAACGCAAGGAAATTAATCTTAAGCCGCAGACAGCGAAAAGCCAAAAATAAATCAACAATGCAATAATTTATCAGAAAATATGTGTGTCCGTTGCAAGTGCAACGCAATGCGGCCCCTGCATGTTGCAAGTGGCAAGTGGCAAGTGGCAGAGTGGCAAGTGGCAGAGTGGCGAGTGTGGCGTTGGCGACGCACAAAAGTATGCAACACACACAGTGTTTGCTGTTTGAATTTGGAGCGAGTCAGCAGCATGAGTCGGCTGCATATATCACGCAGAGGAAGCGGGCGGGGGCGGGGAGGGGAGGGGTGGAGAGGGGAGGGGCAGCGTGTGTCGACACTTAAGTCTCTGTAAAATCCAGTGTCATGGCAACGCCAGCAGCAGCAGCAGCAGCAGCAGCGAAGCAAAAACAACATGCAGACGAGAGAGGCGAGCGGAGCTTTGGCCACGTTTGTGGACAACGAAATATGAGCTACGGCAGACAGAGAGCGAGCGAGCGAGACGGAGCGAGACGGCGAGATCGGCTCAGGTTCAGGTTGGCCGCCAAAAGCTCGTTGTCAGTTCATGAATCAGGACGGCGACCACGTCACTCATTCACTCATTCACTCGCACGCTCGCTCTGTCTGTGAGTCATTCATTCACTCACTCAGTCAGTCAGTCAGTCTGTGAGTCAGTCGACAACCGAGTCCGTCTGCTGCCTGCGACAATCAACACCAAAAGCAGCTGCTCACACACACACACACACACTCCCGCCTGCCCCGCCCACTCAGCGTGTTTGCCTGGTTAAAATGTTGCTGCTTCATTATCTGGACTCGGTGTCCAGCAGCAACAGCAGCAGCAACAACAACTGCAACAACAGCAACGTTGCTGGCCAGTCAAATGCAATAATGTGGGTGCATTTCACACCTACACGAATTCCGCCTGAAGCCTCCCCCCCCCCTCCCCCCTCCCCCTACGACCGCCCCGCTGCGCTGCTGGCAGCAGAGCGTCGGCAGAGCGTCGTCGTCATGGCCGTGCCGTGCTGCAGTTGCACAAATTGCTTAAATTATGCAAAATATGCGCGCCACCAAACCAAAAGCACAATCCGAGCAAACGCGAGAGAGCGAGCGAGAGAGGGAGAGAGAGGGGTGTGAGGGAGAGGGGAGATTGGGAACATGTCGCCATCCATTGGCCATTCCAACGCACACTGTCAACGCACATTGACGACAGCAACAGCAACAGCAACAACAACAACAACAACAACACTTTCAAATTCATTTTCAAATTGATGAAACTTGCGTGCGTGTGTGTGGGAGCGAGAGGGGGACAGAGAGCAAGGGAGATGGAGTGTGTCTAACGCAAAGAGGAACTCAATAAATTGGGGAGTGGCGCAGGCGATGATGACTGCGCTCGGCGGAATAACGGAGCACCGGAAGAGCGAAGGAAGGGAACGAGAGAGGAGCGGGGGGGGGAAGTTGGCCGGACTTTGAAGTTGTTAAAGGGATCGATGGGCAGAGGCCGTGAAATAACGCGCGACTTCAGCCCAGGTCACAGTTCCCTCTGCCCACCTGGCGTCAACTTGCAGTCCCTCTGTCTGTCCGTCTGTCTGTCCGTCTGTCCGTCAGTCCTTTATTGCCTCCTCCTTCCGCCCTTCCGTCCATCCGTCTCAAGCCCAGGCCCGTGCTTTGTATTCACAAATCCAATCCAATTTAAGAGCGTAATTACATCAATTAAACTTAATCAAACTGTTTCAAAGCGCACGCGGCGAAAAACGCAACTTCAACTTTCAAGGCAAATATGCGCGGCGCACAGTGAGGCAAAGCCGATGAAAATGTGCGCTCAACATTTGCAAATATCACTTCAAAAAATATATAGTTATTAAAATTAAATATGATCAGCCAAAGTCACTATAATATATTATATAAATATTGCATTTAACTTCAAGTGTGCTGCTAATATGACTGGGTATTTTTACTGCAAATATAAATAGCAATATTATTAAATAAATATTTTATTTATATCATTTTTGACAAGTTTCAATCGATAAATTATTGCTTCTAATACAATTTGTTGCATGATCAAATATTTGTTATACTTACAACTAAATTTATTATTCGTCTATCGTATCATTTATTAAGTAACTAATTCTTTTGGACTTTTGCTGAGAACTTTAAACTTACTATGTAGCAATATATTGAGAATAATAGATCTCAGAGCAGACTAAATTATTTTCAACAGTTTACATTAAATTCTATTGAGGCTGCTTTTTCTTTCTTTTAATTGGAGTTTATTTAAATTTCACCAGACAGCAAAATAATCTACATGCCAAAAAATAATATAATCGCATTTCAGTAATTAATTATTCAAGCGCTTGTTTGTTTTTATTTTAACTGAGACAATAGCAATATTAAATGAATGCAATGCTGTGGCTGCTTTCTATAGTCTCTCGATTTTCCAATGGTTAAGGGATTTTAGTTTTGTTTGTGCCCATTGTACGCAGTTGTTGCTTTCTCTCTCTCGCACTCTCATTGTCTTCGCTCTCTCCCTCGCACACACTTGTGAAAATTCACGTGCTCAAAATTCGCGCACACTAATTAAGTGCTGGCAAGTAAGAAGTAAGTTGCCTCATGATGAGGCAGCTGCTGCTATCCCAAAGCCGTGTTGCCTCTCAACCCCCTCTGCCCCCCCCTCACGAACACCTCTGACATCAACTTCTTGGGCCTTTGCTTCATATAATTTATGTTACATTTGCTGGCTGGCTGGCATAACTTTGCTTGCCACTTGCCCCCAACAAAGTCTCTGTCTGTCTCTCTGTCTGTCCGTCTGTCCGTCTGTCTGTTAGTCAGTTAGTCAGTCACTTTGAGTTCCAAATCAAGCCAGCCAGGTGGCAGGTGGCAGGTAGCTCGCCTCGCTTGCCTCATGCGGAGAATGTGGCACGTGACTTAAATAAATTGCAAAAATCTTTCTCGCTTTGCTTGCGTACAAGTATTTCGCATAGTTTGCAACAACCTCTGCCCTTCCCCCCCCTCTCTCCCTCTCCCTCTCTCTCCCTCTCTGCTCCATGTTTCCCTTTCGCACTTTCGCACTCGCGTGCCCCAAGACGCAGCCATTTATTTGTGTGTGTCTGTGTGTGTTCATGACTTTATTAACAGGCTGCGAGCTCTCTTGGCTGAGGCGCCACCTGCCGGCGAAACTTTGCCACACACACACACACACACACACCTGCACACACACACACATAATCAACACCTAATCAAAGTAATAGAAACTTATTGAATTAATCGCAGCATTGAATTTCTATTTGTTATTCGCACTGATTGGCAAGCGACGCTGCTTCTGCTTCCTGTTCTTCCTCTTGCCACTCTCTGGGTCTTCCTCTTGCTCCTCGGGCTGCCCACTAAGATAATCCTCGCTCCATCAATCGGTTGGCTAATTATAAGCACTCGACTACTCGCCCGGCCACTCGCTAATCATCAGAATTGGCAAATCTCTGGCCAGCGAGAACCGTTCGACAGCTGTCACCATCTCATCTCGCCCATCAATTTTGATTAGTTGCCTCGCGTCGCCGCCGCCGCCGCCGCCGCCGTCGCCGAACTTGCAACACTGGCTAAATGCTGACGCTCCTGGGGGGGGGGGGGGGGGGGGGGGTGGATTGTGGAACGTGTCAATAACTCAAATTAGCAGTGGACATCATCAAAACGGCGACAGCGCGAATACATTAGACGACTCCACATTATAATAGTCCCGATTCAATCGATACTCGATGCCAGAGCAACCAAAATTATATATAAGGCAGTCCATCAGTTAGCGCTTGAAGCAAGACTTACTATAAATCTTCTAAAATGTAATTGAATTCTTAACTAAACACCAATTTCTAGGCGATAACGGAATAACTTAAACTATAATTTGAAAGCAAAAGTTGATAAATCGACTTTAAAATTGAAGCGAGAAAATAAATTCCAAGATTCTACAAATACTCTAGATTTATCATTGTCCGCCAATCAGCTCGTATTCAGATCATATGAAGCTAAACAACATTTCCAGTTCAAGAACTCTTTATAATAATGTCGTTAACAGCAGGTTATAATATAATATGGGACATTTCCAGCTCGCCTTCAAGTATTCTTCTAAAGGCTCTAAGTAACTCTGGGTAGTTCTTTGTGCCCAATAATTAATTCTAATTTTAATTGTCTGACAAACTATATAAATCCGTCAACATATGATTTGGCCAGCAAATAATTTATTTAAATTGAAAAAATTAATACTTTTAGTCTATCGATATAAATTGATTAAGTCAAGTAATATCTTCAACTTATCGATAGCCATTTGTCGGCATTATCAATTGTTCAACCTTAATTAATAGTTATTAGTGAAAGTTTCTTCGTCGGAAAACTTTCAATATGTTCAAGGTAAAAAGAGAGAGTGATAAATGAAATAGTCGAGGAGGGCTGAAACTGAAGATGCAGATAAAGATGGAAGTCCTTTATCTGTGACGCAAATTAAAAATGTACACACACATGCATAACGCAAGGATAAGAATGCGACTGAGGCTGAGACTGAGGCAGAGAATAAGGATATTTAGAGAGGCGGGGGCATAATTATACAAATTGGGAATGCAATTAAATTTAATTGTTCAATGTTGGCAACACTCGTGAGAAGCCGGCAACTGTTTCCAGTTACCATCTCTCTGTCTCCCTCTCTCTCTCTCTTTCCCTCTTCTTGTGTGTGTGTGTGTGTGTGTGTGTGTGTGCCATGTGTGTGTCTGTTTCGTGTTGCTTCTTTTGGTCCTGGCGCCCAGTCAATGAAATGTAAAAACGTTTTAAGCACGAACCTTGTCTCTCCCTGACACCGCATCGCTTCTCGCTTCTCGCTTCGCATCGCATCGCATCTCCCCCTCTGGGCACCACAGCCCCTCGCTGCCCCGCCTCCCCCCGACGCAGTACAAGTGCGCGTAAGTACCGTAAATAAAACAAGCAGCCATCACTAGAAACGCCACTCGCAGCACACCGAACACACAACACTCTTCCTCACCTCCATTTTCATTTCATTTAAGTGATATTTACAATACTGGATAATAATTGATAACTTCACAACACATTGAGTAGTTTCAACTCTTCACTGATTGATTAGCTAATAAACCTATCCAATATTGATCAATTGTGCAGCGTTGCCACACAGACAGGAATGCAAAACCATGTTGCCAAACTTTAAATTTATTGAGAACACTTGGTAAATAGTGCATATAAACATATATGATTATAAAAGATGTACTTCTCAACATAAAATTGATTGGAATTATATATCTTTAAAGAAAAACCCATATTCATAAACTTATATCAAAATCTTTGATTTAGATTGTTTCCAAAAACACCAAAAAAAACAAATGCATTTCACTATGAATACTGTATTCTTTTTAAGCGTATTAAGAATGTAGATTCTTGTTTTTAAAATAAGTATTGTTTCGAGAATTACTTTTAATTGAATTCAAGTAATTCTCTCTTTAGACTCCCTCCTCTGAACTCTGTCTCGAACTGAAATTGCTAAAGTAAAGCGAAGGTTTAAAATTGGTTAGCAAAGTTATTGTTATTAATTTATTGTTCTTAAGATACTGCTCGGATGTGTCGCGTGATTGTCAACAATGCAGAAGCATCTGAGGCGGGAAGAGTATTTATAACAAGCAGAAATTATAACTGTCGTGCAGCAGGCAGCAGGCAGCAGCAAAAGACGATTCCCATGATTATGAAAATGTAGCAACTATCCAAAGCCTACCACTGAAGGCGGCACAGAGGCGGCGGGGAGGAGGAGGGTCAGAAAAAGCATCTTTTAATGATAGATCACCTGGCGCTGGACAGGAATGGAAATGCAGAAATAATGAGGCATAGAATGTGACACAATAACAAAAACGACAACGACAACGACAACGATGAGCACGAAGAATGGGGAACGAAATGCGAAAAACGAGAAACGAGAAACGACAAAGCAAGACAAAGACAAGAAATGGGCCAAAGGCAAAAACAATAAACGCTTTTTCGGAGAGGTGGCAAATAAATCGAGGAGCGAAAGGGAGACGGATGAAGCACCACAATTCAGCGGGAGCTGCAACAATTTGCGTGAAGCATCCGCTGACCTTCGTTGTGGCAGCGAAGAGCGAGAGCGAGAGAGACAGAGAGAAAGATAGTCCGGAAATGTTGCGGGCACATCTTGAAATGGGAAGCGCGAAAGTGGGAAAACGCCAAGTGGGAAATGGGAAATGGGAAATGGAAAACGGGAAATGGGAAACGGGGCAATGTGAGCAAAAGGGTAAAACACGTGCCCAGCCCAGCCCAGCGACCGATAAAGCGCTCGCCAGGTAGCCATGAATACGAAACAAGGCGGAATGCGAAACACGAGTGACACTCTCCGACAAAGTTCAGTTCTCGAGACCCGTCCACTTTCGAAAAGAAACAGGTCTCTAGACCTGCTCGATCCCCCACAGTATTTACACCGCCATCTTTATGAGGCTCGTTTTTCTGCTCGAAACGTGGCTTTTATCTTAATATATATACAACAAATCTGAACAGGTCTTTGCAGTCAACACTTATGTAAATGCAGCACCTATTTGACTATTAAGATTCGAATTTGCTTAAAGCTTAACACAAGTTTTAATCGGAGTTTAGAAGACGAAAAAAGGTTTAATTAGATTCGATTTTCATCTTAATCACACATTTCGAATACTTGCCTGATAGATGAGTGCGAAAATGTGATATGCATAAATATTCATTACAAAGTTTAAATGTTTGTAAATGAAAAATAACATCAACAAAAAACTTTTCTACACCAAAAATTTGCAGAAGTTCAACAATCTAAAAGGGAACTCCGCTTATTTAAACTTCTATCTGAATTCTCAAGTACAAACCAGCAGAAATGTTTGCAAACTATTTATTTTCTACAACTTGAAGTTGAATTAAGTTTAGCCTCAGCCTAACTATTTATTCGTTACTTATTAAGTTGATTTTACTGAATTTATTGATGCTGCTGTTATTGGCTGGTGTCGAGCGAGCCTCAATTATGCAGCGCAGTGTAAATATTTAGTGTGCGAGTGCAAAGTGTCGCCCTCTGCATTTAGTGGCCTATTCACAACTGACAGTTTGCTCTCTTATCGCGCTTTGTTTACGCGCCGCTGCATCGCCCCCAATCCAGCCACTGGCGTTGCCACTGTCCCTGCCACATGCGGCAAGCAGCACGAGGCAGAGGCGGAGGCGGAAGGGGAGGAGGGGGAGTTAAGTTGACGCTTTGGGCGGCAAGTGAAACGAAATGAAGCAACTGTCGCACTTGGAGTCGCAGTCGCAGTCGCAGTCGTTGTGGCTCTCGGGCTCGTTCTGCCTTGTGTGTGGCAAGTGTGTGTGTGGCAAGTAGGTGTGTCTATAGACTTGGCTGTGGCTTGAGGCACGGCGGAGGACAGGCAGGGGAGAACACAGGAAGTACATAATATCTTAATTATTTCTTTACATGTGTTTTAATTTTTAGTAAGCTGCTCGCTTGGCATTCCAGTCACGTGCTGCAACTAATGCCACACACACGCACACACACACACACACACACACACACGCATAGGAGGAGGGGGAGGGGAGGCAGACTGACTCCTTGGCCGAGGCAACTTCAACAGATGAGCTTGTGGCACAGTTGTTGCCGACTGTTGCATGCCTCTCTCGCTCGCAAAGGTAAATGTTAAAGTTAGTAACTAAAATGTGCACAGCACATGGAGGCATGAGGCAAGGGCAGAGGCAGGGGGCAGGAGGGGCAGGAGGGGCAGCCAACTAACCAACTCATTTGCAGCCTTCGTCTCTGCGACGCACGAATGCCGTCGGCGTCGTCGTCGTCGTCGACGTCGACGTCGACGTCGACGTTGGCCAACACTTGCTGCCAAGTTTTCTCAATTACTTGACTCCGCCTGCTGCCCCCTCTGTCTGCCCCTCGCCTCACCGTTCCGTTCCGTTCCGTTTCGGCTGCATGTTGATTAAACGAAAAGAAGAATAGAACTATGAAATTTTAGTTGGATTCTGTCGGCATCTCCAGCTCTGCAGCTCCATCGCCATCCAGCTGCAGACTTCTCCACAACAGCTGCTCCAACTCCAGCCCCCCTCTCTCCTCCCCCCCCTCATTGCCCCTCAGAATGTGTGTGTGTATTAATCCAACATAATTAAGAAATTTAATTAAAGTGCAGCGCGTACTGAATGTGAAATGTGCGAGGGAAATGTCTCAACTATGAGTCTGTCTCTCTGTCCCTCTCTTTAGCTCTCTCTCTCTCTCTCTCTTTCTCTCTCTGCTGTTGCCTGCTGGTCAAGCCTCAACACGACTGAAATATAATCAAATGATTAACAATTAATAACAACACAAGCAATAACAGAGGCCCAAAGTATTTACAAAGAAACTACTTCAAATAAATTCTCCAACAGTTGAAAAGCTCTCGAAGCCATCGCGATTCTCAGAATTTGAGATGATGATGATGATGATGATGATTATTATTATTATTATTATTATTATTATTATTATTATTATTATTATTATTATTATTATTATTATTATTATTATTATTATTATTATTATTATTATTATTTCTGTTTTTATTATTACAACTATTATGGGGCTTTCAAGCCGTCAGTTTCGCAGTCAAATTCCCTCTTTGAGTTCTTCGATCCTCAATTCAAGCTTTTTTCGCCGCTGTCCGGCGATGCAATTTTCATGACACTTCAGAACTTGAGCGGATATTTATATAATAGTGGCAGTGCTAGTAAAAGGTGAGGCAGGGTTGTTGCAGAATGAAAATCGTACAAAAATTGATCCAATAAAGTCAAGTTGCTTGATACGCAGACACTCTGTAAACGTTTTGAAGGTTGGCTTCACATTCACTTGTATTCCAGTAATTTCTATAACATTAATTATCTTTTCTATTTGTAGGTTCTAAGGAAAAATATTGCTGTGACATTTTCTATATGCCGGTGAGTACTTAATATTTATATGATATTATATTTACTCGCATTGCTAATAGCCCGATTCAAAGCTACAAGAAGAAATTGTTCTTTGATTTTGTCTCACAAAACGACTCCGAAATTGCTTAGTTACTGACTCAATTAAAAGATAAAAGCATGATCAGAAAGGATTGTTCTACTTTAACAGATTATTTATAATGTGTTTTTGAGGCGAAAAAGTATTTGGAAAGCCTTTAAAACTTGTTGTGAGAAGTATTTAAGTAAAGTCTGTTCTGAATTATTAGTCCATTTGTACTCACTTAAAACGGCGCTCTCTCAATTGAATGCGCTTCCTGGGCATACCCCATTTGGCGACGTGCTGGCTTACAGGGTATCAAAGTACACACACACAGCGGCGAATTTGTTGCCGGCTTTTTTTGCACAAAATATGCATAAATACATAAATAAATGTCTGCTTTACACACTGTTCTGTGTGCGTGTGTGTGTGTGTGTGTGTGTGTTGTTGTTGTTGTTGTTGTTGTTTGTGTCGGCATGAAACATTTTTGATTTTTGCGGTCGTTTCGGGCTTTCGATGATTTTTGCCGCTACTGCGAGTTCCGTCTCTCTCTCTCTCTCTCTCTCTCCCTCTGTCCGTCTGTCCGTTGTCACTGCGTGTGTGTGTGTGTGTGTGTGTGTGTGTGTCGGCTCTGCTGCTGCAATTGTGCCAAACTGTTTGTCTGTTTGCATTAAAGTTGCGCACTTCGCTTGCAGTTCTTCTCGCTCTCTCGCTCACTCCCGTGCTGTTGTTGCTGTTGCTTTAGTTGTTGTTGTTGTTGTTGTTGTTGCTGCTGTGTTTCAAGTGCACAATAAACGCGGATTCTCTGCCAATATTTGTCCGCAATCATTTCGGCTCGTCTCCCGTTGCCTTTTCGTAGTCTACACATCAGTTGCCTCTATTCCCTCTCTATCTTCTCCTCCCCCCCCCCCCCTCCTTTCCTCCCTCGTTCATCGTCTAGCTGAGCTGTGGCTCAAGTTGTAGTTGTAGTTGTAACTGTAGTTGAAACTGAAACTGGAGAAACAGTTTTTCAGTGAAGTGAAGTGAAGTGAAGTGAAGTGGAGTGGAGAGTGGAAGAGAGGGGGGAGAGGAGGTGGGGGGATTGGGGGTCATGCCAGACCAATAAACCGTATAACAACAATAACAATAGCTGAAGCAGCAATAAAGCCGCATCAAACGCTCTCACACACACACACGCACACACACGGACACACACACATATGTTTGCAGGCCCAGCTCTTTTGTTGTTATTGCTTGTGATGTGTGCAATTTGAAGTGTCTGTGTGTCTCGCTCTCTCCCGCTCCCTGGCACTCTCGCTCTCTCGCTCTCTCTCTTTCGCTCAATCGAGACAATTGGTCTGAACGCCGCAAGCGCTTCACACATTCCATTTATGACCCGCAGACCGTCACCTAACATTGCCCCTCCGCTGCCCTGCCACGCCCCCTTTGGCCATCGGCTGCTTGTTGATTTTAGGTCGCTGTTTGCTTTGCTTTTGTTGTTCTTTTTTGCTTTGTGGCCTGGCGATTTTAATGCGTCTGCTGCGTTTTCGGTGACCCCAAAAAGTATGCTACACTTTTCTCGATGTCTCTCCGTCTCTCTTTCTCGCTCTCGCTCTCTGTGTGTGTGTGTGTGTGTGTGTGTGTGTGTAATGACTTTATCGTGCAACATGCGCTACAAACGAAGCAACTCAGAGGCAAATAATCCCTTTAAAGCAACAACACTGAATAATATTTGCAAAGATTTTTGAGTTTTGAGCTAACACACAAAATGTTGCATTTATTGATTGCTCGCCCCGCTTGCAACGCTTGCAACACTTGCCACACTTGCCACACTTGCAGCTCACTCAACGAGGCAACCGACGAACAATTTATTCATTCAATTATTTATTTATTTATCTTGTTATTTGTTTATTTACACACATTTGCTCATTTATTTATTTTGCCATTTACTCATTCATTTATTTTGTTATTTATTCATTTGGTTGCAACAGTCTCGACCCAAACAAACCGAAAACCGACCGAACTTTCTTTATAATTTCAATTATTCAGCCATTCACTTATTTCTGCTCCCCACTTGCGTAATCCCCTTCCGATCGCCAACTACTTATATATTGTTGTTTTCTTCTTTTATTTAAATATTTTGAAAACTTGCAAATAAACAACTGATATTATACATATATATTCTATGGGGTTTTTCATACCGTATACATTTCTCAATATATTCACATGTGCTCTATATTGAATTAAAATATGTCTTTGCATTAAACTTGTTTTATGTGCAGCTTTATTTTGTATGTAAAAAATTAAATGTATTCTTTGGCATAGACTTTCGTCAACTTTAGCTCAACTTGTGAAATAGGTTTAAAGCCAGTCCGTTTCAAAATCGGTGCCTCAAGTTGTCGCTTTCTTTGGCTGTCCATTTTCATTGGCAGCCTGTGTCCTTGCATGTCCTGCATGCGAAAAGGATATCTACAAGTCGAAGGTACTTGTGCAAATTGAACTTTGCTTTACATTTAATTGTTGCAAGTCTGTGTGTGTGTGTGTGGTTGTGTGTGTGTGTGTGTGTGTGGCAACATTAAAATTGTTGTGCTTGTTGTGGTTATTGTTATTATTGTTATTGCCATTGTCGTTGTCGTTGTCGTTGTCGTTGTCGTTGTCGTTACTGTTATTGTTATTGTTGTTCTCGCATGTTGCAGTGGACAAAAAGTGCAGTCCTTGCAACTGCAGAGAAGCTGAAGGCGCAACAGGGGTGGGTGGGGAGGGGAGGGTAGGGGAACAAGGACTATGTAAAATAAAAGCGTGTCCAAGTGTGTGTCTTTAATATGGCCAATAATGGAGTTGACCACAAAAGCTAGAGGCCAAACAGCTGCTCCATCACCGAAGCATTCGCCTCGGCCACTTGCCCCCCCCCCCCCTTCCTGCCCCTCCTCTGCGCCCCTGAGCCCTTTTTTTGGGAGGGGGGGACATTCGAAAAAAGGAGAGTCGCCAAACAAAAGCGATAACTAACTAAATAAATAACATAAATTAACAAAATTTGTAGACAATTTTGTCTGCTAAGTGTAAAACTTTGTTGTTGCTTTGCTCTGATGATACCCTCTATGAACTGTGCTCTCTAAGGCGGGTATGATGTGGAATTTCGAATCGAATTTATTCTTCAATCAAATTTACCATTTTTATCTCAGTCAATTGTGTACTATAATAGAATCTTTTTTCATGCAGATTTGTAATTTCGTTTCTTTTCCAAAAACTAATTTCAATTAGCTGAGCTAATCTATTTTATCATGAATATTATTTGACTTGTTTTAACATTACTTTTTACACCGAAGCGAGCCATAAATAAATCGCAACTTGCAAACATTATTTGAAAGAGATATCTTAAAAGAGAAAATTATTATTTTAATAATAACGAAATTGCAAGGCAATAACTACTTTCAATTTGTATCATTAAAGTATGGATAGAAATGCAACAATCATTATTTTTTGAGCGACATGAAAACATAAATAGTGAATAGCAGTATTTTAAATGTGAAAGTTAGGGAAAAAGACGCTGCAAACATCGTTTGCATTTGGAGTTCAGTGCAGGGTGTGTTTTAGTCCATCAATTACAAATGCTGACACTTTTTTTGTACAACTCTTGGCTGGTCCCAGGGCAAAGGACGCGGGACACAGGCCACAGGACATAGGACACAGGACACAGGACACAGGGTGTTCTGTCGCTGTCTCCGGCTTCGGCTTCGGCTTCGGTTTCAGCTTCAGCTTCAGCTTCAGCTTTGGGTCTGCAGCAAAAATGTTTACGCTTGGATCGACTTGTGTCGTTGTCGTTGTCGTTGTAGTTGTCGTTGCAAATGGGCAATGGCAATGGCAATATAACCATATGGAGGCCACGCACAGAACAAACAAAGGGTGCAGGGTGCGAGAGGGACAGAGAGCCAGGGAGAGAGAGAGAGCGAGAGAGATAGAGAGAGAATGCGGCAATGTTGTGACATCAAATGTTCATGTTAACAACTTTTCTAAAACTCAATGAGCTGTTGTTTGTGTTGTTTGCCGCTTCTGCACTTCAGCACAACACACACAAGCTGCCAGAGGGAGACAACACAATAAAGAGAGAGACGGAGAGAGAGGGAGGGAAAGAGATGGCAGGAATGCAGCCAGGCGCAAACATGAGTCGAGTGTTTTGTAGCAAATAATTTTGCACAAAGTTCTCGCCTTAACGATTCGAACACATGTTAACATGAAGAGTAACAACACTTGCAACAACAGCAACAACAACAACAACACGCTGTGAGAGGATAGGGCAGGATAACAACAAGGATAACACTTCGACATGATAATAAATATGCTCAAGGGGCGCCAGACGACGACGCAGGCAGCGACACAGACACGCACCAACACACAGATCGAGACAGAGACAGCAAACGAGACAGAGACAGAGACAGAGAGAGAGATAGCTAGAGAGAGAGAGAGATAGCTAGAGAGAGAGATCAGTTCAGTCAAATTAAAATCAGTTTATAACTCTTGTGATTTTCTTTCCATGTAGGTTATGTATGTTATCAAATTAATATCTACAGCGATTTGCAAATTTGTTGTTATTCATTATGCTGTTTGTTAACCTATTATTACTAAATATTAATCCTAGCATTTCGTGTTCAATCTCAACTCTACGCTTGAGCAATACGCAATTAATGCTTAGAGATAATTGCTGATTGCTCGGTAATTATATTGTTCATTTTGAATAATTCTTTCTTACTCAATACTCAAAACAATAAATTAGTGATTTTATATAGTTACCGTAGGAATTTTGAGAGTAAAAAAATCGAAATTATCCAGCAATTACTGTTTTATACGGTATATATTTATATAATAGATAATTGATTAGCTTGTCATAGTTATGCTACAAATGACCTGCTGATAGAATTAGTTGTTAAACAATTAGAGACAGACTGGCAGCAATGTGCAGTGTCAATGACTGAAGGAAGCCACAACTGCAGCGGATAACATCGAGAGAGAGAGAGGGGGAGGGAGGGAGAGAGAGAGAGGGCGAGAGACGCTGCTGCCTTGAGTTTAGCCTGCTTTATATGACGGCTCATAAAACAGGCAGGCGGGAAGACGTCCTGGACAGGACGGCCAGGATTCATTCGTATGCACTCGGCGGATGCTCAGGCGATGCCAATTTCGCATACCAAATTCTTTCTTTCCCCCTCTCTTTTTCCGGGGGGGAGGGGGAGGGGGAGTGGAAAGGGGCGTGTCAGCGGAAATATTGCGTATTTGGAACACGTTTAAGCAGCTGCTGCAAATGCATGAGAAGCAATAATGCAAAAAAGACGAAAGCCGAGGCGTGACAATGAGATGAAACAAGTAACGGGACAGAGCAGGAGCAACGGCAGTTTAGGTGAATAGCGGCAGGGAGGGGGAAGGGGGAGAGCAGGAGAGGAGCCAAAGGGTCGCCGATTATCGCAATACACTTCTGAGATAGACAATTTGAAAATCGTTGCCCAGCAAATAATAATAATAATTTTGAGTATTCTATTTTAATAAGTGAGAGCTAAACTCATTAACGAGTCACAAATATACTATATACACTATACACAATATAATATTATATATCTGTATATATACGTATACGTAATTTAGTTAGTAAAATTGAAAATTGTTGCTGACAAGTGTCATAATTAATTAGCTTTCGCTTGTGGCCATTGACTGAATACAGATTATTAAACTAGAATTGAACGAAAGATTATTTTTTAAATTTACCTTTTACTCACATGGCTTTTAGTTGCAACTTGAATTGAATTAGTCAGAGATCAACGCAATACAACATAAATTGGATGACCAAATGATTTTGATTTGAATTATTGAATGAGACTATTTTTATTTACAACTGGAAGAACGGGAAAAGTGCGTAAATAATATGTTGGTACAACTTTGGTAATAATACCCAAATAGCATACAGAATGTGTATTTTCTATTAGTTGCTTCATTTCGCACTCCTGTTGCAAGCACCTCCAGCCAGCGAACGCGCCCCTTTCTTGTAGAGTATCGCGCTGAGGCGTAATGCGAATTTGTGAGTGTGAATTATGTGTGGCAGGCGACGCAGATTGAGTTACTGGCTGCGGACGGATCGCTGATGTGGAGGAGCCAATCAGCGGCGGATCAGCGGCCAGCAGCTGTGGCAAGCTGCTTGGCATGCAAAGCTTGCCACAGCCGGTGGCAGGTGGCAGGATCAGCGAGCTGCACTCTTGCCTGCTCGCATATTCAGCGAGAGCGAGAGCGAGAGCGAGAGCTGGAGAAGTCAGCGAAGGCGAGGCAGACAAAGCTGCTGCGGTTGCCAGCTGTTGCAAGTGGATAAGCTGGCGCTAAGCTAACCTGCTTACACTGCCACATGCCACACTTGCCACATGCCACACTTGCCACACACTTGCCACACACTTGCCACACTCTCGCATTCAACATGCAAAACATCCGATTTGCGAATGTGTCAGAGGCAGAGCAACCTTCCCCCGTTCCACCTGCGTTTCCCTTCCCCTCTGCCACGCCCCTGTGCTGCGCCCCTCTCTGCGCTTCTCAGCGCGAGCTGTGCATCATTGCTGCGTCTTTTGTCTCTGCATTTGCATCGGACGCCGCTGCAATTGTTGCTTTTACTTATTCTCTTATTCTCTTTCTCTCCCCCATTCCCCTCTCGCCCCCCTTCGCCTCCCCCCCCTCCGGCCACCCTTTGCGGCACTTTCGCGTGGCGCTTTTATTATTATAAAATACGCATGAGTTAGTGTGCATATTTCATGGATTTTGTGTGTAAAGGGATAAAAATGCAATCAGTCGCAAAAACCAGCAAAGTGAAACAGACAAAGGACACAAAAAACGGCACCAAACAGCGATTGGGAAAGGGGAGAGGGAGCGAGACGCAGAGAGTGCGAGAGTGCGAGGGAGACAGACAAATTGCACTTACAACTTAATTTCCATAGCGCACTTTTGTGCAGCGAAATTTGTGTCTAAAATACGCGAGAGTCGCCACAGAAATACGTGGAAAGGTTGCACGAAAAAGTTACGTTTCAATTTCTGCAATTTAGTTCGGAAATAAATTCTAACATAGAAATTATTGTTGTTTAAATACAAGTCAATCAGTTCCACTAAAATATTAGGAATATATTTGTATATTATTCTGTTTTCTTTACTTTTTCAAAATTAAGAATTGCAACTCATTAAGAAAAAACAAATTGGAAACATTCCCAAACTGGCCGTAAATTGAATTAAGTTTAATTGAATATTTTTAAACTTTTTGCCAGAGTATATTTTGGGTTTAAATTTCAATTATATTTTCATAACTATTTTAAATTCTCGGCAATTAAGTTGAGCAATTCGTATAGTTCCCATAATTTGTAAATCTATAAAAAGTCTGTCCCCAGTTTTCGACTCGACGTCGACGTCGACGGCATTTAAATGTTGCAAATATGAAGCGTTCAAATGGCGGCCAAAGAGTTAATTATAAGCAATTATTGCTGCGGCATTTTATGTAAATATTTGAAGAGCAATTCATTTAACCTTGCAGGCGATTAATTGAGCAACTAAAGAAGTGTCAGCGAAAGCAGAGTTCAAAATAGCGATAGATTAAAAATTCTGTCTTATTTAGCGACACAGTAAACAACAAATACCAGAGGATGGGGGGAATGAAAGCTATATGCTTGAATTGAGAATGTTTCTCGACCTTGCGAAATATAAATAGAATCAATTTTCCTTGATTCAAGAATGAATGGTCGGGACTTAATCAAATGGGATGTATTTAATTAGTCCCGAGTTTTTAATACTTAGCCATACTCAACGATAAAATAAATAATAAATTTATTAGACAATTTAAGCAGAACGCATCTATCAGGAAATACAAAACATGAACTATGAACTGTGAACTGCGAACTGTTAAGTAAGCGAAAAGCAATTTGGTAGCCGAGCTGGCAACGAAACGTGTTGACCAAGGCAATGACGAGGCGACAGCAGCTGTTGCAAGTGCGCGTGGTGAACGAGGCAAGGGGCAAGGGGCAAGGGGCAAGTGGCAAGAGCGAATGCAATGCCACATTTCTCAATAGGATGAATGACACCCAAATGCCCAATGAGCTGCCAAGGCAACACTAACAGTATGTCACACACACACACACACACACACACTCGCAGGTGAGTGGACAAGTCAGCTGGCGGGAAGGGAAGCTGTCAGGGGTCGCTCTGAGCCAGCTTGCAGTAAGCTCTCGTCTCCTTCTCCTACTTTTCCTTCTCGCTTTCACTCTTCTCTCTCTCTCGGTCTCGCAAGTAAATTTCAAGAAACAATTTTCAGCAATGACTTAACTTTTGCGTTTATGTGAAAACTTTTGCAACGTGATGTTATGCGAAAGTCGCGTCGTCGACAGCGGACAGACAGAGACAGACAGTGAGATAGAGAGAGAGATAGAAGTGGCGACTGCATTCGTGACCGTAACTCGCTGTCCCGCTCAGGTGAAGCGCAGAGAGAGGCTCTGATCGAGGTCGACGTCGCCCATGACGTAGCCCAAGTCCTCGCAGCTGACGTGTCCTCCTCGAGTCCTGCCGTTCAGCTGCTGCAGCTGCTCGGCGCTCAGGTGGCGCGACGTCACGATGCCCATCTGGACGAATCGATCTCGATCGGCCTCTCTATCTCCTAATCTCTTCCTCCTTCCAATCTGGCTATTCGTCGAGGCGTCGCTGGGAATTGGGGAGCTGTCATTTTGCTGCTCCGCTTGAAGTTGGAACCATCGAACACTCGATCCCAACAAAGCGAGATTCCCCTTTTCACTTGTCTTTCAATTTCTCAGATATCATTCTAGATTCTATTTCATATTTGATATTGCCAATTCTATTTTATTGTCATTATGCTTGCTTATACAATATTACAATATCATATAATAATATAAACACAATTCCACTTTATTATATGCCATAACATTTGGAATTATATTGAAATTGATATTTTCATAAAAGATATAAATCCAAATTATTAATTTGAATCACTTTCAGAAGTCAAATGATTTCAACTAATTTTGATTTAACGCCAATCAACTCAAAGGTTGTCAAAGTGCAAATGTGGAGTTGCCTCTGTAAATATTGCTCCATATATATGTATAGTATATATATATAGTGCAGATATATAGACATACTCGTATGTAGATGCGATGTCCATTAATATGCATCGCACACAAACTCGCTGCATTGCTTTTAGCCAAGAAAGCGGAGTGTAAACAACAGTTCAATGATTCGGAGCGAAGGCAAGTGAAGTGGGGTGAAGTGGAGTGGAGTGAAGAGTATTTCAGCTTCGCTTTGAATTTTAATTTAATAAATGCAAGAGGGTCTCTCGCTGCGTCTCTCTCTCTCTCTCTCTCTCTCCTGAAGCACATCGTGAGTTGAAGGCCTCACATATATTTTTGGCATATGTCAAAATTAATTTCGTTGGCAGCATTTTGACAGGTTTTCCTGCCAAGCACTTGGCCACACTGAACCCGAACCCGAATTCGAACCTTAGTTGAACCTGCAGCTAGAGGCTTGCTTAGTCAGGCAGCGCAGGACTCGCAGCCAGGACTCGTTTTGTTTGCTCTTTGTGCACAGTCATCGGCGGCGTTTTGCAACATCAACACAAAGACACATTACCACGCAATACACCTTCCATTACCGCCCCCCCCGGCCCCGCCCCCTGCCATGCCCTGCTCACATTTGATGGCATCATTGCTTAATATCAAAATCACACAAGGCAGAAGGCGAAGCACGAAGGACGAAGGACAACTGGAGGTGGCATTAAAAGCCGCGTCTGAATCAAGTTTCAATGATGTCATGCAATGCCTTCTTCGCCTCCTTCGGCTTCTGCTTCTGCTTCCTTCTCTTCGCCCGCCCTCAAACAAATTACCAAAATTAAGAGAACATTTTCTGAATGCTACCCCGCATCCCTCCCCTCTCCCCTCCCCCATCCCCCCTCTCTCTATGCGTGTGTGTGTGTGCAAATTAATGAAATTAAATCGCCTTCATTTGAATGGTCGCCAGCTTGACCCTAAAGAAGGCGACGCTGCCAATCGCGTCCATCGCCAACACACAGACACACGCACACACGCACACGCGCACACACACTTGCAGTTTCCCTCTCTCACCTTTCCTCCCCTCCGTCCCGCCTTCCGCTTTGTGCTTGCCGTGAATCGGAATCAGAATCGGAATCAGAATCGAAATCGAAGTCGAAGTCGGAAGAAGGGGCACATTGGCAGGCACTCAAAGCCATATCAGTGTGGCCAGATCGTCGCGACCCCTTCGTCTCGTGGACCAGAGGGGAGCCGAGGGGAACGATGCCAATGAACGACGGACGATGGACGATGGACGCTGGGAAGCAGCTATTTTTATCTAGGCGACTCAGCGATACCCTCTACGATGCGATGTTATCGCAAATTGAGGAGTTCCCTAAATAAGTGTGTCGTTAAAGTTTTATAGATCAGGTCAGATTTGGCATTGATTAATCAATAATATGGCCATTACTGCAGATGTTCATTTAATAGGATTTGTAAAAGGTTTTGTTGGAAGCACATAATTTTAGATACAATTTAAGGTAATTAACAATGTGTATTTGAACAGAATAATTGTTGAATTTATACTTATTTGTATATTTTCTATGTTTGTCGGCTAGTGAAATATTCGACGATTGTGGATTTAGATTCAATATTATTTTTATGTGTTTTTAAAATATTAACATATGAATTATTTATCGGTTAGTCTTCAAACACATCTGCAAGCTTTTATATATAATTTCAATTTAGTTTCTATAATCTTAAGAGCAGTTAGACGGATTTGGCTGTTACAAATTCGTTTAGCCAGCTGAAGTAGCCGCCTAGGGTGAGGATAGAAGGGAATTGGAACCCAATGCTGAGGGTGTTTGCTAGTTTTTCTGTGGCATAGGGGAGGCGGAGGAGGTGGAGGAGGAGGAGGCGGGAAGTTGTTTGTTGTGTGTTGTGCTGTTTTCACTTTCGACATCGCGTTAATACGTATGAAATTGTTTGGTGATGGAATCTTGCTACGTGATGCGAATATTGTGAATTAATTGCAAACGACGGGGCAGCGCAAAGTCCGACCGAGAGAGGGGGGAGGGGAGGGGACAAAGGGGAGGGGCCAAGGGGAGGAGGGATTGTTGCAAGGCCCCAAGCTAAGCTTTAAGCTGGCCAAATGGAGTCCAAAGGCGTCGCTCGATTGGACAGACAGCGAAAAATTAGCAGCTAACGGAAGCGCAGCGAGTGAATCAATGAACGAATGAGTCAGTGAGTCAATGAATGAATGAGTGAGTGGAGTGAATGGAGTGAATGAAAGCTGATAGCGACGCCTCTAGAACCCCTTCAGACGAGTCTTCTCTTCAGGTATTTTGGCAGAAGCATCTCTGTGCTTTGTTGTTGTTCACACATAATTTAGTCATTAGCCCTGGGAATCAATCCATCAAGCGATTCGCCTTCTGCCAATTTATTTGCCAAACATCCGAAATCCCAGTCGACGAGTTTCTTTGTCCGCTCGTCTGCCGTGAAGACTTGATTGACAGCCCTCAAAACTACAGCTGATTGTTCGCTGTCCATTATTAATTGTGTATTCTGATCTCCAAACTGACGAGTACTATATATGGCACAAATTCGATTAAAGTTGCTTCATGTAAGTCTATTTAACAAACAGCTATTGGCAACAAATAATTTCCATTCGAATTTCGCACATTTTCATCGATAATTTTAAAGCTGTACCAAGAACAGGGAAAAGTGGATTTGATTGGTATGGAAATTACGTATTAATTAAAACCTAAATCGAAGAGAATAGAAATTTCGCTTGGCTCGCAACTCGAGTCTGATTGCAATTAATCGATTATTATCGCCGCTTGCCCCTCGCTCGCGTGTCGCTTGCGTGCCATATTGTGGCATGCCACAAAAAACACTGTGTGTGTGCCACACGGCGTATGAGCAACGGCAACAGTTGAAGGCGACCTGCTTTTGTTACTACTCGACTGCATTCGACTGTATTTCGAGTCGTTGCACGACCCGCATCGGTTGCATTGTCAGTTGATTTGCCTGCCACCAGCAACAGTCACTCAACAGTCACTTAACCGAGTGCGACAGAGAGCGAGAGAGAGAGAGAGAGAGAGAGGGAGAGAGGGAATGTTGTGCTGCAATTACGCGAATTCCCCATACACCGTTAAGAGGTTGGCCAACAAAGATTTTTCTTAGGAAAACCGCAGCCGCAGCAGACGCAAGTCTCCCCCCCCTCGAAGGGGCGAGGGGGGGAGCGGGGGCATTCCAAAGTAAATTACTAACAAAAATGTTGCTTGCAACATGGAAAGCAAAGCGGAAACCGCAACAGCAGCAACTGAAAATATAAACAGAGAGCACAAAAACAGCTCAAATAGCAAACGAAATGAAACTAAGCACTAAACTAAATAAACGCAGCACACCGAATTGCAGATGCTCTTCGAGAACACTGCTTGGATTCATAATTTCCGAACTTCCACTACACAATATAAACAATTAGAATGCCATTAGGCAAAAGTCAATGAACTTCAAGAAGAGTTGCAACTACTCTAATATTATGCGCCTATCCTAGCGAAGAGCATTTAATAATGGGTTGCAATTAAATCATAAAATACATGAAATATGTAATTGCAATAAATAAATATGCAGTTAATCTTAAACTATGTATTTTGATATGATATTTTCATCATTGTAACAATTTCATTTATTTATTCTATGTTCGTACAATTGAGCTTTAAAATCGCCCACTTGATTTTCATTCACTTCATATTATTTGTTTAGTTAGTACAGAACACTTTACCTAAAATGACTTAAATATTTCGCAAACGTTTTTATTATTTATATTTAATGTCGTATATGAAGGAATGTCAAGAAAGTGACTGTGAATGTTTTGCTTTTAGTGACTCGATTTCACAAAAATAAGTATTTTGAATACTTAATATCATATATGAAGGAATGTATTTTTATTTATTTGCATTTACAATTCAATCAAACATATGAAAATATATTATTAAGGAATAGAATTAACCTGGTCAGAGAACAATGTGTGATTAATATATGTAATGGTCAGTTGTGTCACTTCGCAATGCGTAGCGTGTTGACCCGCGAAGTGGGCATACCCGACGTACCCCCAGGACTATGGGCAGAGCTGAAAAAATGGCAAACGAAATGCAGGGCGCAGAGAGGCAAGTGACTGACGCTGACGCTGACGGTGGCGTTGGCGTCTTCAAGTCGCCTAGTCGGAATTCTTCGCCCGCTGTCTGCCCCCTCCACACCCCCCTCCCCCCTTTCCCCTCCTGGGCCGGCAGCCACCTACTGTGTGTGCTTGAGCCGCAGCGCATGCAATTTGGTGTGTGTTTCCCAAGAAACCTTTGTTGCATTATTGCCGCAATTTGCAGAAGTGGTGACGTGAGAGCCATCAGAGCGCTGCGGCCACGAATATTGGCCAGAAGCAGAGAACAGAGCCCAAGCAACCGCCCTTGCCCCTCCCGCCTCCGCCCCTGGACCCCCTCCGTCCAGGGACGGCGCATTCTCGGCCCGTCGAGCTGCCAGACAGCCAACAAATAACAACTAAGTTGGCAATTTGGAGTCGCGCAACAAAACTAAACCAAAAGCCAGCAACAAAGCAGGCGCCGATGGACGCTCAGATACCCTGTAAATGCTAAAACAACAATATTATTGGAGGGTATTAATCGCATAATGGTTTTGGTATTTTAAACAATATTATTGTACGATATTTATGATCTACATTCCCCCCTATTAATTTATTATCTATTATTTTGGTTTTTAATATTTTCATGTTTTTTGTATTAAACGCGAATCTATTGCTGATCTACTTTGTTGATATTTGTAGTACAAACAATATTATTTTGGTATAATTATTATCACATGATTGTTTTAAACAATATTGTTGCAGCATATTATCAACAATCCACACTATTTTTTTTTTATTTAACATATTATTCTGGTATTATAATATTTGATTTTACTATCGGATTATTTTGTAGGAAATTTGTAGGATGTACAAACAATATTACTGTGGTATATTTATGATCAATATCTGTTTTACTTTCCACCTCATTATTTTGTTTATTCTATTTATTGTTCTTTGGAGAATTAAATTCTACAGTACAAAATATAGCCAGAGCTACAGTTCCTATGTGTTATGGGGTTTCGCAAAGTCAAGTTACTCAAACGCGATGCATGAACTTCCTGTAGTTCAAGTACAGGGTATTCCACAGGCCAGCAGCACGGGCAAAAATTTAGAGCTAAGAAAATGGCGAGCAGAGCAAGGCAGGCAAAGGGAAAGAGAAAGGGAGAGGGAATGGGAAAGGTAAGAAGGAAAAATGCGCAGCTCATCTCGAAAAGTGGTTAGCGTTGATCCACTTGAAGCGGGCTACTTATTGAAGGGTATATAAAGCGTACGGCATGGAGTGTGTGGGCCGAGACACGTAGGGTATAGACTAACACATAATGTTGCCAGTGGGCATCGGCAGCAGCCGTAAAGCATGGCAACCGTGGACGAGAGCGGTTGCCAGGGCTCATGAATATCCAATATGCACGTGAATATCATTGGAGCGTCGGGCGAGAGTTGATTAATTTCGAGGTGGGGTGGCAACCCTGCACGCTGCAGCTGAGCTCTCGATAAGCAAAACTAAAAGTGCCAATTACAAAAATAACAACCTGCCAAAAACAGTTTGTATTGTTTGCTGTTCAGCATATTATTAGGCAGGCAACAACAATTACAACGAAGTCTCTCGATGCGACGCAATCCAAGTTAAGAGGTAGTTAAAAGAGAGAGCGAGAGGGAGAGCGAGACAGAGAAGGGGCGAGGGAAAGTTCGCAAGTTGCAAAACAGTCACAAGTCGATGTTGAAGTCGAAGTCGAAGTCGAAGTCGTCACGAAGTCATGGTCAGTGCAGTTCATGTGCATTTACATGGCCACACCGCCCACAGTGAGCACTCGCTAAGCGCGACCAACTCTGAGCTGTGGTGGCAACCCTGGCTCGCTATCGTAATCAATTTATATATTGCTCAAGTGTGCTGAATTCATGCTAGAATCAGGCACTGCAATGGTCAGAATAAACATTTACAGAAGCGAATTCTTTGTTTTTTAATGAACATACTTATTTTTGAATGCAATGAATAATAGCGAAATATTGATTACATTCGAATTTGTATTGAGAGGGCACACAATTACTCTTGTTCTGTATTGAAATTAATAATAAGATTGGATTTGCCTTAGACAATTCTATCTACAATTTCAATTAAATAAATCACTTGAAGGAAACAAAATATTGAATTATTGCAGTTGTTTGTCCAATTAAATTGCAATGGCAACCCGATACAAATAGTGTATATATAAAGTATATATAATAGTTAGTTAGAGTATATATAATAGTTAGATTATATATAATAGTTAAAGTACCGAGAGTTGTGATTTTTGTAACGTCTAGTATCAGATATATTAATTAACTGGAATCCAGCTTGAACTTGCAGTTTCGGGCAGCAGCTATGCAAATTGATTGCAATGCCATGCAGTGCACTGCAGCGAGGGCGCACTGTACTCCAGGGCAACGAGGCAACACTTTTGTAGCATAGTTTTGCGGGCTGCTGGCAGCCAATTGGTTGCCCACTGTCGGCCGAGTTGAACCTTTGCAGGCATGCAGAGGCAGGCTGCCAAGACAACAGACGTGCCCCCTGCAGGGGGAGGAGGGGGCAACGTAAGTTAACTGCAGCTGGGCCGCAATGGAGCGATAGGGGAGGAGGAGGAGGAGCTGGGGCGAGAGAAGTTTGCGACTTCCAGAGTTGCCAAAACAAGGCCAAGGAGTGACGCAATAACAACAACAACAACAACAACAACAGACAGGCGACAACAAAAAAACAGAAGGCAGAAGAGCGAGATGGGGAGAGGGGGGAGAGGGAGAAGGGCAATAATATGAAATAAATTCCAATAGAGGGCGCAGCGAGAGGGAGAGACGCAAAGGGGCCATCGTATATGGCCAATGTACAAATCCGAACAAATTGAATAAGAACTCAATCTTGGCTACTGTCAAAACAACTTTTAGGTCCTGGCAACCGGACACAGCAGTCGAAGGACGAATCAGGAGACGGACGGACAGACGGACGGACAGCGGACCGGATGGACGGAAGGAAGGATAAAAACACGCAGAGGAAAATACAAAAATGAAAAATATAAAAAAATACTTATAGATTGAATCGAATTGAAATGCCTTGGCAATTGTTTGTGTATCATTATGGTCATCATCAATGTGCCTCATCTCCCCTCTCTCTCTCACTCTCTCTCTCCCCCTCTTTCTCTCTCTCTCTCTCTCTCTGTGTGTGTTATTATTGCTGCCTGATAGTTCCGCATTGTCTGTTGCCACTTCGAGGCCTTTGCTGCCCTAAACAGTTGCCTCGCTTCCCAGCGAGTTTCATATTTGGGTTTCCGTCACATCAATATTTTGAGCAAACTTTGCATTATAATAATAATTATGTTGGTATTTGAACTGATCGAATTATTTACATATTATGTTATACATTTTGTCATATGCAAAAAGCAAATGAAATATTTCTGCAGCAGGACAGCAAAAGCTTTTATTCTAAAACTGCATTTTCTATAAGTTTCAAAACACTCTTTCAATGTGCAACTGTGACTGAAATAAAACGTAAAAAATCCATAAATGAACAATTTTGATGGTTATATTACTTTGGATATCAGCAGACCAAATCAGCTATTTTAAACCATGTTCTAAGTGGAGCGAAAATTAAAAACCACAAACAAATATTTTGGAGTCAAGCAACTTTATAATAAACGTATAAGGATTACGTTCTCTACAAATCGCTCATCACTTATAAACTATTTAAATACAGTCATTGACTTATAAAGAATTCATCCGCAATTTATTTGTTTTTAGTGCATCCAGATTGAAGCCCAGTCATCCGAGCAGTTTCGTTTACAATATTAATTTAGATGCCTTGTTGCGGAGTGTAGCATACATTGAATTCCAATTAAGATCGGCTCGCTAAATGATTGATTGACTTTGCGAATTGCAACAAACGGAATGCAAAACTCCGACTCCGACTCCAATTTCAATTTGAACTCCAACTCCAAACTTACCTGTCCGACATTTCTGCTAATATATCTCAAGGAATTGCTTGTCACATGTTTTGTGAGTGCGAGTGCGAGTATGAGTGTCTGTGCGAGTATTCACGTGAGTGTGGGCGATTGAGTGACGAGCATTCAGGCACGAATACATTTGAATGCCTTTCAGGCCCTCAACAATGATGAATTAACAACTTTTGTATGTTTCTCGAAGCACACTCGCATTATGTTCGAAATTAAGCTCAGGTTTCGATACTGAACTGAAGTCGTGTCAGATGTGCAGATTGTCCAGTTTTGTTCCATGCTATCAGGCTTGAAGCACCGCAACCGCATTTCTATTTCCAGCACAGACAAACATGGCTCGAAGAAAATGCAACTGTTCAGGTGGAAATATACCAATAATATATAGACTAGTTTTATCAATCATTTTTATTTCAGAAGGAATCGCTGGTTCAGAAAGTTAATTAGTTCTCTTTCCTTCTTTCAATACTCACTATTTACAGCCCATGAAAAAAGTGAAGAAGATTGTAAACAAAAATGCACGAGGGAGTAATGAAATCCTATCGATATATTGCTATCGATAAATGGAGCGGACAGTGTGACCGTCGCAGTCGTCATTCGCAATTCAAGAAGCCCATCAACACGTGAGCCGAACTTCGTGGGCGAGAAGGGAAGAGGGCAACGAGTTGTCATCAGGATGTCAGGCGATCAATTGGTCGGCTTGCGTTATTCGATTCTTGATTCTCGATGGTCGTTCGTCGTTCGTCGTTGGAGGACGTCGGAGGACGACGCGGCGCTATTAATTATCATGTTAAAATGTAATTAATTAAAGATGTCGTCGGCCCAGAGCAGCGGCATCGATGAGGATGGGGGCGACCGGGACCGGGAGAGGCTGGAGGAGGGGAAGGCGCCCGCACATAACTTTCAATGAAAAGTTAATAAATTACATAATACCGAAAACGAAATTACAAACGCCATCAACGACGACAGCGACAGCCGCAACAACAACAACAGCAGCAAACAAACAAACAAACAACAACAAACGTTACCTGATAACAAATCAAACGAAATGTTGGCGCTGCGTATCGATGACGCCGTCGCACAGTGGGACAACATCGCCATGAAATCAATCAGATGTGGAAATAATGCAAATACACAAAGTATGTATAATAATTACACAATTAAGTTACTAATTATGTGTTGATTTACTAACACGTATTTAACTCATATCCATTTGTTTTTCGATTTTATTTATTTTATTTTTCTTATTCTTTATTTTATTTAGTATACATACAAAAATTGCAACCACTTTTTTGTATATGCGAATAGAAAATATGTACAGAATTAATAATTAATTAATAATTGTTTGTAGACTATATTTATTTATTGTTTTTGCGTTGCTGTACTCACACGTATTTAACTTGTATCCTTTTGATTTTATATTTTATTTATTATACATACAAAAATTGTAACCAGTTTTGCATATTCGTGAATAGAAAATACGTACAGAATTAATAATTAATTAATGACAACAAATAATATTATGTATTATAATAGAAATAACTCATTTATAACTTTATTTGAGAGAATATTTATTATTTTTGTGTTGCTTTATTTTTTATTTTTGTAGTGTTGCCTTTAATATGATTTTATGTCAGCTGTTTTGGAACAAGTAAAAATACTAAAATTACTTAAAGAATCTAAAATGTAGCGATTATTCGTAGTATTAATGACTTTGTATATTTACAACAATATTAACAACTCTTGACATGCTTTACATTTATTTATAACTCAATCATTTGCAAGTGTTTTAAATTGAATTGCAAAAAAGATCAATTGAATAAACATTATCAAATAATTAATCCGTAAGCACTTGAACACAATGCTTGGCAGCTATCGCTCCACAGTGCGGTGTTGATGATGCGGGCCTGCGTGTGTTTGTGTGCTTGTGTGTGTGTTGTGTGTGTGTTGTGTGTGTGTTGTGTGTGTGTTGTGTGGCATGCCCCGCATAATCCGCATGCAAAACAAATTAATAAATAAATAATAAATAATAAATATGCGTAATAATAATGACTAAAGAAATATCAGAAACAATAAATTTTATTTGAGTAGTCGCCAAACCGCCGCCGACAAATGCCAAAAAAACAAAAGCGAAAATTATTAATGAAAATGTTGTCACAGCGTCTGCCCCGCCTCGTGTGGGCGTGGCTGCTTGTCATAAACGTTTATAAATTTTTATGCGCTTAAATAAAACGCGTAACAATATTAAAACTGATGCGTCGCGGTATATTAAATAGATGCGAAGCGCAAGCTGCGGGGCAACGCTTTAAAATAATTTATCGCATGCAATATTCACACACATACACAACACATACGTGAGTGTTTCGGTGCGTGTGTGTGTGCGTGTGTGTGTGTGTGTGCGTTTGGGTCGAGTGCGTGTCGCTTGTTTTGGCTTTGGCTTTGGATTTGGCTTTGGCCTCCGCCTTTGCTGCTGCTTCTGCTTTCGCTGCTGGGACTGACGCACATTTGTAAGCAAGTCAGGCAATCGCTTGCCCAATTAAGTGCGATGAAGCACACACACACACGCGAACTCACACACACACACACACACACACTTAAATGTTATCACAATAGCTAATTCTGAAAGTCAAAACACTCGGATTTCAGCTCATAACAGCCAAATAAAGAGCGTAACCCGCCACCCTTCGCCCTCCACTCCCCTTTTTTCCCACTCCCTCACCCGCCCTCGCTGAGCACGGCAAACTGCTCAAAATGCAGCGTTTTATTTCGCACAGTGGCAAACATTATGTTATTTACAGCAAATATTTCTCAGTCGAATGGTTTCAACTACGATAATTGTTTGTATAGCTAAAACTAGCCTCTGTTTGATTGTATCCTTGCAGTCAGATCATCTGAATAAACAATAAATAAAGCACAAATCATATTTGAATCGCCTGTTTCATTTGGTAGTTATTTATTTTTATGTTTCAGCTAAAATTTCACAAGTGAGATGATGGATTTACAAGTTGCTTACATGTTCCTCATATATTTTGATGCAGATCGCTGGGAAAGGTGCCTACAACCCTAACGCGCCATGTCCTGTCGAAATCCGTAAAGATATGTGGAAGCTAGAGCTTTTTAAATATCCTGCAACTAAAATTTATGAGTCAGCCTGAAAGTATGCAATTATGTGAGCAGCACCATAATTGCGAAGCATTTCATTTCGCAGCCCGAAAGTATGCAACGTTTTTTGAGCTGACCAATTTACTACATCCACTTGCTGCTCGATTCTGTTCGCCTGGTATTTCGCCGGCTGATTTGGCACTTTTCAGCCGTTGGCGGTGGCTTCGAGTCGTCAGCAAAAATCGGTTGGAAACTGACGAGGAGCAGCTGA
This sequence comes from Drosophila formosana, assembly GCA_035045625.1. Taxonomy (NCBI): domain Eukaryota; kingdom Metazoa; phylum Arthropoda; class Insecta; order Diptera; family Drosophilidae; genus Drosophila; species Drosophila formosana. Next base: position 1,723,568 of record JAWNOW010000688.1, on the reverse strand, counting down.
AATACCAGCTGAAGTACCAGGCGAACATAATCGAGCAGCAAGTGGAAATTCAGCTGAAAAAGTTGCGCCAATAAATATGCCATCCTAAAAGTATGCAATGAAATTTTTTTCTTTCGCAGCTAAAAGTATGCAACATTTTTTTAGACAAATTTACTACATCCACTTGCTGCTCGATTCTGTTCGCCTGGTATTTCGCCGGCTGATTTGGCACTTTCCAGCCGTTGGCGGTGGCTTCGAGTCGTCAGCAAAAATCGGTTGGAAACTGACGAGGAGCAGCTGAAATACCAGCTGAAGTACCAGGCGAACATAATCGAGCAGCAAGTGGAAATTCAGCTGAAAAAGTTGCGCCAATAAATATGCCATCCTAAAAGTATGCAATGAAATTTTTTTCTTTCGCAGCTAAAAGTATGCAACATTTTTTTAGACAAATTTACTACATCCACTTGCTGCTCGCTTCTGTTCGCCTGGTATTTCACCTGCTGATTTGGCACTTTTCAGCCGTGTGGGACGATTTCAAACGACCAGCAAAGACAACAGCTCCAATGCAATAATATGCGCCACCCCAAAACAACAAAATCAAGCGGGATATTTTAAAGTATTTTAATTGGCTGGCTGCAATAATGCAACGAGTAATTGGTATACATGGCATTTGTTTACATGCTATTTTATTGTCTAAATGGCTAATCAATAAATTGAATTTTATCTTGCTTTGTTTAAATTTACTTAAGCTGTATTAATCAAACAGAAAATCAGGCATCATCTTCAATAAATCCTTGGAAGCAGTTGCCTTTGCCTGGCAGTCAAAAGTATCAAATGAATGCATTGTTGAAATCCATTGGCAGATGATTTAATTAAACTGCCCAAAATTTAGCATGCTTGAGTTACTGCATTTTTGGAGAGCTGTAGTTTAAACGCATGCAGTGATTGTTGGCCGTAATTGACGCTGCGATTCGCAACTGGCATGACCGAAAGTATATGGAAACAGCCACACTCGCATGCTGAAGGTTCGCCTGATCCTGCTTAGTTGCCTGACCTCCTTCTGCTGCTGCTGTTGGCTGTCAATCGATAGCAGAGTGCTGCGAAAAAGTGAAAAAAGCGCAAGTTAGAAATCGTTTTAAATGTGCTTTTCGCCGCCAATTCGTTGATAATGCTAGTTTGATTTTCAGCTCCCCTCCGCTCCCAATGCCAAATAAAAGCGCTCTTGGCACTTCTGCCGACTCCCTAGCTCACCGCCTGCTTGCACCTGTTAATCCCTCAGTTCAGCTGGCAGCTGCTTTTGAGAAATCATTTGACTTGTCAACGTCACAACGCTGCGAACCCTTTCAACACTCACGCACACATACATACATATGTATGTATGTGTGACGCAGAGAGAGAGAGAGAAGGAGAAGGAGGGAGAAAGAGCGGTTGCCCGTTTATCAAACGCTTTTCGAATGTTGTGTGACATCTTCGCGGGCGCTGCGTTTATCATGTTCTCTTCCACTCCCACTGCCACTCCTCCTCCCTCCTCCGTCCTCCGTCCTCCTTCCGTCTGCCTCTTCGTTCGCCGCTTCCTGCGCTCGTTCACGCTTCCGCTTCCGCTTCCCCCTCAAAGTCAAGCAAGAAAAAGCGCAAATCAGCCACAATTGCCGCTGACAGACGCAACCAATGCAAAGCAATTCCTTTGTGTGTGTGTGTGTGTGTGTGTGTCTGTATGTGTGTGTGTGTCTGTATGTGTGTGTGTGTCTGTATGTGTGTGTGTGTGTGTGTGTGGCTTTGACATTATTTGTGCTGCAAGCTGACAGATTCTCTCACTGCGGCAGCATTAAATTGAATTTTGACATTTCTTTGCCTGCATATGCCAAATAATCCACACTCTGACACACACACACACACACACACACACACACACACATACTGTATTAAAGTTTACCCAACTTTTCACTCACCCGAATTTCCTCTTCTGCTCGTTCATCGATAATTAAATGCTCAGCGAGAGATTAAAGCCTGCTCGCATCTCCATCTCCATCTCCGTCTCCATCTTCAGCTGCTCCTGATCCTGCTGGTGACCTTAGATTACCGTTGACCGCCTTCACAATTAATTTCTCACGTTCCACGTACAATTTGTATGGCCGGAAGCGCATTGAATGCGACTTCGCAGCCAGGCGAGAGGCGGTCGAGGAGGCTGCTTCGAGTGCCTGCAACTGTTCCTCACTCAAATCCACATCCAAATCCAAATCTCAGTCCAAGTCCGAATTCCGCAATCCTCATTCCCGATGCCCAGCTCGCTAATGAACGTTTCATAGTTGCTGCTGCTGCTCGCATACCCTGTAGAAGGCAGTCGTCAAAAGGGTATCAATAACAGTAACTAAAATGACGAGAACAATACAATTAATACGTGTGCTATAAGCATAACTCCTGTGCAGAACATAGTAAATGAAATTGTATCGCGAATTAAAATAACTATGGGAAATCGTTTCTATTCGAGGACAATTTATCGGCATCGAATGACGGGAATCTGTGAATTGGGTTTGTGATTTGACAATCTTTCAGATTCAGAATAATTATAAATGCCAATAAACATTTGTGTTTTTTAAAAAAGAAAAATATTTTTTTTTCTTACCGAGTGTGACCAGACCCTTGCAAGCAGCAGCTCGCTACAGGGTTTCGCGCAGTCGATGCCTTGCCTTGATGTCCCTATTCCAGTCCGCTGTTGTTGTCGTTGTTGTTGTTGTTGGCGGAGTACACAAATCGCTGCACGTACACAATGAGTCCAATTCCGCATTTCGCTTGGTGGCCTGCCCTGTAAGACCACGCACCCAAAATGCACTCACACACACGGACAGAGACTGCCTGCGTGCGTGTGTGTGTGTGTGTGTGAGGTGGTTGGAGACAAAGCGTGTAAAGTGATTTCGATACCCTATGTTGAAGGAGAGGCCGTCCTAAAGTAGAGTGGAAAATGGAGACAATGAATGTTGTAAAACAAGCTGAAATCTATAGATCATTTAGTACATATTGCCAAGAGATAGATGAATAATAATTAAAATACGTAACCTGACTAATAGATTGTTATCATGATTTTAAATATGTAAGTCTATAAATTGACATTTATCAGAATAATAAAAATTGTTGCAATTGCAAATAACTCATAAATTGAATTTAAGTTGTTCTGTAAACCAATTCATTGACTTTAGAGTAGTTCTAAGTAGTCTGTTGGATTTGCACAGGGTAACTGCTAGTCGATCAGCTGTCTCCACTCTCAACTCTAATAGTCTGTGTCGTGCTGTTGTTGCTGTTGCTGCTGTTGGCAATAACCAACTCGTATTAGCTTCTCTGGCCAGCTTCTGCTTTTGTTTCTTCCGATTGAGTCGCTTGCCCCACATCCCTTGCCTCTTGCCCTTTGCCCCTTGCCGCTTTCCGTGGCATCGCCCCGCCCTGGTCGGTCGCTCCTGGGTCAATTGTGATGCGTGTGCTCAAATTGCAGAGGATTATGGGTCTTAATTTTATGATTGCTTCTTTAATCAGAGACCTAACTGCACGCCAATTATGTTCTGACCGTGCTAATTGTTTCTGTTTCTCCTGCCGTTTCTCTTGCCTCCTCTCACTCACCCTTCGACGCGGAGTCTTCGATTCTCAGTGTGTGTGTTTCTTGGCATTTCCTATTTCAGCCAACTCATTTGATGTGGCCTTAATCGATGTGCGTTATTTGCGATTAGTCGAGCGCCAAATGAGCCACGTAGTCACTCAGTTTGGTTGTGTTTCCCTCTTGCCACCTGCCTTTCCCACTTGCTACTTGCCCTCCCCGAGTTTTCCGCTTTCTTGGGATGAGCAGCTAATCGCTAGTCACTAAAGTTGGCCTCAATATCAATGGAATACGCATAACTTGTGTTGGAATCACTACGAAGTTAATGTGTGCAAAGAGATAACTTAAATATAATCGAACTTTACAAAATACTTGATCTGCGTGCAACAATAACAAGTTTTTTAAACAAAGTTCGTAATATCTGAAATCTGAATGTTCATACAAACATACACTATTAATTATGTATACAACAATAAAAGTTACACTTCAATTGAAGCAAAAATGAAATTAATTTTAAATTTTACAAGTAATAAAAACAAAATCATGTTTTAGTATTTTAAAAAAAAATTTACGATCGAAGTGTTAGCAGGACTTTTAAGCGCATTCAAATTCGAGCTTTATCATAATAATAATAATATAATAATTTCTATATATGTAATATTGTATATTGTTTATTATTAAATTTGTGTACATTACTTATTATACATATTATATAAAAGGTAATGTACACAAATTTAATAATAAATAATATATATGTATGTGCATATATCTAAGTATAACGAATAATTCGCAAACAAAGTCTTTAATTGGAATGTAAAGCAAGAATATATAAAGCACCAATAGCGATGCGATACGATAGCGATAGCGACATCGATAACGATAACGATAGATGGCAGTGCTTGCAGATGTCACAAGTGGACGCAGGGCACGCGACCCGCTTCGTTGCTGGCCACCATTTGTCTTGTCGCCTCATCGAGCTGCAGCTGCTGATGTGGCACACTGCGAGCTGCGAGCTGCGAGCTGGTTGCTGGCTCCTCTAGGGGAGGGGGCGTGGCGCATAATGAATGCGTGTTTAGCCATAATAAAATGTAGCGGCATCCCAACAAGCCACAGAACATGGCGCAATCCGCACTGGCCACATGCGAGCGACAGAGACAGCGGAGGAGCAAAGAGAGTAACTCTGATCCCGTTACTCACTGCTGCTGCTGCTGCTGCTGGCGTCGCCACAAGTTGTAGCTGTTGTAGTACAATAAAACATGCTGCAGAGCAACGCAGCAACAGCAACACACCGCAATCATTTTGCAATGCAACATGTGGCGGTTGGGATCGCACATGAGCAGCAAACTAACCGAAATCTCGTTTTACACACTGCACTCCCCTCACACTTTTGTCCTCTGTCCAGTTCGTCTAGTCATGCGGAAAACAGCGTAAATAAATAATATGCAAGTGCATGTTCAACTACACTAACAACAACAACAATAATAGGCAACTTTAAGCAAGACAAAGACAGAGAAATAAACTGCGCACTTACCCCAGGCGAAGCGAAGCAACAACTGACAACTGAGCGTGAAAAAATACAATGGCGTCGGACAAATCGAAGCTTGAAAAGTTGCCAGATCCGTCGCAGCTCCGATATTAATTTGCTACGATCAAACCATCAACGGATGGCGCCACCGTGCAATGTTTTCAAAATTGCAAAGCTCTTCAAAATTGATGTGCACTCCTAAGTTGTCAACTTCCTTATTGGCCATTCTCAAATGGTTGACTTTAAAAATGTGGCTTTGAATTTATTATTTCAGATGAAATATACTATATATTCAATTTTTTAACGATATGAGATCAAGTGAGCCGTGCTAGCAAGGAAACATTTGATCAACAAAAATTGCTAAAATGCAGCAATGGGAATCAAACTGTAATTATGAGAAACAAATCAACAGAGGATACAACGCTTTTCCTTCTTTCTCCCAGTCGTAAAATGTTGAGGACTTGTAATTAATAAAAAAAAAGTCATTAGAGTTGTCAAGCAGGAAGCCCGCGAGGACATCAAAATGTTTGCTGCCTAGATTGTGGGTCGCAAAGGGCGTGCGTCATTTTTATGTAATTTAAAAGTAAAAGAACTGCTGTAGAAGATTCAACTAATTATAACTTTAATGCAGCTGGTTGCTTTGCTGGTTTCGCAAGGTTTTCGTCAGGCTGTTTTCCTGCTGACAATTTGCTAGAATTTTGCCTGAATTTTCGCATCAAAGGGACGTGCGTCGATGGCCATGACAACGCAGTCAACACGCAAATATTTTTTGGCCGCTGAACTTGGTTTCGCTTTGTGTCCACTTTTAACTCAATGGCCAACGGAATGCGCCGCGAAGCGAACAAGTGGCAAGTAGCATGCGGCAAGAGGCAACGAGGGGAAAAGGGGGGCAAAGGGCGTGGCTGATTATCAGTGAAGGGAAATGTAAAAGAAAAGGACTCGAGTGCTTTTAGGCGATTCTCAAGCAAATTTCAGGAAAAAGGCTTCGAGAGTCATTAAGTTTATTAAGTGCTGGTGCTGGTGCAGATAATCCAAAATGAGTGCACGCCACAAATGGAGGAGCAGAACGCAATTTACGCGCATCGCTCGCATTCCATGCCACCTTATCTGAGTATCTGCACTGCCCCTTGAAGCAAACTTTGCCACCGAAAAGTACACAAGAGTCGAAAAGAGATAACAAACAATGAGGCAAATTGCCACTGCAGCTGCAAACTTTGCTCGCTGCGGCCCGCAAAAGATAATCGCTATCAAGCCAGGGCGAATGCAAGAGAAAGAGTCGCAGCCTTGGTTGAATTTGTTTTCGCTTATCGCTGCAGCAGCGACTGATGAAAAATAATTTCTTTGTTATTTGAATTACCTTATCGCGGCAAACCAAAGTGGCGGAAGACCACACTCGATGCGATAAGCCTGCACCTCAAAGCACTGCTTGCCAATTTCATTAAACATTAAATCGGCACTATTTGCTAATTCAAATTCAAATTCAAATAGCGATAAGTTATCGTTGCGATTAATCGCTGTGCACTTACCGGGCGTCGTGACAGTTGCTCGCTGCTACGCCAGCTCCAGCCAGAGGGCAGCTCCTGTTATCGATAGCACACACTCCACAGATAACACACAACAGTCAACAGACAACAGCTGTTTGCCGCAGCTTATTTAGAGGCGAGCCAACAAACAGCGCCAGCATTTGAGCACTCGCTTTTTGCATTCCCAAAGCGACGCAGGCGTCGTTGCTCAGGCTGTCCGTTAGTTATTGTTGTTACTACTATTATTAAGTACGCTTCCATTCCACTTCCCGAACCTATGGCGGGGCAGCTGCTGCAGTTCATCAACTGCCGCCTGGTGCGGCACCATCAGCTGATCAACGACGACCTCTGGGTGCGAGACGGCAAGATCATCAACCCCGAGCCCGTTTTCTTCGATGAGCAGACGAAGGCGCATCGACGCATCGACTGCAACGGGGCCATCATCGCGCCCGGCTACATCGATGTGCAAATAAACGGTAAACATATGGCCCACAATATCCCGGGGGAGGCGAGTTGAATGTGCTCCGCATTCCAATCAATTAGCAACAAGGTCGCCCCAGTTATAAATTGTTGGAGATGAGATTAGGCCATTAATCGTTATCGTTATCGCATCGCAAACAGAAAACAGAAAACGAGTCAGACAGAGATAGCGAACGTCTGCGAATTTGCAGTGCGTCTCTTTCTGCATCCGTTAAACGTTATCGTCAAAGCGAAAGTTTAATCTCCCGCTCTCGCTCTGGCTCTCTAGGTGGCTACGGCGTCGACTTCTCCTACGACAAAGACACCACCGAGGCGGGCGTCTCCAAGGTGGCGCGCGGCCTCGTCGCCAGCGGCGTCACCTCGTTCTGTCCCACGCTGGTGACGTCGCCCAACGACAGCTACCACACCATTCTGCCGCGCATGCCGACGCTCATCGAGGGCGGTGCCAGCGTGCTGGGCGTGCACGTCGAGGGGCCGTTCATCAACCCGCAGAAGAAGGGCGCGCATCCGGAGAACTGCATCCAGACAATCGACAAGGTGAGCAGGCCATTGGAATCTTGCATCTTGTTCACACTTACCTCCCTTTCCAGGGCATAGAGACGCTGCGCGAGGTGTACGGCAGCCTGGAGCGCATCAAGATCATCACGGTGGCGCCAGAGAAAGTGCGCGATGCGAGCGTCATTCGCGATCTGGTCGCAGCGGGCATCACCGTCTCCCTGGGGCACTCCATGGGCACGCTGAGCGACGGCGAACGCGCCGTGTGCCATGGCGCCAGCTTGATCACGCATCTGTTCAACGCCATGCTGCCGTTCCATCACCGTGATCCGGGACTGGTCGGCCTTCTCGCCTCGGACGCCATCCCGGCTGGCAGGACGGTCTACTTCGGCCTTATTGCCGACGGCGTGCACACGCATCCGGCCGCCTTGCGCATTGCGTATCGCACACATCGCGAGGGTCTCGTGCTGGTCACGGATGCGATTTCGGCGCTGGGGCTGCAGGACGGCGTGCATCACATTGGCCAGCTGCCGCTGGAGGTGAAGCAGGGCAGGGCCTTCCTAGCTGGCACCGAGACGCTCTGCGGCAGCATTGCGCCCATGGACGAGTGTGTGCGCATCTTCCGGCGCGCCACAGGTAAGCAGAGCCAGCTCCTCTCGAGTCTTCACTAATCCACAATCCATAATCCATTCTGCCGCTACTTAAAGACTGCTCCACGGTGTACGCCATCGAGGCGGCCTCGCTGCATCCCGCCAAGTGCCTGGGCATCGAGCGTCAAAAGGGCACGCTCGACTTCGACTCCGATGCCGATTTCATTCTGCTGGACGACGAACTGCAGCTGCTCTCCACCTGGATAGCCGGCGTCTGCGTTCACTCCAAATGACGACGCTCTTCGCCGCTCTTCTTCCTCGCACACATTTCTGTCTCACTCACACGCACACGCACACACACAAAAGATGGCTGTTGCTTTGTTGTTCTTGTTTGTTTTATTATTTTTTGGATTAGATGACGCTTTAAATTGTTCGTTTATGTTTAATCATTAAATCATTTGGTGTGGACAACTATGCTAAATCCATATACATTAACAAATTAAAAGTATTACGAACGAACGAACGAACGAAACGAACAAAAAAAAACTGAAATTACAATTATAATATGTATAATATAGATCTGTTTGTATATATATATTTGTATGGTATCGGCCTAGTTGGCCCCAAAAAAATAGGCTAAGAAAGTTCTCTCTTCTAGCGTTTTGCAATTTCGTTTCTAAACATAATTACGTTAAACATACAGCATCGATATCGATATTGATCAATCGCATTACTCGTTCCGAGTTCCGTTCGTTTCAGTTTATACATAGAAATCGGTTCCGTTACATTCGTTTTTCATTTACTCTTTTGGCAATAACAAAACAAAAAGCAAGTTTCAAGCTAGGCTAACTAACGATATAATATAATATATATTGTATGTGTATATTGGAGGAGTCGTAAAAACAAAATGCAAATGCGAACTGGAAACGGAAACTTAATTCAGCCTAATGCGTGTTTTTCTTTTTCTTTTCGGGGGCGTATAAAAATTGCTGATCGCATTTCAAAAGTGTTGCATTAGAAAAAACATTAGTTACAAAGTTACAGTTACAGTTACATTTTTACCACACACACATTTTTTTGTTTTTTTTTTTTGATGTGGGGTTAAAAAAGATGCTCACTTGCATACATAAATAGTTTTGCTTTTTTATCAGTTTTCAGTTAATGTTTAAGCTTAGTTTTGGTTTAAGTTATGTGGTATTGCTCGACTGTATGCGTGAATGAAAGTGTGTGTGTGTGAGTAAATGGCGCATGTGTGTGCGTCTTCCTCATTTCCGTTGCGCTTCAATTTCCGGTCCAGTTGCATGACTTGCAAAATGCAGTGCAAATCCAGCAAAAAGGCGCCTGCTGCTCTTCATCTTCTTGCTGTTTCCGTTTCGTTCCGTCGCGGTTCTGTCTGATTATTATTCTTTATGTTTTGGTTGTGCGCTTTCACCACAGAGTGTATGTTTTGTTCTTGTAAATTTACTCCAAATTACACATTATACAATATTTATAGTATATACTTTAAACTTTAGGTAGGTTGTTGCTGCTCTCGCCATGTGTGTGTGTGTGTGTGTGTGTGAGAGATTGTGTGTGAATTTAGATTTGGCTAAGTTTATTGCTTTCAGTTTGTTGCAGTTTGTCTGCACGCTAACTGACTCTGACTGCTATGACACTTGGTATGAAGTCTGAAGATGGGTGTGGGTTAGAGCGAGACAGCAAGCAGCTAGCTGGCAAATGCAAGGCGGCGGCATTGCCACCTGGTCGAAAACGCAGTGCACGACGCGATCACTAAACGAATAAAAAAAAAAACAAAAAAAAACACCGAAAAGCGCTGGGTTTTGCCAAGTTATATATATCTATATATGTATGTATGTAAATGTGTGTGTAGGTGTGTGTATGTATGTAATTGTAATTGTAATGTATAGATCACAAAACCAACCGCGAACGTTGACGTTGAAGAGCCAGGCAAGTGGCATTCCCAACGAAGAACGAAGAAAGAGAATTGAGCGCATTACGCACAACACTTGTTGTAGCCCGGCGCCTTGTCGCTGTTGCTGCGATCGATGACGACGCGCTCCTGATTCTCGGCCGACTCGCGACCCGATGTTTTATCCAATATGGCCTCGGCGAGCTCACAAAAGGCGCCCTCAATGTTTGTGTTTGATTTGGCGGATGTTTCCATAAAGCGAATGCCATGTTCGCGAGCAATCTGCGAGAGAGAGCGGGAGAGAGAATGTGAGTTGCTGAGCTGTTGTGCAACAGTTGCGATAATTACCGCCTCGCCGCGCTCTTTGCTGACCACCCGTTTGTCCGACATGTCGCACTTGTTGCCCAATATCATCTTCTCCACATCCTCATTGGCATGCTGCAAGCGAGAGTGAGATAAAGAGTGTGATGTGTGTGATATAGAGGGAAATCAGCTGTTTGGCTTCGCCTTGAACTCACCTCGTCGATATTCCGTAGCCATTTGACGATGTTCTCGAAACTCTTCTCGTTCGTTATGTCATAGACGAGCATGATGCCCATCGCGCCACGATAGTAGGATGTGGTGATTGTGTGGAATCTCTCCTGGCCGGCAGTGTCCCATATTTGTAGTTTGATCTTTTTGCCCCTGAGTTCGACTGTTTTGATTTTGAAATCGATGCCTGCAACGAACGGGAAATCAAATCGATTAGTCGACAGTTATCGAGAATTCGAGTGCAATGACGTCACTCATCGATTAGTTGGCAAATATCGAATTCGCGGGCAATGACGTCATGTATCGTTTATCGTTTATCATGCTTTATTGATAACAATTTAGTTAGTCAACCAATTCCCGATGAGTGTGTGTGTGTATGTGAATCATAACACATGCACACACTTGCTGTGGTTGCATGTATGTGTGTGTATGCGTCACAACAATTCATCTAGTTAGCCAACACTGCTGTATGAGTGCGTGAGCGAGACTGCATTACATTCGACGCCGCTGCATAGCGGTTAACCACCAACAACAACAACTGCAGCAGCAATAACAACTGCGTTGCGATTAATACGGGCTTCTCAGGTCCAAAGGCTGCCGCGCTGTCTAGATGCGGCGCAATAAACCAAATGCATTCACAATGTTCGATTACAGACAATGCCACGCCCAAATAGCGTATCCTTGTTGTTGTTGTTTGGTGTGCGCCGCCTTCGCATCAGCGACAATTGACAATGCCGCTTACACACACACATACACATACGCATTTGCAAGTTCACACACACACACAAGAAAATAGTAGATGGGTGTGAAAGAGAGGGGGGAAGCTTACCTATGGTCGATATAAAGGTAGATGTGAAGGCATCATCCGAGAAGCGGAAGAGGATGCAGGTCTTTCCCACGCCCGAATCTCCAATTAACAAGAGTTTGAACAGCAAGTCGTACGTTTTCTTTGCCATTTCACGTTACGGCACGCGCACAAACGCACACACACACACTCGCTCGCACTTACACGCACACGCACACCAACTCAACTCAGGCTCTACTACAGCAGAACAAAGCACAGCACACACACAAGACACACACACACACGACACACAACACAAGACGACGACGCCGCGAACACAGATGATAAAATTATTTATGTTTATTTATTTGCGTGTGCTGTGATGCCTCTTGATGAGTTGTATTGGCGCGCAGTTATTAAAAATTAGTGTGTTGAATTCGTCGAACGCTCTTTTATTTTTCTACGCAATGCAATTGTTGCTGTTCAATGACTGTGCAGTGTGACCGTCGCTCTATACGCCAAAAACACCGTAGACAGATGTCGCGATAGTTGCGACGTTGCTAACACTGACGGCAGCGCGGTCTCACTGCTGTTAACTAAACTATTTATTTTCAAATAAAATGTTAATTAAAACAGCAAACTAATTTCAAAAGAAGTGTAATCAATAATAAATAATTTTTAATAATCACCTTTACATCGATGTTTTAAATTCCAAGAGTATCGATAAAACTGGATATAACCGACAGTGCCATCGACGCGCTTTATTTCAAACTGCGCAGCACGACGCGACCTACGGTAACAATAATTAGTTGTGGGTGGTAAATCTTTATGGCTTGCTCAGTCGATGAATCAGCAGCTCCAGGCATAGTATTATGCCGGCTATGGCGTACAAAGTGCCCATTACACCATAGATGGCAGTCAGCTGAGTTTCATGCATGCGTCGCTTCTGCAGCAGCTGCTTCAATTCCTCCTCGCTGTCCACTCGCCTGCGATGGCGTTGCGCGTATTCAGCAAATGTGGAGCGGCGCCAAAAGTCAATGAATCCGCTGGCATCAAGGCAACGTATCAGATCCGTGAACTGCTTATAGAAATACGAGTGCTTCGGCATATAGATGACCACCTGTTGCACGTTGACGTACTGCGTCAGAATCCGATAGCTCTCCTCCTGCCCCGTGTCTCGCAGATGCGCCTTGGTCACATCCACGCCCGCAATGGCAAACAAAAGCTTCTCGGCGCTCCGATTGCGATTCAAGGCATCCAGCACATCTTGATCATACGACGAGGTGATGCCCGTGAAGCTGTCATAGTGGCGTGCCACCTGCGGCATCTCGCGCAGCATCTGCAGCGTGTTCGAGGTGCAGAGCGCACGGAAGTTGCACGCCAGCAGCTGCTCAAAGGATCCGGGCAGCGCCTCGAACAGCTGCAGCCGCATCATGTGAAACAGCAGCGACTGATAGACGATGCGCAATGGAATGCTGCCCCACAGCCAATGCGCATAGACGACTCGCTGCCGCCAGCTGTGTGGCAACCGGGGCAAGGTCACGCCCAGCAGCATCTCCACCACTTGCCAGCCCAGGTGTCGCCAGTGCCACACGTAGACGCTCCAGTGCAGCAGGAGAGCCGCGAACAGCGTCTGCCACACCTGCCACTGGAACGGGAAAGTGAGCAGCGCAATGCGGCCGAAGCGGAAGTATTCGCTGTCCACAACGGCCACGAGGGGGGCATAATAGTGAGCTGGCGTCGAGGTCATTAGTTGATCGCGTCGCGCCGTCTTGCGGAAGTAGCCAACGGACATGTTAAAGCGCTGCTGCACCAGCTGCAAGCAAAGATTACAATTTAGCAAGTGTCTTGAAAACTATTCTCGACTACTTGCTAATTCGATGGGTCCATCAACGCTGCCATTGGCCTGCGAGAGTTTGTAATCTCCCACATGCTGCAGCATCAGCTGGTGGCGCACCAGAGTAAAGTTGAGCCGCTGCGCCAGATGCTGCACCAGCATCATCTCGAAGCCGCCCGCCTGCTCCCCGCTCAGCTCAACGTATGGCGGCATGTGCCACAACAGCAGCGTCACGGGGCATTGCCACAGCTGCCGCAGCTTGTTGGGAAACATGGGTGCATTGACCATGCGCCGACCATCGAAGCGATTCACCAGCTGCGCCTCGGCCAGCTGGCATCGCTGCTCGCGATACGGATAGTAGCTGTAGATCAGCACCTCCACCTGCGCCGTCTGCACCATCACGTTGCAGTTGAGCCAATAGTGCGCCAGGCAGTGCTCCAAGATCAGCTGCCTCTCCCGCTCGATGAACTGATCGCGGGTCTGCAAGAATATGAAGTAATACTCGTGGGCATCGTAGCCCGCGTTGTCCTCCGCAATGCGCGAGTTCCTGAAAGTGAAATGGTTTATTGCAATAATATCAAGTTGTATACCACACACTTCAAGATAATACATTTTTGTAAGCATTAATAATAATGATGATTATTGGTTTTACAACAGAGTCAGAAATCATTATTTTGCTTTGTAATCAATCCGAATAAGTACATTAATGATAAGAGGGGGTTGTACAGACAGTTTTTATCATTACGAGATGTATTTACAGGGGATATTTGAATGAATAATTTTACTTTTTGATCGAATATGACTGATTCTTATAGAATCACATAGCTATCATGTTTGAAGAACATGTAATGTAATGTAATCAAGAACATGTAATTTCTGTACTAAAGCTTCCCGATTTTTTCGCTTTGATTCGGTTATTGAATGTGATGATGTGAATAATGAAGCACATCAACTTTAGATACTTACAGAAGACTCTTGTAGGAATCGACGAGCAGCAGGTTGCAGTACTTGCGTCCAGGGACGTGGACACGCTTCGAGTCGTTGGTGTGCAGCATCTGGACGGCACCATCGTTCCAGGTGCCCAGCAGGACACCAATTACGTGCTGAAACCAGGTGTCCATCATGCTGCTCTGCGTCGCCGCCAGGATCACGAGCGTGCTACTTAGCTGGGCGAAGACGTCCTGGATGACGTGACGCAGAGCGCGCACCACATAAAGATTCGCCTCCTCGGGCTGCACCCCGATATAGGTGCTCTCCACGTAGCTGGCATAAAGTCCGCTCACATTCATCGCGCACTGAAAACTTCAACTTGTAACGGCTCCTGTTTGAATAAAAGTGGATTAGGTGACCAGATAAAGAAGCCCTGCGATGGAGTTAATTAAATGCAAACACATTACACTTACATTTTATGTGCCTTCCATCTTCTTCGTTATTATGATTTGATTCTTATCACAGCCATTTTCATTCACCAATATTAATGCTAATTAGCACTCCAATTGGATTACGCTTTAGTTATCAATGCCATTGTAACGGTACCACTCTGCCATGTTGAAACGAGTGCCGAAAAACTGTTGACAATCTGCTAATATCGTTAAGTATTAATAGTAAATATTAATACATTAATATGTATTTTACATTTTTTATAAATTTTGTTTTATATTTCTTACAATTATTTCATAATTTTCTTCGTCACTGTTTCAGTTTTCTGTGCCATTGTAACGGTGCTTTGCGCCATGTTTAAATCCAAGTTTCACCAAGTACATAGGGCAATAAGTTGCCAGCACTCTGTATATTAATTCTACATTTTCTGAGTTGGTAAATGGGAGCACATTTAAATAGTGAAAACAAAAATATTTTAGAAAAATATATAAAATAAATATTTTGCTGCATATTTGAAAATATACCAACCCGTTGAATTATGTGAAACCAGCTGATGTTTGTCGGCATTTGTCTGGAATGTTTTTTAAAATTTGCTGCTGGTCACACTGTGCCCCACTGAGTGTAACCCGCTCCGCTCGCACCCACAAATAGATCAAGTGGTGAAGAATTTGTGCTTTTTTTTGTTTTATTTATCTTATCGCAGCGTCTTCGTCTACGTCTCGTGTCGTCTCTTTTCGTCGTGTGGTCTCGCGTTTTCTGACCACGTCCGTTCACAGACTCGTCAGTTGCAGCTGTGTTATTATTTAAGGTTGCACTATATTGCAGTTGTTGTTAATTAAAGGAACGAAACGAAAAAAGGAGAATGCTGAAAATTGCAGCGCAGGGCATCGCGCCACGCCTGGCAGCCTGTTGCCTTATCAACAGCAGCGCCCAGAGCAGCTGCCAGCGAGTGGCGCCCCAAGCGGCCAAAGCCACACAAAAGTATCTCTCACACTCACAAATGCACTACAAGAAGCTGGTCATCAAGGATCACTACGAGTTCGATCAAAAGGTGAGCAGGGGGCAACACTGGCAGCAATGCACTTCAGTGTGTACACACCTACCATACAAGTACCTAGACTGCAAGCAGCAATTATGCAATGCTCTTGGCATGCGGCTGTTCCACTCGTTAGTTGTTTTGCTATTTGCCTTCTGCTGTTTTGGCGTACGTGCCTTGTTCCGGCCGTAACCCATGACGCACGTCGTTTGATACCCTGTAAACAAAGAGAGGCAAGCGCGCATGCTCGATCGCAGCATGATCACACTCAACAATGTTGCTCGTCACCTGTTAAATGTTAAATACAGGGTGTCGACTACAGCGACTACAGCTGGTCTTTGCCATGCGCGTGTATGCAAATAAGCCAGCATCGAACATATGTAAATGTTTTGGATTGTGGATCGTGTTGTGGACTTAGTTTATCAACTCTTTCGGTTTCCATTGGGTGAAAGACTATAACGATTATATGCATATATATATTTTAGTTATAAAATATCAGTTATTTGCTAATTTTTGTGCTTCATTTTGAACAGTTATATTTATTTGGTATAATTAAATAAGCAGTCTAATCACTTTTAAGTTTCACTTACATTATTTGTAGGTCATCAACAGTGACAATCCGGTAATTGTGAACTTCCATGCGGAGTGGTGCGATCCCTGCAAGATACTCACGCCAAAGATGCTCGAGCTGCTCGAGAACTCGAACGAGATCGACTTGGCCGTCATCGATGTGGAGGACAATCTGGATCTGGTCGAAACGTTTGAGGTGAAAGCGGTGCCCGCCGTGCTCGCCTTCCGCAACGGCGTCGTGGTGGACAAGTTCATCGGCCTGGTGGATGCCAACAGCATAGAGACGCTGATCGACAAGCTGAAGCGCAAGCAGCAGCAGAAGCAATAAGCTTGCCATCCACCATCATCCCATCCTCATAGATAACTATTTGTATTTGGCGGCCTTAAGAATTTAAACATGTGATGCGCATCACGAGCCGAGCCAGGGCTGGAGACTGGAGCAGGGTTAGGGAGACACAGCATAGTAATTGTAATTGTAATTTAGCCATTAAGCAATGCTCAATAAAATTGAGACTGCTTTTCTGCTGGCTGCTCGATGAATTCTCGCATTGCTTGATCAATCACTCGGTGGTCAGTCAGTGAATCAGTCGCTCAATCCAACGAGTATCGACTGCTTGAGACCCTTTACATCGTTAAAATTACCTAGCACAATGTTGTTTTCCTTTTATGGATAATAGTATATCGTATATTTAGTTGTAGTTTCACTTTTGAATCGTTAAGGTATGGATTACGAACAACAAAAATATGGGTTTTGCACTTTAGCTAAACGCCTTAAACCAATAATCAAATCGATGTAACAACGGGGGGAAGAAATAGGGGCGCGGGGGATGGATTATGGCAACTTGCAGTGCCGCATATCGAATACGATGGTAAAATGGTTGAAATTTAAGAGTAATGATAAAAGAGGACATAAAGGACGAAACACACACGATAAAAGTTACAAACTAGATCGAACGCAGACGAAACAAATTGCCTTATTTGGGATAATAATAATAATAGGGGGTGTGTGTAGCGTTAATAATGTTGCATTTAGCGCGCCAGCTGGATGATGAGAGCGGCGCACATCTCAAAGAACTCCATGGTGTGGTGGCCCGTGGGCTGGAGCGGCATCACGCCGGTAACGCTGAGCGGCGGCGGCGTCAGGCTCTCCATGATGACGTCGTCGCCCTGCTCCACCTCGTCGTTAGTGAGCGACTTGAAGTCGAGCAGATAGCTCTTGGCGTCCACCTGGTACAGCTGCAGCGACATCTTCGAGAACTTGCCCGTCTTCACGTTCTGCCGCCGCACACGCACGTGGTACGGATTGATGATCTTCCACTCGTAGCTGAGTGCCTTCATGGCACGGTACACCTCGAGCATGATGTCGTTGGGCTTGCTCTGCGACCGGATGCCCAGATGCCACTTGGCCCGCTTGATGGGCGTTCCTCCGCGCGCCGTCTTCTCGGGAAAGGCGGCGCCTCCCGTGTTCTGCACGCTCATGGCCAGCTGGCGCTCGCGCATCGGCGCAATGCGCTCGGGATGAGGTCGAATGCTGGGCACCGCGCTCGCCGGATTGATGGCCGCAGCCCCGTTGTGCACCGGCGTGGCGCTGCCCGAGCTGGCGGCGGTGCCGCCGCCGCCGATGGTGACGGTGGCCAGTGAGGACTCGACGCCGTCGTGCTGGGGCGCCAGCAGTGTGGCAGTCATCGCTGTGTGCGTGGCGGGCGGCGGCGGAGGCGGCGAGCCGGCTACGAAGAAGTTGTTGATCTCGGTGATCTGCGTGGCCGCGTCGTCCGCGAAGCGCTTGTTGTCGATGATCAGGTGGTAGGCGATGGCCAGCTGATCGTGCGGATCGCCGCTCAGCAGCGAGTTGTGCACCTCGGACTCCTTCACGCCGAACTTGGCGCAGACCTCGGCGACGGCGTACGTGTCGATGACGTTCGAGTCCTGCTCGATGGAGGAGGGGAAGAGGTAGGCGGGCAGCTCCTTCTGGAACCATTCGTGCTTCTTGATCTCCTCGATGGTCGCCCGCTTCAGCGGGTCCACCTGCAGCATCTGGCACACCAGATTCACCACCTGCTTGTTCAGATACTCCGGTATCGGGAAGATGCCCGACTTGATCTTGCGGAACAGCGACGGCACGTGCTCGTCGTCGAAGGGCAGCGTGCCGCACAGCAGCGCGTACAGAATGACGCCGCACGACCAGATGTCCACCTCGGGTCCGGCGTACAGCTTGCCGGAGATGACTTCGGGTGCCGCGTAGTTGGGGCTGCCGCAAGAGGTGCGCAGAAACTCGCCGTCCAGCATCATGTTGGAGAGCCCGAAGTCGGCGATCTTTACGTGCATGTTGTGGTCGAGCAGAAGATTCTCGGGCTTGAGATCGCGATGCACGATCATGTGGCGATGGCAATAGTCGACGCCCGAGATGATCTGCTGGAAGAAGCGCCGCGCCTGATGCTCCTGCAGCTTGCCGTGCTTAACGATGTAGTCGAACAACTCGCCGCCGCTCACGTACTCCATGATCATGAATATGTCCGATGGCGTCGATATCACCTGGTGGATGGAGCGACAAAACACAAGACAATTAGTAGAGTACTCTCAGCATTATATTTCTCAGTCAATGATCCCTCCTTATCGATACACCTACATATGTATGGATATCAAATGTCAATGTGCCAAATGCTAAGCGAGAACATCATAGATATCGGTACATATCGCCGGAAAAACATCTGCTTGGAAATACCCAAAGTTATTGCATCATTTGTGAAGGTCCATTATTTCGCCATACTATTCCTAAACTTCTTGAGTTCCGTTCGATTGTAGCCGAAGTTTCCTTAATGACGAAATAACTGACGTCATCTATGCTGATTTCAGTAAAGTGTGTGACTCAGTTTCATTTGTTTGGCTTAATATATATATTATATAAAGAATTTCTAGTGACATTTAAAATGTATAAAAATAAATCCGAAATTAAGATTATATGATCCAGAATCATTTCTAGTTAATAAAGAAAATTCAACTTCAATAATTAATAAACAAGTTTCAATCACATAAATACAAAATTTAAAATAGTCAATTTGACAATTGATAAAAACAAAATAAACTTTGTAAAGAAATTTCAGTAATAAAGATCTATCAATCTAAATCCATAGTAATAGTAAAGTATCAAATCATTAGCAAAGATCTCACTACTTTTCAAAAACTGAAATATGTAAGGGTAACTGAAGTGCGGATAGCAATCGCTGGACTAAATGGAAGACGCTCTCGCATTAATCAACCGGGAATGTCTTATGATGAAGTTTTCTTTGGCTAGAAGTCTGTTGCTGTCGCTGCAACTGAGTTTAGTGGGTTGAAAAGTGCGTTGAGCAAGGCACATGATGACTAATGATGATGGGAAGGAAACGGGAAACCCTTTCTAGCCGGGAGTGGGAACAGGCTACTATCGATAGCTTATCGATTATGTAGACAGCTGTGACGTCACACACACTCACCTGGTAGAGCTTGATGATGTGCGGATGGCGAAAGAGTTTGAGATTTTGGATCTCGCGTCGGATCTTGCCGACAACATCGAGACTTTTGATCTTCTGCCTGTTGAGGATCTTCACAGCGACCTTGAGGCGCGTGATCTGGTGCTCCCCGATCTTCACCTTGCCGAACGTTCCGGTGCCCAGCGTGGCGCCGAGAAGATAATGCCCGATCTTTACCAGCGGCTGGCCGTTGGCGCTGCCCGCTGCCGCCGCCTCAGCGGCTGCGGCTCTCAGCTGAGGCATCTCGGGTCGATAGTAAAATGGCTATCGAAGGTTATCGGGAATTGTTTGTTGGTTCTATTGCCGCACTCCTCGCTCCTCCCCGTCGCGCACCTGCACTTGTATGGGAACGGGAAGGTCGATTATCATTTATTGCGTATTCCGTTTCCAAGGCATAGACAAATAAATAATCTCGTTGTCTCGTTGTTGTTCTAGTTGTTCGATTGCCTTAAACAAACACAGAATCACTCGCATTAACATGCGCACATACACTGATTGGTACTGTTTGTTGGTTTTTGTAAATAAATCACGTTTTGGTGTCGAATTCGTCGTCGTCGTCGTCCTGCTATTGTCTTTCAGCGCAGCTCAGTTTTTTTCTTATTTTTTTGCACTAATTGCCATTGGAATGTGTGTTGGTATTTTTCCAATGTGGTATTTTCCAATACATCAAAAATGGCGTTGCCACCACGTTCACAGCACTGGCAGCTGCTGTTAACACCGCGCGCTGTTAGTTAACAGCACCACTTGCCGTTAACATTGCGCGCTAATTTGAATAAGGCAAATAACATCACTTCTCGTTGAAAATTTGTTTTTGGTGGTTTGAAACACATTTATTACACGCACTTGCAGTAGTTGGTTTTCTTATTATTTTTGTAATAGATAGCCATAAATTTCGACTATTTGCAGTATGACAAAATTAACATTTGTATAAAGTTAATAATAGATCTAGTATTACGAAAAAAAAGACGGTGCCTCGCTTATTATCCATGATGATTACATTTACATTGAAATACTTAGAGTATATGCAAATACTTTTAACTTACAAGATAAGCCCCCTCCCGCTTGGCTGACTGTACCTGCTGTTCGATTCCTACAAATACTTTATTATAAATACACAAATACTTATACATAAATCTCTTGCTGAAGCTCGCTTTCTCTCTCTCTCTCTCTCGCCCTCTCGCATTCGAAGATCGCTGCATCTCTTTCAATTTCATTTATGTAAGGACGCCATTTTATTTAAGCTAACAATGTGCACGCTCTCTTTCTCTCTCTGTGTCTATCTCGCTCTTTTTTAAAATTTGTTCTATATACAATTTTGCCGAGATTTCGCTTTTGTTTTTGTTTTTATTCACTTGCAGTGTTGCTGTTTTTTGTTTGGATGTATATTTAATTAATCTCTAAAAATGTAGCATTTTGCAAAAAAATTACTTAACTATAATATTGCTATAAGACTAGTTTTTAAAAATATTAAAAAAAACAAAAAAAAACGTCAGTGACAATTATTATTAGTAATATATTTGCTTGTTTATAAGTTGTTTTGTGAGTTTTTAGGGAACGAGGAAGGGGAAATCCCCTAATTTGTTTTTGTTGTTGTTGTATTGGACATACATCGAGAAATTTGGGAGCTCTGCATGTGAAATGTATCAAGAATATATATTTTTAAAATATAGGGGTGTGTTGTTGTTATTGTTTTTGTTTTGTGGTGCTCTCTGCTCTTTGCTGCACATCTTAAAAATTGAACATCAATCAAAGTACAGTGAATAATACGTCAATTAGTCTAATGCGAACTGCGAATTGCAAGCGTAGGCGAACGCGCTCTCTGATTATTGTAAAATTAACTATCAAATTCAAATTGATATAATATATATATATCTTTCACATTCTTATCAAGCGAAACTGTCGAGTTGCTTGCTCTGTGTGTTTTTGTTTACTTACAGCCTTAACTTGTAATCTGTTCTGTAGTTTTCTCTCTGTTCTGTTCTTTGTTCAATACATATTTTCTTGTTATTGTTGTTGTTGTTGTTGATTTCTTTATGTACTTTTTGCGTTTTCCTTTGCTTATTCGCATCCAGTAGCATCAAAGAGCATGAGTTTCACTTCATTAAATTTTTAATTCTGTTCCATTATCGAGCCATTTTCTGAATGCTTGGCTCTCGCTTAAAGTGTTTTTAGTTAGCGTGTTTTGGGCTTGGCTGGCTTGATATGATGTATGGCAACAGCATATCTAAAATCTATATAATATACTATATATATTTCTTTTAATATATATATGTGTGTGTTTTGTTTCTCTTTGATTTATACATATTCAGCACATAGATTCGTAGGTTCACAACACGGAGCGACAAGTGGGGCGAGCAACACCATCAAGATTGTGTCAATTAGTTGCATCAGTTGCTGCCACTTCCACCTGCAGCAAAGTTCGTTGTCGGGCTCGCTGCTGTCTGGCAATGCTTTGTCTCTGCTCGACTTCATTATACGCGCTGTAGCTGTTGTTGTCCTTGTACGCGACGTAGACGACATCGTAGAAGTTGACGCTGCTCTCGTCCGCATATCGATAGTAAACGCCGCCACCACCGCCTGCTGCTGATGCTGGTGTTGCTGTTGTGACGGGCGTCAAAGCGTAGCCAGCAGGCGCATAACAACCGTGACCGTCGTAAGCATAAACCGGTTGCATGGTTGAGAGCTGCAGCGGCTGTTGCTGCCATGCTTGATATTGCTGCTGCTGGTGCTGCGGCTGTTGCTGGCGTGCTGCAAACACTTGATACTGCTGCTGCTGCTGCTGCTGATATGGCTGCAGCGTTGTGGCGTCGTAGCGATAAGATCTTGCTGCCGTTGCGGTCGTTGTTCTGACGGGTATAATTGCACCTGTTGCTGCTGCTGTTGTTGTTGTTGTTGTTGTTATTGCTGCTCTGTTATTGTGGCTGCTGCTGTGTGTTGCTGTTGTGGCTGTTGTTATTCTGTGTTCGTTGCTGTTAATGCTGCCGTTGCTGTTGTGTTGTTGGTACTGTTGCTGTTGGCCGTTGCCGACGTTGCTGTAGCTGTAGATGTTGCTGCTGCTGCTGCTGTAGTTGCATTGGCTGCAGTTGCATCGCTGCAGCTGCACTGCCGTTGTTGTAGCTGTTGTTGCAGTTGCATCGATTGCATTTGTTGCTCTAGCTGCTGCTGCTGCTGCTGCTGTTGTTGTTGTTGTTGTCGAAGCTGCTGCAGTTGCTGCTGTGAAGCGGCGTGTGGTCGGGGCATTGGCATAATTGTGATTGGCAAGGGCAGCATGAACACTTCACCTGTGAGATGCAGCTAATATTGTGTAAAGAAATTAATTTTGTTTTAAATAAATTTCTGTTTTTTTTTGTTTTGTTTTTTGTTTTTCTGATTTTGTTAAAGGAATTTATATGGATGCGGTTTTTGAGATCGTGGTGTTCTATTTGATCTACCTCTGTGTGCCATATTGTTGTGTGGGTGATAACCGCCGCCCCCGCCGCCACCACCACCGCCGCCTCCGCCACCGCCCAGCATGGGAGGCTGCAGACAAATGCCAAGGTTCATGCCATGGCCATGATGATGCAGCTGCTGCATGGGATGCGGCCCCGTTCGCATTGCATAGTGAGGAGGTTCGTGCAGTTGTTGCTGCTGCTGATGATGATGCTGCTGCTGCTGCTGATGGTGCTGCTGCTGCTGATGATGCTGCTGCTGCTGGTGATGGTGCTGCAACTGCTGCTGCTGCATTTGAGGATGGTTCATGTGATGCGGCGGCGGCGGTGGCGGCAACTGTGGCTGCTGTTGCTGCCCCATAATGGGGGGGCCGCCCTGTTGCATAAACTGTGCGGCCTTCGCCTTGCCGTGCTCCTCGGCGAGCCGCACCCAAATGGGCTGAGTGCCGCCCGGCGGCACCGTGTTGTTCAACGCCTTGATCGCCTCCTGAGCCTCCTCGCGCTTGTTGTAGCTGCCAGGACGAACAAATACGAGGTTAATTAACAGTGTTCGCCCAACACACACACAGAGCTGCAAGCCAAGTCTTACCGCACAAATGCCACGCCTCGTGGGCGCCCCGTCAACTTGTCCCGCAATATGTTGCGTTGCACGATCAAGCCGAATGGCGAGAATATCCGATCCAGCTGATCATCGTTGATGTTGCGGGACAAGTTGATCACGTACAGATTGGTGTCCTTGATCGACTGCCCGCCAGGACGTGCATAAGAGACCTGTAAGTATTGTTATATGATTGATTATTAATTCAAAGTTATTGCAGATTAATATAAATTCAATAATTATTTCAACAAAATGTACACATAAAATAAATAGTATGTTTTTCAATTGTAGAAACAAAATCAACTTATACTCTTTTATAATTTTAAATTTAAATTTAGACTTTTCTACTATTGCACACCAAGCAAGATCTTGTTAGTCGCGAATATATGGTTCAAATAAATTGGAAAATTACGAGGTTACACACTAAACAAACGACATAAACGACAATTTGTAAATAGATTACACCAATCATGGTTCTACGATCAGAAAGGGATGAAAGATTTATAAGTAAAATTAAAAAAAAAATTATGCTTTTCAAATGATTTGTAACTCTTATTTGATCATTTAAATATAAAAAATAAATCGAAACTAAAGCCAAGCTTTAAAAGATCAATCGTTTTTAAATGTTGTTAATTCAAGAATAAATACAAATTAAAAATTCGTTTATAAATTAAAAAAAGAATCACTAGGGAATAGCTCTAATTTTCAAACAATTTTTAACTTCATACGCACATTTTTAAATAAAAGTTAAATACAAATTGAAGGGACTTCGTAATTGTTGTCTCTAAATCAAAACTAACTAAACTAGGAATTACTATAATTTTGTATGTGTACATAATGCTGTTGCCAGGACTCGCGTTCAAGGACTTACCTTCAAGCGCTTGTTGCGCACGTAGTATCCGTTGAGCTTCTGGATGGCTTCCTCGGAGTCCGCCTCACAGGCGAAGTCGACGAATCCGTAGCCAAAGCTGTATCCGGTCTGTGCGTGTGCGAGATTGGAGAGAGAAGGGAGATGTTAGAGGCAGTCGACTACAGTTACTAAGTTATGTATTGCAGAGCGTGCGACAAGGAAAGACTGTTGGCAGTATCTAGCCGCCCTCTCGCTCTCGCTCGCTCGCTCACCTTGTAGTCGCGCATGATTTTGCAAGTGTTGATGGGGCCGCAGTTGCAGAACAAATGATATAACTCGAGATCTGTCATGTCCTGCGGCAGATAGTTGATGATCAGATTGGTGAGCGCGCGATCTGTTGACTGCGACTGCGACTGTTGAGGCGCCTGACGTTGTTGTTGCTGCTGTTGCTGTGGCTGTTGCTGCTGCTGAGGTTGCAGCTGCTGTGGAGCCTTTTCCTGTTGCTCCTCGCTGTCCTCGGACTCGTCGTCCGTATCGAAGATGGCTTGCGGCTTGGCATTCGGCTGCTGCTCTTTCACCTGCTGCTGCTGCTGTTGTTTCTGTGCCGCTGGATTCGCCCGCTGCTGTTGTTGTTGTTGCTTCTGCTGCTGCTGCGGCGCCTGCTGCTTTTTCTTCTGCTGTTGCTGCTGTTTTGGTTGCTGCTGCTGGGTTGGCTGTGGCTGCTGCTGCTGCTGCTGCTGCTGCGCTGGTTCCTGCTGCGGTTTGTCAGCCAACTCGTTGCCGTTGTCCTCGGAGTCCGCCGAGTCGGACTCGTCTTCGGTTTCGTCCTCCGCCGGCTCCTCGTCCTGATCGGCAGCGCTCGTCTGCTCCTCCTCCTTGGCGCCCGATCCTTCGCTGCCTTCGTTTACCTCCGAGTCCTGCAATTCATAAGAAACATTAAAGGTTTTGCAATCAACTCAAATTGCAGCTCACATTTTCGTTATCTTCGTCCGATTGGTATTTCTTGGTCGCACGTCTGTTCCAAGTGCGCTTAGGCATTCTGTGGCCGTTGCCTTGCCCCGCGGCGCCGCCTCCTCAGTTGCAGTATTAACGCTGTTTCCTGCCGAAATAAATAGGAAAAGTACTTGTTGATAAGACGCCTCGAAAGCTCAGTGTGTCATGTATCGAGTAGTTCTGCTAGGACGAGGTGTCGATGCCAGCACGAAGCTAATTTGCCGAATGCAGAATGCAGCTATGCAAATAACAACAACGAAAAGCCGATTGCACTTGCAGATACATGTATGTGCGTGCGTGTGTGTTTGTGTGCAATTGGTTTTTGCAGCTTGTGGCGTGTTTGACATTAAATTAACAAATTTATGACACAACCACAACTGAATTGAGAACTACGCGAGACCCTCGATTCTGCCGTTTGCTTTGGGGCCGCAAAAAAAAGTAACATGTGTGTGTGTGTGTGCAACAGCAGCACTAACATCAACACAGCAATTGACCGCACATACACATACACACACACACACAAACGATGGCACATTCACATACACGCACTGTGCGCTTCACGACGAACACGAAAACGAAATGGAAAAAAAATACCATCTATTGCAATTGAAAAAGCAGAGAAGCCGCTTTGGTTTAAGCTATATTTAATGTACTTACTGTGCACACTGAATGAAAATCACAACGATATTTGCTGCGCGCGTATGTGCGTGTTGTGTATTTTCTATTCTTTATTTTCTATTGTGCACTTTTCTCTTGAACGCTTTCTAAGCGGCGACTTTAATGCAATGTACTCGTAGTAGCCATGTAAAGAAAATACATCGATACCTATTGGGCAGCACACACAAGCTGTCAAGTGCCACTCGATAGTTTTGTGCTGTAAATATCGCAGAGCGGCATTTGACAGAAGCCCGCCTATCGATAAGTTCGTGTGATAAGTTGCTAGCCCACTTTTGTTCTTTTTTTTGTGTGTCAAGGGAATTAAAAAGGGAAAATTATTTTAGTAAAATTGCAATTTTTGTGCAGACAAAAATACCACATAAATAAAATACTGAAAACAAGGAGAAACTCAATTGTAAAATAATTGACGAACAACTGTTATTTTTTATTGATCTATTCATAACCCATAGTTAAGCTGTCAAAATTGTTTGGCATTGAAATTACAAATAAGTCTGTGGCTGTTGTTTTTGCTCCATTTAATACATTTAATTGATGTTTGCTGCCCACGCGCGCGCCTATCATTCAAACTCATCGATTACACAATCGACACACACACACACACGCAGCAAAAGTAAAAGTGCTGCCCACAATGGCACAACTGTAATCTCTATCGTTATCGAACAAATTCAAATTCTAACCGCACAAAAAAAGTTTGCATTTCCGTATGAGCGAAGAACACAATGAACAACACAAGTCAATGCCGCTTTTTTGAATGAACTGCTGAAGAAAGTAATTTTCACACGTTTTAATGCACAATTTTTGATATGGGAATCGCAATGAATGGTGCGATAATTGCTTTGCCTGGTTTACGCGTATATTATGAATCTCATGTGTGGCCCACTTTGGCAGCAGTTGTTTATGCCCGGCTTGCATACGGTAGAAGGGTATAATATGGCTTTGCGCCAACAAGAAATTGTTGAAGATCTGAGACTATAAATGCTACAGAAACCAACTAACTTTACACAATTTACATCGATATTTGAGCCATCTCTTGCATAGGTCAAACATCAGGTGACCGAATATCGTGTATTTTAACACAATATCCCACAGTATCCCAAATATATACTTCGGTATATATTTAATTTTGCGTGCTCCAAGAACGGGTAGCGGGTATGTCGCCGTCGAGCATGGTCGGCAGCAGCTTTCCTACTTGTTTTGGTGTCAAAAGCGTGATTCAATTGCGACCAACACAGATACACAACAGATAGAGAGAGATCTTAGCTGCGCCATTGATGATAAATCTGCAAAAAAGAGTTAGAGTCACTATAAAACGTATTGAAGCAGCCGCTGTGCTTGTCATTCATTGTTAGCGTCTCACTCAGCGAAGAGCAGCGAGGAAATAAAGGATACTTCACACACACGCACCATGCAGCTGTTTTCTGTAAATACAAATATCGATACGCGCCTTACCACAGCTCTAACTCCTATCATGTTTATAGGTCACTCTTTTCCTAGCGGCGCTGACTGCGGCGCCCATCTGTCTGGCGGTTGTCCACGGCATCCAGCCACAGAGCAATCATCGCTACGACCCATCGCATAGAGATGGCACTGAGAATAGAGATGGCTATCGCTACAATGGCCCCGCACACAAGTATCTGCCTGCAGCAAGTACGCCGACCACCGAGGCGGTGACCATCACCGGCCACTGGCAGCCCAATCCGCTGCCGCTCAATCCGCTGCAGCAGCAGCTGCCGCCCTACGAGCACACCTTCAGCAGCAAGCCCGCGACACAGCAGCAACAAATGCAGCCGGGCTACAATGGACCCTACAACATGCAGTACTATGGCGAGCATCAGCAACCTCAGCAGCAATTGCCTAGCAATAGCTGGCGAGAGGAGCAGCAGCAGAGCAGCGAGCACCGCTGGCAACAGCCAACGAAACTGCAGCAATTGCCAAGCAATAGTTTGCAGCAACAGCAATTGATGCACAACAAATGGCAACAGCAGCAGCCACTGGTCTCCAGCAACGGCTGGCAGCAACAGCCGAAGCAGCAGCAACAGCAGCCGCTTGTCGAGAGCAGCTGGCGCGAGCATCAGCAGCAAGAGCAACAACATCACAAGCATGACCAACAACAGCCTGCT
The DNA here is from genome assembly GCA_035045625.1 of Drosophila formosana. Classification (NCBI taxonomy): domain Eukaryota; kingdom Metazoa; phylum Arthropoda; class Insecta; order Diptera; family Drosophilidae; genus Drosophila; species Drosophila formosana. Next base: position 1,695,173 of record JAWNOW010000688.1, on the reverse strand, counting down.
AGCAATGCCTGGCAGCAACAGCAACAGCCTGCTAGCAATGCCTGGCAGCAACAGCAACACAAGCACGAACAACAGCAACAGTCTTCTAACAATGCCTGGCAGCCGCTCTCGGAGAACGCGTGGCAACCAGAGACCAGCAGACAACAGCTGCAGCAGCGACAGCAGCAATTGCTGGCGCAGCACGACAGCAACATGTTGCATGCCTTTCCGTTTGCCACGCCCGATAAGACTGTTGCTGGCGGTGCAACAATGGCTGAGCCTGGTGCGTCTGTTGCTCTATCTGCTGCTGCGCACGGCACTCGCCTTTTGGCGTCTGAGCTGCGAGTTCCTGAGCAACTGATGGCGTCGCAGGCGCTGCCGCTTCCGCAGCAGCAGCAGCCGTTCGCCTCTCACAGCTACGAGTCGGAGTTGGGCGGCTCCACGCACTATGTGCAGATGCAATCGAACTCCTACGAGCTGCCCAGCTCCTCCTACAGCATGCACGACCATCTCGGCTTTGCGGAGCAGCAGCTGCACGGACATCGCGAGCATCCTCAGTACACTGGACACTCCGCCTCCGCCTCCGCCTCCTCTTCCTCCTCCATGGTGTTCCAGCCAAGTCGCGAATTCGAAGCGCCCTATTACTAGACAAGAACTCTCCACAACTCCAACTGCGAGTTGGCGAGCGCGAGGAGTTCCACGGCTTCCACCTCAACCTCCACCTCAACCTGAACGCTGGATACGCTTGCATTTTGTTTTTGAGAGAAATGCAATTCGACTATGGCAAGCGATTCAGCACAATTCATTTTTTTTTTATATATACATATTTACGAAATATAAATTATATTCAAAAAGCTGACTGCGTTTTTAAGTTCATTTTAGATTTCAATGCATTCTATTTTTGTTATCTGACACAAATGCTTCAATGTCACAAATTAGATTGAAATTTGTTATTTGTTTTTTCTTCTTTTTTTTAGAATTTAGTTATAGATCAAAAATAATTACAATTGTCACTTTTCTTTTAATTTGTAAACAAGATGAATTATTTTCTCCAATTATGCATTTTTTGTGATTACATTTATATGTGGGCATATACATATGTTTCTGTTTTGTTAAAAAGAGAGATTTCCATTTTAAAACTTTGTGTATTTTCGCAATATACATTATTTACACAGAGTTGCGTGAACTTGCTTTGCTTTTCTTATATTTCATTATTCGATTTGATGACAATATGAATAATAATTACCACTTTTCATTTTGAGTATTTACACAACATAAATTATTTACAAAGTCTTGTATTTGTGTTATTGTAATATTTCATTTTTGATTTAGTGCAATACAAACTGTTTGTACCGTGCTAAATGCATTCGATTTGAATACAATCATCTCGTCTTCTTTATAATTTTGTTTGTTTACACCATATAAATGATTTACATCCAGTGGACTGCATTTCATTGCGCTCCACTGCGTCTATTGTCCAACGAATTCCTGCTCATCTTGATGAGCTCAGTCGGGGGCAACCTTGAGAACGGGCAGCTGTAAAGCTAAACTCTGAAGCTTGTCTCGTAAATAATCGCAGCTAATTTGATTATGTTCGCAGTTGCGAAATACTCGTAGTACAATTAATTCAATTTTCCCAGAGCTCTAGGCTTAGATCCGGCTGGGCGCGTCTTTGTTTCCGCATTACCCAAATTCTAGCCAACTAATTGCAAGAAATTTTGTAATTTGAACTTGAAAATTGTCAGATACACTGCAACCAACAGGGTATGATGAATATTTTAGTCTATTCTTTCAACACATAATAGGTGAAGGCTTTTAGCAACTATTTTGATTGTATAAATCAGATTAGATTACTTAATGTTGTTATATTAGTCATCTCAGCAGTTGTCAAGCTTTGTCTTCAAAAATAGAGGAACTTAAACGTAAGTTTATAAGATATTTCAGACGAGAAAAGAGATTTCTGTATCCGTATTTGAAGTTAAAAACAATGTCATGTTTTTAATACATAAAAATAATTATTCTTATGATTAGCCTATAGAATATAAGCATATACTGTAGAATTTAACTATAGCCACAATTATAATAAACAAATAAAAGGATTTACCCGGATATTGATTATTATTAATAGGATAATAATATTACTATAGTGATTAATGTCGCAAAAATATAGTTGAAACCAACCTGTAATTTGTGAATTAAATTTTTTAGTCAGTCAGTCAAATAGTCTGTCAGTCAGTCTGTTATGTCTATGCGGAAAGTGTATTCAAGCTTCTACGCGATTCTCTCTCGTATGCGTGTTGTTGTGGGTGCGAATTAAAATCCATTTAAATGTAAAATTAAAGTTAATTTCATATACAAATAAACGTAAAAAAGAAGAAAAAACGCACGCGTTAAAAATGCTGTGCTTCCGTTATTCAGATCACTCAAAGTCAAAGTCGGACTTGATGTTGGGGCTTCGCTTCCCATTCGACGTGATGTTTAACCCAAAGCAGTTGGCGATGTGTTGGATAAAGGGCAGTGGAAAGTGGAGAAGGGGAGACGGGGGAAAAGAAAGAGATGAAAAGTGAAGGTAAAGTAAACACAAATAAAATCAGAGTATAAACACCCACAGCAACAGCGGCCACAGCAGCGACGCCAAATAAAAATAATGATAACAACAAATTAACATTAACAGGGGCGGATTGAGGGGCCTTCAACGAAAATTGGGCGCGACAGCTCAGGGCGCTGATATGTCAATATTTAAAACCCTAGATACACACATGTATAAATGAAATGAAGTAAATAGCTAAATTTAAAAAAATATTGCAACTTTATTCCAATTGAATTCGGAATTTATTGAATGAATAGCATTTCTAGACTAACAACAAATTTGAATATTTCAATATAAAAATGTAACCTTATTTGTTCTGTGTTTTTAATTGAGTTTTTGAATGATCAAAAGTATCAATTTAATATTGGAATTTAGCTTTTTTCAGCTCTGTTTTGAACAGAGAATATGCGAAAGCCATAAAATATAAATTTTAAAAACCAATTAATGAGTTATTCATTCATTGAGAAACAAATGAAATGTTTAGTTATGTTTAGCCTAATAAAGGAATTTCGATCTTATCTTTCTTTAAGATTGAGTTAAAAGAAATAGTTTACACTGTAAAATGTTTATGCACAAAAAGTAAATTTACATGTGAATAAAATGAATTTTAGAGAAAATGAACTATTGATTGGCGCTCTTGCTATAAAAAGAACGCGCCTGGCTGCAATTGTTATTGATCTCAACTTTCATTGCCGTCAACTTGCAACTTGCAACTTGCAACGTGCAACAGGAAGTTGCCGTTTGTCGCATTCAAACGAAATGTTTATGTGGCATTCAACAAGACACTCAGGATCAAGCACCAACATCCTGGCAGCAGGTCAACTCAATATCAACAACGATATCGTTATCAATATCAACAGATGCCAGTTACGTAAGCTGGCAGCGAAATGGAAGTGGAATCGGCTGCCGGGTGCTTTGCAAAATTTCACAACTTGAAAAAAAAAGGGAGTTGCCTCCTCTTGCCATAGACAGTTACATGGATTGTTGAGCGCGTAAACAGCAAATGGTAATGGCAGCATAATGATTATCTGGCGAGATTGCAACATGATTTGCGCAAGCGCTGAAAACGGTTTAGAGAATTATATTTAACTAGCATGGTGCGAGGCAGGAGAAAGGCACCGCTCAAAACTATATTTCAGACCCAAGCAACTCGACTTGAATCAAATCAAATTAAATATTTGGCGCAGATCTGTGCAAATCAATTTGCAGTCTGGCTTGCGGTGCGAGCTATAAATATAATCGATTGTTTGACATATGAGATAAGTCAATATGCGTTATATATATTTTTATTTTGGTTGCAAATAATATTGAAAAATAACTAACGTGGTATTCTCCTTTTAATAATTTTATCAGTTTCACCAATATGTAATTTAAACTTAATATAAATGTGCTGAAATTCATTAATTCATTTAGTACCATGTCAGCCAATAACATAATTTACATTGCTCACTCTTCTCTTCATGAATGGAAAATATTTGTCTGCCAACGAAGAATTAATAGTACAATAATTGCGATTTCAAGAGCTCTCTCTCTCGGCTTGCCACATCTGGGAGTGATGCAACGAGGAAGTGCGCGAGCAATGATCTCTGGCAGTGACAAAAGCATAGCGCACGAGTATCCCGTATCCGAGACAGATCGGTTACAACTAGAGGAACTGGAGGGATTCGATTACAGCGCGTTTTAGTTGGCTGCTATATAAGCTGTTGATATTGTCGCTGAGTCAACACAACACATTCAGCAGCATCCACACATCCACAATGCGCACTACCGCTCTAAAGCTGAAGCCCTGCGTCATTGCGATGGCCTTGATCCTGGCCGTCGAGTCGCAGCAGCCGCCGCCCATCTTCTACTATGGCAACTGGCTCTACGCGATGCCCTGGCAGCCGTTGGCGGTAGCAGCTGCTGCCAGGCCGAGCGGCACTCCCGGTACTGCCCAACCTCTCGACACTCAGCAGCTCAGCCTGGGCTATACCGGACCTCAGATCTTTCCAGTCACACCAGCTCCAGCAGCAGCAGCAGCAGCAGCAACAGCAGCTCAATCGCAGCCCAGACGTCGTCCCATTTTGTTGGGTCTGCTGACGCCTCATCCAGCGCAAGGTCAGTTCACGCTGCCCTTTCGGCCTTCACCCTTTGCGGGCTACAGCGTGGACAAGCACGAAGAAGAGCAGCAACAACAGCAGCATCAACATCAACATCAACAACAACAACAACAACAACAACATCAGCATCACCAGCATCATCAACAGCTCCAGCACCTGCCCGAACCCGGATTTTTTGCACCGGGATATCCAGAGCAGGCTGCTGTGGGCAACCCTACCGAAGAGCCCTCCGATGAGCAACAGATTGGCGAGGATCAGCAGCAGCAACACTTCATTTACATGTCCCCAGGCACACTCTACAATCTAGTTAGCAACTAACCGAAGAACCTTGTCCTGTGATCTAAGTGCCGGTACCAGCTGCGACCTTCTACAGCAGTTTATCCACTTGAATCGCAACCAACTAGTTAGCAACTAAATAAAGTCATAGATCTTATCCAAGCACTCTCTCTCCCTCTTTATGTCATTTCATGACGAACTCACGCCCACATTTTGCTGATGAGGGGGCTGCCTTACTTTCCATTCCTTTTGAGACCCAAAATTAAGACCCTAAAGAGACGTTAAATTGGTGAAATTATCTGCGGCACGCTGTGACTTTGTGGCAGGTGACCTTGGCCATTGCACAACAGCAGCGTTGACGTTGACGTTGTCGTTGCCGTTGAAGTTGAAGTTGAAGCTGAAGTCAAGGTGGAAGCGGGAGACGAGGCCACAGCGTATGAAGATTGACAATGGCACAGCAAGTGGCCTGGCAATTACACGGGCCAAACATCTACAACGATAACACACGCCACATGCCGCACGGTAGACGACGACGAAAGAGCCCCAAAGCAGAAGCTCGAAAGGAGGCAATCTTGAGCAAAAACAACCTGGGCACAATAGCTGATGTCATCCGATGAGTAGACGACTCGCAGATTCGCTAGCCCCATAACCAAAAACACGACAAAGAGATCTTTCATCTTGGGTGGTTCACTTCGCAGACTCGAGATGGGTTCAAACTGGGCTCTGTCTTACTATTTATAGTTAGTCATATCTTTTTAGCAGCACTCTGTTGAGAATCGATCAGCAATAGAGTTGATATTTTTTAGAACACCCTTAGCTGTGCTAACCTTGACTCGAACTTTCTGCAGTACAAAAGATGAAAATTGTCTAAATCTATTTTGAAAACTTAAGAGGTACAAGATACAGCACTCTGTTGCGAACCTTGTGCAGTACCTATGAGGAAAAGTACCCATATATATATTTAAGCAGCATTTTTGGTGCAGTACCGAACAGAAAGGACAACAACAAACAAGATTGTGTGCACTACACTCAATTTATGGGTCCGAATCAATACCCTAGATATAGAAAGGCCGCTTGAACTACCGCTGGAAGAGCTGGCGCAGTGGGAGGGCCGCCTAATCAAAGGCAATGACGTGTAATGCTCATGACTTCATTAGAGGTATTTATGCAGCTTTAAACGGTTCATTTGCGAGCCCCGCAGGCCTCGTCATTATTGAATTGGTAAAGCAAGAAGAAGCTGCCGATGACACAACTGGAGGAGGGTTTCTTGCTTTGGATTGCGAGGCGTGACAAGTGGATTGCAGGGACCTTGATAGCGAAATAAAAACGACAACGACAACCACAAAAACAAAGACAAAGACAAAGAGTTCCCAGCTACACCCATCATAAACTACATTTAAATGTGGGGAGGGGGAAACGCTTGAAACGGTGGCGAAAAGTTGCAGACAAACAAATTTGTTTGAAATTTATGCAGCTGACAAAACGATTTGCGATTCACAGCACAACAATAAAAGCAACAAATAAACAAAAACAACACGATCAACAACAAATGCGATTCGAGACGGTTCCGTGAGTGGATTACCGTTATAGCAACTGTAAGAATATGCGGGGAAAAGGGAGGCGGGAGGCGGGCTTTCCGACTTGTCATCCATCAAAATGTTACTTGGAATTAATTGCAATTTACGCATAAAGCAAATCGACTTGGGAAAGGTTGGAAAAAACCAAAAACCCCAAAACCAACAACTGACACGCATCGCAAAAGAGAAAGAGAGAGGGAGAGTGGGGGGTGGGGGGTTGCAACTGCTATTGTGCACTGAGACATGCGATATGGCAAAAGTGTCACTTGAACTTGAGTCAAAGCCACGCCGCACCGTGCACAGTGGTGCCAGAGAGTGCAGCAAGAAAATAAAAATTAAATAATGAGGAACAGCAAACTGTTGGATGTTAACTGTCTCTGTTAATGAGTAACAGCAGACTACGGACTGCTAACAGTAGCGCAGTAGCAGTCTCTCTGTTAATGAGTAACAGCTAACTGTTAGCAGTCTGAATTATAACAGCATTCAGCTCTGTTATTGCCTTGCACTGCTCGCCTTTTGAGCACTTTGGCGCCACTGTGCCAAGGCAGCCAACAACAACACTGCGAGCGTGCTCTCCATACGCCCAGAAACAAGAGTGAGAGTGAGAGTGAGAGTCGAGTGGAGTGGAATGGAGTGTAAGCGAAAGATGGCAAAGCGGTAAACCGCCAAAGCGGGCAACCGAAACTTCAAATCGCTGCCATATGCAAAATACGAACAGCACAACTACAACGACAACAACAGTAATAATAACAACTACAACTACAACTGTTAAGTGCGTCGAGTTGGCGCTTTTCGCATCGCCGCCGCCGCCGACGCCACTGTCGCAGTCGCAGTCGCAGTCGACGTCCACGTCCACAATGACGAGCGGTTTGCTGAAGAGGCCGCCGCCGTCGGCGCGTATAAAAGGGTTGGTCGGTGCAGAGGTCGTCAACACTCGGCGCGCAGCACTTGTGGAATATACGCGAAGCACAGCGAGAGCAAAGCAAGAGAGAGAGAGAGAGTGATAAAAGCGCGTTCGATAGTTCACAGCAAGGATATCGATCGATAACTTATCGCTGCCTGTGCATATACTTCATTTTTTTTCGTTTCGTTTTTTTCTTGTTTGTTTACGTGCAACGACGAAGATGCCGTTCACTGTAAGTGTGTGTGCAACAAATGAAATTTGTTTAAATTATAAGATGTTTTGTGCGAAATCCTTAAAGTATCCAAAGTTATCGGGCCTTGCAATTTCGATAAAGGCTACATTTCAATGGCTGTTGATCCTGTAAATTTATCGGACTCATATTTGATGCCACAACTGCCTTTCAAAGGCTTATCTCGAAATCGGTTGATTTCGTAGTTTGGCAATTTTGCAAATGAGATATTTAGAAAGGGGAAATCCATAAATGAGTATTGCATTCAAAGTGAGATACAAATACGAATTTGTCTTTGCATTAACTTGCTTCAACAGTATAGCAGGGACCATAACGATTATAATTTATAGAAAATAATTAATTGAACAGTAATTTGTATTATTATTAATGTGGAATGTTGCAACCATCTGCAATGTGCAATTAAAACGATTTTTGGGATTGTTTTTAGTTTAATTCATGCAATTATCGGATTTCTACAGTAATTAGAACACTGATTTATGGTTATTAAATTAAAGTAGCTAACTGAAATGTGATTGATTTGGCAGTTACAAATTGAAATGTTGGTCGCTTTAGGGAGTGGAACGATTTCAGTTTCCACCGAACCAGATTGATATATTCTCTTAGGACTACATCCAAATGTTCTCTCGACTTTGCAGATGTCGCGCGCGCTGCTTGCCAGCGTCTGCCTGGCCAGCTTCTTGGCCTCAGTGCTGGCCAAGCAGGTGCAGCCCCAGCAGCAGCAGGGCGCGAAGCTGAAGCGGGACGCGGCGCTGAGCTTCGGCGGGGGCGGCGGCCTCTACCACGGCCCCTCGCACAAGTATCTGCCGCCCCCGGCGGTGACCGCCGGCTACGAGAGCACGTACGGGTCGCTGCACGGCAACGGCCTGGGCTCGAGCAGCGGCTTCGACTTCGCGAGTCTGCTGGACAGCGACAACACGCATCACTACCATCACTACCACCAGCAGCAGCAGCTGCCGCACCACGCGCTGCATTCGTCGCCCTACGCTGCTGCCTCGCACCACCAGGCGCATCATGGCCACCAGGCGCACCACGGACGTCCTGTTTACGTGAGCGCCGGCTCCTCCAACTACCACCAGCGGCCCAAGGTGGAGACCTACATCGTGCAGACGAGCCACGCGCCCTCGCACCAGAGCCACGGCTACAAGTACGCCGGCCACGGAGCGGGCAGCGGCAGCGGCAGCAGCTTCCTGAGTCTGCTGGGCGGCAACGCGGCGCACAAGCACAGCGCTGGCAGCACGTATCTGCTGGCCACGCCCACCTCGGCGCAGGGACAGCAGCGGCCCAGCCACGGCCTCGGCCTCGGCCTGAGCTTCGGCCACACGCATAGCCACGGGCTGGAGCAGGAGGAGCACGCGGGCTACAGCTACGAGGCGCCCAACGTGCACTTCAAGCAGCAGCAGCAGCAGCCTCTGAGCAGCTACGGCGTGCCTCTGCTGCCCGGCGGCTACGAGGCGGACGAGGAGCAGCAGCACCACGAGCACCACGAGGATCAGCACCAGCAGAAGTCGTCGCTGGATCAGCACCAGCCGCCTGCCTATGCGCTGGGCCACAAGGGCCTGGGACACTTCAGCTACACGTCCAGCAAGCCGCAGGCCCTGAACACCGACATCCATCAGCACGGGCACGAGGAGCACAACGAGCTGCTCGCCGCCGAGCTGTCGAAGGCGCCGTTCAAGCCCAGCGCCTTCCTGGGCGCCAAGCACGAGCCCAGCAACGGCTTCGACTTCGCCACGCCCACCAGCCAGTACTTGCAGCCGCCCACTGGGGGAGCTGGCGCTGCCGTCGGCTACGATTATCCCGCCGCCCCGAGCGTGCTTTACGGCGCTCCGGGACAGTCGGGGGACTCGGCCACGCCCATCTTTGAGCCCGAGTCCACGTACCTGCCGCCCGTCACCAGCTACGGCGCCCCCCTGGCCACGCCCACGCACGGCTACCACTAAATTATTATTGTCCGCTTAAGTTATGCATTTGGAGACGCTGCAAAAGTCCGAGTCTATTCGGCTTCTCAGAGCCTGCCTATAAGTGTTTTTTTTTTTATTTGTAACTACTATTTTCTAATTGTAAGTGGAAAATTCTGCAGCAATAATAAAGCAATTTAATTAAACGCCAATCTTGACATATTTGGATCATTATTTTTTTAATAAACACAAGACTGGGTCTACCTAGTTTCATAGACCCGTCATCTCGATAAAGTGCAAAAATAAACACTAAACCATGGATCCTAAGACTTCATTTAATTAAGTGGTAAACTTTTATTTGTTGCTCTCATTAATGCATTAAGTCTGTTGATTTGCATCTTCAAATTCTGCGGACAATTGAATCAAATAGACTCAGACCACACCTCTTACTTTGCCCAGCTGTTACACTTTCAATTGCCAATTGGCAGTTGGTAGTTGGTAGTTGGCAATTGGTTTTGGCCATCATCAGCACGTCGTCGCGCTTTAAATGCACAACTCGTCATGACATTTTTGGCAGTTTGAATTTCGCTTTTTCGTATTTTGAAAGCGTGTGAAGTTTTGCGAGAAATTCGGAATCGTTACTTTGATTCCACGAAAAAGCAACAGCAATCCAAAGGAAATGGAAAAGAAGCAACAGCAGCAGCAGTCGGAGTAGATGAAACGCTCTTGGCATGGCCAATTAGGCGCCTATCTGAGCCACAATCCAATCAAAAATCAGCTGGCCATACTACGAAAGCTCTTTGGCGAAAGGCAGCGAGACAGCGACAAACTGATTCATTGATATTTCAGATTCATTCACGAGCCGCCAGAATTCGCAAGTGCAAGCCAGTTAAGTACGTTGGGCAAGAGCGGCAAAAGGGAATGGAAGGGAACTACGCAGAAGTAGAGAAACGTTTAGTTAACGTTCCGTTTTTTAAGAATTCGATTATTTGGAAAATAGTTTACGAATATAAATTCTATTATAATTATTAGAAGCTAAGGTAAACCGATGTACACAACTCAAACTTTAAATAAATATTAATTTAGAAGAAAAAAAGGAAAGGTGGAACCAATTATTATAAAACAATTGAACTCGGAAATGTTTCCTAATTTGTGTAAGTTAAGATGCATTCAAATATTGAACAAAATAATTTTCAAATTTTGTCTCTTTACAACTTTCTTAGTAATAAACAGAAAAATCTATTTTCATAAGAAACTGAGAAGCTGAGTTCACAGATTAAACGATAATTTTCGGCAATGTCAGCAAAGATTCAACGTTTCATTAAAAATATAACTTGCAAGAAATTACGAAACTAATAAACGATGCAAATATAATCGCATTGCAAGTTAAAGCAGGAGAATTGTATTAAACTAAATTTATTTGCATAATGTTTAGTGTATAAAAGTGATCCGAGTAGATGATCGTTTTGGGCATCTGCCTATTTTCAACGATATTAAATTGGCGTTTCACATGTTTTTCCTATATAATCAATACAAATAATAAAAAAGGCAATTTGAACAGCCTTTCCAACTACTTTCAACGATGTCAAATTAGTTGTTTATTATCTGAAGACTTTCGGCTGATTAACGACTCGAAGATGGTAAAAACGGTTCTCGCCCTGCGCTTCAGTTGCGGTTGCGGCTGCGGTGCATGGGAAAGGAGAAGCCAGCGACGCTGCCGTGTTGTAATCTTGGCAATGATCTTTCGATTGATGCAACACGCTTGGCCTGGCCAAAATGATGTCACTCGATGCGGCAGTATTAATCATAATTTTGCTCATATTTCATGCGGAGCTTATGCAATGGAGACGGTCGGTCGGCGACCGGTTGTCGATCGTGTGTTTTGCACATTTGATCCTGGGATGCGATGCACTGACCCACATTGAGCCGACGCACACACAGAAAGTGAAAGGACGGAGATGTGATTGTGAGCGGAGGGAATTATGAGAGTGCGAGTTCGAGTCCGGTTGGCAGCTGGTCAACAACACAAATCGGAGGGGGGAACACGAAAGACTTAGGCAACGAACTTGGCCAGCTCTTCAACGGTTGATGACGAGCTCTTGTGGCATTTGCCACTGCTGCTGTTGTTATGCTTGGGCGGTTGCCCGCTCCGGACACCTGGACACCTGGACACTTGCGGAGCAGCAACACATGCACGTACATAAGTGCGAAAGTTGGCAATGCAGCCGACAACGGGCAACAGTTCAACGACCATTGTTAGCCCACCTCCAGCTCTGAACGGCAACTCGAGTTTGGTGAGCTCAGCTCTCGACCGCTGTACTTCCCGTATTTAGTCTGGGCTGGTCTCAGGGTCAGACCTTGACGGCAAATTAACTGACCGCTCGCATAACCCACGCAGCGCATGCGAGAATCTTCTGCGCGAAGAAAACGTAATCAGAACCATCGAACAACAAAGAGAAACAGACGTGACAATGCGCAGTTAAAAACGTCAGTTTATTTAGTTGGCCTAATTAAAAGACAATTAACGTCACGCCGTGCGGCTAATTTGCAGCTCAAAATCGAAATGAAATTACTGATCGACTCAAACATACCCTAAATATTCTTATATGTAACTAACTAGACTAAGCGATTCCCTTTGGACAGATCGAACGGTGCAAAATCGATTCCAGTTTGAAAAAACTTAAACTTTGCAGACACTCAAATGAAGGGCAGGTTAAAATACATGTTTCAAAGATTCATAATAATACATTATTTTGCAATCAATATACTATTTAAAAACACTAATTTCAATTCATTAATTGTTTTTTAAATTAGAAAATATATAAATCATTGTGTTTTCACCTTAAAAATAACGGTTCGTCATAGCCAAATACCCAATTAATGTTTTTCGAATGATAATTGTTAACGTTCCAGTCGCAGGCTTTGAAAAACTGTATTCAATTCATAACTTGCATTTGCATAGATTACAGGGTATTAAGCGCCAGCTTCGTCAGATTTCGTCAGCGTGAGCTTAAGTTATTATTTCGGGATCTTTCTTTCTTTGGGCAAGAGAAGAGAGAGAACAAAAGCCACAAAACGCATTCAATCTTTCGACCATGTGTGTCAACAAGTCAATTCAGATCGCTGACAATCCCTTCAATGGCTCAAAGCCCTAACAATAAATTAGATAATATTGGGAATGCCGTGAATAATTTGGAATGGTGTCCCAAGTCGTCCCCCTCCCCGCAACCCCTTTGTGCCAGAGAAATGGCAATCATATTCACTAAGCTGAGCTTGGGAAACTTAAATCGATCCGCAGACGACGTCACTTCGCTCTTTCTCTTTCCCTCCGACTTTATTATTTGATTGCCACCTGTGCTGTGCTGTGGCATGTGGCACGCTAAGCTCATAAAGAGGTGTTAAATAATTTCATTTCGTTAATTGTTGTTGTACTCATTTGTTACCTGCGGCTGCGACTGAGACGGAGAGTCGAGCGCCCCGAGGCGCCAGTCGTTATTTATGGCTTTTACGCCTCTTTCATATACCCTGTGCGGCCCATGAAACTGGCGAAGCGGGCGTGATAGTGCAATGGGTCAGTCAGTCAGTTAATCAGTGACTGCTTTCATACGAGCGCTTGACCCGTTCATGTTCGATTGGGACGAGAATTGTTTGGATGTGATTGAAATCTTGACAAGATGTTTAAACATACTCGAACATGTTCCTTGCAGTTCTCTGATACACACGCTGTGGGAGAAGATCCTAACAAGAGAAGTGCAACTGGACAGCAAGTAAAATGTAGAGCAGAATTTAATAAAGCAGAAAAGACGGATGAAAATCAAGTTCAATTTGGAGAAGTTTAACCAAGTTCGAGAAGGGAAGTTTAGTGGAAGAAGGATTAAATAAGAGTAGAGAATTTGCAGACTTTACCAATACAGAAAAGTTCGATGAAAAACTGATTAAATTGGAGAAGTGCAACTAAATGAATCGTCTAATGGGAAATTGCTTAATACCAAAAGTATCGTTCGATCAAGGTGAAGTTTTCCTCAGAGCAGTCCTTAACGCAAAAAAATCAGAAAAGACTGAAGACAAGTTCAATGAAATAAAATTAAGTTCGAGAAGTTAAACGTAATACATCGTTTATTGAGAAATTGCTTAATCAAAAGTCTCTTTGGATTGTGGTGAAGTTTTCCTCAGAGCAGTCTTTAAAGTAGAATAATCTTGTACTTCGAGAAAGGAAAAGTGAATCAGATTGCAGGGCAACGTCAAGTCGGGCACTTTCACTTGTTTGCATTGTTAATTTCGTTTCGTTGTTTGGGTTGAGGCCAAAGAAAGACAGCAAAGCAAAGAAGAGCAGTGAGAGGAGAGAGAGGAGAGAGAGAAACAGCCGCAGTAAACGAGGTAACATTTCATTTTTACTTCGTATTTGTTATTTGTTGTTAAAGTGCAGCCACAACGAGCTCACATTCACTTTTGCCCCCCAGAGATACCCTGCATCTCCACGTGCCCCATGCCGGGTATTTATTCACTTCAGACGACGCTAGTTATATTTAAATTAAAGTAATATTACCTTTAGGTAATCATGTTGCCTAATGGGAATAAATGTGATGAATAAAATAAGGTAATACGATTATTTAGAAGTTCTTATTGCTTTCATTTCAATTTCAACATTGTAATAGAGTTCTTTAATTCTTTAATACAATCAACAAATTAAATTGGTTAATTTTGCAATTACTTGTAAATACGCAGTTTCAACATATATTTTCAATGCATTTGGGAGTGTTATTCAAAATTGCACTTGTAGTAAATTGATCTGTAATACAGTATTATTTAGTACAGGGTATTTGCAAGTCGTGCAGTGCTCCAATAGTTCTCTCCCTGCTGCTCTGTTGTTCTGTTAACAGTCCATTTCGACTGCCCGCCCAATTCATGCTTCGACCGGGTCAACCACACGCCACTTAATGAATCGCTGCACCACGCAACGGCCAGAGACAGAGACAGCGATAGAGACAGGGATAGAGACAGACACACGCATCAGAGTTCAACTGGCCAAGCGTTGCATAATGGCCCGCGAAACTGAATGTTATTTATCTTGTGGATCAGTCATTATAATTAGCTCTCAACTATGGGAAATGCGAGTCTACAAATGAAGGTCCATCTGACTAACTGCGAGCGAGATGGCGAGAGAAGGAAAAAGACAGCCAGAGTTTGGTGGGAAAGAGACAAAATGAGAATTTTCTGTTTCCCCGCATAATAAGTTATTAATTATAGTAAACGCAGGCTACAAATAAATATAGTAATAACAACAATAATGAAAACCACAAAAATAACACTTGATAGACAGATTCGCATGTTAAATATCAAAAGGGAGCAAATATTATCTTAAATTGTATCGTTCATATACAATTTGTATAGAACACTCTACTTAAATAATTTCGACAATTTTGCACTTGGCATTTTGTTTGGTATTGTTGCAAACACTCTCTGGATACATAAAGTAATTAGTAATTGACACAAATGTCGTTATTACAACAACCATTGTTTTCGAGTCATACTCTTTTTGGATCGATTATAATGAGCAGAGCTGATTTTTAAAAAATCACTTGTAATTAATCAGTGCGTTTGAAATAAAGCATAGGTGATGTGTACTTCTTTTCAATACACTTTTCTTTTAGCCACTTTTGTTGCACTCAAAATTGAAGTCGTTACGCTGTTGTTTGTGCCTCACATAATGCCAACTAATCGAAACATGTGCGATTCGAAGGATAGTCGAGTTACTAACACCTTGTCGTCTGCTTTCCACTTGAGGCTTGAAGTCGATGCACTTGTGCTTGCGAAATTGTGGCAACAATTTCGATTGGCCACCGAGAGTGTTTAGTATGCTGCAAGTGAGCTGGCTGTGTGTTTAGTATGCAGCGACAAGTCGGAGTTGTGACACAACACTAAGCACTAATCAGGGTCCATCAATTGGTTGTCGAACGCGGGTTTAATGCCAGCCAAAAGGCATAAACAATTAAGCGCAAACAACAAAGTTTCGACAAAGTTTTCGGGGTGAATCATTAATCATGCTCGGCCAGGACAAACAAAAAAAAAAAGAAGCGAAACGAAGCGAAGCGAGACGAAACAAATGTGACAGTCGAGGCATTGCAGCAAGATGAACATCACGCAGTTGGTGGCCACTTACCAGGATCGCTCCGGCGAGCAGATGAACCAGATCAACGAGTACGTGGCACGGGCGCTGCTGCACGTGGTGCACACGCACATCATGAGCGTGACGCCGTCGCTGGTGCTGACGCTGTGCTGCCGCAACAACCACACGTGCAACTTCTACAACGAAATGATGGGCGTGCTCTTCCGCAGCTGGGGCATCGCGCCGCTCCAGATCGTGACCGTGGAGCAGGGCGTGGGGCGGCAGCGGTACGTGGCGGGGCGGCGGCACTACAACCTCATCTTCACCGACTCGTATGCGGCGTTCGCGGAGATCGAGGTGGAGGCCTACTCCAGGGACTACAACTACAACGAGCACTACTACATCTTCCTGCAGGCCCGCGACCACATGCTGCTCACCGAGATGCGCCGCATCTTCGCCCACTGCTGGCGCCACCAGCTCATCAACTGCAACGTCCAGGTGCAGACGGCGAACGGCGACATCAAGCTCTACACCTACCTGCCCTTCAGCGTGGGCAGCTGTGCCGACATGACGCCCACCCTGATCAACCACTACAACGGCAGCCAGATGCAGCATCCGCGCCTCTTTCCCCGCAAGCTGGGCAACTTCTTCGGCTGCCCCCTGCGCGCCGCCCTCTGGCACATGCCGCCCTTCATCTAGCTGCAGGGCAGCGGCGCCGCGGCGCACGTCAGCGGCGGCCTAGAGGGCCGCTTGCTGCAGACGCTCGCGCTCCGCCTGAACCTCAGCGTCGTCGTCCATCCGCCGCCCTCCAACGAGGAGGAGCCCATGAGCAACAGGGCGATCAAAATGGTGAGTCCTCCAAGCACTTCGCTCTGCAATTATATTTTACATGTACTCATCGGCATCTTGAAATATTTATCATTATTCATTCGATTCGACACTCCATTAACTCTCGATTTCAAGCGATTGTAATAATTATTCAGTTAAACTGAATTGAAATCGCCAGTGAATATTTTCTATTCGAACGAGCATAAGTCAATCAAATCAATTGAAATCGTTAGTTAATCGGGTCTTGATCTAGGCTTTCACCTTCTCCCTAATCCTCTCTCTCCACTCCTCTCTCCTCTCCGGGCAGCTGCAACGCAGCGAGGTGGATCTGTGCCTGGGCGGCGTGCGGCAGACGGTGCCGCGCAGCCTGGTGGCGACCTCGACGCACAACTACCACCAGACGAGCGTGCGCTTCGGGGTGCTGGGCGAGAGCTACAAGCTGAGCTCGCTTGACATCCTGCTGTATCCGTACCCGACAAGCATCTGGCTGGGCGTCGGCGGCGTCTTCCTGCTCGCCGCTCTCCTGCAGCTGGCGATGGAGCGGCTGCTGCCCGCGCATCCGCGGCGGTCGCTGGTCGTGCAGCTGCTCAACCTGCAGCTGGTGTTCGTGGGCATGCCGGTGATGCAGACGCCCAGCTACAATGCCAAGCGCATCTACTGCGTCATGCTGATGTTCTACACGTTGCTCATTCGCACCGTTTACCAGGGCAAACTGTACCATTTGATACGCACGCATCAGCTGAACCGGCTGCCGCAGTCCATCGACGAGCTGGTCGAGAACAACTACACCGTGGTGCTGTCCAACGAGATGCACGAGATGCTCGACGAGATTCCCACCGTGCAGCACCTGAAGTTCCATCGCCTCGGCGGCAGCAGCTCCCCCATGCAGTGTTTGTACTACTTGGCCGCCCGACCGGGCGACAAACGTTTGGTGGCCGCCACCGGCCTCGACTTCTTCCTGCGCTTCAACCGCCTGAGCGCCTATCGAGCGCAGTTGAGGCAGGAGGCGCCGACGACCTTCGAGCTGATACCGCAGGACATCATTGACCTGCAACTGACGATGTATCTGCGCAAGCATTCCTTCCTCACCGACGAGTTCAACGAGCAGATCATGTGGATGCGCTCGGTGGGTTTGCTGGCCTTCTGGGCCCGCTGGGAGATGGACGAGAGCTACCTGTGGATGGAGCAGCCGAAGAACTTCGAAATGTTCGGTCTGCAGCAGCTGTACGCTATATTCGTGCTGGTGCTCGTCGGGCTGCTGCTCGGCACCCTGCTTTTTGGTCTGGAGCTGCTGTCGTCGCGATCTCCTCGCCTGCGTCGCTGGTTTCTATCACATTAATTAAAGCTTCACTTCAAAACACTTTTTCAATTGCGCCTTTGTCTTTTGTAAGCTGGTCACACCGCTCTAGACAGTGCCCAGAAAAATGCAGTAAGTTGGTAGCGCCAACAGCTGTTACATTTACAGCTTGCGCCAGCAACTGTTAAGTTAACATTATGCAGTTCCATATTGGCGCTTGCATTTTGGAATTTTTTGCGAAAGTTGCGCCATTTTGTAACATGGCGGACACTGGTTTTTCAAAAGCATATTAATTTGTTTTTCTTCGATTTTAGCACTAGAACAAACTCTGCACTCACTTCTCTTCGAGAAAAATGCTGAAAATTTGCAAAATGATCGCTTGGTATTTTCCATAACTTCCGCGTTTCGTATGAAAAAAAAATGCCGTTACGAGTTTTGCGTTTTCACAACTTCCTAATTTATTTGTTTAACTTAAAACGAAATTGAACTTATTACTAAGAGCACAGTCGAATAGCGGGAAAAACAATGTTGTTGTTTGGTTAAAAAAAAAAAACAATGAATCTTTTAATTAATGCGACAAACAAACGCAACGCGCGGCGACTGAAAAATGGCGCAAACTGAAATGGCGGATTTCAAGCAACAGTGCTGTTAATTTACATGACAGCCTTAACAGCAGCGACTAACAGTGCATTTTGAGATATAACGTTTTTTTAAACAGTATTTAAGGGAAACAAGTCTTGGATTTTATTTTTTGGTTTTTCGTTCATTTAAATTTAATCTTCTTTTACATTTAGAATATAATTTTTCTTTAACTTGTAGCATTTATTTGGTAGTTTTGTTTTTACGTCGTAACACAATGAATTGTTTTTTTTTAAATTAGTGTTTTCTGGCGGCTTTCGCAGTAAATGTTTCGATATTTTTATGAGCGGTCACGACATAAAGACATACCCGAAGTCAAATAAAAAGAACAGTAGTCGAAGACGAAAAAAGACTGCGGCATTATTGATTATTTATTAACTCGTACTTCTCTACGTAGTGCAGCATCAACAGCTTGCGGATCTTATGCAAAGCCTTATTGCTGTCCAGACGAATGTCGGTGGCAATGCTTCTCACCCGATCCACGATCTTCTCCAGCATCCGATTCTCGCTCAGCAGTATAGTAATCGTATCGCAATCGATATCCCCATCGGCAGTGAAGGCTGCCGCGGATTCGTCCGTCAATGCGCTTAGCGCCCTCGCAATCGCCTGCTTCCGTCCGTCCCCGGATTGCACAGCGACAGCGATGGGGGAAGTTGTCTTGTATAGCTTCGGCTTTGCAGCGGATTCCTCTGAAGCATCCTCCTTTGGAACAGCTTTCTCTGAAGACTCCTTTGCGGTCTCCGTTCGAGTAGCTTCTTTAGCGGCCTGCCTTGGAGCAGCTTCTTGTGCGACCTCACATGGTGTGGCGTCTTTTGCGCCCTTCCTAGTTTCTTTTGCGGTCTCCCATCGAGAGATTTTTTTTGGGGCCTCCCTTGGAGTATCTATCCATGTGGTCTGTCTTGGAGCAGCTTTTTTTGCGGCCTCCCTTGGAGTATCTATCCATGTGGTCTGTCTTGGAGTAGCGTCGAATACGGCCTTTGGATCACCTTTTTTTGGAGATTGAGATTTCAAATTCAAAGGGGGAATGATGATTGGTATCTCCTCCTCGTATGTTATCGCATCAATTGCCGTCTCCACTGCAGGCAACTCTGGCTGGACCGTCTCCTCTGCAGCTGTCGCCCCGGCTTCGTCTTCTTGGAGCAAACGCCTGGCGTTGGACGAGGCCAGTGTCGAGGCGATCTGCAGCGGCTCGGCCGTTGCCTGATAAATGTTGCCCAGAGAGTGAGTTTTAAGTTTTGGAATCAACGAGACAAACGACGTCGCTCGCAGCTTGTGTATAGCTGCTAAAGCTGTCACCGCAGGAGACGCTGATGCAGATACGACTTCTTTATCAACTATATTAGGGTTATAGATTATAGGTTAATAAAAAGTACTCGAAATTTTATTTAAATTTTATAACTACATAACATATAACAAGAAAAGTTCTTGAAATAATAGTTAAATTTTAAATGGGGCGTATACATGATGTATAGTAAGTTTATATAAAACCAATAAATTTATTTTGAAGCCATGTAAAAAAGTATTCTTCAATTAGGGAATTTTGCAAATAATATTTTAATCTTAACGGGGGATTATGTGAAATGCTGCTCAATTGAAATTTAAGTTTCGATCAATTTTCAATTTGCGAGTTTTATTCTAAAAAATTCTTAATTTTATAATCTGAAGAAATATTTGAATATTTACTACACGTAATAATAATACGCAATATAACTGTATGGTAAATAAGGAATACAACATTTTGTCTCCACATAAATGGTGAAAAAAATGCAATTTGAAGAACGAATTTACTTCCAATAGTCACAATCCAAAATGTTTAATTAAATTGTTAAGCATGTTTCTTAATGCACTTACCCAGCGGATCCAGTCTGCGAACCACGGGCTTGCCGACCACACTCTGGGAGCGGGGCGCCACGTGGACGCCTCGAGTCCTCTGCTCCGGCTGGAGAAGAGTCGAGGTGTGGCTGCGCTTCAGTTTCTGCGCCTCGGCGGGACTGCTTGGGAAGGTTTTAGCCTCCGTCTTCTTGTTGACCGCGTAGAACTTTTGGAACCAGGTGACGAACTTGAAGTGGCCCAATCCCCTGGTGAGCTCCAGCTGCGATATGGCATAATTGATGCCCAGACGGGTAAAGGCGCTTTGCAGCAGGCGGAAATTCGACTCGATATCGAAGGCAACGTTGGTTGGGAGGTTCACCTTGCGAACGGGCAACGCTTGCGGGAAGATTTTGTGGATCAGCAGGCAGTAAATGGCGCCGTTGTTCAGCTGCTTCATGGCAGTTATGTTGACATCGAGCTCTGCATTGATCCAGTCCATGAGGACTCGCGATGATTGTGTCTTGTTGCTCTGGAGCGTCACGTTTTCCGCCCTCGGTATCTGTTGCTTCTTGGTGGAAATGCTAGACTTCGAGGACTTATTCATGATTGCAGTCCTTCTTCCTGTGCGTCGATTTCGATTTCAAAATAAGAATATGAAAATTCTTCAATACTTTTGTACGTATTAATCCACGATACTCACTTCGTTATCAAATCCAAACAAATTATTATATCCAACAAAGCGGACAGTCATACAATATGTGAGAAACGCTTTTGGCGCTTTTGCCAAATCTTTTTTATTAACTTCTTTTTGTTTTGTAAACTTAAATAAATTGTTAAAATTGAAAATTTCGAATTGTGCTGGCAAATATACGTTATTTATTTATTAGACACTCGCAAGTCTTAAAGGACTTGGAAGAGGGCTGTTTTCTGTTTTCAGAAAATATAATTTTTGATTCGGAGCTATTTACTCGACTGTGAATTGATGCGAGTGTGGCTGGAAGTCGGATAAATTTAGTCTAGTCTACAGAGCCTACTTCTTAGTTCTCTTATAAGTAACTTTTTTTGGTCAAATTGTTGTGAAACGTATTACATGCAATCCCTGATCCAGACAAACAACTCGTAGAGTGCTTGATGAAGTGGACTTTTACCTTTCAACCGAAATCCTCAATCCAATTTGATAGTCGACTTACATCTGTTATCTAGTAATTTGGCTCATTAAAAGTCCGGTCTTCAACGAGCCACGTTTAATGCGATGCTAAATGGTACATTGAGAATTTAGAGGCTGTAGTAGAACTGCCGGGCATCCAGGTAAAGGGCGATGCCCACCCAGACCAGGGTGTTCCACACGCACTCGAGCAGCAGCAGAAAGTGGGTGTTCATCGCGCCCAGACGCCAGTGCCAGGGCAGCATCTTGTGCATCACCGTGTGCCCCACGTACATGATGATGGCGTTCATGCCGCACTCGGTGAAGGGATAGCCGGACCACAGTTGGCGCACATCGATCACGTAGTAGAGCAGCGAGAGCAGCAGCAAGGCCAGCGCCACCGTGACGAAGACGAAGGACAGCGACCACAGGTTCTTGTTCACCGGAATGATGCCCTGCTCCCTGGAGAAGCCGCACAAGGCGCCGCCCAGCAGCCCCAGCACCAGGGCGCCGAGCAGCCAGCGCTTGAGACGCGCCTGCCACGAGGCGTGCACCAGCAGCGTGACGCCCGCGAAGGCGCCCAGAATGGTTTGCACCACGCTCAGAACGCAGCCTAGAACGAGACAGCGACAGCGACAGAGAGAGAATGAACATCAAATAGTAAGAGATGGTCTCCGCCCTTTTATTTTAGCTGGAGCTGAAGTTGGTAAATCCCCAAGTGCAAACGGAACCGAGGAACTTGTATAAAACAAACACTGATCTCCAGCTGATAGCTTTACCCTCATCGAAATAATAATAAGTGTAGCTACTTTCGAAAATGATCATGATCTTGGACAATATTTTAGTTTCCTACAGCTTAGTTCGGGTTGCCTCCCTGTCCACTTACCAAAGATGCCCTCTGGGTCGAAGGCCGTGGCGTCGTACACATACTTGGCCGTGGGATGCTGATAGATGTGCGCCTGGCCGAGCACAAGCTGATCCACGTAGCCGGCGGCGCCGCCAATGCAATGGGGATGGGCAGCGTTCTGGGACTTGCCGCCGGGTCCCAGGTAGCCCAGCGGACAGCCGGGCACGGGGAGACCGAACGTCAGGCCCAGATAGGTGGCAACGAGAGCGAGGAGCACAGCGAGTTCGCCGCTGAACAAGCAGATGTCGTAGATGGCGCGTTGCCAGGCACGCTGGGGACTCAGCTGGTCGCGACGACTGCAGAGCGTGTGGAGGACGCCGACAATGAGGTAGGCGATGCCGAAACGCTGCAGCACGCCCATCAGACGCAGCTGCTCCAGCTGCGGCCCGTTCGCCGAATTCAAGCAGAGACCGATGGCAAACAGTTTGCAGGCACGCCACACGATGCGCCAGCAAATTGCGGATTTGCTGATGTCGCGCGAGAGTTGTGCCTTGATGGAGAGCGGTATGCAGACGCCCATGATCCACAGGAAGCTGGGAAAGACGACGTCGGCCAGGTGGAGACCGTTCCAGGCGGCGTGCTCGATCCATTGGTAGCCGCCGCCGCCGCTGTTCACGAATATCATCAGCACAATGGAAAGGCTGCCAACAAACAAATTAGTGATGACAGTTTCAGATTTGCAATTCAAATTCAAATTACCCGCGAAACGTGTCCAGGCTGCGCAATCGCTTGCGCTGCGTCGCTTTGGCGGCGGCGTCGCCAATGCTATCGGCAGCGGCGGCCGCTTCGTCATATCGATATCGCTGCCAGGCGCAGCTGACGAGCTTTAACAGTATGAGCAGCGCTGTTGTCAGCACGAATACAGAAAGGAATGCTGTAAAGAGGAAGAGGTTAACACAGCGTCTAACATGGTTATCTTATGCTATTGAAATGTTAAAAAGCCGATGAAAGGAACGCTGTAAAGTGCAGAAAATTAACAGAGCGCCTAACATAATCAACTTATGCTAATGTTCATACTTAAAATAAACATTTGCAATGTTAAAAGCCTAATTAGAATACAATTTGTTGGTTACTCACCATAATTGATGAGTACGCCCGGTTTGTCCACAGCAAAGTTGCAGCTGCCGTTCGAGAGCAGCGTGAGATTGTAGACGCCGAATTCTTGTAGGTCGCTGCGACGCAACGCGCACAGAGCAGAGCTGCGTTAAGGGGGGGTTCACAATAAAGAGAAATCAATAGAGTTGATCAAACACACATACATATGTATGTTTATGTACATGCATTGTGAAGTGTAGATGTGTGAGGAGCGAAAGTTGCATTGTGAGAACAATGAAGCGTACACAGAGTCGATGAACACAGCGATAATTGGCAGGGCGTGGAATTGGCGTAGGACACATCAGCCACGCAGGCACACTGGGCGACGCCCTCTGGCGGCCATTGCAGGATGCGCTTCCGTTGTGCGCTGTTAAGCAACTCTCTTATCCGCAGCTCTAATGCAATTGGGGCACACACACACACACACACACAGATACTCACACATTATCGTAGGCATAGCGACCCTGATCGTGTGCATATATTTTGAAGCTCAGCGCATAATCCGAGCTGAGCTTCTCCACGGATGCCGTCGCAGGGGGCAGAGCTTTCACTTTGGTGTACGGGCACTGCAAAAGGATTTCGTTTCACTACAAAAGTGGCGCCAATTTCGGTCGCTCGTACCGTGTAACAGTTGTCGGACAGGGTGTAGAGATAGCTGCGCTCGGCGTAGTGGGACTCCACATACAAATACGCCTCGTCCACGCCCAGATCCCGCATGTCCAGCTGCCGCCAATGGGGATCCGTGTACTCCACCAGGAACGACATCGTTGCGACCGTTGTGACTATTTATTTACTGTTCACGAGGTCAATTACTGTCGAAGCCACTCGTGGAATTGTTTTGCACTCGATTTGGCGCCGTTCGTTGACGACTAGTTAACTGAACAACCGAACTGGCTGCAAAAATTGCCATATCGACGCCTCTTTTCTACAAAACGAAAACGAAACCGAAACTATTTCGAGTGCGCAATAAAAACAAAACGCAACAACAACAACGACGACCGCCGCAATAACAACAATCTCAAAACTCACGGTAAGCAATAAACAAGTAAGAACAGGTGGTGACTGAATACCCTCATCTTAAGTCAGCGTAGTGGGGACAAGCAATTTGAATGATAATTTAATTAAATGGCTGTTTGTATCAAATGAGCTTTAATTCTATAAAAGGTATACATTTAGAACAATTTATTAGTGTACTGCATTAAATGTTGTGTTTTGCATTCATTTCATACGCTGCAACTTGAGCATCAAAGTTGATGTACTCTGCTTGGCAGGTGCAATGCAAGCAAACTCGTTATAGTGTTGCGTAATGGCCGAGCAGTGTTGTCAGAATGCAAATGTTAATGTTAAATCAATCGATAATCGATTGTCCGAGTGCTGTTATGCTGGTCAAGCTAATTGTGGCGCCATCAGTGTAATTTTAAAAAATTCAAACTGCAGCGAAATTTATTTCCAAATGAAATGAATAAAAATCGCGTCAGTGCTCAAAATTGTTCCCAAAATATTACATTTTTGTATAAACAAAATATTTTTGCCCAAATGTTAGTTTAAATTGGTATTTATAGACACCATTAATCATTACAGTTATTTAGTTGCTTATATTTAATTGAAAATAATAAAATGGATGATAATTTCAAAATGTTTAATAACAATTATAAATGTTCTAAATGTCACATGACTTTGTTTTAATAGGCAGTATTAACATTTTAAATAACCGTTACAGTGCCTTGAATATATTCTAAGCTGTTGTTGCGCTGTTACTGTTAACAGTTAAAGCTGTTGATAATTATTAACGTATGCTGTAAGCTGTTGCGCTGTTAGCATGCAATGTGCTGCGCTACTGTTCGCGGAAAAGCTACTACAATATCACTGTTAAAGCTGGTTTCGTTTGATAAACATACTTTATTAGCAAAGCTGATTGAAATAATTTGAGCAATTAATGGAAATAATAATTGTTAACTTAAGCTCTAAGCTGTTGATGCGCTGTTAGTGGTCGCTGTTAACGTTGGTGCTATCGATAACTCGATAGCGCTGGTTGCTGTTAGCCAGCCAGCCAGCTGATTGCCGCTGATGAGTGTCCACAAATAATTGTTGCTGCCTGCCAACGAACTGTGTGTGGTTGTTTGTTTATTGTGTGTGTGTTTCGCCCGCCCCCAAATGGCCAACGCAACAGCCACAGCCACAGGCAAAGCAGCGGGAGCGACAGCCAACAACAAGCTGGAGACGCGTCGCCTGTGCGCCTTAACATTCTTCGCCAAGCTGCATCCCGGCGACGTCTGTGGCAGCAACGGGTTGCCGTTGACACCCAACTCGATAGCGATTCTGGGGCGTGCCCAGAGACTGAAGCAGCTGCAGCACCCGCATCTCTGCCAGTACCTGGACGTGGTGCGTGGCAAGCATGGTGAGCTGTGATCCAAACTGTTCCAACGTTTAAAATTAAACTGCCGCCTTTGCAGAACGCACCATTGTGGTATCGGAGTTTGTGGGCCAGACGCTGGAGGAGCACGTGAGGCGGGAGCCGCAGCTGAGCCACACGCAGCTGCTGCATATCTTCTACCAGGTGGCCAGCGGCTTGAGCGCGCTACACGCCGCCAAGCTGGTCGCCCACAACCTGGAGCCGCGTCACATTCTGCTCGAGGCGGGCACGCAGCGGGCGAAGCTCTTCAACTACGGGCTGCACCATATGACGAAGGGCGGCGCTTTCGTGCCCTTCCCCATCGGCAACGTGCGCTACATGGCGCCCGAGCGGCTGCTGGGCGCGTGTGGCAGCATCAAGAGCGACGTGTGGTCGTGGGGCATGCTGCTGCTGGAGCAGCTGCTGCAGGTGGAGCTCTGGCCGCGCCTCAAGCTGAGCAACATTGCCTGGAAGCTGCTCGCCTTCGTGCGCGGCAGCAACCAAGCGGGCAACCTGGTGCTGGAGAAGATTGCTCGCGAGCATCAGCGCTGGGAGATGTACCAACAGTTCAGCGCGGACTTGCGGCAGCTTCTCGAGCGCTGCCTCAGCGTGCGGCCCGCCCAGCGACCGCTGCCTGCCGAGCTGTTGGAGCACAAATGCTTCGCGCACATTGTCGCCACGCTGCAAGTGACGGAGACGGCGGAGGAGAAGGAGATGGAGACGTTGCCGCTGCTCTTGCGCTGCCCCTTGCCGCAGATCTACCACCTGTGGCAGCTGGCGGGCGGCGACGTGCAGGCCGAGCTCAAGAAGGAGGGCTTGATACGGAGCGAGGCGCCCATTTTGGCGCTGCCCCAGATCGTGCGCTTGTGCGGCACCAGCGTCTGCCCGGCGCGCAGCCAGTCGTGTCTGATGGACGAGCGCATTGTGCTGCTCAAGCTGCAGCCGCTGCTGCAGCGCCTGAGTCGCCTGCCCGCCAGCTGCTACTTCCCGCTGTTGCATGCAGCGCCGCGCCAACTGCCTCTGCAACAGCAACAGCTGCTGCCGCTCCTGATTCGCGAACGCGACATCGAGTACCAGTTCAGACGCGTGCGTCTCTTCAGCCGCCTGCTGCACGGCTTCCCGCACACCGCCGAGCAGCTGCAGCGCGAGGCGGCCGTCGACATCCCGCCGCTGCTGCGCGGCAGCGTCTGGGCCGCGCTGCTCGGCGTGCTGCCCAACGCCAGCTACGTGAAGATCGACAAGTTCACCGCCACCAGCACCGACCGCCAGATCGAGGTCGACATTCCGCGCTGCCACCAGTATGACGAGCTGCTCTCCTCGCCCGACGGCCACCGCAAGCTGAAGCGGCTGCTCAAGGCCTGGGTCACCGCCCACCCGCAGTACGTCTACTGGCAGGGCCTCGACTCCCTGACGGCGCCCTTCCTCTACCTCAACTTCAACAACGAGGGTGAGTCGCAGCTGCTTCCGACTGACTCATTGATTGATCTTGCTTAGCATGACAAACGGAAACAGCCAAGTCCTTGGCTCTGCTGTGTGTGATCTATGCTTTTAAAATGGCTCACTGACTGACACACCAACGAGGGAGAGCTGGCTCTCCTTA
Organism: Drosophila formosana; assembly: GCA_035045625.1. NCBI lineage: Eukaryota > Metazoa > Arthropoda > Insecta > Diptera > Drosophilidae > Drosophila > Drosophila formosana. The sequence continues at coordinate 1,667,780 of JAWNOW010000688.1, read as the reverse complement.
CAATCAATTTGGGCAATTTATCTTTCGATATCAGTCTTGGCTCTCCTCTTATAAACTGACTGAGTGATGTGTCTTTTTGCCATCAGAGAAAACACTTCTTTAACTTGCGCTACACATATGTAATCCATTCATCTGTGAATTTATTGTAACCAGCTATATATACATATATGTACATATATCTGCAATGCCTCTCCTCCTCGCACACACTATGGACTGACTTGTGGTTATTGCTTATTAGTATATTCAATTTGATTGCAGAGCTGGCGTTTCTGAGTCTGTTTCGCTTCATACCGAAGTATCTGCAGTGGTTCTTCCTGAAGGACAACTCGGCCATCATCAAGGAATACCTGAGCAAATTCTCGCAGCTGAGCGCGTTCCATGAGCCGCTGCTCGCCCAGCATTTATCGAGTATCAACTTTATACCCGAACTCTTCGCCATTCCCTGGTTCCTCACCATGTTTTCGCGTAAGTTGAAGAATTCCTCAAGGAGATTCTCTTTAATTGATTAACATTCCAGATGTATTTCCACTGCACAAGATTCTGCATTTGTGGGACAAACTGATGCTAGGCGACAGCTCGTATCCGCTGTTCATTGGCGTCGCCATCCTCAAGCAGCTGAAGAGCACGCTGCTCAGCTCGGGCTTCAACGAGTGCATTCTTCTCTTCTCCGACCTGCCCGACATCGTGATGGAGAACTGTGTCATCGAGTCCCAGAAGATGTACGAATGCACGCCCAAGAGCATCACGCATCGACAGCACGCATTGCGCTCACAAGCACCGCATGCATTGGTAAGATCTTCAGCTATCCTTCACCCAAGACAGCCTCTGCAAAGCTGCGCACTCCTAGCCTTCAGTTAGCTGAAGCTTCCATCAAAACTGTCCATCGAAAATAGCTGACGTGTTTAATTAAATACATGCACCTCCAGATTACATTATTTTGCATTGCAAGTCGATTTGCATTGTTCGAATTCTACAAAAAGGAATTTAGTAATTACATAATTCAATTTTAATTGGACATTTTAAACTATAGACTGCAAGTTTTAAATTACAAAGTCTGTCGGATATTTAAACAATGTCAATATTGTCTGCTGAGGGATTTAGGAAAACCAAAAAAGAGGACCCATTATTGGTTTTATATTTATTCAATTAAGACCACAATTTTCGAGCTTAAGTGTGAAACAACTTCGGCACACATATCCTCAACAATTGTTCACATGATTTCTGAAAACTCGATAACGATCTAAGATATTGTTGGTGAGAAACAATGTAGTGGTAAATTCAATAGCGCATTCTTGTTTGTTTGTCTTTAAATATCGCCTTCTCTATTTTCTTGCAGGACATTGGCTTGGCGGAGGTGGAGCTGCAGCATCTGCAGTCGGAGCAGTGTCCACGGATTAGTGCCAAGGACGTGCATCAGTTGCTGCAGCAGGCGCCCCTCGAGCTGGCCCTCATTGATCTGCGCAGCGTGGTCGAGTATTCGCGAGTCCACGTGCCGCACAGCGTCAATATTCCGTTTGCAACGGTGCAGCTGGGCGAGCAGCGTCTGGAGGCACTCAATGTGCCCCATTTGGAGGCGCAGCTGCGCGGTCGCATCGTCGTGTGTGTGAGCAACATTCATCAGCATGCCGTGGAGGTCGGTTGTCTAATGTTTTGATTCCAATTCAATTCCTAACCTCCCAAATCTCTTCTTGCAGTTTTCGCACTTTTTGGTTGCCTGCGGTGTGCTGCGCACCTGCATTCTACACAAGGGCTTCAACGTCCTCCACTCCATTGAGCCAAATATACTCATCTCGAATTAATTGGGGAATCGGGGAATCGCCTTCGCCTGCTCCTCCTCCTCCATTGTCCTACTTATCGATATCGCTTTACTCGCTGCGTCGGTAGCTTAAAAGTGTACCATCATATTGCAAGCAATTTTTTATTATATGTAAATAAGCATAAAGTATGTGTGCATTATGAAAACTTTTATAAATCTGCATTGTACTCGAAGTTCAGTTTGATTTTTCTGCCCTTTAACATCAACAGTTAAGTGCTTTTGAGTAAGTTTTGCGATTCCACCGATTTCCGGTTTCGCATTATTTGAAAAAGAAGAAGTAGAATTCTAATTAAAAATCTATTTAAATATGTGCGCGTTTTAACACGTATTTGAAAATATACCGAAAAGGTGAAATGAAGTGTAACCAGTTGTCGGTATTTCGTTATTTAGGTATATATGTTCGAAATGTTGATACGGTCACTCTGGCCACACAGGTGTTGAAAGAAAGAGCTTTCCAGCAAAAGCTCGCCTTGTGTAAAAAAATAAAGTCGGAATTGCGTTTGTTTACTTGTCGTTCGCGTTTCAGTTGCTCGCATAAGCTTCACTCGCTACGATTGCTGTTGTTATTGTTGTATTTGCCAGAATTGAGAGCGAAAACGAGAAGAAAAAGAAGGCGAAGTAAAAACGAAAACGAAGAGGCAGCAAATTTTTGTGCGCGTTGCGTTCCAGGTGCGAAAGTTGCAATACGTGAACTAATAATAACAATAACAATTAATTTGCGTCGCAATGCATTTTAACTAATTGGCCACGCGTCGAACACTTTGTTGTGACTCGAGTGTTTAACAATTTACAGAGCAGCGGAATCAAATGAAACAGGTGGGCGCAGTTTATTAGGGTTTTGAGGGGGTGTCAAATGTGAAATGTGCTATTTATTTGCTGGTATTTTTCTGGTATGTTTTGTTGATGATGTTATGCGAATAAATTGTGCAAGGCAGAGACGAAAAACGAGAGTAGTCTCGAATATCGCGTCAGCTTTTTTCCCCTTTTTTTTATTGTTATTGCAAATCGCAGAACACACAAATACATATATGCATGTGTGTGTTTAACTGCTGATAAAAATGACAACATGTTTGCCCTGTGTGTGTGTGTGAGTGTGTGACAGATTGAACGACAGCGAGCGAGCAGCGACGTCGGCGTCAGCGTCGGCAGCATCGTAACTATTTGAGCTGAGTGAATCACTTCAACTAAAATGATGAAGTCTTTTATAATCTCGCACACACACATGGACATGCACACGTACACACGTATTGTGGTATTGTTGTTTATGACGCCCTCATAACGCCAGACCGCCAATTGCCGCGACTGCGAAGTCGACTGTAGCAGCGGCAGCGGCAGCGTATGAGTTGCGCGTGCCAGGCCAACAAGTTTCTTATTGGGCTGACAAGCTGAGTATGAATGCGTGTGTGTGTGCATGTATGTGCTCCAAGATGATTCCTGGGCATATGACGCAAGAGCTTGTGCCATTTTTGTTTTTATTGCATACTTTTCTGTGTGTTAATGGGTCGAGTGTACACACACACACACACACACACACACAGACTCGCATGTGACATTGCGCGCTCTCTGTGTGTACGTGTGTGTGAGAGAGTTGTTATTAATATGGCCGCCCAGCTAGCGCAGCATGAGTTTGAAAGGAAGAGAGCGTGTGGAGTGTGTAGTGTGAAGAACGTGTGGAGAGAGTGAAGAGAGCGCATTTTACGGCATAACTCATTACAATTTCAATGCAAATTTTTTGCCATTAGGCAGCGTGTGTGTGTGTTTACATTTGAGTTGATTAAATTTTTGTGTTGTGTGCAAAGAGAGAGGAGTGAGGGGAGTAAGGGAAGGGGGGAGGAGGACAACAAGTATTGATTGCAGGAGCAGAAATATTGCGCACTAGGCCTACAAAATCAAAGCGCTGCTCTGCGGCAACCCTAAAGCGTCGCGTCGCTGCTTTGCATAACTGACCAAGTATGCGTGCGTGTGTGTGTGTGTATTGCACATATACATACACATACACGCGCGGCTGCTGCGCGACGACGACGTCGCTGAGAGGCGAAAAGTGTTGAACGATTTCAGTTTCAGTTTCGACTTTCCGTTTGGCCAAAGAACGTGCAAAACGTTTTCCTCCTCTTCACTCACAGTGTGTGCACAAAAACAACAAAAAAGAAAAGCAACACACACACACACCCACACATACACACACCTCTGAATTGTGTACGTAAAAGTTTAAACAAAATCAAAGTTAGCTATTAAGTGTTCCAAAGGGTATTGTGATTGAGGGAGCGACGAGATAGTGTAAGGGGAGAAGGGAATATTGTTTGCTACCTTAACAGCTTTCTGTGTGTGTATGCGTGTGAGAGCGTGCCTGTGTTCATGTGTGTGTGTCGTGTCATGTGACCGCGCGCGCAAACAAAAAAGAAACGATTCCGTTTCCGACACTTTTATCCTGTCGCTACGACGACGTCGCCGACAGGGGGCGCCACCTCAACGTAGCGTAAGCATGCGCATTGGCGCAGCTACTACGACACACACACACACACACACACACTGGCAAACAGCAAGATTTTACATTTGCTTAATGTCCAAGAAACAACTACAACAGCACCCTGCGGTAGGCAACAATAACTCAACACACACACACGTACACGAGAGAGCGAACGAGTGAGTGTGGGAGTATGGGAGCTGGGCGTGAGAACAGAGCTTGAGAGAGCACGACTGTGAGTGCGAGTGTGAGAGAGCGAGAACGAACGTCCTCGGCCTAGTGAGCAAGGCTTGTATGTGTGTCGTGTTGTACACGCGCTCACGAAGTTCACGCAAGGTGCAAAAAATGCCTTTACACACGACACGACACACGAGGGGACAACGAAGCCGAAGCAGCAGCCAAAGCCGAAGCTGCTCAAGAGGCGCTTTAGCAGCAGCTTCAGTGACAGCAGCAGCGCCAGTTGCCAACTAACCAGCTAACCAGCAGCATTTTGCTCGTCTCTAACATATCCCCGTGTGTGTGTGTGTGTGAATTTTCTATGCCAGTGTGTGCGTGTGTGTGTGAGTGTTCTTGAGACTTTGACTTGGACTTTCGACTCCGTCTGCGTTTCATGTCGTTTGTCTCGTTGTCGTTGTCTCCTTCGCTCTGTGTGCGTGTGTGTGTGTGTGAATCTGTGTATATGCATGTGTGTCTTTTTCTAGTGAAAAATCAATTGATACACATATTTTTGTTATTAGTGCGCAAAAATATCTTTAAATATGCTACAAAACAACACTGTGAATAACTAACAGTAATCAAAAAATACAAAAAAAGAAGAAAAATTTAAAATTGTTTTTTTTTTTTTTTGTTTGTAACGTGCTCTGAAAATTGTTAAGAATAAAACAAACAACAAGAGAAAGCGAAAGCAAAGCCAGCAGAAGGAAGGAGAAGCGGGCGCGGGTGCCAAGCGAATTAATAATAAAAATGTAGTAAAAAACCCAAATCAAGTGAGTAGCAACAAGCAAGAGGAAAAGGAAGAAAATGAAGTTGGAAATCCTAAGTGTGCGTGTGTGTGAGTGTGTGTGTGTGTGTGAAAAATCTGTAAATCGAGGTTATCTATACACACACGCAAACACATACATACACCAGCAAGAGTGAGAGAGAGAGAGCGAGCTGCGTGTGTGTGTGTGTGTGTGTGTGTGTGCTCAGCCTCCCAAAAACTCCACGCGCTGTGTTTACAGCAGCAACAACAACAGCGATGGCATTTTTATCATCATTAGGCAGGGAGAGCGAGAGCGAGCGAGCGAGAGAGGAATAGAGCTAGCGAGCCTTTGGCTACGTTTACAACGTTGTCGTCGGTCAGGCGCCAATATGTGTGAGCGGGTGTGTGTGTGTGTGCTTTTTGTTTGCGCAAATTAAATTTAAAGTATGCCAGCGATGATTTCTTTTTTGCTTTTCTTTTCACTGTTGCGCCGCGCTTCGCGTCCTGGCGACGCACACATGTATGTATATGTACATGTACATATGTATGTATGTGTGTGTGTGTGTGTGTTTGACAAAGCGTAAACAAAATTGCAAATAAGAAGAAGAGGCAACATCGACAGTGTGCGAAAAATCGATTTGTGCCATCCCAAAAATAAGTGCAAAATATACACACACACACACACCACCCATACACACATAAATAACCCATATACACATTGATTTACTTGTGTGCGTGTGTGTGTTTGTCGTGTTGTGCAACATAATGTGTGGCATACAGCGATTTTCAATTATATCCATTTAACATTTCACATTTGACTCTTGACACGCTGCCCACAGTCGCATTTATCACATTCCCCCGCTCACACACACACACACACACACACATCGCTACCATCCCCCAGTCGCATTTTAATGCTGCCCTCTCGCTCGCACTCGCACTCGCTGTGGAGAGTAACAGTAGCTGTAACAGAGGCTGCAGCAGCGACGTCGACAGCGCAGCTCGCGTTCTTAATATCGCGCACCTTTTGAACGAAAACGAGAATGAAAACGAAATTGAAATTGAACCTGTGCGATGGCACATTAATTTATCGTTTTTATCACTCGTTAACGATGTATTCGATAGATGACGATCATTTGCCAATTTGTACAGCTATTTTTTAAGCTGCGATTTTGAAGCATCTTCATGTTTGAGGGGTTGAAGGTCAAGCAGCTTGCAATAGCGATCAGTGATTGTAATGATGTGACGAGCAACAAGTTTTATGGAGCACATGTATTTTTATGAAATCCCGATGACCTCTTTCTCTTGTTTAGCTTCAAGAAATCTACATTGAATTATTCATTGATTATTCATTTCCCATTTATGGATTGCATATTGTTTTAAATTAGCGAGGCAGCTTAAGCTCATTATGTACTAATTAATCACTTAATTCTAATATTATTTTTGCATATTTATATATTTTATTTGAAATATTAAAAACAAGAGTTGTGGTCAAACTCTTAACTGAAAATTAAAACCAAAATACAATTTGTCATTTGCTTGAAATTTAATTCAATTCTTTAACATTTTAAAAGAATTATAATCGTTACAGTCGCTGCCTCTAACAGCTAAAATCCTGACGAGGCCCTGAAAAGTATGCTAACGATTTTGCAGCTCTGCCTCTTTTTTCTCGTTATCCATTCAATTGCTCGATGTGCGAATGTGTTGGCGCTATTGCATCATCACATTGTTAGACAGGAATTGATGAGTTTACTTTGTGCATGTGTGTGTGTGTGTTGTGTGTGTGGCATTGTTGCAAGCAACAATCCATTAACACGACAACATGCAACAATACTTGGGACTAATGCGATTTACTTTCTGTGTTTTGCAGCTTTCAATTCGACTATTGCTAACCTAGTTTCACTTCCCCAACAAAAACAAAACCGATAAGAAGAACTCCCAAAACTAAAAATAAGTGAAGGGAAAATTAGAAGCAGCTGCCACAGCAATCCCCAGATCAGATCAGATCCCTTACAAGAGAAAAGATCTGGCTAGAAAACCCCCTTTGAGAACAATACCTTCTACAGCGGGCAGCGGGCGGAGCGGAGGACGCGCACTCATGTTAGAAAAATGAAAAAGTTCACATTTAAAGGAGTTCTGGATGGATTTCGACAAACCGTACAGCCTCAAGCCATACGCCAGGAACAGGAGATCCAGGAGCAATTGAAGGCCGATCATTTCACCCTCAAAAAAGTAAGCAACAAAAGCTCAAAGTGAAAGAGGCAGACAGAGCAGAGAGTGGGAGAGTGAGAGGGAGATGGAACGTCTGTGGCAGCCAGCGGATGTTTTATTTGGTAGTTGTACGCAATTGAATCTATCATAAGACACACGCGGCTATCACAGTCCTTGTTCAATAAGCAGCAGACTACCAAAGAGCTCTCGATCAGCGATATCGATCGATTCCAGAAACACTTCTTGCTAAACTGCGTGATTTTCTTTGCAGACCTTTCGCCATGGCTTTCCATTCTCACCCACATCCTTTGCCTTCGACCCAGTACAAAAACTATTAGCGATTGGTGATAAATCCGGCTATATACGCATGTAAGTTACGATTTCAACTATTATGGTTATTTACGAAGTCAGATGCAATAGGTATTTGGCTTAAGCAAATATAATACAATATAATTAAAGCACACCCTAAATTGTGTAAGTAAACTTGAGCATTAATTGGTTTAGGTACTATTAGTTCGTAGTTAACTAGTTAAGCGAAACGATTCGGATTATTTGTTGTTAAGCGAGAATTTATGAAGGCAATTCAAGTCACGTGAAAATGAAGTCAACAGCTATCGCAGTTGATTTTATCTTTTCGGTTTCGTCGACAACATCTACGTCTTATGATTTTCCAGCTAATATATGGGTTTGCTGAATACAACTGATTCGCATATTAACTTTGTGAAGAAATACATACAATCGATGAGCAAACTAGTTAGCATTGCAATTCTTATTGCCTGATCAAACATACTATACTTAGTACAATCAGTGAGTCAGGCAGAACAACGAATTTTATATATAAACAGTCAGCTTGACAAATACACGAAGCTCCGCCCGCGTTCGTCATATTTTATTTTAATGAAGCTGCTTATGCTATCAATAAATTCTTACTGCTAAAAAGATGCAAAAAAATCAAAACGATAAAGTTTGCTGTTTGTCTTCAATAAGCCTATATTGTTGTGTAAAACTGGAAGCTGAATATTTTGGTAAATTAAAAAATAACCCTTTCCAAAGTAGCTTTAATGAGCGATTTAAGATAGTTAGAGTGGGAATTTAGCCTCCCAGCTCTTATCGACGGTAAGCGTTATAGTCAGTAAATGAATCAGTCATTCAGGTCAATGAACTTAATATCGATAGAATAAAATAAAGGAAAGTAACAAAATTATAATGGTTTAACGTACGTCTTACGCAGCTTGGGACGTCCGGGCGTCGACGCACATGCAAAACATGAGGGCGAATCCGAGTGCGCTGTGCTCTTTGCCCAGTTCCTGGTCAATGAGGGAGCCCTGGTCACAGTCACCGCCGATGACACCATACACTTGTGGAACATACGCCAAAAGACGCCGCGCATAGTGCAGAGCCTCAAGTTTCAGCGCGAGCGGTAAGCTTAAACTCCTTACAGCCCCAAACCGTACTAAACAAATCTGTGTGCTTTATAGGGTCACATGCATACACTTGCCCGTGGGCAGCAAATGGCTGTACGTGGGCACTGAGAAGGGAAACATACACGTCGTTCACATAGATACATTTGCACTTAGTGGATATATTATTAACTGGAATAAAGCAATTGAAGTGTGAGTATTCAAGATAAATCTAAGACATCTGCCATCAACATTGCGAGTGGCCAAAGAATTGAAATACATTAGAATTGTTATCCGATCGCCGATCAGAATGAAAGTCAAGAGATGCGTTGAGTAGAGTAAAGTTCATATCTTTTATATAATATCTATATTTTATGTTTACTTAATTTGACTTTTTAATCAAAGAGTATGAGCTAACAGGGATTAAAACAAATATTTATCATATCTTCAATTTAAAGTAAAATCTACATTTTTTAATTGTTTGATTGATTTAAAAAATGATTTAATTTGGGTTTGAGATTAATTTTCCATCCCTGCAAAAAAGCATTGCCTATTTTTATATGCTCTCAACATTTCAGGGTTAGAACTAGTCATCCAGGTGCTGTGATTGCGTTATGTGATAATCCATTGGATGCAAACAAGGTAAGGCATCAACAGCCAAATTTATATACTCTTTTACTTCTTACTAACTGGAATCGTTTATCTCTCAACAGTTGCTTATTGCATTTGAGTGTGGGCTGCTTGTGTTATGGGATCTGAAAGCGAAATGCGCTGAGATACGATGGCAAGCAGCCGAAGCGGTTAAATCATTGGCCTGGCATTATGAGGGCAAATACTTTGTATCGTCGCACACAGATGGTTCCATTTGTTCTTGGCCCACCAAGCCGCAGCCCAAGCCTCAGTCCCAAGTTTGTCCGCATGGTAAGATGACTAACTAAAGAAACCAAAGAAACGCAAGCTAATTTTCTATAAATTTATTTTGAATTGCAACAGCGAAAATCAACAAGGATGGCATAGCAGAAAAATGCAAACCGATTTACAAAGTTGACTTGAAGTCCAGCACAACTGGGTAAGCTGACGTTACTCAAATGTGGACATAGCTTTAACTATTTTCTTCCACTCTTGCACTTGCAGCGAAACCTTTACAATTTTCTCTGGCGGCATGCCATCGGAGAAGGGCTCAAAGTCGAATTGCATCACCGTTATGGTGGGCAAGACCACAACCGTTTTGGAAATGGAGCATGCCGTTTGCGATTTCATTACGCTCTGCGAGAATCCTTGGCCATGCGGTAAGTGCCAAAAGTTTACAGCTAATCCCAAGTTTTGAGTATGCTATTATTATTGTTATTTGCTTTTATGCCCCACAGAAACACAGGAGCCATATGCGATAGCTGTGCTGCTTCAATATGACTTAGTATTAATAGACTTATTAACGCCCGGTTTTCCATGTTTTGAATCGCCTTATCCAATGGACTTACACGAATCACCTGTTACATGTTGCACATATTTAACCGATTGCCCATCGGATTTGGTTCCTGCTTTCTATTCTGTAAGTACCATCTCGCCATCTCTCTTCGATTCAAGTACTAGTGACGCTCTCTTTCTAACGTGTACTATTCATTAGGTTGGTCGCACAACGACAAGTAAAAAAACGGGCTTCTCGGAGCGTGAATGGCCCATATCTGGCGGGGAATGGTCACCAGCCTCCTGCAGTTATTCGGAGATTGTTATCACAGGACATCAGGATGGCAGTCTCAAATTTTGGGACTCGGGCGCTGGCACACTGCAGGTGAGCCTAAGAGTTTTTGGGATGCATTAAGAATCTTCAAGGGTATATCGAGCTAACAGAGCGCAACTAAATCACTTTAGTGGCCACTTGTTGAGCCCAGTAACTTACCTTAATCATTGCATATACGCGCAGGCGCTGAGGACAACCTCATATACATAATTTTATAATATAATCTAGATTGAATGGAAGTTTAAGTATATTAACATTACAAAATCTATATGCATACCTTCTATATTCAAGAAGTTTTTCAATACTCAGCCCAAACAGTAAATGGTAGAAGGCTGCAGTTTTCACACAACATTGCTGGCGATATTTGATCGTGCACTATTGCAAATTTGAATGTTTTCCTTTTTAATTCATTAATTCAAATTGTGAAAAGAATTTTGACTTGGCTAAGTCACAAACCAAGAGCATGTACTTCAAATCATTTGCAACAGCCACAGATGGCGCCAATTGGCAATTACTGTTTAAATAAACTGATAGATGGCGCTGAAAAATCCAATGCAATTTCTGAATTATCAACACCCAGGGGAGGTTGCAATTCTTACATACAACAAGATACGCTTTGTGATATTCTTCTAATCACTTGAAATTGAATCGATTGCAGATTTTGTACAAACTGAAGACGGCCAAAATGTTTGAGAAGCCGCGCCATGTGAGCCATGCGACGGACAGCGATAATCCATTGGCTGTGCATTTGATATTTTTGTGCTCGGAGTCGCGTCGGCTGTGTGTCGCCGGTGCGATGGGTCAGGTAATGTTGTTCAAATTCCGCAAGGTCGAGTCCACATCGGAGGTGCTGGTGCTCGAGATACCAATACTCTATGAGAACTTTGATGACAATTATGGCACCAGTCCCGAATGCGATTTCCTAACCGGGCATCAGGTGCAAAAGACCGAATCAAGTGATTCAGACAAGGTAGACTAAACCTAAATGAATATTCAAATAACACGCACTTCACACTCAAAACCCTCCTCTGCAGACGGAGTGCACGCTCAAGGTGCGTTTTGGGGCTCAACGGAAGCCGCCAGGCTTTCAGTCGCAATTGGTTTGTTTGACCACGGGGCCGAATCGTCGCACCGTGCAGGTTACCTCGTTGTGCATCAACTCTAGCTATGGCTTGTAAGTAACACCCGACCCAACCTCCCGATCACACACACTCGCTCTTTCTCTCTCTCTCTCTCTCTCGAACCAAAAACACGAAATACTTACACACACACACACACGCATACACACACACAGCGCCGACATGCGGACAAAATAATCTAGTGAAAGTATTTTTGTAGTTTTTGTATGCGTATCTATCTATATTGTGCATGACACGTTCTCTGACGTTCGCCTGACTACTCTAAAAACAACGTAGCGCCTAGTCGAACAGTAACATACCCTAACTATCTATCTTATCCCCCACCAAACGCGAACGAATCGCCAACGTTTGTTAGAACGCGCACACACCCCCACGCCCCCGCTTAACTGTGTTGATTTGTCTTGCCTTAATTGATTGAACGTAGTAGAACGAGCAACTTGATGTAGCTGCTATTCGTTACTCGTCAGCCACAGAGCACTCGTTACGTTACTGGCTAGTCTCTGTTGTTGCCCTAAGCATTCAACGTAGTTAGCAAAACAGCTGGAGCGATAATGCTGCTCCTCGTTACTTGACAAAACGACACTCGACACTCGTTACTCGCTACTCGCTACTCGCTACTTTGCTAGTTCGTGAGCTGTTGCGCCACTTAATGCGTTTCTCGCTACTTTTTAGACGCCAATCATTAGTCAAGAGCTTTAGACAGTTTTTTGGAGACAGTACTGCAGACTGACCGACGACTTTAGTGCCTGGTGTTTGTGTGTGTGTGTGCAAGTGTGAGTGCTAGTGTGTGAAGAAGCTGAATTTCAAGTATATGGAAATTATATTATATTTTGTCGATTGGTTCTCTTCATTTTGCGTCCATTTCTCATTTTCCGTTGGTATAGTTTATTTTGTACTTTGTTTATATTTATTTTGACTGTATGCCGTTGTGTTATTGTGACATGATGCCGTGTTCTTTATCTTTTTCTGTTTATAGAATGGCTTATGGTACCGAATATGGACTTGTCATAATTGATATAATCCAAAAAATTTGCCTATTGAGTGTTGCATGTCCCGATCTGTATGGCGCACACGATCCTTACTCGCGAACACCAAAAAGTCCCAAACGCATTGAGAGCAAAGAGGAGCAAAGTCGTTCGCCCAGTTCCGATCAGGTAAGTGCCGATTGATTGATTGATTGATCAACTCTCAACGATAATAATTGATGATGATGATGTTGGCTCTTAACCCACATTGCTAAATGCTAAATAATGACAATTGATTGAACATGATTGATGATAATGGATTTGGCTAAAAAAAAAAAAAACAAAACAAAATGATTGAGCACTCATCTGATCCATGATTGTGCACGACTTGCAAGCGTGAGCAATGATTGATCAGTGTTAATGCTGTTGCCGCCTTCAATCAGTGACAAGCACACACACACACACACACACACATACACGCACACACAGTGACAGACAAAAACACACACGCAGACAAATTGACAAATATTTGAGCCAACAAATAAACAATAATAAAAATTACACGCATATTTTAATCAACTTACATCATTTAATCTATCTACAATATTATATGCATTAAAGATTGATTACTAATTTAAATAATAATGATGATTATGATGGACATGAAACATGTAGCAAAAAAAAAAAAAAACAATACGCATTTTTTATTAGTTTACTAAGCTAACTTATTAATACCGTACTCGTACTCCCCAAGTTTCCCAAAACCCCAAAACAAAACTGCCATCCATCTAAAGTAAAACAACTCACACACAGACATACTATTATTTGCATTTGTCTGGCATTTTTTGATTGAAGTGCATAATTACGTTTTTCGTTTAATGACACAACAGCCAACATACCATACATACAAAAAACACACACTCCCCTTGAGTTTGCTCCCTCATTTTTAGTACCAACCAACGAGACAGACACCCACACAAAAAAAACAACAACAACTACATACACACACATACACACACACACACACACACACACACACAAACATGCAAGCAAGCTACATAAAAAAGTGTTTAGCCCAAAACAAAACAACAACAACAAATTGAATACAAAAAGCATTTAGACACACATTTCTCTTACCATCTAAGTACTATCTCTCTTTATATATATATATCTATCTATTATAATCTATATATCGTACTCCTATGTAGCCTATACAGTTATATAACTTTATTGCCCAAGTAGTGGTATTTTATTTGATTTTTTTATATATCGTAACTCATTAGCAATCATTTTATTTTTCAACTATATTTCTTTTTGTGAACCGGCATAGCCGCGTCCCAGGTTTAGCTCTATTTCTAACGCTCTCTAAACGTACAGCTAACTTTCAATCTCTACCTCTATCTCTGATATACTATACAATATATATATATATATATACTTAGAAGTCTCGATGTCCTTGTTATTAAGTTTGGCACTTGATTGATGCTTTTTTGAGTTGCTAACAAAATGAAACAATTGTTCAATTTATGTTTTTTGCAACTTATCCTTTTTGATAGCAAATGATTTTTACATATATATAGTGCTGTGGAACCGTTTTGTTTTCACTTTTGATTTAGGCGTATTTCCAGCGAATTGTCAGGCCCTATCAAAGACGCGCTCTCTCTCTCTCTCTCTCTCTCGCTCTCTCACTCCGTCTGTATCTAAACTCTGTGTCTGTTTTCAAACTAAAAAACTATTATTTTTTTGCCCAACGAAAATGCACAAATGTTCGCATGGTAAATCATAATTGATTGATTGATTGAATTAATACACACATATAAATTGTAAAATATAAATTTAATGTAAATTATTTAGAAACTCATTTTAATGCACATACACATACATATGGTTTAGATGGATGTGTGTGTGTGTGTGTGTTGTTTTGCACGTTGCATCGACTAATAGTGATTGATTGATTGATTGATTATTGATTGTTACACGCCGTCACATCTCACCGCTCGCATCGCATCGAAATTGTTGTACATCATTGCAATGTCATTTGATTGATTGGTTTTTGATTGTTCTTTGTGTTGTCTGTCACATCTCTCTGTTGCCTCTCTTTCTCTCTCTCTCTCTGTCTATCTCTTTGAATCTCTCTCTCTCTCTCGCTCTGTCTGTCTCTGTTTGTTTCTCGTTGAGAATCCTTAGAGTACACCCAAAAAAACAAATATGTATAAGAACTACATTTATTTCTCTACTCTCTTCTCTCCACTAAGTAGTTGTAAAAATGTATAAACATCAAGTTCTTTTTGATTGATTGAAGTGCGTGTTTTTCATGTATGTGTATGTATGTGTGTGTAAGTATGTTATACTGTGAGGCCTTGTCGTATCAATCATTATCTCAACTACATACACGCATCTTTTCCGGCTAACTCTCTAAAAAAAAAGAAACTAATCGATCGTTCAATACCAAATACACCCCAAATTGCCAAATCAATCCACTACCCCGCCGATCAATCCACCAAGCTAACATTTCTTACTATCCACATTCTAATTAACATACCTTACCTAACTAATTAAAATAAACAAAACTAAACTAAACAAAACTAAATAAATTAACCAAGCAAGCAACTAATTAAACTTAACCCTAAACCCACAACGATTAATTGTTTATAAGTGTTATGTATAATTGCCCATTGATTGATATTGATTGACATGATATTGAAATGATATTCTTACCCCTATTCATTACTATTCTAAATTAGAACGTAAATTATATATATATATACATACATATATTTAAACCTAAAACGATAACTCGTTTAATTGCCTGCGGCATAACTGTTATAATGCCTAACAGTCTAAATTACCAAAACAAAACAAAAAATACCAAAAACGTTGCCCAAACTCCAAAGTTTCCCCAGTTTTCCACTCCACCTTAATTGCGTATGTACTTTAGAATCGTACAGTTGCCACCATGTCAACTACACTCCGTTTTTTCCCCGTTCTTCCCTCCCACCCACTCTCTAATATCTCTCTCTCTCTCTCTGTCACACACACACACTCTTTCTCTATCAATCCCACCTATATAAGTATCTCTCTCTCTCTATATGTATTGAATAAAATTAAATTAAATACACGACTCACACAATATTTGCGCCTAAAAGCGAAGCAAAAAACGCATCTAAAAGACAAGTCAAAGACAAACACACGACAACAACAGTAACGAGAACGATTACGAACATAACGAGGAAGAGAATAAAAAGAAGTGCAAACCAAGCGTAAAAGATCGTTGCATAAAAGTATGCTACTTTTTTTGAGGCAAGAGGCAAGAACTAGATAAAAGTTTACCACAACTTCGTTATATTTCTATTTTGTGAGTGAATTTAATTAAATCGATACATTTCAGTGATTCTAGCAATATTAAATTTTTAATAACACAAGCTAGTGGAGCACTTGATAAAAATAAATTGTTGCTAGCATATTCATGAGTTAGTTTCAGTGAACATTTGTTGGAATAAAATGCGAGTGCTTAAGTTAGTTAGCTTTCAGTATGTCGCTAATGAATCGCATACATATTTATTGCTAGTATTGATAAAAACTCGCACTCGTTACTTAAACAACGAATGACACTCTTGTGTTACAGATGAATTTCTTGACTTTTATTAACTAAACAAATTAATTAATATTCGTTAGTAGTTGATTATTTCAGTGCAATTGCAGTTTATATTGATTAAACAATTAACTTTTCGGTTAGCAAATCCAGCGAGTAATTCGTACTCGTTACCTTAAGCAACGAATACGGAGAAAATGTTATCGTTATCGTTATCGCTGTCGTACTCGTTGCTGCTGCTGTTTGTTTTGGTTTTGCTTTTCATTTCGTTGCTTTTGCGCACGTCTGTTTTGGATTTGTCGCCACGTCCCTCCCCTAAAAAATCAAATACGTAAATCTAAATGAAACATAAACAGTTTAAGCGTCATTGTTAAGCCGGAACGATATTAAAACTTGTGCCAACCAACAACCCCTCTTCCCCTTCACCTCCAACCAAAAAAAACCCCCTCGCCGAAATCTAGCTGAACGACACAACAACAACAAGTCCGGACAGTCCATCGATCGAGTTCATTCCCGAGGCAAACGAGGCGGCGCCAGGAGCGGACTCATCGCAAGGCGCCTCGCGCCCCACGTCGCCGCTGGCCATCGAGCAGATGATACACAGCAGCAAGGAGATGCTGGTGAGCAGCGCACAGGCGCAGCTGGCGACGGCGGCTGCGCTGGCAGCGACCAAAAGCCCGCAGCGCGATGAGAGCGGAGCGGGAGCGGCAGCGGCGTCGGCGCCTGGGCCGCCAGCCAAAGAGCTGCAGGATCGTCGCAAGTCGATGTCGTGGAAAACGTTCAATTTAAAGCGTCAATTATCGAAAGTCAATATGAAAATCGGCGGCAGCCTCAACACCGACCTGGAGGCGATCAAGAGCGGCAGCTCGTCGATCTTTTACGCGCCCAAAGAGAGCTCGCCCGAGGGCAACGATGAACCGGCCCTGCCCAGCACGACGGCAGCAGCCGAAGCGCTCGAGTGTCGCGAAGACGACGTCGGCCTCGCAACAGCAACTGCAATGCTCAATTGTGATACAGCCGAAGCGCAGGCAGCGCCCACGCAGAAGCGCGTGGACTTTGAACAGCCGCCAGAGAGCGGAGAGCGGCCCAGCAACTTGCCACTGAGCGAGCAGCAGCAGCAGCAGCAGCAGCAACAACAACCCATTAAGCCGACGCGCCAAAAGTTCAAAGAGAAGGCGCGCGATCAACGATTGCTCTCGGTGCCGAACATCAAGTATCAGCCGAGAGAGCAGCGCGGCGGTGGCGTGGGCGGTAAAAACGATGTGTCGCCGATGATGAGCGGCGGCGGCAGCTTGTCCAAGAAAATACGTAAGTATGCCAGTCAACAACAACAACAAGAACAAGAAAAGCTCAACCTCAACTCCTCTCCCACCTCTTCCCCCTGCTCAGCTGTTTCTCTCTCTCGCTTTCTCTCACACACTCTCTTTCTGTCTTTTGCGAGCCCCTTGAATTGCGTTGCGAGAGAGCACAGAAGCTTTGAGCTGTAGTTGTGTAGTTGTATTTGTAAAAGAGAGAGGCGAACGTCAAAAGAACACATACACACCCACACACACACACATACACAAACACACACACACAGAGATGTGCTGCGACTGCGACTGCGAAGGCTGCTGATGCTGATGCTGGTTGCTGATAACGATTTACCATGGGCATATTTGTTGTTTTTTCTTTCCATTTTTCGTTTCTCGGTTCCCGTTTCCGTTTTTGTCGTGTGTGTTTGCTCAGGTCGTGTAGTCGTCGTCGTCGTCTCCCCCGTCTCCCTTCCGCCGCCCACACCTGTGACTCTATCTGTCTCGCTCTCGCTCTGGCCTGGCTTTTATACGGTTGCTTTGTATGTATTGGTAATGCAAGCCGTAGTTATTAAAAACACACACTCGTATTGTATTTGTTGTAGAACCGCAACCAATAATAACAAACAAAAAATATACCCCCCGCCCGACTCCCCACAACCTGCCTCGCTACCCCCTTTTTCACTTAGAGAGCGAAAAATTGAGTTTTTTTGGGGCTGCTTCATTTTTGTTTTTGGTTTTCTCAAATTGCATTTTGTATAGCGAACAACAACAACAATATGAACAAATTAATATATGTAGCGAACTATTATAACAACAACATTTAGCAACAACTACAACAACAAATTACCATGATAATGAAATAAATAAAACTACGTAATGATCATAATTATAATAAGCGCAACATGCACAACAACAACAAAACAAAAAAGCAAAAACAACTGAAATTCTCTTATCTATTGCTTCTTTCTCCTCTGACCAACTTAGGCAACGGATGCAGAAGAGCTGCAATATAACTGCCTTTATGTGATTGTATGGAAGTTCTTTGGTAATTCATTCTAACAACAACAACACACTCACAAACACACGCACACAAGCACAATCCACACTATCACTCCCTCACTCGCACACACACTCACTGAATTGTAGAATAAAAGCAGAAGAATGTAGAAGAGAAGATATTGAAATCTCAAAAATACGCACAATACACGCACACACACACACACACACACATACACGTGTCGACATATGTACGTATGTAATATATTTATACTTAGTAGTGTGACCCCGCCTCCGTCCCCCTCTGCTCCCTTCCACCCCACTGTCAAAGATCTGCAACGAAAACCACCGAAGTGGCGGCAATAAACGAATATCAAAGAACAACAATTACAACTAGTGAACAAAAAAGAATAAATTAAGCTGTATATCTCTCTCCCTCTCTCCCACACACTTTATCTATCACTGTCTCTCTTTACTCTCTCTCTCTCTCTCTCTCTAAATATACATAAATGTGTGTATGCGTGTATATACCAAAAACCTAAAATATAGTATGCATAACTGTTGTAACCAAAGCAAAAATACCAACAAAAATACCAAACCACACTTACAAGCATCTTCAATGTCACCCAACAAAATAATCCTCCAATCGTACTCTGTGTCTGCACTGTGCAAAAACAAAAACCAAAATTATAACAAAAAAAAAACATATTCTAATGGATATCGTATTATACCATTATACCGTGTTATGTATATTACGAAAATCTACTAAATGGGTTGTTATTGACTGTTGTGTACACTTTTGTTTGTGTAAAACTTCCATTGCATTCAAATTTATCATCCACCAACACACCTATAAAAAAATAGCATACAAATACTACAAAAATATTCCTATAAATTCAAGGTATTGATTTCTTATTTTAAGCTTAGCGAAAGAAAAAACCAGCGCTATCTTGTTGAAAATAGTATTTAAAAATACCGTGAATGCTGAAGCTTTTGCGCAGCCTCATTTTATTGAAAATACTATTTAACAAATACAAAAATATAGCCAAAAATACCATTAACATGCCCAAAAAATGTAAACAAACATCTATGAATGCTGCTACTTTGCGAAAATTAAATGCAGCGGAATTTTGTTGAAAATGCGTTTTTGAAAATACCCAAAAAGAAAATACCGTGAATGCTACTCCTGTTTAACAGTTTGTGTGTGCGTGTGTGTAAATGCGTGTGATATGTTTGCTTGCTGGGTTCGCTCTGTGAATGTGACGTCTCTGTATCGTGTATCCCCTCTACCAAAAATCCCGCCCACCCATGTTGAGCGGCCCCCGTCAACACATTTAACCATCGATGACTGACCAACAATAAGTATATTATGTTGCATCGTTGAATTGTCGCAAATCGATTGAGCGTGCTATCGATAAATATATCGCGATCAATAGTTTCGTTTCTCTAGCGCCTTAAGCTTTAAATCAAAACTGTTTACTTTTTGTACATACGAATTCCTTTCAATTTCCATTTCAATTTCGTTTACGTTCTCGTTTCTTGCTTATCGCTTTGTGCTATTTCATTTTGTTATCGATCAAAAAAAGAACGCTTGTTTGCCTCCACACTGTACAAAAATGATAAAGACAAACTAAATAATACTTATTAAGCTTTCTCCTAACAATCAAATTCCTGTGCATATTATGTATAATACAGCTTCGAAATATATCGATAACGAACAAGCAGTCAGTTTTTGTTGATATCATATATGTACATATAATATGTGTAATTACTTGATTTTACCATTTACACAATAAAATTTACTATCAATTAATTAATTACTGTTCTTGTTCTCGTTGCGCGTGCTTTAATGTCTCATATATAAATTTATTTTGTTGCTACCCTTCACCAGCCGCTCTCTCTCTGTATCTCTCTCTCTCTCTCTCTCAATCTCTCATAAGTGTTGTGAATAATATTAAATTCAGTTTCATACAAAATGCACCACACATATCGATAGCACTATCGATGTCGTTATCGATATCACACAATTTGTTTGCCTATCGCACATCAATCATCACCAAGAACAACACTCAACAGCGAATATTGAAAACGGGCAGCGGGCATTATACTACTATCTCACTCTCACTCACACGCACACGCACACGCACTCACACACGCACACTGAACGCAGCTTACACACACGCACACGAATACGTTATGCATTCGTTTAGTTTCCCCTCCCCCGCCTCTTCTCCCTCACATCACGACATAACCAAAAAAAAAAAAAAAAAGGATACCCCAAAAAGTATGCTATACACACACATACACATATATAAGTATCACATACACACTCACACCCACACTCTCGCACAGTGCAAACAAAAAAAATGGAAGTCAAATGTTAAACGAAAAACGAACAACAACAAGAACAACAGCAACAGCAACAACAACATGAAAACGAAATGAAATGAAATGAAATGCTCCATTCCAATCATTTAGTGCATTTATCTCTCTCTCTCTCTATTTCTCTGCTCTTCTCTCTGTGTTGTTATTCTCTCTCTGCTCTCTCCATTATTATTGTTTTTGTTTTTACCAATATTTTGAGCAGATCAACGGCGGTGCGGCAACTGCGCCTGCGACTGCAGCGCAGCAGCAGCAGCAGCAGCTTCAACAGCAGCAGCAGCAGCAACAACAGCAGCTACAACAGCAGCAGCTACAACAACAACAGCAGCAGCAACAGCAGCAGCAGCAACAACAACTACAGCAGCAGCAGCAGCAAAGCTTTGGCGAATCCCTGAGCGCTGCGCCGTCAGCAGCAGCAACATCGGCGGCGGCAGCGACGTCAGCGTCGACGTCGTTGTCATCAGGCGTTTATGGTGCAGACGATGCAGGTGCGATGCAGGTTGCTAGTGGAGGCGGTGGCGGTGTTGGTGTTGTTGGTATTCGTGGTAGTGTTGTTGGTAGTGTCAAAGGCAGCGGTGGCGGCAGCGGCAGCGGCAGTGTCAGCGTCAGCGTCGATCAGCAGCAACAACAACAACAGCTGTTTAGCTTCTCCTCGTTCGATACGGAGTCGTCCTTCGATGGTTCATTTGGTGGTGCGGCAGCAGGTGCGATTCAGCATCAGCATCAATATCAGCATCAGCATTCGCATCCGCATCCGCATCAGCATCAACAGACATCCGTTGTGCAGCAGCAGCATCATCCGCAGCTGTCATCAGTGGCATCGTCGTCGTGCGAGTCCCTAAAAAAGTCCAAATCACAAGGTGGGAGCACAACAGAGCACTGTTAACCACCCAAGTACAACAACTACAACTACAACAACAACAACTACAAGAACAAGAACAAGCAAAAACAAAACAACTGCAAGAAGAACAACAACAATTGCACTGAACAACAACTCTCTTCGTTTCGCTCTCTTACTTAACACACGCTCTCTCTCTGTGTTTACAACTCTCTCTCTCTCTATCTCTCTTTGCGTTGTCTGTGTGTGTGTGGGCAAGCAACTCGCACGCACACGCACACACATACACACACACACACACACATACAGATGGCCGTCACACACACAGTAGGCACGCCACGCAATAGACTTCACTCACACTCACACACACACACACACACATGCAGGCAGCCGCACTTTTGCGCTCTCTCTCTCTCTCGCTCGCACATATGTACACTATTTGTCTGTCAATCTGCTGTGCACGCTGCAGTCTGCCTTATGCCCGACCCCTCGACCACCCAACTCACTAACGGCGCATTGTTTTTGCTCTTCTTTCTTTCTTGGTTTCATTGATTTGTCAGCTGTTGTTTGTGGGTTGTGCTGGGCGGGGGGTGTGGTGGGGGCGTTCAAGATGGCGGCTTGACTGTTGCGCATTTCGATGTTGAGGGGGTGGTGTATGGGTAGGGGGGTGAGGGGAGGGGCTGGTGTCGTTTTCATGTGGAAGCAGGAAGAATTGTTTGTTTGCTCGCCTCTTTCGCTCTCGCTCGCTCGCTCGCTCTCTCTCTCTCTCTGTCTCTGTCTCTCTGTTTTGACTTTAGTCTGATTCTCGCTCTCGCTCGCTCGCTCGCTCTACCCTCCTGCTCGTTCGTTCGCTCTCTCTCTCTCTCTTTCATTCTCTTGCTGTCTCTATACAACTATTTCTTTCTATGACTGTCTCTCTCTGTCTGTCTCTCTCTCTCTCTCTCTCTCTGTCTCTCTACATCTCTTAAATATGTTAATGTAAAATTTGTTCACACACACACACACACACATTCTCTGTCTCGCTCGCTCGCTCGCTCTCGGTATTTGTGCACGCTTCTAATTAGCAACTAAATAAATAACTGCAACAACAACAACAACAGCAACAGCAACAACTAATTGCAACATCAAAGCTCGACAGCAAATTCTGCATTGGCAAATCGTATTTTTGCATAGTTCACACGCACACACACTAACACAACAAATACACTCACACACACACACATACATTTCACATAAAACAACAACAACAATTAGCAGTCTAGTGAAAATAGTGCAGCAAGAAAAAACTAATAAAAAAATGAATCGACTACAAAAAAAGAGAAACTAAATAAATCGATTAACATAATTATTAAGCAAAAGTTATGCCTACTACCGCCCGCCGCTTTCACTCTCTCTCTCTCTCTCTATCTATCTCTCTCTCTGTCTATCTATCTATCTTTCTCTCTCTCATTCTTGCTCTATCAGTCTGTCTGTATTTCCTTACTTCATTCCTACTATCTATTTTTCCAAATATACTTCTTACTCTCTCTAATTTAAATTCCATAAATTCTTTCTCTCTATTTCTCTTTCTCTCTCTCTCTCTCTGTATCCAATTGTATTGTGTAATCGTTTGCCACTCTCTCTCTCTCTCTTTCTATCTTCTTCTTTCTCTGTCTATTTGCTGTCCCGTTATTAAAATATCGTTTTCGATAACTCCTCATTTATTGGCATTGCAATAATCGTTGTTTCAACAAAAAAAAAAAAACACTTTCTACTCCCCAATCCGCCTTGCAGATAAGTTGGATGGCACCTTCTCGAGATCCAGATCGTCGTCAATGTCCAGCATTGATATGTCTTCCTCTGAATCTGTTACCTGTTTGGCTTTTATCGAGAGTTATGCTAAACGCAATGGTAAGTGATCGATCAATCGATCTGTCTATCGCCCATACTGACCATTCGTTTCATTGGCCGCCAGATATTTTATCGCTCGTTCCTACTTTGTGGATTGGAACTAGTTTCGGTTCAATATTGACATTGCTCATCACAATGCCGGAGCGCGATGTGCGCAAATCGCAGCCCGTTTTGGTTACAATAAACGGTAAGCACCGATAACTATTAATAGACTGTTATTAATTTGCGATTAATTTGGTTTTCTCCTTTTCAGGCGGTCCTGTGGTACGACTCAAAGGCTCCATTACTTCCATGTCCTTCTTGGACTCTTACGGCTCGATCATTCCCTACACGTTTGAGCCTTGGCGCGATGAGAACAGGGACAAGAAAGATCGTAAATGAATGCACTTTTTAGCGTTTACCGCTTAATCGCTGTACTTTTATCAATCCACGATTTTCGAAAAATTGCAGGCCAATATAGGTTGCCTGATGAATATCACCAAAAAAACATTCAATTTGTTTAGCATTAGTATTTTTTAAATTTTCAAATTTTAAACACTCAATTTATTCTTCTAGTCACAACGTTTGTCTTGTTTATATATTACATTAATTTCGAAAAATAACGATTTTTACAAATTCAATTTTTACCAAATATCCATATATTTGTCTCTGCCAAAAATGTCTGTAAATTGATATCGCTAAAAGCATTTACATATATTTTAACGTTCAGAATCATTTTTAAATTCCATACGAAATTCATATTTTTCAAAGTACAAGATTTAAAAAATTGGGTTCGTCCCGTTATGTTTTTTCAAACATCGTGTAAATTTATTTAATTTGCAATCTATTCAATTCGCAGGCACACCCACTAAGAGCAGCAGCCGCACCAGTCCCACATTTACACCGACAACTGCCAATACAATATCAAACACTTCGGCTGCAGGCGGAGCGGGGGCAGCTGGTGGCGGTGGTGGTGGCGGTGTTGCGGGAGCAGCCGCGGGCTCAGCTGGTGGCGGAGCAGCTGGCAGTGGTGGCAACGCTGCGAGTGCAGCTGCAGCTGGAGGCGGGGGCGCAGGAGGGAGCGCAGGTGGCAGCGGTGGCGGCGGCGGTGGCATGAGCAGCAGCAGCGCCAGCAGCAGCGGCATTAGTGGCAGCGTTAGCACCGGCCTGGAAACACTCACCGATCGACAATATATCGTTATCGCCAGCGAAAAGCAAACAAAAGTCTTCGATGTGGCAAATCAATGCTGCATCAATCGCATACAATTATCGGAAATGGATTTTGCAGTCAAGGCAGAAACTATCACGATGAAAGGTTCCTCGCTTCTCGACTCTCTTGCCATTTACAAAACTACATATTCTTGTTTTTTTATTTAGATGGCTCTTGCTTAGCAACCTATCTTTCGAATGGCCATCTAATGGTACATAGTCTTCCTAGTCTAAAACTGTTATTGGATACTGATTTCTTACCGCTTATGGACTTAAGGTGAGCAACCACCAATTGCATAATATATACTATATACTGTATATATCTCGTTTTCTTCTTTGCCCTTGCAGTTTTCAAACCAAATGTAAACAGGGAATTGTCGATCCAATGCTTTCGATATGGGGTCAACAGATCATTGTTCATGAAGATACAACTCAGTGAGTGCCGTTTAGTTTCAAATCCTTCACACAGTCTCTAAAACATTCCTGTTTTCCCCACTATTTTCCAGAATATCAAAAATATTTTGCTTTAGTCATAAAGGTCATGGATTGTACATGGCATCGCCCACCGAAATTCAAAAATTCACGATATCATCGGAATTTTGGTAAGCACGAAGCCCATTTATTTTTAATACTCGCTACCAATATTTTTAAAGTTTTAATTTGCAATATTCAAATTGTAAAATAATTATTAAATTACAATTTGTATTAAATTGAGTAAAGAAATGTAGATAGCGAGTGTCCCACAGTCGAGCAGACTCGACTGCGGTTTTCTCACTCACTTGTGCTTAAAATCAACTCTCTCTCTCCATTGCAGTCAATTTATTTTGGAGATGATGGGTGAGTTATATACGGTACACGAAATGCCCGAACAGCCGAAGGAGGGTTTCTTTAAGGGTCTATTTGGCGGTGGCGCCAAGCTTTTGGATCGCGAAGAGTTATGTAAGTGAATCCATATCTCGAAATCCCCATTTATAAATCACAAAATCCAATAATGTTGTAGAAGTGATTCTGATTTCGTAATTTCTATTATGAAACTGATATTCAATATTCATTTGGCCGATTCTCTCGTTCTTTCCGTTGCAGTTGGTGAACAGAGCGGGAAAGCAAATCGTTCCGTTGCACGGCATATACCCGGCCCCAATTTGGAGCAGCTGGGTCAACGTGCTTCCACAGCCGCATCGGAGATTAGCCGGGCTCATCAGTTGGCCATGGAGCGTGGCGAGAAGCTCAATTTGTTGGAGGAGCGCGCGGAGCGTATGGCCAATACAGCTCAAGATTTCAGCGGTACAGCGCATCAATTAATGCTTAAATATAAAGACAAAAAGTGGTATCAGTTGTAAAATATCTATTTTAGGAGCCAATTCTACCACAGTTATTGTAATATTGCTTTTATAACACTTTCTACTACATTACGAGTAAAGTACACTTATTTAATTTCTGTTTTCAAGTCGTCACGTTATTTACAAAAACAAAAAAAAAACAACAAAAACCAAAAAAAAACAAAAACAAACAAAAAAACAAACAAAAAACAACAAAAAACCAAACAAAAAAAACTGTTTTTAATAAAAATATATAGACCAAAAACAAACAAAAAAAAAAACTAAAAACAAACCAAGTTTTCTCTGTGTTTTCCTTCAAATCCAAAGTGGGCCTTGCGAGTTTCAACACATTTTCAGTCTGTTCTATACAATCTAATCGTCATCACCTTCTACAGTTATACAAGTCCACCAAAATTTTACATTTATATTTTTTATTGTGCGCAAAACGTGAGCATCGCAGAAAAGAAAGATTTTATACTTTTATAATTCCTGGATTGTCATATGTATGGATTTATATATGTAGTTATGCATTTGTGAGCAGTTGCAAATTAAACGACGACTATTGGTATGTATGAAGCTTCAAAATATCGTTTCGCACAATTAACATCTAACGGTCGCTTGAAACAACCCTGTTCAGAAAATGCAGTTCGCGCTGCACTTAAGTGCATTGTGCAACACTGATGAACTAGGTAATCGGTAGTCACGCGTGCAGACTAGTTACTACAACGATATGCCAATACATCGATAATGGTGCTATCGATGTTTTTGACTCGTGATTTCTCCATTGCCGCAGCTCTTATACGCAAATGAGTTATGTTTCTGCGTAATGCAATACCTTCGGCTTAGAATGTAAGTTACCTTTTTGTATGCGATTATATGAAAATAGCAAATTTCGGCAAAAAAAAAAATGGCGATAACGTTTTAAGTATTTTTCGGTGGAACTAGTTCATCAATTCACTCATTGTTTTATTTTGCAGCACGACTGGCAACAATATTCATAATTGCTTAAAATTAAAAATAAATGAGCGTGCAAGTTGAGTAAGAAAATAAAAAACTGAAAGCAACTGTTGAGTAATGTGGCGCGCAGAAATTAGCTGCGATGAACCAGTCGAGTAGCAGTGTAGGAATATTTAGGTGATTCGTCATTGCGGAAGTGGTATATTTGGAGGCCTGCAAAAACGGTATATTTTGCGATGGAACTTGCGGTCACACTGGCGACAGCTCTACTAACCATTTTATTTTAGTTAATAAAATACATATATTTCCTCTTTTTTTCGTTGTGCGCGTACGAAAAAAGTGCAAAAAAAAAACGAAAAACGAAAAGACAATTCACGCGTACGCTTTGCAAGTACAACTATATCTCGGGCTCGCCGTCGCCATCGTCGTCGTCGCTGTTTTAATTAAAAAGCAACGCAAAACTTGCTACGAAATTTCACACACACACATATAAATCATCATCCAGCTCGCTCTCAGTTCCCAATTTTGTCATTTTTTTTTGTTCCGTCGTTCCGTTTTGTGGCCCTCCTACAAAATAGTAAAAACGCCAACCTTGAGCAAGAAAAAAAAAACACCCAGCACAGCAGTTTTCAACAGTTTTTCACTGCGCTCTCGCTGTCGTTGTCGTTGTTTCGTGGTAAGATATCTACAAAATATCGTAAATTGCAATGCGGGCTCCACAAAAGTTTTCTTTTGTGTAAAACGAATGACCAGAAAAAAGCGATGTGAAAAAAAACATGTAAGGTGCAGTAGCAACTGTGTGTGTGTGTGTATGTGTGTGAGTTGCTTGCAGCTGTGTGCGTGTGTATGTGTGTGTGCGTGTGTATGTATCAATGCTGCTGCTGCTGCTGTATGCGTGAGTGCGTGTGCATGTGTGCGTGTGTGTGTGTAATGTGCATTCCAACGGGGTAAAAGAAGAAGAAGCAGCAGCAGCGGAGTACGTTGTACCTGTCATCGCAGTTGTTGTTGTTGCTGTGCTGCAGTTGCCGTTATCGATTATCAGCGACCGTCGCCTGTTTGTGTTGAAATGAATATGTGAAAATAAATAATCGATCATCGAGAGTCTGTTTACGTCTCCTCTCTGACGCTGCTTCCATATTTCTCTATTGTTGTTCTGCTTCTTCTCCTTCTCCTCCTATCAATTCCAAATTTGTTTTAATTACGTTATGGAAATGCGCAATATTCGCACAGTTTTTGGAAACACGAGAAACGAGGCGAAAGCATAAATGCAAAAAAAGAGAGCGCCAAACAAAAACAATACAGCAACAACAGCAACGAAAAAAGTCACCCGAAAAAGTAACAACAACAAAAGTCCAAAAAGAAAGTGTTTTGGGGGATATTATTTTATTTTGTATTTTATTTACATGTTTTTCTTGGCGCCAACTAATCTATGATTCTTCCTCTCTCTCCAGTTTCTTTTCCTTTTTTGTTCGTCGGAGAAACAACAGATCGGCTGCCTTATTATATATACCATATATATATATATCGATATAAAGCAAAGGAAAAGCAATAATAGAAAACAAACAAATCTTCACTCCGAATTTATCGGCATCGGCAGCGATATCGATAACGATAACAAATCGATTCGCGCCCCCTAGGACGAACGCTAAGGCAAAGGACAAAGAAACAGGCGAAGGAGGCGACTTCTTCATTATTCAACCGACAACATGGACAAGATGCGGCTGCTTAAGGACGTGCGCTCCGAGATAATTATCGGTGGCAAATATCGGGTGATACGCAAGATCGGTAAGCTATATAAACATATACGAACAGTCGATATTTCAATCGATTTGTCCTTGTTAGCCACATCATATATTTCAGTTATATAGATACATATAATAATAATACATATTCCATACTTGAAAACAAAATACATATACCTCACGTTGCTGCAGTTTTAGCCAATGCATTCTGTCTGTAGAGTCGTGTTGCAATGCTGCTCCAGAGTTATTATTATTATGATCGCTACAACCTAACGTATAATAGGAACTTACATATATGGGAGGTATGGAAAAGTTAAAGCGCGTGAAAAAGGAAATATTAATAGTGGAGCTATCGAACCAGATTAATTAGGAATCTGTCTGTCAAGGCAACTGTTTATATTCATATATCTCGTTGATACTGTCAGTTTCGTGTCGTGGTGAAATTCAAAGGCTTAGACTTTGTAGTGATTGACTGAACCCAATTTCCAATATACATATGAATATTCAAAGAAAACTACAGGTTCGGAATAGTAACAAATAGCAATAATTTTGTAATGTTATGTAATGATTACATTGTTAACATGGGAAACCGTTGACAACTCCAATATTTCTTATTCAAATACGAATAGTAAATAATTAGAATTAAAGCTGAATAGAAACGTATAATTATTTAGTGACTGATTCATAGATAGCTTTTATACGAGTCGAAAGCAATAAACTTGCACTGAATGCAATGAGAGAGATAAGTGAGGGTTTGGCTTTACAAATGTGACTGGCGACTGATTCATGACTGATCTCGCTCCCCGATTGCGTCCCTTTGCAGGCAGCGGCTCGTTCGGCGACATCTATCTGGGCATGAGCATCCAGACCGGGGAGCAGGTGGCCATCAAGATGGAGAGCGCCAGCGCCCGGCATCCGCAGCTGCTGTACGAGGCGAAGCTGTATCGCATATTGAGCGGCGGCGTTGGGTTCCCGCGCATCCGCCACCACGGCAAGGAGCGCAATTTCAACACGCTGGTCATGGATCTGTTGGGACCCTCGCTGGAGGATCTGTTCAACTTTTGTACGCGCCACTTCACGATCAAGACGGTGCTGATGCTGGTCGATCAGATGATCGGGCGTCTCGAGTACATACATCTCAAGTGCTTCATTCATCGTGATATTAAGCCGGACAACTTCCTCATGGGCATTGGCCGGCACTGCAACAAGCTCTTCTTGATCGACTTCGGCCTGGCCAAGAAGTTCCGCGATCCCCACACGCGCGTCCACATCCTGTACCGCGAGGACAAGAACCTGACGGGCACCGCCCGCTACGCCTCGATCAACGCCCACCTGGGCATCGAGCAGTCGCGTCGCGACGACATGGAATCCCTCGGCTACGTCATGATGTACTTCAACCGCGGCGTCCTGCCCTGGCAGGGCATGAAGGCCAACACCAAGCAGCAGAAGTACGAGAAGATCAGCGAGAAGAAGATGTCGACGCCCATCGAGGTGCTCTGCAAGGGCTCGCCAGCCGAGTTCTCCATGTACTTGAACTATTGTCGTAGCTTGCGCTTCGAGGAGCAGCCCGACTACATGTACCTACGTCAATTGTTCCGGTAAGTTCTGCCTACATACATACATACATATATCTGCTACTATTCGGTATCAACATGTATCTCTCTGGGAAGCGGCTGTCTATTACTTATTATACATCCTTGACTCTTGATGTCTTTAACTGAAAGTACAGAGCTATAAACCCATTGAGTTTAGTTAGGGAATACAAATTTGGAAAAGTGCAAGGCTAAGCTCTAATTTACTGTCTAAGCTGAAGTATTTGTGTGCACGATTTTAATTTGGACATGTCTGTATACTTTTAAAGAAAGTGAGAAAGGTCGATTGGGTTTCATACATACACTACTGGATCAGCATTAACAGCAGTCTTTTCTGCACGAATATCTTCTTCGATTCCAGAATCAAAACAAGTAAAGCCAGCATTTTACATTTTTATGCATATGAGTTTAAAAGACTTTTGAAATTGATATTCTATATCGATTCTACAAACTTCATAACAATCGGAGCATAATACCATACCATACCATAAATACAATAGGTAGACAGCGTTTGTATGGGAGTGCAAGCGAGAGCGCGACACGCGCTTCTCAAATGAAACATTCGCCGAATGCGTCTATCATATGCACATATGAATGTTTTTGTTCTGTTTTACGTTGAATAATTTGTACTGTTGACATGAATCAAATGGCTATAGCTTTCTTTCTTGTTTCTGAATTAGTTGAATATATTTGAGATGGTATTAACTCTATGCTTAGATTTACGGCTAATTCTTATAAGTGGTTGGTTCCAGTTGTGGAGGTTCACTAAGGTTTAGTTGCTCGTCGTTAATTTTAATCTACGAAATATAATAAATACATTGTAAATTATGAATACTGCTAACTGTGCTTCTGTTTCGGTTTCTTGTAGCATTTTGTTCCGAACGCTGAACCATCAATACGATTACATCTACGACTGGACAATGCTGAAGCAGAAGACCCATCAGGATCAGGCGAATCCCGCTCTGCTCTTGGAACAGATGGAGCCGCGCAACGATCGCGACAAGGAGAAAGAGAAACCGACCATCAAGCCGCTGCTCACCGACTAAGGTGGAGATGGAGTTGGATACGGCGATCAAGATGGAGGAGGAGATCAGCTCCCAAAACAACACACAACAAAGGAAGGAGGGAGGGATAGAGAGAGGGAGTTGGAGATGGAAACGGAGAGAAGGAGATATGGAAACAAGGAGAGAAGGGAGCAGCAGAAAGATAAGGCGAATGCGAAAGCAGGAGTTAGGATGTTTCTTAATATTAATTTAAATTCAATACTAAAAATATAAGGAACAACAAAAGCAAACAAGCAAACAACAAACAATATATCTGAATTCACCACACAACAAGAAGCATATACACACACACACACACCAACACACATACACACGCACACCCAACAACAACACACACACACGCACACACAACAACAACACACACACACACACGCCGAACATAGAATCAGCTAAACTTAGCATAATAATAATACAGAGAATCGCGACAGCAGCGCAAGATTGAGATCGAGATGAAGATGCAGCTGATTATGATGCTGTCGCTGAAAACAAGCAAAAACAATTTATAAACAACAAAAACAGAAACAGCAACAACAAGAATATATATATATACATATATATATAACAATAATATTAATATTAATATTAATAATACAAAATGCGAATGCAAATTATATATGTATATATACAAACAACATATACACACCAATTATGTCTCTCGTGTGTGTATATTTGCATATACATATATATATATATTGAAATCATCTAAAATGCGAAACATTAATACAACCCAACAACAAACAAAAACAATGCATTAGCAAATGCAATAAAAAATAAAAATAACTAATTAAAATTTAAATTTACAAACAGAAAAGCAACAAGTGAACATCATGATGCAAGTAAGGCCAAGCGAGAGAGAAGAGTATAAAACAAAACAAAACAAAACAAAAAAACAACACAAAAAGAAAATAATACAAAAAAAAAAAACAAAAAAATACAAAAAAAAAACAAAAAAGAAACAAGATGAAAACGCAAAACTGCAAAGTAATTTTGCATAATATGAAGCAGTAATAATTATACACATAACTTATATTTAATTTTTTGAATTACATCAATAAATATGTTGAAATTAAA
Source organism: Drosophila formosana (assembly GCA_035045625.1). Taxonomy (NCBI): domain Eukaryota; kingdom Metazoa; phylum Arthropoda; class Insecta; order Diptera; family Drosophilidae; genus Drosophila; species Drosophila formosana. The sequence continues at coordinate 1,635,163 of JAWNOW010000688.1, read as the reverse complement.
ATACACACAGCCCCAGTCAACTCAGTGCCAAGGAAAAACAGGATCAGCTCAACGATGAGCACGAAGGATCCGCGGCAACGGCAGCACGAGATGAGGCTCTTTTTCCTGCAAACTAATCTTTAGCAGGACACTATTTTGTTTTTTTTTTTTAATGACTGCATCTTGCGGTTGTCCTTCACATATTCGTGCAAATTTCAGTTGTATTGGCTGCCTTTTTCTTACCTATTTATGCCCCGTCGTTTGACTGTCAAGGATAATAGCATTAGCAACCTCAACAAGAACCCTGTAATAATATCTAATAAATAACAATAACATCATAAATAACAATGAGAATATCAATAGGGAGATATGCCAGCTGTTTTGCGAGTCCAATCACGCTGAATCCTGAATTCTACAAAAAACATGAAACTCGTTTTTCTTGGGAACTACGAGCAGTAATCAATAATTGTAGTGCTAATTGGGAATTCTACATTCTGTATATTTGCAGCATATTTTTCATATCCCTTTTGAAATACTAGGCGAACACAAACGATCCGTCTCATTGGCCAGCTTCTATGAAGCTAAAAAGTGCCAAGTCAGCAGGTGAAATACCAGGCGAACAGAATCGAGCAGCAAGTGGATGTAGTAAATGGTCGGTTCAAAAAGCGTTGCATACTTTTGGCTGCGAAAGAAAAATATTTCATTGCATACTTTTAGGCTGGCATTTTTATTCGCAAAACTTTTTCAGCTGGATTTCCACTTGCTGCTCGATTCTGTTCGCCTGGTACTTCAGCTGGTATTTCAGCTGCTCCTCGTCAGTTTCCAACCGATTTTTGCTGACGACTCGAAGCCACCGCCAACGGCTGAAAAGTGCCAAATCAGCGGCGAAATACCAGGCGAACAGAATCAAGCAGCAAGTGGATGTAGTAAATGGTCGGTTCAAAAAGCGTTGCATACTTTTGGCTGCGAAAGAAAAATATTTCATTGCATACTTTCAGGCTGGCATTTTTATTCGCAAAACTTTTTCAGCTGGATTTCCACTTGCTGCTCGATTCTGTTCGCCTGGTACTTCAGCTGGTATTTCAGCTGCTCCTCGTCAGTTTCCAACCGATTTTTGCTGACGACTCGAAGCCACCGCCAACGGCTGAAAAGTGCCAAATCAGCGGCGAAATACCAGGCGAACAGAATCGAGCAGCAAGTGGATGTAGTAAATTGGTCGGCTCAAAAAACGTTGCATACTTTCGGGCTGCGAAATGAAAAACTTCGCAATTATGGTGCTGCTCACATAATTGCATACTTTCAGGCTGACTCATAAACTTTGGTTTGCTGGCTATATAAATAACTCTAGCTTCCACGTATCCTTACGCATTTTGATGCGACTTAATGCATTAGGTTATACGTATGGAGGTCGTCTAGGGATCCAAATTAATGACAAGTAAAAACAACCGAGTTGCAGAAAATCCTGTAATTGCGAGAGTACCACGTGGAAGTTTGTACAAACGTTTTTGTTTTGTTTATTTACTGCCAAGATTCTCGCATGCTAGACTAAAATGTAGTGACGAGTTATACAATGAAATGCATTCCAGAGCCGACAGACGACAGGAGACGACACGACAATCAGACAAAATATGCAGCCAGCTGGGCCATCTTGTCCTTGGGCGGTCGCCCGCCATGGCGTCCGCCTCGTCCAGCGCCGCCGCCCCCAGCAACAGCACCAGGACCTCCAGCGGCAGCAGCATTGGGGCCACCACGAGGCGCATTTGTGCGCACCTGGCGCGAGGCAACAGCGCGATGCTTCTCGACGAGGTGCGAGAATTCGGCAGAGCAGAAGATGCAGCCAGTTTTCTCCTCGCTGCCATCCTTGAACTTGGATTTGTCCGATTTGTAGACGACGTTGACGAGCTGGGCGCCGCAGTCGCTGCACTTGGTGTCTGTGTGAATCGAAGGTCAGAGGATTAACCAGTTGAGAGGACGCAATTGAAGTGAGATCGCTTCCGCTTACCTTCCACTGCTATTTTGGTGGCGCCCTTAAAGCAGTTGATGATGACGTCGCAGCGATTGCAGCCGAGCTTCCAGCTGGGCGAGTTCGTGCTGTCCAGCACCAGGACTCCCGTCTCGCACTCCACGCAGCTGGAGATGCCCAGCGTGTTCAGCGAGTGGGGGCAGGTGGGATGCGTGCAGGTGTTGCAGCCGCCAAACTTCGGCATGTCCCTGAACGGCGGGTGGTTGTAGCAGTACGGGCAGAACGGATACGAGCGCCCCTTGACCCCCGTGGAGAACGCCAGCAGACCGAAGTCGTCCAGCGGGCACTTGAACTCGCGGTACACCTTCACGTTGCCGTTGGGCAGCGTGTAGTTCTCGTCGCAATGCGAGCAATACAAGCGAGCGGGTTTCGTCTGCAAACAGAGAAGAGAAGACAAGAAATTAGATCAGATCGTCAGAGCCAGGAGAATTATGTGCCAATTGTCCATCCCTCGCATAAATGTGGGAATGAAAGTACACAACTGCCAGAAGTGCACAAATACATCTAGTGTACACTATATCAACACACGGAGTAGTTTTTTGCCTCATCGGGCAGATCTTCAGCGCTGTATGCCAGAATTTTGAGCCTGTTTGTGGTATAAGCAGTTTCGCTACTGGTTACCACTGACTTAGAGTTTAAGCAGCTGGACTTCAATGTCGCCATCTATTCCGACTTGACATTTGTAGATAGTATTTATTATCAATGCAGAGCTGCCATTGAGGTGGCTAAGGCGTTTGGGTTTGGCCAAGACGATTTGCCAGACTTGACAAACGCCAATCGAAGTTGTAATGTTTCCTTCTCTTCATAAATATATGTATATCAAACAATAGTATATCTGCAAAGTTGCGATTAATAGATGAGCATTTAGTGTGCCACTCACCTGGATGTACTTCATGTAGCGCCTGCACTTGCCGCACCGCGAGTGCGCCTTGCCGGACTCGGCGAGGGGCGAGAACGAGGACTCGAAGAGCATGTCCATGCTGGCGATGTTCTGCACGAAGAACATGAACTTGAGCTTGAAGATCTTGGTGGCATGCCGCCGCACGTCGTTGAAGTCCGCCGAGCCCTTGGCGATGAGGGTGAGCATGCGCTCGACCTCCGAGCGCATGGTGGGCAGCACCAGCTCGGGATCGATCTTCTGATAGCCATGCACCAGCACAGTGCCCAGCGTGGTGGGGATCAGCTTGCGGCCGCTCTCGATGCGCACGTAATTGCGCTGGCAGATGTTGTTGATGTGCACCGGGATGGAGGCGTCGGTGCCGATGGCGTGCTGCTCCATCAGCGTGATTAGCTCCGCCTCGGTGAGGTAATCGGGCGGCCCCGTCTGGCTCTCGGCGAGCCGCACCTCGTTGATGGCCACCTGGCTGCCCTGGACGAAGGGCGGCGCCGGCTCGTCCTTGCCGAAGGCCTGCCACGTCATCACCTTGGTGAAGCCCGCGTCGAGCAGCACGTTCGCCGTGCACGAGAAGCTCTCGATGCCGGCGCGCAGCTTGGCGGTTGTGGTGCGATACTTGAGATCCCGCGACACGGTGCCCATGAAGTGCCGACAGATGAAGTCGTAGACGCGCCAAGTGTCGCGGTCGAAGTCGTTGCGCGACGCCAGCTTCATCGGCGTGATGGGCGGATGGTCGCCCGCATCCTTGCCCTTGCGCGGCGTCTGAAAGTCGCCGGCAATCGCGCGCGCCTCCTCCCCGAACTCGCTGGAGGGCTGCAGCACCCGCAGCACCGCGTGCAGATCGAAGTTCTCCGGATACTGGTTGGTCTCTGTGCGCGGATAGCTGATGTAGCCCTGCGTGTACAGCCGCTCCGCCACCTGCATCGCCTGGAAGGGCCCGATGCCCAGCCCCGAGCTGCAGATCCGCATCAGCTCGACGGTGTTCAGGGCCTGCGGCTTGCTCTTGAACGACTCCTTGCTGCTCACGCTCTCCACGCTGCCACAGAGAGAGGGAAACATGTCGTTAAAGTATAACTTCTATGGTGGATATATCAATTTAAACATATACAAATATGTATCCAATAAATGTGGATCTATTAACCCTAGATACCTAGACACGTCAATTGTAGGACAACAATTATGTAGAGATATCTAAACACATACAAATGTGTATCTAATAAATACAGATTTACAAAATAGCCCTAGATACATACATGATTGAATTGTAGGATAACAATTATATAGAGCTATCTAAACCTAAACGTATAAATATGTATCTAACTGTACACTTATCTATTAACCCTACAACATCTGTTACTCCTCCTGGAATAAATCGTCACAATACAGTCTTCAAATAATGAAGTTGCTTAACTTCATGAATGTGGGGAATGGACTATAATTTAATGCCTACACAAAACAATAATTGTATTCAAAATATTACATTGCTTTAACAATTAACGTAACTATTGAAAATGAGAATGTAGTTTCTTTGAGTATTGATAATAAATCAAAGCATAAATACCGATATCTAAATAATCAATTCAATAAGAACTGCTAGGCGAGATAGTAACAACATTGGGAATGGATTCTGGGAACTTCATGACGATCAGAAGTATGCAAGTACATAATAAGTAATGGGACTGCATTCCTCTAATGTTGCGCTGATCTCACTGAATGTGTAATAAAGTAGAGTTGAAGAATGGTTTACATGACAACAATATAATTGTGGTTGGCGACTTACGTGGCTTCTTTGTGCTCCTTGACGCGGTTGAGCAGCATGATGGCGATGTCCTTCTTGAAGACGCGCCCCCGCGCCCACTCGAGCGTGACCTCGGGCTGGCCGGCGGACAGCTGGAGATACCAGAAGGTCTCGGGCTTGAAGTTCTGGATGTCGTCGTGCCGCTTCACGCAGAAGCCGAGCGTGGGCGTCTGGCAGGGACCGTAGGAGATGAGGGAGGAGTCCAGGTCGCCGTAGCGTCCCTGAAAGAACTTGGTCTGGAAGCGTGTGAAGGCGCAGCCGATGCGCAAGTCCAGCTCCTGCCGGGCGTCCACAGACTTGGCCTCGTTCTCATTCGGATGCCCCAGCGTCTCCATGGCCCCCTTGATGTCCTTGTCCGTGATGGCCGAGAAGTGGGCGCGATACGTCACGTTGCGGCTGTAGACATTGTGGATGACGTGCTGCACGGCGTCCATCACCTCGTAGCAGATGTTCTCGCCCTCCTTGTCGCAATCCAGCCACAGCACGAGGAAGTCGCAGCCGCGCGCCTCGTGGGCGAGGAAGGCGCGCATCTGTTGCTTGGGCGTGCACTCCTTCTTCTCCGTGGGGCAGTTGAAGAGCTCCACGGGATCCACCTTGTCCCACGACTGGTACTTGCTGGTGAAGTCCAGCGACATCACGTGCCCGCAGACCGACGTCATCCGGAAGTGCACCGCGCCCTCGCTCCTGAAGTGTCCCGTCCATTCGTGCGTCGAGCAGCCGTTGTTGCCTAAGAGGTTTATCCATTTAATTGAGTATTTGTTGCACTCAGTACTCATTGCTTACCTCGCTTCGCTGTGCAGCGGCCGTTGGAGAGGATGGCGGCCAGCGAGGCAGCCAGCGATGGCTTCTCGGCCACCATCAACACATTCTTCATGGCCGCTAAAACTGATCTGATGATCGCACGCACTTCTCTCCCTCTCACTCTCACTGGCTCGCTCTCTCTCTGTCACTCTAACGCCTTTTTCTCTGCTTTGCACCGCAGCTCAACTACATGTATGTACGTGTGTGTGCCAGTGCGTGGGTGTGAGCGAGGAAGCTGCCGGTCTTTTGTTGTTGTTAGCGTCGCCTGCTCTCTGCTCACACGTTCGCCGTCTCGCGCAATTTAATTTCAATTGTTTGCTGTTATACACACTGCACAACGCTTGACACTTCTTGCTGTTTGCATCAAAAATGTTTTTGCGAAAACACAAAAAAAGAACTGTGTAGCGTAGCTGCGTTCGTTAGTGATGGGCTGCGTAAAATGCGCTAATTTTTGACAAGCGAATATACCGAGTTACCAGCAGAGTTGCATTTTCTGCGCGCGCACAGCCACATTTAAAAGACATTTAATTTTTACGGTTTCACATTATGCACTATATGCAAATTTAGTAATAAAAACAATAGTAAATATAAAAATAAATTTATATACGCTTGCACGCACAGTTGTCTAATATACGCTCAAGCGGCTTAATGCTAAATATACTAAAATATCAAAAATATAAGGTAGGTTGCTCGCCAGTATATCGATTGCGCACCGTTTGCGATTTGTCGATATGCGAGCGTTGCGCAAGCTATCGACAGCGCTTTTGCTTTTAATTTAATATTTATTAAAATAAAGTAACGTTTAAATTATGAAATTATGTTTGGTTGCTGCTGTGTCTCTGCTGCTGCAGTTTGCAAGCTTTTGCTTGGTGACAAAGTACCATCGAAAGCTTGCCACTTCAAATGGCGCGCCAAAGGTGGCAGCACTGGTCATAGAAACAACCACCCAGCTCTGGGGGCTCTCCCACACACACTCAAACACACGCACACGCACACGCACAGTGGACTGCAGATGCAGCCAGAGCCAAAGCCAAAGCAGAGCCAGAGCCGCAGCCACCGCTACACTGTTTGTTGCTACTCAGTTGAGTTTTGGCCGTGAGCGTGTTCAGGTGCGCGTCATTGTCTCTCGTCGTCGTCTGTCGTCCGTCATTGTTGTTGTCGTCGCTCGCTTTCATCGTCATCGTCGTCGTCGTCGTCGTCGTCGTCAGCGGTGTTGCCCCGTCTGTTGTTTACGTGTGTGTGCGTCTGCGTCTGAGTAGTGTACGTTTTTGTTGTTTTTTTGTCGTTTTGTTTTTTTTTTTTGTATTTTTGGCGACGGTTAGCAAAAATTTTTGAACGCATATACATACATATTTAGAAATATATATAAAATATATGTTCACGAATACAAATTGAAAAACAAAAAATATTTAAAAGTTTTTCACATTGAATGCGAGCAGAAAAGTTCGTTGTGTTCACCTTAATACTTTAATACAACAACCATCAACCAATACCAACAACAACACATACACACGAATTTAAACATCATCTGTATACATTTTGGGCTTTTGACGTTTTTTTTTTTCTGGCCAGCAAAGCGTAGCGCGGCAGGCAGCAAAGTAAAAGCAGAAATTGAGAGTTGTTTTTTTTTTTTTTTGTGTAGTGTTTGTTGTGTTGACTGCGCTGCAGCAACAACAACAACTGAACAACTAAACACATCAACGACGGGAGCATGGGCAACACTAATACTAACAGTCGCACCTACGCATTATGGGCATCACCGGCGGCAGCAGCAGCAGCCGCCGTCGCTGCCGCCGTCAACAACTGTCGCTTGGCATGCCGTCGCTTTCTTTTGCGTGCCCATGCTCACCTCACACACCCACACGCATACACGCATACACGCACACACGCACACAGCCAGTCATACACATACACTGTGCACATATGCGCTCTCTGTCGTCCGTTGCAAATTTGAATATTCGCCTGCAGTTGTGGCTTGAATGAAATTTCTCCACTGCGATTTGACATGTTTTTTTTTGTTTTTTGGTTTTCGGTCTGTGAATGAATTGCACAAACAACAAACCGAAATTGATGTTTATTATTTTTCCGCTGTTTGCTGAGCATAGAAACTTGTCCTCAATTCACTTCCAAAAAATCAACAAATGGAATAAAAACTCGTTTTTATGAGCTTTGTTGTTGGTGGAGCTTAAAGTTAATGGTTTTTGCACATTTCATAGTTGGCATTATTGTTGTTGTTCTTCTTCTTCTTCTTCTAATGAACGACAGAACAATGGGCAGCACTAAGCTGAAGCTGAAGCCGAAGCTGAAGCTCTGCTTTAAGCTGCTCTTTGAGCTCGCTCTCAGTTGCGCTCTCTCTCTCGCTCTCTCTCTCTCAGCAACAAAGTTGAAGGCCTTTTTGCATACGGACAATGTTACGAGTAGTAACAACAACAAAAACACAGACCCTAGACATAAAAATGTTAAACTGGTTTGCCGTAAAAATTGTTGTTTTCTTTTCATTGGTTTTTACAAGCACACACACGCATACATATGTAAATATGTATATGCATACATATGTATGTATGCGTATGTGTGTGTCTCTTCAATTTTGACGTCATTTTGCGCAATGAAATCGCAGCAGAAATGCAATCTACAATCTACAATGGACAATAGTCATTATGTTATTTGTTACGTTCGCAAAGCAGTAACAACAACAACAACAATAACACGATTCCAATTGAAAGCTCTGCAGCAGCAGGAGGAAGGGGAAGACGCGACGCTGAGACTGAGCCTGGGGCTGGCAACAGCCACAGCAGCGAGAGCGAGAGCGAGAGCGCAACTGATCGCAGGCGAAAGCTCAGCTTACACACACACACACACTCGCATACACACACACACATATGGGCAGCACTTGTGTTTACCTGTCTAGCTTGCTCGCTCTCGCTCTCGCTCTCTTTGGTTCTCTCAATAATACGTTTGTTAACTCTCTCACACAGCACACGACATGAGGAAAGTTCATAGTATTTAAACACACACACACACACACACACCCTCATACACACACCAACACATACATCGTGCAAAGAAACAACAACAAATTGAAAACAATGCATTGGTTCAAATCAAAAACTACGCTCGTCTTGAGAATGTCCAAACTCAAAAGAAATTAGCAATAAAATAAGTGCTATCCCCCCGCCGCTGCCCAAAAGCTAAGAAGCCACAAATTAAAATTAACACACCTATAAAAGGCTGCAACAACAGCTCAGCAACATCAGCAACTCAGCAACATCAGCCATCAGCGAAGCTAGCAACAAAACGGCCGCAACATGTTGTACACGCTAAGCAAAGCAACAACACGAATTCGACTCAAAAGGCAACAGCAGCAACATTTCAAAAACCGCTGGCTTTGGAGCTTAACGGTTTTGACTGCATTTTGTGCACAGGTAAGCAACAATAAAACCAAAAAAACAAAATTTTTTCTTTTCACGCGCGATCCACAACTTTCTTTTGACTAGCGCCTTAAATGCTAAGCAGCATGCTGCTTTGGGCTTAGCAACATGTGTATCCATGGCATGCGAGAGGGAGAGCGAGTGAGAGCGATTGATTGCAAATCACAGCTGCACTTGCTGCTGGTCTCGCTCTCTCACTTCCACTCCCACTCTCTGCGTCTGTTCTTGTGCACGTGTTGTTGTTGTTGTTGGTGCTGCTGGAGTCTCTCATTGTTTTGTTAGTGGAGCGCACATTTCCCATGTTAATTAAATTCAATTATTTCGCATCGTGTTTTCGGTTCTGTTTGTGCGCTTGCAAAACTTGTATTCCACAGCAGCAACCACATACGGAAGGGGCGCTGAGAGGGGGGGCGGGGAGGAGCTGAGCGGAAGGGAGTGTCGTGAGAGACCTTGAGAGTTGGGCAAGCGAGCGAATTATTTGCAAGCCAGTTAAAGTGAATGAAATGAATATGCATTCGATACTGACAGTAACAGCAACAGATACAGATACGGATGCATTTGTAGATTGAGATACCCGCATGTCGACGATCACAAGATACTTTTGCACTACAGTTTTTACTGCTCGTCAATTGGCAATTGGCAATTGGCAATTGCATAGGCGCCCTCCTAATGAAGCCTTCCACATGAATTGATTATCTACCATTTTTCGGCTGTTCGCTTTTGCTTTTTGCAAATCGTGAGCGAGCTCTGAATCAATCAATCACGATTAACCAGAAACCAGAAACAGAAACTGAAAAGCCTCGTCTATCAGGCTAGGCGGCAAAAGTTGAATTTTGACAGCAAACATCATAGCAAAATAATAAATAACGTGTTTTAAGCATGTGCCTAATTGATGTTTAGCGAGAAGCTTTAAAAAACATTCGCTGTATAAATTTGAGTTCTTCTGATTCTAATACTCCAAGAATCATATTCGAAAGAACTGTATAAGAGAATGTATTTTATTACATTTTTCTATATATTTAAAGAGTAATAATTTGTAGTTACTTTTCTTGTATTAACAAACCCTGATTTGAATCGAGTTGAATAAACTACGTAACTACGTATACGTAATCTAATTGTAATAATACAAAAATTGAGCAATTTTGATTTTATTTTGATAAATACCTTAATTTCTAATGAAAACTGCGTTGAGTGTCTTTTCTTGTATTCTATTTGACATGTACATATGTATGTAAGGAAATAAATATGATACTTTTAATACTCAAATAAATAACCGACTGTTTGCTACTTAGTGTGAAGATATTTTCAGGAATTTTTGTCAAAATGCTTTTGACATTTAATTATTATTGATTTCAAAAGTTGTTTTAAATTGAATTATTATTTCTATGAAAAGATTGTAAGCATTTTCATATGTGCTGGTCAGTAATTATTTGACATGATTTTCGTCGATTACACTTTCCGGGAATTTCCATCGTCTTTAGTATTTCTATTGTTTTCGCTGAGCGTGAACGAATACCGATTACCAAATGATTACCGATGTACTATAGTCAGCAGGAATGTTCTCATTAGAGCGCTCTCCCGCGTAATAACTCAACGCGCAGCAAAGTCGTAAAACGTAAACTAAATAATGGCTGTAGGGTCTAACTAACTAACTAACTAACATTAGGGCAAAGCAGCGTCACGTAGTCGTCATAAAGAAATGGAGAAACATGTTGAGTACTTTAGTATTTGGGATCAATTTACGAGGGCCGCTCGAAGTAATTTCGCAAATTGTGCGCAAGCATCGAAGAGATATATTATACATATGTGCGAGTAGAGTCGTAGTTCCGTTGGTTCTCGATTGCTCAGAGAATCGCAGAAATTGTTATTGTTTTGTCTATTCGATAAATGGATGCAAATATTCGCCATTTAGTCACATACGACGAATTAGCAGCCGTCGAAAACACGGCCCAAAAGTCACGTATGCCGCACGGCGCACCCGCTTTCGTATACATATACAAATTGGGAGTATACAGATAGTATATACTTTTATACCATATATAACTTTTTTTTAATATTAATGTACGTATCTGCAGTGGGTTGAGCAGGCAAACATTGCACTCAGGTTTGTCTGGTTCAGCGAACTGTGTGCAAAGCAAAGTTGTTGCCCAACCAAAAGCAACAAAAATATTGGCTGTTGGTTTAGCGTCTGTTTTTTACTTGTTTATCGCAGATAGTTGCTCTTCTTCTTCGCCTTTATCAAGTGAATTTCGGTCTGTAACCTATAGTGATCAGGCTTGAGCTCTCCTATCAGACAGATTAAGTTCTCGGGTTTTCTGAATCAGATCTTGAACCCTTCTCTAATTCGTTCTGAAGTCGAACGACTGCCCGAAAACAAATTTAACGCCAATTAAGAGATATAAGTTTCTCATTTTATCAAAATAAAATAATGTCGCATCATAAAAATATCCAATTTAAAGTCATTTTATCGTTTAATGTCGGACAAAACTGCCGATTTTATAGTATTTGAAAATCTCAACAATTTAATGAGCATGCATAGATAATTTAAAGCGGCAAAAAGGTATGCCAGATATGGTCAGCGATAGCGAGCGTTATCTGCAGATTGAAGATACATATTTTTGAAATGCATCGTCATAGCGAAGCAGACGCTGTTTGCCGACAAGCAGAGCCAAAGTTTATCTTCAGCTGGCGCAGTGCGGATAATGCCAAAGATACACAGCTACAGCTACAGATACAGATACATATGGCTAGGAGCGAAGGGTTAAAGCGCAAATTGCGGCCTAACTGCGATTGAAAACAATTAGACACAAACTGAAACTGAAACCAAAACCGAGACAGAAACAGAAACAGAAACAGAAGCGAGGCCAATTGGAATGGGAATCGGAATTGGGAATTGGTTGTGGAATTATGTCTGGTCTGGTTTGAACCGATCAGCTCTGGCTGATGGCTTTTGTTTGTTTAGCGTCAGCTTTAGCTTTTGCTTTTGTTTCTCGCCTGCTTGCTTGTTTGGTGGTTGGGCGTGGACTCCATGGCAATTAAATGCAGACAAAGGCCATGGCCACAGATGCGTGTCGCAGATAAAATCCGCCCAGCAAACAGCAAGCGGCCACGTGTCTGTCTGAATAATTGGCCGAGAGCAAGAGTGAAGAAGGCGGCAACAGCAAATCAATTAAGCCGCAGCACAGCTGAGGCTAAGAAGCGATCGTCTTAGCAGGCAACACACCGAAAATAGAGCGCAACATCAACGCAAGACTGTTTTACGTGTTTGCCGGAAATGTGGCATCAAATGCAAAAAGCAAAGCCAGCAGCGAATTGGATAAAGGAAAAGGAAAAGTGAAAAGCCGAGAAAAGAAAACACAAACAGGCAACCAGGCAACGAGGCAACGAGACCACTTTGAAGTGCCAGAGACATCGGCATCGGCATCGACATCGGAAATGGCAAACGCCACTCTTCGTTGACTGCACCAAATTGATGGACAGGGAAGGACAGGGAGACATTTCTTACGTCGCATCGCATTTATGGCATGCTGTCTTCGTTCGAGTCGCTTTCGAGTGCTGACAACTCGCACTGAACACCACTGCACCTAAAGTCGCGGAAGTATTTTGCACAGCAATCAATTGCAGTGCAGCTGGATAATAAACGCAGTCCAAGAACGTCTCGAGGAGCAGAGCGAACTCTGAATACCCTACACTAACCTATACCTTTAATATATATTATTCATTCATTCAGTCAAACTATAACTAAATAATACAATTAAATAGACCCATTTCAATAGTTGACTTATTTTCCCATGATATCATTGCAGACTTACTTGAATATTTTTTAAGTTCAAACAGCATAATAATAATTTTAATGGTTTGCACAGTTCAAATACATTTGAAAACAGACATTAAATGAGATCGAATATATCTGAGGCTAAAACTAAATGAAAATCTGTAATTTCAATGGTTTTGTTAGTCTGTGAAATTTTAAATATACATAGTTATACATATATAGTTATACATATATAGTTATAAAACCCTATCCCTATGTTTTGTACCGAAAATGTATTCACAATTCAAACTAATTTAATATTTGAGATATTCTGCAATCGCTAAACGTTTAACGTTCAACGTAAACGGTGACGATTTCGAGTTGTTGCACTTTTAAGTTAGAAAACCAACAAATTAGAACGTCACAAAAGACATGAGATGGGCAGACGACCCGTTGGAAAGTGTGCGATTTCGGATATTCGTTGCTGCCTCCCACACTCTGGCAACCAAGGGTGACTTTTGATGCATTGTGAGCGTTTTGTTTAGTGTAGTTTAGTTCTTTCTCTCTCTCCCTCTCTCTCTTTCTCTCTGTCTCTGTCTTTGTGACGCTTAATATTTAGTTGAATGTTGCAAGTGTAGCATGAATCATGCATTTCCACGATGGACTGAGGCGCTGAGACACGACGGCACCGAGGGTGAACTGCCCCGCCCCCATTCTCCGCCCCTTGGCCAGTGGATATTTCGGGCTTTTGGGATTCGGGCGAGTTCAGTTCAGCCCTCGTGTGACGCTAGTTTTTGCGCCCACTTCAACTTTATTAAAGTCATTAGACACTCACAGTCCACATACGAAATACACTCGAAGAAAAATGTCTACAATAAACTCGTAACATTTGTTGCTCTACTCAAAAGTGAGTTGAATATTTGCACCCATTTGTGTTGCACAGTTGCTCGACTATTTGGCACAGTGTATGGCGCAGTAATTACATTGCTGCTGCCGCTCGAACAGCAGTACACAAAACATGTCGAAAATGTTCGTTAAATTCGCAATAGCTTTGCTCTAAAGCAAAGTTCATAGAAATATTACAGCATGACGCGCAGAGTGAAGTGTATTCGACTGCCAGACACCCGGTACACCGAGCAGAAACACTCATGCCAAGTGCTAAAAATGCAGTTAACCCAAATTTAAGCAATTACATAAAGTTCACAAAAAATTGTTCTTTTTAGATTCTGTCCAAAAAATATTTGAATAAACCATTTATTATTAAAAATCGATCGATTGCAAAGAAACATTTTTTGTCCAATTGGTTTAAAGCAAAGTTTCAGTATTACATTTAAAATTGTATTTTCATCGAAGGTAATTACAGACGGACCAGCAAAAAAGATTCTGGGTTAATTAAGCAATAAATTCAGTTCGGAGGCAAAAAGATTTTCTTGTTGGGAAAATCAAATCAGCGAGAAGGTTAAATATTTTTGTAGATTCGTAAAAAACTACATTAATCCAATGATCTAAAAACGTCGGTTACATTGTAAACAATGAAACGGTTTCATTCATTAAAAACATATCCTGATATGTCGCTATGCCGTGAAAAACTGTTGTAGAAAAGTATTGTATATAAAATCATTCGCATAATCATTAATCTTCTACATTTCATTCAATTAGGGTTGGATGAGATTATGAGTATTTACCATAATCAAAGATATAAACGTAAAATCTAACGACACGTCTTGAGCAGCATCTACAAATTAAAGAATTGAATCTAAATCAAGAAATAACGAATTTGAAATATGACCTTTTTTTAGTGGACGAGATAACTTAAATATTTCGAAGAGACAGAAAATTATAATTATTAATAGTTACAATAATCACAGATTACAAGTGTAAAATCCAGCAACAAACGAGATCTTTAAATATTAGAGATCAAATATAATGGATTACTTGCGAAGGGCGTGTATTTTCGATAAGACAAGATATCAGATGAAATTTAGTAGCCGGACTTCAATCAAATAAGTGTTTCCTGCGATTGTGTTTGATTTTAGAATCCGGGATCACGATGAAATCCGGCAGACCGATCGGTTCAATAAACATCGCTTTAAACTTGCGCAATAGATTGTCATCGGTTGTTGTATTACAAGGATGTTGTTGAGGATCTTTTGGATCATTTGGATGTCCTTGCTTTGATCCTGTTGCAGCTGTCTTTAATCTCTTTGCATTGCGCGTCTTGACGAAGAATCCATCATTCGGATCGTTTTGTTCTGGTACTGGAAATCGCGCCTCCATTTTTAAATACACGTGAATTTTTATAAAATTGTAAATTTGTAAAGGATCAAATTGGATTTAAAATTTTTGTACTTTGTTGTCTTGTTGCTTTGAACTCTGAGAAATGAATGAACATTGTGTTGAAAGTCGAACAAAACCCATTGGAACTTGATTTCCAGGCACACTGGATGTTATTTTCCTAAAGTACAATTAATAATAATACTAAATCATCAACTGGCAAATATTTGAACCGATCAAAACTAAACTAAACTAAACCCTTTCGCTTCTTCTCGTAATACACCTGTAATTAGCATATTTAAAAGGCAACAAAAATGATGAAAATGAAATTGAAATCGATTTCGACAGTGCAACGCCGCATAAAGCAATAAGCAATGTGCTAAGCACAAGGAAATCCCTCTCAATATTGCAGACTGCCAGATACTCTGTACAAATTAAAATATACAGAACAAAATCGAAAATCAACTTTTGAGATTATGTATTTGGAGGGTCAAATACAATTGGGAGAGTGAAATACATTTCTGAATAAATATTAAAATCGAATGAAATAGTTCAAGTAACGAAAAGTTCATTGGATGGCTCCAATGTGTGCAACCACCCGCTGCAGACCAGTTTACAGGGTGTGGGCAGCAATGAAGGCGAAACAAAAGAAAAACTAAAACAATAAAACCAAATCAACTGCAGTGGGAAAACACGCTGCACTCGACGTCGTTTGCCTAATTGAAATTTATTGAGTGCTCATTGCAATTGTTGTTGTTGTTGTTGTTGTTGTTGTTGTTGTGGGGGAATGTGGGTCTTATGTGGGGGTCTTAGGGGGTCTTAGGGGGTCTTGGGGATTTGTAGCATAGGCCCAACTATAGTACACTTGAGGCTGCTGCTGCTGTGCTTCAGGGGCGGCAGCGTCTGTTATGATTACAGGATATTGCCCCTTGACTTTATTATTTCTGATTTGCCTCTCGGCCATCTGACCCCCTCCCCCTCCCTCATCCCCTCTCCCCTCTCCTACGCTCCTCCGCTTCGTTGCACTCCATTAGCCTGTTGTCTGCAGCCGCTTCCCGATTGTGCGTCGTGGGCGCCGTTCGAGAGCTTAATGCCATTTTAATGAAACACTTCAGGAAGTGCTTGAGCTATTAATGTAGTGCAAATGATCGCAGCAAGAATGCCAGACAGCTTCTTGGATCATTATTATTTTAAACATAAATCCCAAATCGTAGTTCGATCCATTTTGTGTACAAATATACTTGTAGATAAACCACAATATACCAAATATACAATATACAATATATCAACTTGTTTCTTCATGCGATCGCCAACAAGTTTTCAGGAAATATTTATTATGCGAACTCAAACAGTGTGACCAGATGAAGCAAAACAGACCCCAGGTCAGCTGCAGATTGTTCTGAGTTCTGTGTCATTTACTCGTTTGTTGTGCGGCATGTCAATCAATTGATGCATGGCCCAGTGATGGGTGCGTGAGTCACGCTCGCATGAACTATCGCTAATTGGCAGTGTGGCCAGAGCTGTGTGCCCTGATTGACACCTGGCAGCGAGCAAGAGGAAGAGCCTCTAAAGGCAAAAGAACTAGGCTATATTAGCGCATCTGTCAGTCAAAGAGCTTGACACTTTGGCAGTTCTGACAACTGAGCAGACGACTGAGTGCGGAGTGAGTGTTTGTGAATGGACTTGAATAAGTAATGCATTCTGAGCAGTGGCACATGCAAAGCTATCATAACAGAAGCCACAGAAGCTATATGTATATTCTTTTGCTGCACTCATTGGACATGCTCTGAGTCTATTCGTTGCGCAATTACCACTCGAAATCGAGCACTCATTTCCGCAGCCCACACACCCAAACACTCACACTCACACTCACACTCACACTCACACTCATTCACACCCACATGACTCGCAGTCGACGGTCGCAGGGTGTGAATTCATTTGTAGTTTTAATTATTAGTTTCTGGCATCGAATAGTCGAATGCTGAATTTGCCATGGACAGCGGAAGGGAAGATGGAAGGGGTCCGGGTCAGCGAATTTCAGTTGAAAACGGGTTCAGGAAATGCGTGCCATGTACGCATAATGACCGATTTCGATTTCGATTTCGATTTCGAATAGCCCAGGGGCGAGGGTGACTCTCAATTTACTTCTTGCTTATTTTTTTGGGCTCGTCCAACCCCTGCAATTGAGTCGCGTCCCCCTCGCTGTTGACCTTGATGTGATCCGCCGTGCAGGCGGATATATCCCAAAGCAAACTCAATAAAGTCCAGCAGACTCTATGAAAAACAATGACAATAATTTGATGAAAAGATAAATAAACGATAGCTGCGAATCATATCAGTTCCTGAAACATTTCAGAGATGAAAGCTAATGCAGAACAATTCGATTAGAGTTTACTTGGCATTGTGTTTGATTGAAAAAAGACGAATTTGTAAATTTCAATTTCAATTACTTGGCTTAAAGATTAGATGAGTTATTTTTGCAAGTTAATCGCTTGAGAAACGACTTTGAAAGAATGTGAATTGCAGATCGGTGGAAGGTAATGCGCCCGGAATAAATGAATAATATGAATGCATTCGAAACAAATCATGGCAGTCAGGAAGTTCTTAAGGGATTGTCTCGATTCCGGTCTGTCTGTAAGTACTATAATGTGCATATTTTGCAAGGCTCTAAAGCCGGAGTCGAGAGTTGATGCCAAGTGCACGTCTGTCTATATTTCGTTGGGCAATTATATCGTCTGCCTGCCACGTAATTTACGACTCCCTGGTGCATAGTTTTGCGCATCCCTCGCTGCCTGCTGGCTGTGTTGCACGTCTTGAGTCGCCGCCTGCCACAGTTGCATGCAACTGCAGGTTAGGCAAACGTTTAGCATACGAGGCGAGCCGTCTAAACTGTTTGCATAAACAGCGAGCGCACTCGAGGAAGCGAAGGAGGCGGACGTGAACTACGTGCTAAAGTGCACTGGAAGCTGTTGCCGCCAGCGAATTGAATGCGCCAAGAAGGCGGCAGGGGGGAGGGGAGGCCTTTGTAATTCGCAACCCGTTCGAGCCACAATTGAGTTGGCTTGTTGCAAGCGATTGCCACGCCCCCTTGCCACGCTTGCCACGTGCCACAGTTGCCTCACTTTTAATGTGCAGCAAATCACAACAGACAGGCCGGCAGCAGTGCAGCCAGTTTAGCTCTTTTCCCGCTACATCTGTCCTCATTACACCGCATTGTGATTTGCATCAACAAGTTTCCCGAATTTGCCGCAAAAAACAGATGGAACAGCATTTAAGGAAACTAAATAAAATGCAATGAAATCATTGTGCGATCAGAATAATTCATTCAAATTAAGTTGAAGCGCTAGTTAAAATAAGCTAACCATTTAAAAAGTGTAAAAAATATCACAACTTTTGAATAAATGTAATCGCAAAAATGCATGCGAAACGTCACAAAAAATGTTGTCATTATGCGTCATCGCTCAGTTTACCATCTCGCCATCGCAATTTGCCACGTCTAGCAATATCAACTCTACGTTAATATCTTTGAAATGCCATTATAAGGGGTCTGCAAATATTCAAGCTCTTTATAACTTTTACTTGAAGAAAAAAACAATAAATGTGCTTAATGATTATCAAAAAATAATAATTACTTTAGCTTAATACAGCTGGTGCTAAATGATTTTACAATTATTCCAGGCATTTTGGGAATTATATTTTAGTGAAAAAATAATATTAAAAATGTGCTTTATAGCTAATGTTTTGAATAATACAAAAAATGTTATGGCTTTATATCTAGTTGAATAAAATGCTGCATTTATTTGTAGCTACTTTGCAAGTGATTTCAAACAAATTCTAGCGCGGCTTAGAGCCGAATAGTTGGCAGCACTGATCAGCTTTACTCCTCGTCCCTCGTCCTTCGTCCCTCGTCCTGGCAGCGCGTTTTTTGTGGCCTGCATTTTCAACACTTTGCCACGCAGTTTTTTGTGTGTTGTTGCTCGCCTTTCCCAGGGGTAGCTCTCAGTCATAGTCATAGTCCTAGTGCTAGTGCTAGGCTAGTCGTTGTGTTCTCGTGTCTGTTATCCTGCCAGCCTGCCATCCTGCCGCGTCCTTTCAGGGTGAGTTCTGTGGCCTGGCAAATCTTGCAACTGCTGCTGGCTGCTGGCCGCTGGCGTCGCGTTGCCATTATTGTTTATCGATTGGCATTCGATTGGGCCTGCGGCAGATATATGTGTATATATATTTTTTGGACTGGCGACTCTGCCAATAACACGGCCTGTCATCGCTTCAAGGGTTGCTTTTTCCCTGTGTCCTTTATGCCTCTCCGCTCTTCCCTTGTTTTTTTTTGCGTGCCAACTTTACGCAACTTTAAAATCTCAATCTGCCAGCGGCGCATTTAAAAAGCTATCGAAAAGATTAACCGACTGATCGGAAATTAATCTGTGTTTTGCCAAGTCGCAGCGTAATTGAATAAAAGTTTTACTATTGCATCGTTTCGAAAATTCGAGTTATTAGACATAACAACATTTCTGCCTCTATTTAGACACTATTTTATTTAATTTTCCCAACAAGTGCTAAAATATTCTTTTTGTTTTTGTTTAATTCCTGTAAGATGAAAATTTTGAATACAAAAACTTTTTCTTGTGCAAAATTAAGAGATTGGTATTTGTTGATTATTTAGTGATTATTTATTTATAGAGAAAAATAAATTGTTTCTTAAAAGATGTTTCAACTAATGGAATTATTTTTAACTGTGCCACCCAATTGGAAATGTTTGCTTTAAAAAGAGTAGACAAACATTCTTCAACGATTTAATTGACTCGCTTGATAATGCTAATTTAGAACGTATATACTTAACTTCGATTTCGACTTGCCTAATACAACCTCTTCACAGTTTTCAAAAGTGAACAGATCTCAAAGTGTTTCAGAGTTGCGCTTTCATCTAGACAGATTGCCTGCCGCTCTCAGTCGGCGAGAGCTAAGCTTAATGACATTTCGAGCTGACTTTTAATCCCATTTGGGGGCTATCACAAATAGGAGCAGACGAGCATTACACGGGGGAGGGGCTTAAAAGTGGGCAACGAGTTGATTTAGATGCCAACAGATGTGACAACCCATCGTCGTTGTTTTCCCTTTTCGCCTTTTTGCCGGTCAGGTGATGATGGCAACGAAAATGATGCGGAAAAACTTGATGTTTTCCTTCTTCTTGTTTTTGTTTGCTGGTGTTGTCTGAGGAAAGGTTAATGCACCCACCCGTCCGTCCGTCCGTCCGTCCGTCTGTCCGTCTGTCCGCTCAGCTGAAACAACCACCCGGAAAATGCTGTCGCTTTTCCGGGCGACTCCGGCGGCAGGCGACATAAAAATTGAAATGTTTGCGCTCTAATTTCATAGCGCCAGGGGTTAAATGCAGCACGAGCAACAGCAGCAACAACAACAGCAACAAATGACATTAATAATGCTTAGCACAATTACAACAAACTCGCATTCGTAGAGGGGCAAAGCAGAAGAGCTCGCGTCGAGCATTTATAATGACAGCAATAACAATTCCGCTGCAGTCGCTCATGACATCAAATTAAGCTGTTCTCTCTCTCTCTCTCTCTCTCTATGTTTGCTCTATTTTTCTATATCTTTATTAGTTTTCTTGCTTCGCGATTTATTGCCATTGACATTGTCTTTAACATTTGTTCTCTGCTCGTTTTTGGACATGAAAACAATCTCAAGAATTTTCAATGTCAGTTCATTGTTCACCGCTTTGATTGATTGATTGACTGCCTGCCTGCCTGCTTGATTGATTGATTGCCCTCTGACAGCTTTGGCCAAACAGTTGTTCAACTCCATGCAAAGCACTTAATTCATATTTCATTGGACAAAAGCACAAACTTATGTTATCCATCCACGATATCTCGCCATTTCAAATAGTTTCTTGTGAAAAATCGCATGAAGAACAATTCAAACTGATACATTATGTTATAGCCGATTTCCCATACATGGAAAAGAGGTCAAGGAATGCAAATCCGAGAAGAAATATGCATATAATTGCAATTAATGCATTGCAATTATGTTATTAATATACACGATTCTCATCACACAATAAATTTGACTAATTTATTCCCGTTGCAAATCACACGGCTATTATTCTAGTTGCATAATTTATGCCGCTTGCAAATATTTAATTATTTTTTGTGCAATCACAGCATTGCAATTATATTTATGCGATAGATATCATTACGCTATTTATTGCCATTGTAAATATACACATTAAAAATGAAATGAGATAGTTTAGTCAAAATTTGCATAACCAATATTTTATTTAATTATAATACAAATAGTAATTGGAATACAGATATTTGTGTCCAATAATATTGTATTAACCCGTTGCTGATATTTAATTACTGTTATATATTTTTCTGCCCACAACTAATGTTCTATTTGTTCCTTTTGCAGGTATGTAACTCGATGTGAAGATACTTCCAAGTGGGGATGGTAACAAACCCTTTCGCCTCGGGTCGAGGACAATGCGGTAAGCTGAACTCGGGCTGAGATCTCGGCCTCTGCATTGCCTGCCGACAAGAGCTGACAGCAAGTGTGCTGCAGATACCAGCTGAAGCTGCAGCTGCAGATGCAGATGCAGATACAGATACGGATACATGGCGTGTGTGTGACGGATACTTAGAGTATCTGGCAATGCGTTTATGCTTGCGACTTGCGAGTCTTGTGGCCGCAATTCAAGTTTATTGCCACGGGGCAACAAAGGAAACTCACTCTGCGCAGTCAAGTGTTTTCGCTCTGAGTGGGAGTGCTCAAAAGGTGCCTGCTGCCCACAACTCTGCATCTGAATAGACACGAATGCGAATGCGAATGCGAATGCGAGTGTGAATACGAGGATGTAATCCGCATTTCGGATTCTCCCCTGGAGGCTAGCGAATTGTCTCTTGATGGCAGTTATTGACATTTAGTTACTTCTACTATCGATATTTTGTAACGAACAAAACTCATTCGAAATAAATCCAGAATGAAATGCAATCGATATATGTATGTATATCGATATGCGAGCTATCGACTATCGGGTTGCATTCTCTGTCCGCTTCGCTTCCCTTATCCCGTTTTTTAATTGCGAAAGAGAAATCGCTTTGCGTGCAATTATGCGTGGCGGAGAAGGCGACAAGCAACAACTCCTCGCAAATCCAACAGCCCCCATTTAAAGGAGGGGGCGTGGCACTCACACACACACACACGCACGCACATCAAACAGACGCCTATTCAGCGTGTTTGCTTGTTTGCCTCTTCCGTCTGTTTGTCGGCAGGCGACATTGCACTTGCCGGCAACCTGAGTCCGTGTCCCTCTTTTAATCTCCCCACTCTCCCAATTCTGCACTTCTCCCACTCTCGCCCACTCATCTCCCTCTTTGTTTTGCACTCTTTTGCTGTGGTTTATTTCTGTCGTCTGCCTGATTTCCGCTTTTTAAATGCTTCGCTCTATCCTCAGTTGGTTGCTCTCTCTCTCTCTCTCTCTCCCTCTGCCCTCTGCTGTCCTTCAACTCGTGTGTTTGTGTGTGTGTGTGTGCACACTATCAATGCGAAAGCAACTGCGACGCGTCGGCCGGCGGACCACGTAGCCTAAAACAGATTTATTGCCGTGGCTTATGCACTGCAGTTAATTTTGTTCGCACACTCATTAAAAGTGCGCTGCCACATAGCGGGTATTCTCGTCCTTGCTTCGCTGCAACATATACTATTTATATACTACATATATATGTACGTATACATATATTTTGTATCTTAAAAATCGATTTCACAATTAAGAGTTCAACATTAACACAAAACTCGAATTGAATATTGGCTTAACATTTCACAGGAAAGGAAACGTTTTCCTATTTTGTCTTGGAGCCTATAAATGACTCTTTCAGAATCGAAAACAATCGTTATGATAAAATTTGTAAATAGAAATTAAAATTTCATAATTCTTTTACAATTGCATTTTATTAAAATCAAAAAATAAAAGTCAACTATGTATTTCTAACGACTTGTATTCCTCACTTTTCATTCCTGCTATATATTCGCATCCGTCTGTTCGCTTGCAGTAATTGCTTGACTTTCCGCACTCGCTAAAATAACTCTCTGCTCTTAGCTACCACTTCTAAAATATATAACAGTCGAGCACAGTCCACATTGCAAGTTTTTAGCAGCTTTATTTTGCCCGCCCCGCTCAGTCTACTCGTCCATGCCATCCATCTCTCTGGCCGACTTGGGCAGGGCGCCCAGGTGCTAAATGGAACGGCATGCGCGACCCTGACAATTGGATGGATGGCTGGATTGTTGACTGGATGGCTGGCGAGCTAGCAGACTGGCTGGTGGGCAAAGGTAATGCAAACTGTCAATTGATCATTCAGCAAATAAATTAGCAGCTCGTTAAGAGTGCGAGCGACGACTCAACGACTGCATTACCAAAGTGTTATCGCACACTACTTTGCTTTATAATTGCGATAAACTGTGCAATAAAATCGAAGCTGTGAAGTAGCTCTCGAGTACAGTAAATACAGTAAATACCTTTGCCCCTTTACAATCAAATCAAATTCATCGAGGACTCACCTGCAAATTGACTAGACAAAAGTGTTGAAAGTCTGTAACGATAAAAAGTAAATTGATTAGAAACAAACATTCGAAAGAATCTAATCCACTGGGACATACTATAATTTTCACATACAATATTTATAGTACATATAATATTTCAAATAATACAAATTACCTAGGAACTGGTGATAACTCTCATCAGTCTTTTCCACTCTACTTTTCTGTCTCTAGCTCTTTCTAAACTGCATTAAGAGTTGATATAAGTGAATAATTGGCTTTATCTCTTCTCTATCTTCTCCCTCTCGTTTACGCTCTTCCTTAATCGAAACTAATCAGCTTTTCAATAGCCCAATCTCGAGTGCGAATGCGTCTCTCGCTTTCTGTCCAGCTGACGACTTAATTCAATCAATTAATGTTGACAGGGTGACCAGACCACAAGAAAGGGTCAACCGCAGTCCGGCCATTAACTGTTGCCGCCGCTGGTCACACTTCAATCCCATATGCAAATTGCTCTAATTGTGCGTGTGATGCTGCAACGGGGGTGGCTCAAAGGCTAATCAACCGGAGGTGGGGCTGGTCACACTTAATTGTGCAACACAAGAAGCAGCCAGAAGCCATTAAGGATACGGGAAAGTGGGAGGCGAAATGTTAAAAGCAAAATGATTAATTGCATTTGCAGGTAGTCAACATGAAAGCAGGCGAAAAACACCCAAAAGTTGTTGAAAAGAAATCAAAATAAACTCAAGACGTGAGCGAGAGCGAGAGCGAGAGAGAAGGCAATAGCACCCGCTTGGGCGTTGTTCTCAAAATAAATGTTGTAACTCAAAATACCCGGTAGTCAAAGCAGCAAGCTCGACTTTATATTAATAGATATGTATGTATGTATAATTTAAAGCTCCTGAGAAGTAAACGTAAAGTAGTAAAATCAAGAATATTATTAAATATTAAAAGTGTGTGTTAAAAGACTTTGGATTTCACTTCAATGTTAATGCAAAATCTTCTATTAGTTACAGTTTTAGAGGCCGAAAAATGTTAACAGCATAGCATCGCAAGTTTGAATGATGCTTAAAATAGAGACCCGGTATCTGACAGTCGAGTACTCTCTGTAGACTGTAGCTTTCCTTCGGGGGGTTGTTTTGCTTTCCGCTGATTAATTAAATTGAATTCTGTGCCAGTGTCGAAATCCGTTTAAACACAACTTTACTCAGCATACAGTAAAGTCCAAGTCCAACCCCCCAACGTACTTTCCCCTCTACCTATCCTCAGTCATCATCATCATCATCATCATCAAGACGACGAGTGTGTAGTTGATGTTGTTCTTGTTGTTTTTTTGGCTCCCCTCGCTGCGATTTTCGGGTGGTTTGCCTGATAATTCAAGCATTTCTCTCTCTCCTTCTCTGCTTCTCTCCTTCTCTGTCTCTCTGCTCTTTCACATTCCCATAGTCCGTTTGTGCTGTTGAGCTTTTGCTTTGCTGTTTCCATATTCTGACTACCATCTAATTTTCCCCTTCCTGATTCCATCCCACATCCACAATCCTGCTGTGCTTTGACAGCTGTCACATTGCTTTCTTCTTATCTCTGCCCAACATCGTGTTGTTTGTGTTGTTGTTGTTGTCATTTCTCCAGTTGTTTTTGTAGCAGACTCATATCCGCTGTTATTCGGCTTTATTAATCGACAGACTCTCAATAATTCGCACCTTTCGTGGAAACAGATGGGAGACGATATAAAGAATTTCGGATAATGTCAGGGACATTATATTTCTTATTGAAGAAATTACTAGATAATAATTGTTTTTAATTTGTATTATAAAAACTGATTATGATTGCAATCCCTGGTAACATCTTCTATTCATAAATAAAACTCTAGTTGGCTTGTTCTTTAGTAATAATTATTATAATGAATAATGAATGAAGCTTTAAGAATTATTTGCATTTCCTAGATACGAGATACGAGATATTTTATGGTATTTAAATTTGAGTTGAAAGCCTCTGGATTTCGAAACCATTTTGGTCACTTAAAATATTGCAAATTGGCTGCTAAATGATGCTCAAGTGGTTCGCAAATGGTTCAAAATGGGTTCAGGGCCATAATTCCATTTTAGCAGTTGAGTGAACGAGCTGAAATTTGGCAGACAGCAAGAAGGGATTTACTTGATGCCAAACAAAGTTGGCGCAAAGATGCGAGGCTTGAGGAAGTGAAAGCCGAGCAACATACATAAATGAAGGCTGTCTTGATGCCGTCTTCCTGTTGCTTTCTTTCAATCCATTTGGATTTACGACAATTTCACAAACTCGCAAATTCTCAGCTGTCGTTGAACCAGCCAGAGAGAGAGAGAGAGAGACAATGGAAAATTGCAGCAGACATGTGTCAATTGCTCATCGTCATTATCAACGTCGTTGGGTTTATCATGAAGTGGTTTCATCGTTTGCTTCGCTTTGATTATTGTAATCAGAGTTGAGAGCTGGCTAACAAATCGCTGGCGATTGGCCAACTTGTGTATTTGTCAGTGTTTGACAGTTGCCAAAAAGCTCTCAAGAGTTGGCAACTTGTTTAACCAACATAAAAGAAGAGAGCTGCCAGACACCGAGTCTGCTCGACTGCCAAATACCAGTCATTCAGCAAGATTCAAGAATCAAATCTTGAAACTAACATCAGAAAGAAATTCTTTAATTTGTATTCTTACAAAAAACAGAGAAGCACAATAAGCAATTGTGTGAAATTGTCTTGTTCACCAACTTGTGATTACACCCTTTCAGCCAGTTGGGTAACGAGTACCGAAAAGTTGGCAACTCTGCCGCGATTGCCGCGCACTTTGTCTCATTAGCGGTGTCATTAGCGGTTCGCCAATAGTTCGACAATGTGGGAGAAGTGAGGGGCGGGCCAGAGAAGTGAAGAGAAGCTTTTAGCAGTGAGTTCAACGAGTCGGCTTCGGTCTGCAGTCGTAAACAAAGGAGTTGCCTCAACATTTCCGCTTTATGCTGGCAATTCCTGTAATTTGCCACTGGCCGCCAGGTGTCGCTTAATGCCGGGCATTGTGCGCCGAGGAAATTGCATTTGCCTGCAATCTGTTGTCCTTCCAATTCCCACTCTCTCCCACTGGTTGTCGCTGTTGTTGTTGTCGTCTCGTTGCCTACATTTCCGCCACAGACAAAAGAGGGCGTTGCTGTTAGACGCCCCCCATCGTGGGGCTGTTGCAACAGATAGTTCAAACAATGTGAGAGAAGCATTCAGAGAAGCGCCACACATTAAGTGGGGCGTCAATGTGGAATGAAATATGAAAGGATTGCGGCAAGCCATCAATGGAAGAGAAGAAAGAAGGAGCAGAAGAAGAGGTGCGAAGAAGTGAAATAATGAGGGAAATGACGTAACGAAAGAGGTGAACAGCAATGGGATTAGATAAGAATAACACCTAGCGAAAAGCGATTGGAGAAGTATTGAAATTAATAATACGTGCAGTCAACAGAAGTGTAAAGAAGGAGCACAGCAAAAGTAATAAAAACAATTACAGAAGCAAACTAAGAAAAGCCATTATGATGGGAGAAGTGAGCAGAGAAGTAACGATAAAAGTATTGAGATATATGTGAAGAGAGTGAGAGAAAAAGAAAAACACTTGGCGCCAATGGGAAGAACCGCAATAAAGCAAGTGCCAAAGAGAAGAGATTGGAGAAGTCGCAAGAAAAAGAATATAAAAGTTTTGAAGCAAGAAGTAAAGTGAGTTCAAGAGCTGAAATGAAGCGCAAGAAATCAATAAAATTGCATTGGTTGTCATTCAGTGGCAGAAATGTTGCTGCTCCTCGAATGACTTCTGCACTCTAACTCTAAAGTCAGCAGTTTCCCCAGCTTCCCCAGTTGCCTTCGGCAATCAAATGAACGGAGTCAAAGCTAATTTTCCATGCAATTTCCCAGTGTGTTTAGTCTACCAAAGGACAGACGACATCAGGACGATGTGTCCTGTCCCCCCTCTTATCCCTTTAGCCTGTCGGCAACATTTTTGTTGCTCGACGCTCGACGGTCGATGGTCGATGGTCGACAGTCGATGCTTGTTTTAATTGCATCAGTGACGCTTGATTTAACCACTTTGCACAGATTCAATATTAAAAATGTACTCTGTGAATGCTGGCAACACCTACACACACCTGTACATCCGCACACCCACCTACACACACGCACACCTGGGCAGAATAATCAATGGAAAGCTCCTTTTTTGTAAAAGGGGAGGAGCTGCTGGCAAGTGGGTCAGAATTGGAAAAAAGGCCAAACAAAGGCAAGCGAAGCACGCACTCGACACAAAAGCAAACAGCGAACAGCATAATAGCGAGCTTAACCGGCGCAGACATACCCTGTAACTACAGAAACTTTAGCTAAAAATAGTACTGAAAGGTATCCCAGCTAACGCAAAGATTTGTCAATTATTTATCTCTTCGATTATAATTTTATATTGAAAAGTATACATAGAGAATTCTTCATATTCATATTCATATTCAATATTCTTAAAAATTATTTGAGTTCAAATTGTACACGAGTCGTATACTTGATATGTCAATACTGCGGTTAGCTTTAGCATTTTCGTCAAATTTACTATTTGAATACACAAATTTGGAATCAATTTCTAATTACAAAGCAACAAATAGTTTTGCTATATGAATAAATTATGTTGAGTTCGACAGAAGTCTTAAATGTAATTTCGTATACTTAATTTAAAGAAGAAAATATTGCAGAGAAGAGAGAAATGCAATATTAATAAAAGAAATTTGGGGGTCTTGAATTTATTTTCCAACATTCTATTAGTCTCTAATCAACTTCAAATTCCAAGTTGCCAAAAGTTTTTTATACTTTTTGTGGTGTTAAAGAAAGGAAATAAAAAGTCATCGGTCATTTCTTTTACAGGGTATAAAGGTCTGTGTGTTTGTTCATAGCCAATTTATTTGGGGATGAGCAAATATTTACGGCGACTTCTTTGAGCAATCGTAGCTATAGCCAGCAACAACAACAACAACGACAACAACAATGGCAACGTATAACGACGACAGCAACACTATAATAAAAATAATCATAACCATCAAAATTCAAATTCCGACAACATTTTTGCCTCCCTCGTTGTCTATGCCGCTCTCTCTATCTCTCTCTCTCTCTCGCTCTCACTCTCAGCGTGCTCTGCTCTCTGTAGGCCGCCTCCCTTTGCCTCTCTGTTTATGTTCTCTTCGTCTTCGTCTCTCTCTTTGCCGCTGCCCAACATTGCGTATACATAACGGCATCGCACAAAGTCGCCGGCAGCATCAGCAAGTTGCCGTTGCCTTTGTCAGTCTGTCTGTGTGTGTGCGTGTGTGTATGTGTGTGTGTGTGTATTACATTGTGTGTATCTGCCGAAATCTATCGATTTTCTCTGCTCCTTTTTGAGCATTCTCGTCGTTGCTTTGTCGTCGTCTGCCAAGCTAGCTCTTGTTATTGTTATTGTTGTTGTTGTCGCCAACATTTTGTCAGACACTTTTTTCAGTGCTGTCGCTTCAAGATATGGCACAACAGCAACAGCAACAGCTACAACAACAACAGCCGCCAACTGCAGATGAAAGTTTCATTTGTTTTGTTTGCTTTTCTTTTTGCACTTTTCAGTTGCCGTTGCTTTTCATTTTCTTGGCAGCAACTGGCTTTGTTGTTGCTGTTCCTCTTGTTGTTGCCACAACAACGACAGCAACTGAAACAGAGGCCTCGACTCAGCAGCACACATGTCGTATGCTTGATAACGTTTCGCCCTTTTTGCTCTTGCAAATGCGCATAAAAAACAAATTACGAATCTTACCTTGCAGCTAAATACCCGGCCAAAGCTGCGCAATATCAAAAGGTCTAACGGACATCTCGAATTCTAAATATCATTTGTACTGCATTAAATCGGTGGAACTAAATTTAAATTTAATACGAATTTATTTATCAATTCAACTTGGTTATTTTATTATTGTTATCTACATTATTTTATGTGAATTTATTAATCAATTCAATTCAATTTTGAATATAATTGTTGTTGTAGGTGCAGCTTAATTGTTTAAAATGAATTTGTTTATCTTATCAATTAAGTGCGCAAGCAATCTGAGCCATGCGGGAGCAGCTTAAAGGGTATGTGGCAGTCGAGCTCAGTTGTTTATTTGAAATTACGCGAATCGAGTCTCCAATTGTCCTTAATCAGTTGCAAACAAAGAATTGTTTGCTCTAATCACTATTTAACTCTTTTCGTAACTACAAATTTGTATTTGAACAAGTTTTATTACGTTTAATATTCCCTGTTCCATGAATTAAATAAATTATGAAAAAAGGAATTCTAGTGTTAAAAAAATAGTCTAGCCTTTGCGAGCAACAATTATGTTTTCTTTGTATACCAAAATATAATTTATCGCCTAATGTTTAATGCTCTTACACTATTTTCAAAATGTATTATAACAAAAACGTATATTTAAATCCAAGGACTCTTTAAACTATAGAACATTGAAGCCGAATCAATTGATCTAAATTCGTACTTTTATACTATCCAATTAATTCCGAATGTCTTCAAATAATCAAAATTAATTTGTAAGAGCATTGCGAATTCGTTAAAGTGTTCTCTTCGTCTTTACGTGTATGTACATATATTTTGCTTGCTGCGTGTTTCACACTTCCGCTTTGCTTGCCGGCAACTTCCGCTGATACTCGACTGTGTCTCTGTTTGTGTGTGTGTGTGTGTGTGTGTGTGGGTTGTTGTGTCTGCCGTTATTGCTGTGCCAAGCACCTTTTTTTCGGGTGGCTATGAAAAAAGCATTTTACCGAGTTGTTTGAATTGAATTCAAGCGAGCGAAAAAAGCGCAAAAAAGGAGGAAAACTGCGTTGAAATGCTGGGAAAATTCTAGGGAAAAACCGTATGAAGTTGTGCTGCTGTCATTTCCTAGTTTCAGCAACAGGCCAAAGCGAAGGTGGCTCTTTCCTAGTGCCACATGCCACATGCCACATGCCACAAACGAGATTTACGATTTACCCCTAAGCCAGAAGCCGGAGCCGAAGCCCAAGTCAAAGCTTCACTTTCAGTCCGTCCGTCCGTCTGTCTGTCTGTCCGTCTGTCTGTCTGTCCGTCTGTTCTGACTGCCGGGCAGTCGTCAAAGGCAGCCACAAAAGCACTTTGGTGCGTTGTTGGCGCGACAGAGACGGCGATAGTTGAAGCGGGAGCGAGACAACATCACTTTCGGCACAAGAATTTTGTGTAGGCTTGAAATTTATTAAAGTCCGATTGCACTTTACTTTTTGTTATTTCTCTTCTTCTTCCCCCCGTCGTGCTAGTGAAAGTTTTTTCCTTTGAATTTCCATGCGTTGATTAGCCAGCGGGAAAATGCTTCTCAGACATAGAAATATGTTATGCCTGACAAACATTTACTTTTGATGTGAAATTCCCTGTAGAAGTTTGGCATTTTGATGCTTAGTTACATTACGATTCAGAAGTTGAGGGAGACTCGAGCTTACATAAAAATAACAATTATAATATTCTGTAAACTATTTTGTATGCTTTAATAACAACAATTGAAATTTATAATAATGTATTACAAAATTAGAGACACTCTGTAAAATATTCTTATAGTTTCGAAACTATGTAATAAAATCAATTTTAGCAGTCGAAGAATCGAAGATGTTCTATAAGAGTTTCTTAAATATAATGTTATAAATCATATCTGACTTGAAAGCTATAAATAAAGTATTTCCAGTTGCATTAATTCCAACAAAAATTGAAGGATATTGCTTTACCGACTAACACTAATCCAACCTTCAATAAGGATCAATTTCTAGCCGCATTTCTATTTGTGCTCGTGGACGCCGTTAAATTCGCAATTGATTAATCAATCAACCAGCTCGCAAATCTTTGAGCCACCCTCAGACCTTAAGTCAACCCTTTTGTGCCCCAAATGCGTTTCTTATAACGCAACAAAACAAAGCTGAACGTCGATGTTAAGGATGTGAGGACACGTAATGCCGAAATGCCAAATGGAAGCGAGTTCTATGCGAATTTGATGGTTTAATGGCCAGCCATAAAACCGAAAGGATAAGCCCAATAAAAAACGGATTTCACTTCACTCCCCTCCCGCTTCTCCCTCCCAACATCGCAAAGTCGTATGTCTCCTTATGTTCGGAGTGTCCCATTTGGTGTTGAACTCGCATCATTTGCTGTACAAACTGGTCAACAACATCAGTTTCTTATCTATTTATTATTGTTAATGTTATTTTTGAAATGCTAGGGAATTGACTTCTTTTGATTTTTGAGTTTCTTATTGAGCTATTGCCGTTTTCTTTTCACTTTTCCAATCTTGCTTCAGAAGACAATCATTATTTTATTCAAATACTTCAACTATAACTTCAATCATATCATCAAATTAGTCAAATTAGTCTGCATTATTAGAGAAGTTACAAAATCAATCTGCCCCCGCAATATTTTGCTTTTGATTCCATCACTTATCAAGTTCTACTGTTCTCAGGGTATTTGCCAGTCGATCACGCTCTTGGTTGCCTAATTGCTTTAGCGTTTTTGTGTACCTCGCACATTTGCAACCCTAGAAAAGGAGGAAGCAGGAACCTAGCAAAATGCTTCTGAAGTGTTTGTTGTTGTTGCTTCGCTCTCGCACTTCGATTGTCTGGGGAAATGGGCAAAGCAAGGAAACAACGCAGGAGATGGACGCAGAAGTAGAAGAGGAAGAATGCGAATGATGAGGAGGCAGAGGAAGAGAAAAGCGGTTGAGGCAGCTGAATTAAACAAAAGTAAAAAGAGAGAAAAGCGACGGCAGACGACGTTGATTTATATGCAGAGCCAAGAAGGAGACTCTCCAGCAAAAAGTGTCCTTGAAAGAATGTGTGTGTGTGTGTGTGTGTGTGTGTGTGTGGTGTGTGTGTGTGTGGAGGGACAGGGTAGCCACTTCGCAGTGCACAGGTGGCACATAGCCACTGGCAATAACAACAAATAACAACAACAGCTACAACAAATACAGAAGTCGTCTCAAAAATTGGACGCCATTTTGTTTGCTTGCTTGTGTACGCAGAGTGGCCGAAACTGGCAACTGTGGCAACCCTGGCTGGCGAAAATAGCCACATAATTTAATGCACTAAATACAGATTAATTTACGCAAGATATTGTTTTTCAATTTAACTCTTTTCATACAATTTATTTAATTCATATGTATTGTAGTAGTAAAAATTCAAATGAAATCCCTTGTTACCATAATTCTATATTAAAAAGTGGCCGAAACTGGCAACTGTGGCAACTCTGGCAGTCACAAGCAGCTTTATAATTGATTTAACTAAATTAAATACAAGATATGTATAACGTTACCCATTTGAATGATTGTTGAACTAAATCAGTTAAATCCCTATAATACCCTATTAATTAGAAATAATTTTGCAGTGCTGGAAACTGAAACTGCAGCTGCTATCAGTAAAAGACAACGAAATTGGCCTTAAATACCCGAAATACCCTATGAAAGTAGTGTGCACAGATGTTAGTGGGCAAAGTGGCAACTTGCAACTTGCGCAGCAGACAGTGAAACAGTCGTAAAGTGGAAGGAGGCAACTCGATACTATTCGGTCGGTCTGTGCAACTTTGTGCAGTTGATGCGGCTAAACGGAAAGTTTCTTGAACTTGCCGAAAAGTGGCCATGAGAAGAGAAGCTCTCCCTGAAGCTTGGCGTGCAAAATACCCTGTAAAGAGGGCAACTTTACTGTGTGGCAAGGCAGGGCATAAAGAGCGCAGGTTTATAGGGTGACAACAAGGCCAGGAGTAGGAAATGCTGCTGCCGTTGTACTATAGTTGCCCTATAAAAAAGACAACAAATTGCATCATTAATGGAAATGTAACAATGCACTCAAGAAGCAGCAGCGGTGAGAGGGGAGAGGGGAGAAAAGTGGCAAGTTGCCAAGTCGACGCGAGTCGACAACAATTTAAATCATGGGAGCAACTGTCGCGCCCATTTCTCCCCATTGTCTCGCGACGAGAGCTGCAGATAGAGATTTGAATGCGACTTGCCTCACAGCAATGCAATCCAATGAAACATTTCAAACGTCGCCGAGATTTTCTCAGCGAGAAACTAGTGGCAAAACACAAAGCAAAGGCGGAAGCCGATTGTATATACATATATTCGAGGTGCCGATCGCAAATCTTCATTTTCTTTAGTCATCGATCTTTATTACTCCACACAAAAAACCGAAATGTTCGATACGATGGTTTATTGATATACGATACGATCTTATAGCTGCCCGCTGCAGTGTATTTAAAAAATCGAAGTCGCATAATTGATGAGGTTTTTTACACTATTATTATTATTATTATTCATTGATTGTATTTAGAAATGTATTATGTATTATGTTATTTGACCTCACTATCAATCATCTAAGCCATCAATCGGCTTCAGCTATAATGTTGTTATACATTTTATTCCTTTCGCAGAGTTTAATTTGTATAATTTTACTCGGTAGTCGTCAGTCCAATCAATCTGCAGATAATCTGTTAAATATAAAGCTCAGAAAGTCCCAATAATATAGACGATGTTGATCCTGTTTAAGTTGAGTTGATCAAAAATTAAATATGTTTTAGGCATTTCTTTTTTTTTAATGGACTTTAAATATTAAATAATTTGTATAAAGTATTTACAGGGCTTGCTCTCTATCTCTGTCTCTCCGTCTGAATAAGCTTGTTTCCATTTGCGATAGCTGAGATTGGCTTTTAGCAAGATTAAAGAGCCGACACGTATGGAAACTGTGTAGATGGCAGGAGTTATCGGGGCAGATAGCAAATGGTTGCCATAGTGTTTTCACAGCATCGCTGGCTCGCTGCCTCTGGATCTGATTTTTTATCAGCCATCATCAGCTTCGGAATGCAGCAGGTGAAGCTGCGAAGTGAGCTAAGGGTTGGTGGAGGGTGGAGGGTGGAGGGTGTGGGGTAGTTTTTTATCCGCTTGCTCGCATCAAGAATGGGGGCGATGCAAACAGCTTTTGGTTCAACAAACTTCAATTAATGTCGCACGGCTGTCGCTTTTGTTGGCTTCGTTGTTGTTTGTTTGTTTTGAAACTAGCGAATGGCGTATGAAAGCAGCAGCAGCGCAAACTTGCAACACTTTCAAGTGTTTGAGGCTGCCTCAATAACGAGCTGCCCCGCCCACTTTGTCCTGTGCCCCATTCATAAAGAAAAAGGAGAGGAGCAAAAATGGGAAAATTATGCTGAAAAACTATTCAGCGCAACTAAACGTAACGCCTCAACGAACTCGCTCCACAGATGTGGGCGTGGCATCATTTGCTCATTCATCCACAAGTGTATGTATGTGTGTGTGTGTGTGTGTGTGGAAATTTCCCCTCCCCCTCCCCTCCCCCTGCTCTGGTTTAGTTTATGCTGCGCATTTGTTGATTTTCTGCTGCTTTTTTTAGCTGCCTTTTTTCTTCTTGTTTAGGCAAATGTTGATTTTAGTTAAAATGTTGCCATAAAGCGAGCCGAGGGGGAGCAGAGGACAGCGGGGGGAGCAGAGGAGAGGAGAGTCTGTTGCGCAAACAATTTTGTGTTTAGCAAATTGTAAAGGCATTTTTCCGTGTGGTCTTTAGAGCATTTGCTTTTGCCCATAGATTTGACAAGCATAAGCCCATAATAGTTTCTCGAAACTGAACAAATGATTTACAGATGTATTTGAAAACGCTGCTGCACAGAGAGAAAAAACCCATACACATTGATGTGTTTAGCGAAATGAACTTAATACATTTTTGAGTGGAGAGAAGCAGCGACTGTAATCATTAAAGGCTGTATTACAAAAGCACATTTAATTTATTATATTATGAGCTTTCTGATTCTCTGTATACATAGTGATGAATTTAAAGGATTTTTGTACAAATCAAGTCTAATGGTGATATAATATAGTGATAATGGTTTGCAGGCTACTGTAGTAATGAGTGTAATCTGCAAATTTCAACAAAATACATTTATAAGCAATTACATTTAAATAACAAATATATGCAAGAAATAATTAATGTATTTGTTCTTAGCCTCAAATCCTTTTAGAATCTTTTGAATGATTGTCAAATATGTACTCGACACTAAAATAGTAATTGAATATTCGAATTTAACTTTTTGACGATAGTTTACATTTCATATATTCAGCTCCTCTCGCTAAACAAATTGTCGGGGAATCAGGCCATCAATATATACGGCTATATAGCCACCTCGCAGTCGTCGACGGTGTAGAAGAAGGTGGAGATGCAAGCACAGCTGCCGAAGGCGAGGGCGTGGTTATAGCGTCTGGCCAAATGGATTATGTAGACGACGATGAGCAGCAGGGCAACAAGGCAAACAATCGACAACGTGATCGTTAGACGATGGTGTTGTTTTTGGGCGGTTTCTCGTTCCTGCGCCACCTTTTGCTGGGCCTGCTCGATGCGCACTTGATGACCGCATTCACAGCAACGCACTTGGGTGAAGATCTTGAGCAGTTGGACGCATCGTTGGTGGTTGTGCTTCTGGAAGGTCTGGTACAATTCATCCAGCAGCCTCTGCACCTCACACATCCTGATCTGCTGGCAGCTTCAATCGATCCTTGCTCAAGTTCTGTTCGATCCGATTCGATTATATTTCAGTTTTCCAGCATTTTGATCTTCTACTAAACTCGAAGTAATTTCAATATTCACATGCATAAATCTGTTTCTGTCTGATTAGTAGCGCCCAGATATCTGATGTATCTGTTTCTCAATAAACACATTTTTTATTAAGTATACGTCAACGAATTCTTTGAGTTTCAGAGTCTTGTCGTTTCTTCGCTTCTTTTTTCTTTCCTTTACTTCGAATTTACAGAACCTTTATGCAATTTGTGGAATTTTCTTTTAAGATATCGAATTTTCAGACTTTCATATTTTAATTGCCGTCTCTTTTCTTTTAATCTGTCTGCTTTTGACTTTAGTCTTTTCCTGTTTCTTTCCCAGTCCATTTGAGTTTGATTCCGATGATTTAATTGAGAAATTGTTCGTGAATTTGACATTAAAAAGTGCTCTAGACAATGGGTAGAAAAATCATGATACGGGTATTTGCTCGTTGCGCACACTCCTCAAAAGCTTGCTAAGCACTTGCATTCAGGCAAAAACATTTGCCAAACGCTACGCGTAATCTCAGTGGCAGCAAATTAAGGCCACAAGTGCTAACTACA
This sequence comes from Drosophila formosana, assembly GCA_035045625.1. Taxonomy (NCBI): domain Eukaryota; kingdom Metazoa; phylum Arthropoda; class Insecta; order Diptera; family Drosophilidae; genus Drosophila; species Drosophila formosana. The sequence continues at coordinate 1,598,491 of JAWNOW010000688.1, read as the reverse complement.
CCAAAATAGAAGGAGTGTCGACTATTATATATCTGATATAATATTATAATAATATAATATACATATATCAGAAGCATGTAATAATACAACATCCAGTTAGCACTATACTTTATAACTATTAATAATAGTAATAATACGTAATAGCGAATAAATGCAATTTATGAGTTAGAGCATTCAGAGTTCGGTCTGTGCTTCGCCAGTTGAGTTATGAGTTGAGTTGGCAATACGAGCATTTGGGTCGCAATGTTGCAAGCGCTGTTTTCTGGGCTAAGATGCGCTTGCCCCAGCTGCTGTTGCTGTTTTTGTTGCTGTTGCAGCTGCAGCTGCCGTTGCAAGTGCAACAAAGTCGCCAGGCTAACAAGCTGGTCATGCATCGAATCCTTTCAAGTCGCCTGCCGCTTAATTAAAAACACGTTGCAGCATTAATTAGGATTAAAGCAGTTTGCTGCACTTGCAACAATCGAACGTCGCCAAAACTCCAACTCTGCCCCTTTTAGCAGCTCATCAAAGTTTGCTTTGTATTGAGTTAATTAGTTTTTGCCAGCTTAGAATAACAAAAGTAACAACAAGAACAGCAACAACGGCCGTTTGCAACCAACTGACATTTGAGAAGTTAGCCGGGCCAAAAGAAAATAGAAAGCCAAAATGAAACGCTTTGCGCTTAAATGCCAAAAGTCTAAGGGCCCAAAACAAAAACAACGACGACAAAAGCAGGCATTAAGCTCGCCAGCAATTCGCTCTTTCTTTCTTTATGGCCATATTCGCATTTCACTTAATTGAATTTCGATTTCTTGCCACTGAATACCCTGTAACTTAAAGAAGAGCGACCAGTTCGGCTGCCACCAAATTAAGCTAATGGCAATATACAATTTATAAAATATCAATATACTATATAAAGAAGAACTTGAAGATATTAATCAACTTTCTCGCTACAATTTGCGTCTATAAACAAAAAACATTAAAGAACTATATACAAAATAGATCTCCAATTTTGTTGTATAAAATACTCAACTGAACTGAACAGTTTTAAAGATTACTTAAAACAAACTAATGTATTATTACATTTTAAAGGTAATGTGTTTACTTGACATAGCAATAATTAAATCGGAAGTATTGGCACCTCAAAACATTTCCAAAGAATCGCATTCAGTTGAACAAAATGCAAAAATGGAAAAGTTAATAAATTAAGTGTACGATTCACAAAATAAATACAGGGTCTCTGCAAGTCAAAGCTTCTCAAATAATTCCGTTTGCCAATTTGAGTTTTTAGTCATTTCCGTGCACAGCTATGATTACCATATAAATCATTAATAAAACTAGAAACGATTTCGACGTGTTTTTGACCGGCCATTTCAAATGGTCCCAGGGGGGGCTATACAATTAACTGTTATGACCAATTAGGGGGCCTGCTCGGCCAGTTAAAATATTATGAGTTACGACCGTGCGCGCAAAAGCGAAAAAAAGAAACAAAAACTAAGATAAGAGAAACAACTAAATACACACCCAAAACATAAACTTGTAACTTGCTGCTTGTGATTGGCAATCACAGCAAAAATATCGCAGTGAATTAAAATATATATTTACATCGAGGGAACTTGAGGAAGTTCTTGGAAGGGAATTTCTAGCTAGGTCTAAAATTTTCAGTGTATTTCTAGAGTCGAATGCGACACTCCTAAAAAAAAAAGTGCTACATAATTATTTTAATCTTGATAATTGTTTCTTTTGAAGAATATCGCGGATTATAGCGATACTTGATAAAAACTTGTGATGCAATTAATTTTATTATGTTATGCATTCATTTTCCTTAATAATGTTTTTTATTTGACTACAAAAAATTAAGTACGCGACGTGTTGCATCCTAACATGATATCCATTTTCGCATAGGCTGCTATTTTATTGAAACTATTTTTGGATACTTTACCATTGGTTTTATAGCAATAATCGCTTTATGCCTGGCAAGTCGAAAACTCGCCTTTCTGTATTTATCATCTGCAGTTGCGCCATCAATTTGCATACATTGCAGCCAGAGAATTTTGACATTTATTGGAATACTACTCGGTCGGGCGGTATATCATTTTTCCATAATAGATTACCATCTCTACTCTACTCGTAATGTTTCCTTTTCTCCTCTCTTCATCTGGCTCTCCCTCTGTTGGTGCCATAACGAGTATTGATTTTCATTGTTGCCAGGCGTTTCTTGTGCTATGCAAATGATTCTACCGCCCCCCCCTCGAGCTCCCTTGTTCCCTTCGACTCGCCACAATCATAAAATACACATACAATAACTTACCTCCGTCTCCGTCTCCGTCTCCTTCGCTCGCTCGCTCGCTCTCTTCATTGCCCCATTCCATGGGGGCAAGCATAATTTATGCACTTTAGAGCAAATGTGTGCGGTTATTAGTGGGGAGAGATGACAACTCTGGCCGAGCCCAGCCACAGTTGGAGTAACGAAAGCTTTACTCGAATATCCTTAAAGTTTTTTAAATTTAACTTTCCCCGAGTTTCAACTGCAAAAAAGGCAAAAAATAAAATGGATATTCATGAGAGCAAAATATGCAGTTGGTAATTATGGCGTAAAGTTTAAAAAGGAAAAGAAAACCAAAGTCGGTGTCTACTAGAAGAGAAAAGGAGAAGTAGAGAGAGGAATTAAAACTAAATGAAGTTGCAAATATAATTATCTTTCAGTAAAATTGAGAAAAATGCAACTGGAATTGTAAAATAAATCAATTGCTTCACGTTGAGCACACCAATCTCGTTTTATGTGTGCGATAATTGCAAGTAAATGTTGTTTGAGGCAACTGATTGCAAGCCTGATTGATTGATTGATTGCAGAGTGAAAATGCTCACGAGCGTGTTGCAATATCAATATTTAATACGCTCTTTGTGAGGTGTTTAATTACTCGACTGGACGAGCACGTTAAATAATGCAAATCGCTCCTGTGAGCAAGACAAACAAATAAACGGACGCCTACGCCAACTTCCTTCCCTCCCCTGGCTGCCCAGAAGGCAGGAAACGACGAGGAAAAAATGTACGCATATGAAAATGTTCAACTGTCTGCCTCATGTTCCCTCTCTCTTCCTCCCTCCCTGTCTCGCTCTTGCTCGCGCGCGCGAAATGTTCAATAATGCAAGAACATTTGCGGAGGGCAACAGTGCGACATAAAAGTCAATTTGCGCGTTGAGCTCAGCCTCAGTTGGCATGTCGCCTGGGCCGCTGTCAATGGAAAAGTCGTGCACTACCCGGTAACGATGTACGAGAACTTATTTTATTTGTTTATAAAGTTAACAGTAAAAGATTCCTTTAGTGAAATTAAAGTAAAAAATATTAAAAATGTATGTCATATTATGGATTTAAGATGTATAGTAAAAAAAATTTAATTTAACTGCAAGCTAATAAAAAAGGAAATTTAATAATATATGTATATTATGGATTTTAACTAATTAACTGTATACACATATATGCATATGTTTTTGTTTGATGACGTAAATGACAACGCAATATATCCACTTTTGATACCATCATTTTTACAGGGTATGCGACCAAGCAACGAGTACATTATTTATGCATGATTTTTCAATTTACAGCCACGTGGAGGGGACATTTTGTTGTTGTCTTTGTGCCCAGACCTGGCAACGCCTAGCGTTTCTGACAAGTTGTCAATTGAATTGCAATCGACAGCGCGAATTGATAAATAAAAGGCACATATGAAAAATGCGCTTCTTCCTTGCGTGCGGAAATGTGCTGAAAAGGGGTTAAGTGCAACTGTCTGAAAAGTATGCAATGGAAGTGAGCGTGAACTAGTCGCCTCCCTGGCGCCATCTGCTGTAATTGTCTAGGCTCCTTGTTACTTTGTGAGAGCGTGCGAGAGCAATTAACAAGATGGCGCCCCAGCGCATCAGCATAAAACTAAAGTCGCAACTTTTCAATGCACACACACATAAAGCTTGGAATCAGGCTGCATTTAGCCACTCCTTGCCTCCTCCTTTAACGGCTGCTTTTGTATGCCTATTTGGCACAATATTTGCTGTGAAAGGCAACTAATAAATTCTCTTACTCTGACACACTCACCTAAGTCGAGTAGAGTGGCGATGTGTGCGTGCGTCTTGTCAACACTTTGTCTAAGTGTATAGTCATGTCATCTCGCTCTCTCCCCCACTCCTGTGCCCTGCAAATAGCCAAAGGCAATTTTCTAATTCCCTTGCTGTGTATGCGAATTTGTGTGTGTATGTGTGTGCGCTGTGTTGATGCTTGCAATATTGTTCAATTGTTCATTTGTTATGTTAATTGATTTGTTATTGTCATATTTCAATTATGCATAAATCAAAATTGATGCCGAAACTTCGAGTTCACAAGAACTCTAAATAATTTATATGATTTTATTCTTCTTCAACTACTACGCACACAAACAGTCACACACACTCACGCAAATCGACTATTTGGTGGCCCCTGAGGCAATTTGAATTTAATTCAAGCTTCCTGTTGTTATTGCTGCTGTGCTGTCTTTTTTTTGTTTTTTGTTTTTGTTGTTGCTGTTGGTGCGCTGCAATTGTCGTTGACATTGTTATTGTTGTCGCGCATTTCTTATGTACGCCGCTGTTATGACAACAACAACATCAACATCAACAAACAAGCAACAATTCTAGTCACGCACACACACACTCACTCACACGCATGTAGGTGCATACATAAGTAAGCACAGTCTGAGAGAGCGCAAGAGAGAGCGGCTGTGCAGTTTAAGAGAGACGCTCGCTCAACATAATTAAGCTGAGATCAGCGCTTGTTGTTGTTGTACAACGTGCAGTGCATGTGAAAAGAGAGACGAGCGACAGAGACAGCAACTACTTGCAGTATATATGTATGTAAATGAGGGCTCGGTATAAACACATAATTGGGTGGGTATGTGTGGGTGTGACACGCAACTAGACAGACAGACAAACTGTCTGACTCACTCACTCACCCACCCACTTAGTCAGTCAGTCATTCAGTTACTCACTCACTCACTCACCCATTATTGTGCGCTGCGCTTCGCATTCTCGTCGTCGTCGTCGTCGCCATCGTCAAGGCAGTCAACCTGAAACTTGCAGCCAACTTTTCACACTTTAACACGGCAAGCAAACTAACCAACTGCACATTTACATTCACATTTACATTTAGCAGTCTGTCTGTCAGTGCTCGGCACTTTATGCTAATTGCGCGCGTTTGCCTTTTGGTCAAGCAACAACAAGAACGTAGCGTACGCAGCCATCAAAAAGTCAAGTGCGGGTGAGAGTGCACGGTATACTGAAGACTTGCGAAGGGAGTGCAGAATGCAGTTGCCAGGGGGTGCCGCTAGAGGGCGGGTGAGAGTGCACGAAGTATTGAAGACTTGGAAAGGGAGTGCAGAATGCAGTTGGCTGGGGGCACTGCCAGAGGGCGCTAAGAAGGCGAACCTTTGCAGAGGAGTGCGAGTGCGACGGCAAACAACTACAAGAAGTCTGAGGACTGCTCACTCACCTTACAACTTAGCAACGGGGTCGCTTGCACCTGTTGACACCTGATAAAGCCACGCAAAAATTGTAGATGGCAAAATAATTGCATTTGATTTATTTGAACCATACAATAATACATTATTACGGAGTGCTTACCGATCAAAAAGCTTATACATATGTAGATGAACATGCAAGGCTTTATCGAGCTACATTCAAATAGTCAAATATGTTTATCGATAGCATACAAAGCGCTTATCGAGTTACATTCAAATAGCCAAGTGATACATCAAATTTGTATCACAAATTATCCTGCATTATTCGTCGCAATTTGCATAGCATACTTTTTGGGTGTCACAATAAGGAAGTCTACTCAACGTTTTATTTACTTAATTGAATTTCCTATGCTCTTTGTTGCGAGTATTTTGTCATGTTTGGTGTTTGGAGTCTGAGTCTACTTTGCTTTAATTATTCAAATAATGTTCGTGTATTGTTCATTGTTGTTTGCTTTAGCTGACATGTTTGTCTGTCTTGTTTTGTTTTGTTTTGATTGTTTGCTTTTGTTTACTCGCTTCGTGTGTTTATCTTGGCCTTTGTTTGCCTCTCTGCCTGCCAGTCACAACAACAAAGTTGAGGTATTTATAGTCTTGTACATAAGAAATTGCAAATATTTGTTAATTGCCAAATTTATCTACATATACCATGCGTAGTTGGCAATTAATCGCACAAAGTAACGCAATTTGTTGCGTAGATGGCGCCAGCTAGCAAGTAGTTCAAGTGCTATTCCGCTCTCTTTTTTGATTGCTCTCGATAAACGTGCGAATAGTCGATAAGTTTCAAGACGACCCTGGACGAGTCAAAGCCAAAGCCAAAGCGAAAACCAAACGCGAAGGTTATTGATAATTGTTATTAATTCAGTCGCTTGTTGTTGTTTCTTCGCGATGAAAAAAACTGGTAAGTGTTGTTGGCTTGAACCAATTTGAGGTGACGGACGGTGAGTCACAGTTAGCGACAAAATGCCCAATAAATACGCTCTGCACCCATCAAGAAGAGAGAGCGGGAGAGCTAGAGAGATCGCGAGAGTTTAAGCTGGTGCATTGCATAACGGTGTGTGCGCTAATTATCATGATTATCAGCGTTCGCCAATGATAATTAAGCATAGCAGCAACAGCAACAACAGCGAGCGTAAGCAAAGCATCATGTAATGCGCCCAAAAGCGAAAAATGAAACAAAAAACGAGCAAAGAAACGAAACGCACAAATTATGCAATGTAGCCAAAGCGAGACTGCGAGAGCAAGAGAAAAAAAGGGTGGGAGGGGGAGCTAAGCACACACTTTAACAGCCAGCCATATTGCTATTATGATACCCGGCACCCACAGCACAGCGAGGTATTACAATCAAGTGGCTAACGGTCAATGGAGTATTCAATTTAAGTATTTTATTTATTACGAAATGTGTAAATTAAATAACGTATTTATAACTTAAAATTTAAATATTGCATTAGAGTCAAGAAAATGGCTAACGGGTATCGTGTAGTCGAGCAGACGCAGTAGTAGCTTTCTTTCGTGCCATTTCAGGCGCCGCCGTTTCGTCGAGTTTCGTTGTGCTTCATTTCTACTTTTTCTTTACCTACTTATGTTTGGCATACACGTGTGTGTGTGAGTTGAGTGTAAGCGAAAGCGCAACATAAATTGCATTTGAAATTGCCGCCCAGTTGAACAACAACAAAAAAAGTGAAAAACGAAACGCGAAAACGTGTTACAAAAAATGTTGCGAAAAATGTAGAAACACTGGAAACAGAATCGCAGCCGTAGAAAAAGTAATTGATTATGCGATGACAGGCAGCGAGCAGCTAATTGAGCGAAAGAGAAAGAAACACTAACTGTATCAGCAACAGCGGCCAAGAAAAGCGTGAGTTGAGATGTGTAAGAAGAAGCAAGTAATTAACTGACTAACTTATTGACTGACTGAGTGACTGATTAACTGAATGCAGCCATTGTACTATTTTTCCGTATATTAAAAAATATATATGCCATAGCTGATGCCAGCAGTAAACTATTTTAATTTGCACTTCAAATATTTCTAATTTATGATACTGCCATCGTTTTGCACTTAGCTGAAGGGGCGACAAGGACAACTGTTATTGTGTGTTCGTGCTCTCTGCTCTCGCATACATAACGAAGTGCAGTTTATGCGTGCCAGCTTGTCATGAAAAATAGTTCTCCCTTAACACGAACTCTTTTGACAACACGCATTGCAATTCAGAATATTGGTTTTAAATAAATTTAATTTCGTGAAATTAAAAAAAAATTCATTTGCAATTTTTAAAAATTCATTTTGCACTTTGAAAAATTTCACCATTAAAATATCAAGAAAAAAAGAACTCGGATTTAGAAGAACGACTAAAAATAATAATTGAAAGGAAGACCAAATTCAATTTTGTAAATAAAACTTTAAAATGTACTACATAAAATAGACCTGCATTTGTATACTAAATAACGTAGTTCCTTAACAGTCAAACAGATAGCCGGCTATGTAAGTTGTGATCGGTTCATGAATAAGACACTTGGCATGAACGTTGTAATTTTATTCCCATTTGGTGTGTTTTTTTTTTGAGGCTACTCATCAATCATTTGAAACCCAACTAGCGACTACCGTCCGTCCGTTCGTCTGTCTGTTCGTTGGCCTGTTGATTTGAATAAATTGTAGTCCTCGCAGCCAAATAATTCAATTTACCAAGTGCAATTTACAGGGTTTGCGTTTATTTTGGGTTTTAAAAGCCCTTTTCTCCAAAAACAATTTGCCATAAATTATTGTGCGTTATTTCAACACAAATGGTTGACAATTAAGTACAATTTGCAAAATTCGCACACTTTTCAATTACAACTGGCGTTGAAATCACAGCACACTATTGATTTCAGCTGGAAGTGCACTAAAAACAGTTTATACAACTCATGTGTATACAGTGTCAAATTATGGGGGCTTCAGGCACAGCCAACTTAATGATGGGAGAGCGCTTTATGATCAACTAATCTGTATGTAACTGGCAATTTAACGACATTGCGGCGCAATGCTGATCAATAAATAAAGGAGGGATACAAATGTTAAATGTAATGTAGCAATTATCGTGAAACTATAGAAACTTTCGGAAACTTTGTAGAGTTGTACATGAACAGTTTATCCATCGATTTAAAAATAAAAATCCAAATTTGTTGACTTGAAACCAACAACTAAAGCCGCTCTTTGCGGCATTCTACCAGAGCACTTATTTTTGTACAAAAATACGCCATGTGGGTTGTGAGAAGGCTGGCGGCCGGTGGGGGCGCCACTTGCACAACTCGTCGCTATTTCAATCCATTACATGGGTGGCGCCATCTGCCGCCTGTCAGCAGAATGCGGGGGCTGCATTCATTATTTCGCGGCCGCTTCTTTATGATTTGCATTCGCGAGCACTCATTGTTTGCGGTGTTAATATTTGGCGTCTGGCACCAGGCAGGCGCAAGGACAACAAGGACATCAACAGAGCGCCATTTTATTGTCAGTTGTTACTCTTGCTGGCCTGTTGTGAATGTCATTGCACTTTTCTGCAGCCTTTCTTGCAGCTCCCACTGCAAACAAATGTCGAGTAATTGCAACTATATGTATGTTTGTCCTCTTTTTCATTTCAGCACGCACTTGGCGCAGATCTAGCCATTAGCATACCGAACAATCCGGGCCTCGACGATGGCGCCTCCTATCGGCTGGATTACAGCCCGCCCTCTGGCTCCCCGGAGCCAAACACAACAATTGCCTCGCGGGACATTGGCGATGAGATCCAGTTCTCCAACGCCTTGCCCGGCACCAAATACAATTTCTGGCTGTACTACACAAATTTCACGCATCACGATTGGCTCACCTGGACGGTGACTATAACAACAGGTAAATCGTCCAAGATACAATTAATTTGGGTCGTCGATTCTCAAATTGTTACCTCCGCTATTTTTATTTTAATTTTCAATTTGAATTGACTGCATTTTGAACAGCCTCCCAAGTCATCAACTCATCAACCTAATAATATTTTCAGTTTAATTCAAAAGTTGCAAATACACAAACCATTAAAGGTTATCACAGATTAAAAGAGCTGAACAGATTTCTGCATGCTGCATAAGTTAAATCTAATTGATTTCAAACATTGCTTAATAATTCATATGCATAGTTTAGCAATTAATTATTGCTGATTTCATTGGCTGGTCCATTAATTATTAATTGGCTGCCAATAAGCCACGAGCATACAAAATTGACAAACGTCGGGAGGGGAACAATGAGCGGAACTTATCTGAAGCATCGGTGGTTCAGTGGTAGAATGCTCGCCTGCCACGCGGGCGGCCCGGGTTCGATTCCCGGCCGATGCAGCATAACTTTTTTTGTTTACTTTGCTACTCTTCTTAGTCTCAAATAAAACCTTACTTTTGCAAACGCAGCTGAGGTCAATAAATCTGCAAAGCCTGTATGGGATTTGCATTAACCACCCACCCAAGTCAAGCTAGTTGACCAATGCGAAAAAAGGCATTTAACTCGTGGATTTATGAGTTATAATATGTCGCATAGCGCTATCTCGCTCTCACGTGCACTGGTTTTGGTGCGTCGCTTTTGTTTTGTTTTGCTGTCAAAAGTAGAAAGTGAAAAATTGCTGCGCAAGCAGATCGCACGATTTAATGCAGAAACAAAAACAAAAAGCCGACGCGCAGCAGCAGCAGCAGCGAGAAAGAGACAAGACGACTGCGCACTCAGCTATGGCGCTTAGCTAAAAATAGACACACACACACATGCAAAGCTGCAATGAGCAGCAAAGCGCCGATAATGTCAAGGCTTTTAAGCTCAAAATTTGCATGGAGCATCGGTGGTTCAGTGGTAGAATGCTCGCCTGCCACGCGGGCGGCCCGGGTTCGATTCCCGGCCGATGCAGACTTACTTTTTTTTTTATTTTGTAACATTTTGAGTATTGAAAATAATTTTAAATATTAAAACTAACTTTAATGTGTTTTTTTGTGACACTACAGCACCCGACCCGCCTTCAAATCTATCAGTGCAAGTGCGAAGCGGCAAAAATGCGATCGTTCTGTGGTCACCGCCCACGCAGGGCAGCTATACGGCGTTCAAGATCAAGGTGCTCGGCTTGTCGGAGGCATCGAGCAGCTACAATCGCACCTTCCAGGTCAACGACAATACATTCCAGCACAGTGTCAAGGAGCTGACACCGGGCGCCACCTACCAAGTTCAGGCCTATACCATATACGATGGCAAGGAGTCTGTCGCCTACACGAGTCGCAACTTTACCACAAGTGAGTATTTGCACACTCGCTCTCTCATTGTGCTTTCTGCTGATGGTGTCGGTACATTTTAAATAACTAAACTCTGTTCTTTGCCCACTCTTAACTCCTTCTTGTGTGCATCTCTTGTAAATGTTACTAAAAACAAAAACAAAATATTTAAAAATACCAAAAACAAAAAAAAGGTCGAAGGACGCGGCATAAAGAATTGCTGGATATTAAAATTTTGAGAGGTAATGTAATACCATAAAATTGCGGTTGCATGCCACACACTCGTCGTTTTGCTCGTCGTTTTATGCTTCTTTTTCCTATTTTCAAATTACTAACTCGCACCCCTGACTAGTGTGCAACCCTGACCCTAAGCCAAGCCATGCCAACCAAAAAACTGACCGCTGGCAATGCGCCAAACTCATTTCAACACCCAAAAAATGCAGAGAAACCATTCTGGCACTTTCTCTCCCTGTCTCTCTGTCTCTTTCTATTCCTCCTCCCTGGCTTCAGCGGCCTTAACCTCAACCCACATTGTGCATGTTATTTGCATTGGCCACCACAACAAAGTGCGATTACACACAAATATCCTTTCATCCCTGTTGCACAGTCGCCATGGGTTGAACGTTCACGCCACGAATTTCATGCTGATGTGGCAACTCGCTGCAACACACGCCTATTAAGTTGGCTGCGACAATTACAATTTTTTGCACTATGTTATACAATTATTATACCACTGTTCAGTTATTAAAATATTATAATTTTGTATTGTACAGTTAGTATAAAACATGTTAAGTTAAAGAAAAGATAAAAACCCAAAAGTAAAGTACGCAAAATTAGCAATAAATCTCTGTATAAACTTAACGGTCAACTGCTTTTTACAGCGTCGAAAATGTATTTAATCTGCCTTTAATTGAATCTTATCACGACTAACAACTTAATTAAAATCGGAATAACCCGTTTTATATTTGAATCCATGTTCATGTTGCTTTGTGCTTGATTTGTAACCACTGTGCAGCTAATAATACGCAGTCTGCAACTGCACCACAGTAAATACAAACTCACAACAGTGCTGCCAACTTGGAGTTCATAAAATTTAAATATTTTATTAAATGATTATTCTTCTGCAGTTGAACGCTTGCAATTAGAATAAATTCAAAAATATCCAATTTTATTTGAATTTTCGAAACAAGTTGGCAGCACTAATTTGCTTGCACCTCATGTAGTTTCATGTAGAATATGCATGGTACGAGTAGAAAGGCTCGTCTGCGAATATCTTCTTATAAAACCTCCCTCTCCGTTAGAGCCCAACACACCTGGCAAGTTCATTGTGTGGTTCAGGAACGAGACGACGCTGCTGGTGCTGTGGCAACCGCCGTATCCGGCGGGCATCTACACGCACTACAAGGTCTCGATTGAGCCGCCCGATGCCAACGACAGTGTGCTGTACGTGGAGAAAGAGGGCGAGCCTCCTGGTCCGGCGCAGGCGGCCTTCAAGGGCCTTGTGCCCGGCCGGGCGTACAATATATCGGTGCAAACGATGTCCGAGGATGAGATATCGCTGCCGACGACGGCCCAATATCGCACGGTGCCGTTGCGACCGTTGAACGTGACATTCGACAAAGACTTCATCACTTCGAACTCGTTTCGGGTGCTGTGGGAGGCGCCCAAGGGCATCTCCGAGTTCGACAAGTACCAAGTGTCGGTGGCGTCAACGCGTCGCCAGTCGACGGTGGCCAGGAGCAACGAGCCGATCGCTTACTTCGACTTCCGGGACATTGCCGAGCCGGGCAAGACATTCAATGTGATTGTGAAGACGGTGTCCGGTAAGGTCACCTCGTGGCCCGCCACAGGCGATGTCACTTTGCGACCGCTGCCCGTGCGCAACCTGCGGAGCTTCAACGACGACAAGACTAACACCATGATCATCACCTGGGAGGCGGATGCGGCGAGCACGCAGGATGAGTATCGCATTGTGTAAGTCCTGATGCTGACCTGATTCCTCACATTGCCTCTTCTGGAAGCGACTTAAATTAAACTCGCAATTTCTCAGTCTGATTTCAAAATCATCAGTTATCTGTTTTTCCTCTATCGGAATACATTGCAATAAAACTGTCAGTCGAATTCCTGATACCTAACTAAATACTCTCTTTCCGATCCCTGAGATTGCCTCTCTTATTTCCTGACGATGCCTGAATGAAACTCTGCTTGCTCCTGCTGATTTAAGTTCTCCACTCTTTGTTCTCGCTTAGCTACCACGAGCTGGAGACGTTCAATGGCGACACCAGCACACTGACCACAGATCGCACCCGCTTCACACTCGAGAGTCTGCTGCCGGGCAGGAATTACTCGCTGTCCGTGCAGGCGGTGTCCAAGAAGATGGAGTCCAACGAGACGAGCATTTTTGTGGTGACGCGTCCCTCGTCGCCCATCATTGAGGACCTCAAGAGCATTCGCCAGGGCCTCAACATCAGCTGGAAGAGCGACGTCAACTCCAAGCAGGAACAATACGAGGTGCTCTACTCACGCAACGGGACCAGCGAGGTGCGCACTCTCATCACCAAGGAGTCGCGTCTGGTCATCAAGAACCTGCAGCCCGGCGCAGGCTACGAACTAAAGGTCTTTGCCGTGAGTCACGAGCTGCGCAGCGAACCGCACGCCTACTTCCAGGCAGTCTGTGAGTACTATTCGGCAATATATATTTCTCCCTGTTATTAACATGCTCCTCCCTCGCTTGATCAGTTCCCAATCCGCCACGCAACATGACCATTGAGACGGTGCGCAGCAATTCGGTGCTGGTGCATTGGTCGCCCCCGGAGAGCGGCGAGTTCACCGAATATTCCATACGCTATCGCACCGACAGCGAACAGCAATGGGTGCGTCTGCCCAGCGTCCGCTCCACCGAGGCCGACATCACCGACATGACCAAGGGCGAGAAGTACACCATCCAGGTGAACACGGTCAGCTTCGGCGTCGAGAGCCCCAATCCCCAGGAGGTCAACACCACGGTGCCCCCGAATCCCGTATCGAACATCATTCAGCTGGTCGACTCGCGCAACATCACGCTGGAGTGGCCCAAGCCCGAGGGCCGCGTCGAGTCCTACATCCTCAAGTGGTGGCCCATCGACAATCCCACCAGGGTGCAGACCAAGAACGTCTCGGAGAACAAGTCGGGTAAGTCAAGCGGTTATCTCAAGAGACTAAGTGGAATATCCCCAAGAAGAAGGACTCTTTTGAGTTTGTCAAAGTTACAAATATTTGTGAAAATTAGAAACTCCGTGATGGAGCCTGAGCGGACAACAACTCTCTAGTGGGTCTAAGAATCAGACTGTTTGAGAGATCGAATCGGTATAAGCAACAGTACTATAACAAACTATTGCAGAACATATGTGAAACCCAAACTCAAAGCTCAATTCAAGAGAAAATTAGATAGACGATTGTCATGTCTAACGAATCGTCTTGGCAAATCCCAGACGCTTTAGCCGCCTTAAGAGCGGCCAGGAGTCTCCTAGTGAGCAATGTCTTTATTTTTGTGTTCCTCCACAAAGTGTAGCTTTAGGTCCTGATAAAGTGTGGATCGGACTGTCCTTAAAATATAATTGCATTAAGTACTGTAGTGATAAACAACCTTCCGGTACTTGCAGCGGACGACCTATCGACGGTGCGTGTGCTGATCGGCGAGCTGATGCCGGGCGTGCAGTACAAGTTCGACATACAGACGACCTCCTACGGCATTCTGTCGGGCATCACGAGCCTCTATCCGCGCACCATGCCGCTCATCCAGTCCGACGTGGTGGTGGCCAACGGCGAGAAGGAGGACGAGCGCGACACGATCACGCTGAGCTACACGCCAACGCCGCAGTCCTCGTCCAAGTTCGACATCTACCGCTTCTCGCTGGGCGACGCCGAGATCAAGGACAAGGAGAAGCTGGCCAACGACACCGATCGCAAGGTGACTTTCACGGGTCTGGTGCCCGGAAGGCTCTATAACATTACGGTGTGGACGGTGAGTGGCGGCGTCGCCAGCTTGCCCATCCAGCGACAGGATCGTCTCTACCCCGAGCCGATCACCCAGCTGCATGCCACGAATATCACGGACACGGAAATCTCGCTGCGTTGGGACTTGCCCAAGGGCGAGTACAACGACTTTGATATCGCCTACTTGACGGCGGACAATTTGCTGGCCCAGAACATGACGACGCGCAACGAGATCACCATCAATGAGCTGCGTCCGCATCGCAACTACACGTTTACGGTGGTGGTGCGCTCGGGCACGGAGTCGTCGGTGCTGAGGAGCAGCGCACCGCTCTCGGCGAGCTTTACCACCAACGAGGCCGTGCCGGGACGCGTGGAACGCTTCCATCCGCTGGACGTGCAGCCGAGCGAGATCAACTTTGAGTGGTCGCTGCCGACGAGCGAGGCGAACGGCGTCATCCGGCAGTTCTCGATCGCCTACAGCAATGTGCAGAACGCAAGCGACGCGGGCGCCCAGGACTTTGATGCCGAGGAGGCTTTCGGCGTGATCAAGAACCTCAAGCCCGGCGAGACGTATGTCTTCAAGATCCAGGCCAAGACCGCCATTGGCTTCGGCCCCGAGCGCGAGTACAAGCAGACGATGCCAATCCTGGCGCCTCCGCGACCCGCGACGCAAGTCGTGCCCACCGAGGTGTACCGCAGCTCGTCGACCATCCAGATACGCTTCCGCAAGAACTACTTCTCCGATCAGAACGGACAGGTGCGCATGTACACGATCATTGTGGCCGAGGACGACGCGAAGAACGCGTCGGGCCTGGAAATGCCCAGCTGGCTGGATGTGCAATCGTACAGTGTCTGGCTGCCGTACCAGGCCATCGATCCGTACTATCCGTTTGAGAATCGTTCGGTCGAGGACTTTACCATCGGCACCGAGAACTGCGACAATCACAAGCTGGGCTACTGCAACGGCCCGCTCAAGTCCGGTACCACCTATCGCGTGAAGGTGCGCGCCTTTACCGGGCCCGACAAGTTCACGGACACAGCCTACAGTTTCCCCATCCAAACAGGTGAGTGCTCAACAATAGTGATTACGCTTGAAGATCAAAATCAAAAGTCCCTTCTCAAAACTCTTGTATTCATTTCGCATTCAATGCCTCCCCCCTTAATATATGTCTTGCGTTCTTGATTTGTATGTCTAGAGCTGTTGAGCTCGCCGGGTAAGAAGCAACTTAGCGCCTTCCAATTCATAGCCCACTAACATTCGCTTCTTTTCCCCTTTTTCACTCGAAGATCAAGACAACACCTCGCTGATTGTGGCGATCACGGTGCCGTTGACCATTATCCTGGTGCTGCTGGTGACGCTGATGTTCTACAAGCGGCGTCGCAACAACTGCCGCAAGACCACGAAGGACTCGCGTGCCAACGACAACATGTCGCTGCCCGACAGTGTCATCGAACAGAATCGCCCCATTCTGATCAAGAATTTCGCCGAGCATTATCGCCTGATGTCCGCCGACTCGGACTTCCGCTTCAGCGAGGAGTTCGAGGAGCTGAAGCATGTGGGACGCGACCAGCCGTGCACCTTTGCCGACCTGCCCTGCAACCGTCCCAAGAACCGCTTCACCAACATCCTGCCCTACGACCACTCGCGGTTCAAGCTGCAGCCCGTCGACGACGACGAGGGCTCCGACTACATCAATGCCAACTACGTGCCCGGCCACAACTCGCCCAGGGAGTTCATCGTCACCCAGGGACCGTTGCACTCGACCCGCGACGACTTCTGGCGCATGTGCTGGGAGAGCAACTCGCGGGCCATCGTCATGCTGACGCGCTGCTTCGAGAAGGGGCGCGAGAAGTGCGATCAGTACTGGCCCAACGACACCGTGCCCGTCTTCTACGGCGACATCAAGGTGCAGATTCTCAACGACAGCCACTACGCCGACTGGGTGATGACCGAGTTCATGTTGTGCCGGGTAAGTTAACTTGCATTGTTACTCCCGGCTGCCTTCAATCATGATAAATGATTAATCCCGTCGGGTCTTCCATCTCAAGTGTTAATCTCTCTCGCTTCTCGCTCACAGGGCAGTGAACAGCGCATCCTGCGACACTTTCACTTCATCACCTGGCCGGACTTCGGGGTGCCGAACCCACCGCAGACGCTAGTGCGTTTCGTGCGCGCCTTCCGGGATCGCATCGGTGCCGAGCAGCGTCCCATATTGGTGCACTGCAGCGCTGGCGTTGGCAGGTCGGGCACCTTCATCACCTTGGATCGCATACTGCAGCAGATCAATACGTCCGACTACGTGGACATCTTTGGCATTGTCTATGCCATGCGCAAAGGTCGGTACCACCACCAAGAAGGCTTTAACTCCCTCTCATGCAATTTCTTTTCAACAGAGCGCGTTTGGATGGTGCAAACGGAGCAGCAATACATCTGCATACATCAGTGCTTGCTGGCGGTGCTCGAGGGCAAGGAGAACATCGTTGGACCCGCCCGTGTCATGGAGGACAACGAAGGCTTCGAAGGTAAGAGCGCTGCCCTCTCACACGTTGACGCTGACGTTGCCTGGTGCTGGGCCCGCTTACGTTTACTAACTAACCATTTTGGTGACGGGTTCTCTCTTTATCTTTTCACTAACCCATCATATTTCTCCTAACACTCGCACACACACACACATTCGAATCGGTTGAGTAGACGGGCAGCAAGGCGCCATTGTGGCCACCATCGAGGAGCATCAACAGCAGCAGCTGCTGCTGCATCCGGACGAGGCCGAGGCCATTGACGACGAGAACGCGGCCATTCTGCACGACGACCAGCAGCCGCTCACGAGCAGCTTCAGCGCACACATCGCCAGCTTTGGCGCCAGCAATGGCCTCGGACTGCAGCTGGCCTCCAATTCGATGAGCTCCTTCGGTGGCGGAGGAGGAGGAGGAGGCTCTGCTCAGGATCAGGCGGCACAGGACAGATGACATTCGGTTGTCAATCAGAGCGATAACAACAATTCGGTGGTTATTGTTCTGGTTGACAACAAGCCCAGCTCGATGATCTGCAAGGAGGGCAGCAACATCGACATCGATGTGAAGGAGGCCTCTGGCATGGGGGCTCTACCGGGAGGGCTGCCGCAGAACGGCGGCTACACAACGCTGCAGCATCGCCGCAAGTCGCAGCTCATCACCTTCAGCGCCAGCAGCTGCGACATTAAGAACAGTCTGAGCCACGACCTCAATCGCACCAATGTGCGGCTCAGCTTTGCCGAGGAGGACGTCATGATACTACCGCCAGCAACGGCAACGACAACGGCAACGCCAACGGTTGCCGCTCCCCTGGAGGACGACGTCTTCCGGCGTCGGTCGCTGCTCGAGGTCGAGCTGGGCATCGAGGCGGGCGAGGATGGCGTCGAGCTGCAGCTGGAGGAGGAGCTGGAGGAGGAGGATCTCTATTTGCACGACGAGTTCGAGACGCACATCGACGCCAAGTCGAACAACGCCAACGACGACAGCGGCGGCGGCAGCTACGAGGATTCGCACGCTCTGCACAGCTCGCTGGGCGGCAGCAACCGCAACAGCCTGGAGAAGGACGAGGACGATGACATCGAGGTCGACGTCATCAGCACCGACGTCAGTTGCTACGATCAGTTGTTGGGCAGCAGCTGCAACACGACGCGCAACGGCGACGACAACGACAACGACAACGATGACATTGCCACGCTCATCGGCGACGGCGACCGCGACACTTACGGCAAACTGTCCGCTAATGCGGCGTCTAATGCGGCGTCTAATGCGCCCTCTAATACTCAATCTAATGCTCTTAATGCTGCTGAAGCTGGTGGCAACGGCGGTGGCGGTGGCGGCAACTGTGGCATCATTTATGCCAATCCCTTCATGGGTTTGTAGCCTTCTGTCATCTCTCTATCTCTCTCTGTGTCTATCTCTCTCTCTCTCTCTCTCTATCTTTTGCTTCTGTTTGTTGCATGCCACTTGTTGCCGCTTTGATTTGCTACAATCAATTTCCTATCCTTTTTTTTAATGCATGTTTTCCCATATTTTTATTTAATTAATACGATTATTTTGTAGTGATTATTTTTTATACATACATAATTAAATGATTTCTCCACTATAATATTTTAGCATAATCTAACATAATGATTTGTAATTACTGCTGCTTTTACATATTTACTTTAACTTTTTTCTCTATATCTTAACTTTATTTGTATTAAATGAATATACATATATTTGAGCTTTTCCCCACTTGCCGCTTTTATTGTTGCATGTTTTCTTCACTATCTATTTTAAAACCAACAATTTTAATCGTACTTCCCCCGATTTTTGCAGATGACGAGGGCATCGCGGAGTCGGGCATGTAAATGACGTCGCTTCCCCTTCCTGCCCCTCGCCCATGGCCCATGGCCCATCGCACATCGACCCTGCGCAGCAACCTTGTGGCAAGGCGAAAAAGAGAAAGCAAAAAAACTACATACAATTTAATTTACTTAAGTAACTCGAAAAGCAACGCTTGATATTATATACTTGATACATCATATACATATATATCGTACACCATATATATCGTACAACACATACATATATCGCATAGCGTACGACGTTCGCTATGCGAAACCCACTCAAAAACATTGGATTGGATGCGCAATAATTCAACTTTTATACAATCTCTAAAAACTTAAAATTTTCGCAAAAAAAAAAAAAGCAAAAATGCAAAAGCAACTGCGGTTAGCCGAAGTTCCGATACCCTCTGGCAGAGAGTGCGACGATTCCTGGATAATTTGCACAAGGGTCTATAAGTTTGTCACTGACCCCGTAACATCGCCCTTAAGCCTTGTCCGTCTGTCTGTTCGTTCGTTTAACCATCCAGCCTCAGCAATAATTCAAATTAGGGAAGATTTTATGGTTTCTAACTTGACTAACTTGATTGTTGGGTATAAGAAAGTTTTACATGCCACGCTCGAAGAAAGTCTAATTTAAAACATGAATTTATGCGAAAGATATAAATACATAAAAAAAGAAAATAATAGATATATATATTAGACTTACCCAACGT
Organism: Drosophila formosana; assembly: GCA_035045625.1. Classification (NCBI taxonomy): domain Eukaryota; kingdom Metazoa; phylum Arthropoda; class Insecta; order Diptera; family Drosophilidae; genus Drosophila; species Drosophila formosana. The sequence goes on along the minus strand of JAWNOW010000688.1, from coordinate 1,578,697 downwards.
TGCGTACGATCCGATTGTATCTGCAAGAAAAAATTACAAATTCTAGGGTATATTGAATTCGTAGAAGCTCGGCTCTCTGCTGGGGTGTAAAATGGTATAAAATTAGAATATCTACTAAAGATCCAATCCTGTATTTGTATTTGTAATTTGTACTATCTGTATTTGTAATTTGTATTTGTATTTGTAATTTGTAATCGCTGCTAAAATACTGATACTACCGATATATTACCATATAATAACTGATTGTCAACCTAAACATATTTTTATTGCTAGCCACAATTTTTTGTAATGTTATATAATTATACACATACACTATATATACCATATATATACATATACATATATCAATATATATCGTATGTATCTTCCAATTTTTGTACACTAAATGTTAGATGAAAACGAAATGATTGCAAAGAAGAGCTCGACGTTTTTTTTTATACATGTATACACACATACATACTATATATATATATATATATAGATATATATATCTATACATACCGTATGAAGATTAGGGTATATATGTCCGATATTTGGGGCTTAAAAAACTAAACAATAATGCTTGAAAATACATTATATACAGATGTACATATACGTAAAATGTATGTAATCAAATGCAATAATTCAGTTACATAGTTTTTAATGACCACGAAAATTACGTATAATTTTAGTCGCCCGTTTTTTTTTTTTGTTTTTTACTTTACTTTACAGTATATGTAAACAGAATCTTTGTATATGTGTGTAATTTTTGTGTATGTATGTGCTACTTTAATATTGTTTCTACATAACTAATATATATAGAATTTTATTTAAAAAACGATCGATTTGCTTTTTGTGTTTATCTTCAGTTTGAATTTTACGATAGCAATAACGATAACGATAACAATACATAGGGCTAACAGCGCACAATACTGTAGAATGCACAAGGCGCTGTTAGCCGCTAACAGAACTGTACACCGACAAAAGCCGCACAACAACAACACCAACAAGAGAACAAATGACCAACGCATTTTTTGTAAGGCGATAATCATTTACACAGCAACAACAAGAACAAAAAAGAAAACTTACATACAAAAATGATGGCTGATTAACATTTTAGTGCTCAGCAGGTGCCAAAGCAATACACACACACACACACACAGACAGAATGTAGCAATAGAGAAAATGTAGTCAAATTAATTTGCCAGTGCAATAGAATCGCTTTTAGACTAGGTTACAATGCAATACAACGAAACGTACTTCCCTCCCCCACCCCCTTATCCTACCACAGAAACACACACACAACAAACGAGCCTGCATACACATACATATGTACATCCGCATGTATGCTGGACTTGATACACAAATACACACATGCAAACATACATACATATATTAAAATGTATGGAAAGAAGGATAGACTATATATGAATGGAATACATATGCATATACAATATATAAATACACACATCTATATCATTGTAATAATTATTTGTAATGTTTATCAGTAGAATTATGATATGAATATGGAAAAATGAAAAATGCATATTAAAAACGCAAAAACTCACCAAAAACGTTTTCTAACTTGAAACTAACTGTTTTTTGTGGCGACCTCTATCGAGGAGCAATGAAATTTTTTCTTAACATCGTTGGCGGCGCTTCCAAAGTGCAAATTTTGCGATTTTGGATTTAAATCTTAGTGCTTGTTAATAACTAACTGCCGAAACCGGTTGCAATTCGAATTATTTATGATGATTAATATTTAAATATGTTTATTTATTTTAAATCAGTTTCATTTGACGCCCTCTGTCGACTGACAGACGAAGCCCTGTAGAGCGTAACATTTTGATTAATATCGATTGTTATCGACGACAGCCCCATGTTTGGCGGCTGATTTGAAGCTTTGATTTTGAACGAAAGCTATACAACTATTAAATACAATCTTACGAATTAGGCACAACAGAAATGAGTAATTACCATAAAATAAAATCTAGTTCGCTGCCTTCATGTTGGCCAGCGTCGCGTCCAGCTCCGACTGAATGTGCTCAAACTGATTGAACAGCTGCAACAGCTCCGGCTGCGTCATTTCGAAGTTAATGTCCTCGCCCGCCCCCGTCTTCAGCTGCAGCACTGCCAGCGCCGTTTTCTCGCGTTGCTGGCAATGCGAGGCGATCTCCACATTCAACTTCCAAGCCATATCCTCAATGACATTCGACTCGTAGCGTTCGCTGGCCAGATTATTCATCATGGGCGTCGTCTGGCGCACCCACAGCCGCAGGATGGCATCGATTTTGGCCTCGTCCTGCAGCTGGAGTTTGTCTCGCAGTTCGCGCTGCAGGTGACTCGGCTTGATGATGAACGTGGAGATGCGACGCAAGATGTACGAGAACGTCTTGATCAGCAGCAAAAAGTCTGCGCGCGGCACTCCCACCAAACGCTCCAGCTCCTCCAGTGTGTATTCGGGCTCGCTGCTTGTGGTGCTGCTGCCCGCCGCCCGTTCGGTCGCCGTCGTCGTCACACTTGTGCCCACCGTTATGCTGGGCGCCCCCAAGCCAGCCCCACTGCCCGCAGCCCCGCCGCTGGACGGGGCGACGCTGGAGGGGCTCATCTGACGGTGCACGTAGAGCAGCACTGTGGTGAACGTCTCGTAGGGCAGCGCATTGATAATCTTGATGCCCTCGCGTGCCCTGAATCGACAGCAGAGACACCAATTAATGCACTCGCATTCGAATGAAGTGTCCACGCTTACCGCTCGGTGATCTTAATCCAGTTGATGCTCATGGCAGTTCCAAGTATTTATCACAAAACACAAACAATTCACAAAAGTGCAACACTTCAGTGTGACAGTGTCAAAGAATTTAATTTGTCATTAACATGGTCACACTGCAGCGCAACAGTCCATTTCGAGTTAACAGTCCCCAATTGAAAAGAATATACTGCATGCAAACTATAATAAAATATACCAAGACGTATTTTAAATGCATTTTAGTAACAGATGAATGCAATACTTTAATATTTTTAATTAATACCATACAAAATGTGACCATCGGGTACTTGTATTGCTGGTATATTTGTAGTCGTTAAGTAGCGTATTTTGAAAAGCCATTTGCGGTCACTTGCGGGTGCAGTGAAAGAAAGTGCGCGTATATAGAAATTATTAGAGACGAGCAACTAATTTTTGTTAGTAATTAATAAAAAATCATCAAATGAGCAAACAACTATAAGACTTATGTGCACAAATACCAGCTAAAACCCACCACTTCAAATTGGACACAAAAGTAAGAAGTTGCCGAAAAACCCGAAAAATTTGTTTATGTTTATTGCTGCCAAAGGAAGTGTGTAAATAAACAGACAGAAACAAGAGGGACGCCAAAAAGTGTGTAGCATAGAGAATTGTGAAAAAACTAGAAAAATGGGTGGGCAATTATTTAGCAAACAAACATTTTAATGTGCGGCTTTTGTTGTTGTTGTTAGACACTTTCCCAACTTGAACTGTCAGACTTGGGTGCTCTTGCAATACACATGAAAAATGTATGTGTGTGTGTGTGTGTATTTAATTTTTTATGTTGCATGTGTGTGTGTGTGTGTGTGTGTGTGTGTGGCTCAAAAGTTCTTGCAGCTCGTGTAAAAATCGATAATGTGCAGAGCAGAGCGCAGCAGCAGCGCAGCGTTAAGGCTTGTTTATTTTATGCTTCGTCTGCAATTTGCAGCTCTCTCTCTCTCTCTCGCTCTGTCGTTTCACGCTGCTTGCACCCTTGACTACTCACACACACGCACACGCACGCAGCAAGGCACACAGATACACACACACACAATTTAATGCAGACATTATTAAAACTATGATTTAAGCTCAGCTCTCTTCGAGTATCGGCATCCCACTCGCACCTCGGCCTAACTGTATCCTGCGCAAAACACTCTCCCGCTCTTGCTCTCCCTCTCTCTCTCTGTCGATCGTTTTGAGTGTCAGCCGCAAAAAAAAACAAAAAGAAAACGAGACGCATTGGAATGAAATGAAAAGTAATTCACTTGCATTTTTATATCTTCATATTTAGCACATTCTTCTGCTTCTGCTTTAGTTTGCTTCCTCTGCTTCTGTTTCGCCTTCCTCTTCTCTTGTCCCACCGTTTGCAAATATTGAAAAACAACAACAGTTAATCCAATTAACAAAATTGCAAGATAACAAAATCGAACGCAGTGAAGTCGACTTTTGAATACTCTACAGCAAAGTATCAGCTACCGTAAATAATGCAATTTCAAAATGAACAGTTTAAAAAATATCAAAGCACATACATTTTTTATTTGCAAACAAATAATAATTTAGAATTTATTTTTGAATCATTAAAAAATGATTTCGTTGTTTTAATTCTTTAACTCAAATTTAAGAATTGAAATAAAGCAAATAATGTATTATTTAATATATAAAAATATAGCCATTATTTTATTATCAAGTTGTGTTTTGCAAAAATAAAAATAAAATTATTTTTGAATTCAACTTCATGATGAAATGATTCCAAATTTTCAAGTTGTGTTTTTAGTTTTTTAATTGAAGCTAATTTATATTTTAAAAATTAATAAATAAAAGTTATGTATTTGAATTTTCATTGTACAAATAATACCATAAAACCGGAAGATTAGTGAGTCAATTTTCAAATTGTGTTTTAAGCTTTTGCAATTACAAATAATTGTTCATTTTGAAATCAATATAGAATTTTTGAATTTTTATTTTCTTTTGACGAAATTTGAAATTGTTAATGTAACCGAAAGATTAGCGAGTCAGTTGAGTTGATATTTTGCGTAGACTCTTCGCTTGACAGTTTTGGGGGGCAGAGCTGTTGTCAGGTCTGCAAGCCAAAGCTCTGCTTCAGTCTCGTTGGCAGCGCGTTTGGTTCAAGACGTTGGTTGACACGTTGCAAGAGGTCGAGGAAGATGCACTAAACACACACACAACAATAATATGCCACTTGCAGCGTTAAGGTCGTTAGCCAAAAATGGAGCAGCAACAGAAGCGTCCCACATTGCACTTTACTGCCGAGATCGGAGCTGGAACTGGGCCAGGAGCTGCAGCTGAGACGGGTTCGAGCTGTTCGCCGGCAACGACTCCGTTGGGCAGCAACGGCAATGCTGGGTTTCTGCCCGACATGCCGCAGTGGAAGAAGGATTTGATACAGCGCCGCAAGACGAACGTGGCACGAACAAACGCCGCCGCCAGCTCACCCACAACGTCCACAGCTGACGGCAGCAGTTGCATGGCTTTCACTGAACCTGCAGGTGAGTTGATTGCAGGTGCCTGTGCTTATGCAACTGCAACCAGAATGCATTCGGCATATCAAATTTCAGCGACATGGCATGACTACGTCGCGAGCTATTCGCTGCAATCGCTGCTGAACCGGTTCACAGCATTTACATACAGTATTTCATTTTAATAATACTCTCTTAATCACTTATGTCAGACACCATAATTTCCTCAGTCTTTAATCCTACTTCCAAATCGGTTAAAACCATTTGTCCCCCACAAAACGCTTATCAAATTATATCACATCATCGCAAAATTATTTTGTCGGACGTTCGTTAGCTCCGCTGCTGAACCAGTTTAACGTTCTTCATACAAGTAGTTCATCCAATTTAAGCAGAATGTTATCCAAAGTATTTTAACATTTTTCCGATTTTCTTAAATAAAATCGATCATGAACCGGTTCAGGGGTAATTGAAGCGGGTCGAACTCTTGTTGAAAGTAGCCGCTGCCTTTCGAAAATCAGTTCGCAAAGCTTTCAAATAGCTGCGCTCTCGAACCGGTTCGCAGCAATCGCTATCAATAGGAAAAGCAACGAAGATCGCTTGAGTAATCATCAGAACAAGCAAAAATACCTTCAGCATGCGTGTTTCGAGGTATCGATATCGATTCATGAAATCGCAAATGTGCAAACTGGCAATAAGTTGGAAAAAACTGCAAGTGCAGCTGTCGTTCAATTAGCCACGTTAACAGCAATCAAAAACGAACAAAAAAAGAGTTATGATTATCGACAGCTGTTGTTCGTCTGACTGTTTTTTGTATTTTTTTTTTTAGTTACCTGCTGTTACCTGCAGCATCTGTGTTGTGCTATCGACTGCCGGCTATCGATGACGATTACCAACCACACACACACACACACACACACACACATACAAACAAACCAAACACACATATGCACGCATCAGTGCTGACAACATTTTGCAAGCAAAAAAGTGGCTACAAAAAATATTGCCAAGTCGCAAATACTTTTTCTTCTCAGTAAATAAAATAAAATAACTTAAAGTGGATAAATTGAGTAGAATAGTCAACGTTAAACCAACCCTAAATTCGCCAAAATGGCCAAATGTGTGGCTTTGAATTAAAAAAGTGATTAACCCTGGAAGTGGTTAGATTTATAGAAAGTCACTAAATTTTAGGCTAATCTCACTTAAATAATAAAATAGGTTGAAAAGTGATTCATTATATAAAACTAATTACATAATCTAATTGGCAAATTAGTCAAAATGATGGCTGTCGAAAAAAAACTTGATCTAGCCGGAGAGTATTCAGACTGGCCTCAAACTAGCCTGGCAGCATTGATTCACATAAACACGCGCACACACATACATATGTAGTATTATCTATCAGCAGCAAACAGCCTAGAAAACTAGCCTTAAAACGCCAAAAAGTGGCAGCACTGACGCACACATACACACACACACAGATTAAAAAATAATAAGGTACATATATAAAAAAAATGGCAAATGCATCGAAATGTCCAATGTCGAAAAATAGCTAGAACTAGCCGGAGAGTAGCTAGAGTGACTAAACATAAGCCTTAAGCTGCCAAAAGGTGGCAGCACTGACGCACACACACACACACACATGCAAAGTGTTTTGCTATCAGCCGCAAACAATGAAGAACAACTCTATATTTTATCAATTGATAATTGGCACTGGAAGTTCTGTCGCTAGCTATATTTTGTTTTTTGTTTTCGTTTTGCTTTGCACCAATAATATTCTTTTGGCCGTCGTCATTGACAGTTGAGTTGAGTTGAGTTGAGCAATTCACATATATAGTTTAAGTTTAGTGTTGTTGTCATCAATTTCTGATTCTCTCTTCTTCGATTCTTTTGCTGCCATTCGCAGAGTCAGGTGCGACTGACGCCAGTGCAACAGCAACAACCATAACTAGTCAGCAACAACAACAACAGCAACAACAACAACAGAAGCATGTGAAACGAAATGTAAGCCAAACAACAGCAACAACATTAAAGACAGAGGAAAAGTCTGAGAAATGTTTTATTGGAGCTGGAGGTCATCAAACGCTTCCAGCCGCAGCAACAGCAACAGCAGCAGCATCAACCCAAAGTACACAAGGCAAAGAAGCGACCGCGGCCTCTTCTCCAGAAACAACAACAACAGCGACGGCACCAATACCAAAGCAGCGATCAAGTTTATTTAATACAAGAAGTCAATCAACTGGCAAGGAGCAACAAGAAGAGATTCTAAATTTGGATAGGCGAGAGCGGGACGGCGACAGCGAAAGAGAGCGCGCGTGCAGAGAGCGTGACGAGGGCGAGGTGAATATGTTGGGTAGCGACAGTCAGCGCTCTCACCACTCGGCGAGTGCGAGTGGTGAAGTTGAAACTGGCACAGCAGCAACGGCAGCAGCGACAACAACTGGAGCATTAACAGCAACGTCGTCGTCGTCAGCAAATCAGTTGCAAACGAAATGCAAACTTGGCCAGAGCGTTGATGCTGAAGCAGCGGCGGCGATCTTGCCAATAACAACAGTTAATGATAAAAATTGTAAAACGAAAATATCCGATAAATTGCAGAGCAACAAATTCATTCAAAACCAACAACAGCAGCAACAATTGGCTGCGACGAACAGCAAAGTAGCGGTAAAAACAACAATGGTCGCCATGCAAGAAATGAAGAAGACAACAACACAAAATGGCCAACAACGTCATCATCATCACCATCTCCATCATCATCAGCATCAGCATAATGTGAAAAGCGCCGCCGCGGCCGCTGCCGACGTCGGCGTCGAGGATCTGAGCTACGGCCCCGGCATAGTGTCAAAGCTGCGCTGCCGCTACCTCAGCTTGGCGCTGCGCTGCGAGGCGACGCGTCAGCAGAGCCAGCAACAGAGCCAGCGCCTGCAGCGGTCCACCAGCCTCAACACGCTGCTCGATCGCAGCGACAACGAAGATGAGGAGGAGGAAGAGGTGGAGGTGAATAAGCCAGTCAAAGCCGCTGCGCCGCCAATTGTGGGCGTCAAGCCCACAGGCTACCTTAAGAGCGGCGTCAACGCCAGCATCGTGCAGCAGCGTCAACAGCAGCAGCAGCAGCAACAGCTGGCAGCAGCAGAGGAGCAGGCAGCGCAGCAGCAGCGGTCGCGTCAGTTTAAGCGCGGCAACGAGGTGATGAAGCGCGCTCGCAGCGTCGAAGCGCTGCTCTGCGAGAAGTCGCCTTGGCACACGCAGCAGCGTTCGACGCTGCCGCCGCCATCAGCAGCAGCGGCGACGCCAGCGTCGGCAGCATCGACCGTTACCATCGAGGACAAAATCAGCAATGCACGCGAACGTTTGCACAGCGGCACCGACGCCACGCCCCCCAAACGTCTCACCTCCATCATCGACGACACCGAGCGACCGCCGCCGGACCTCGTGCGACAGACGCTGAAGATGTTTGAGGCCAGCGCCAATCGGCGACCGCGCAGCGCGCAACGGAGCAACGGCGGCGTGGGCGGCGTTGCCAGCAAGGTTGCCAACTACAAGTCGATCATCAAGGAGCAGAAACTGACGCCAGGTGTCGCTCTGGCAGCCTCGACACCCAAGCAACAGCAGCAGCAACAACAGCGGGCCAATAATGTGCCCGACATTATTCCGCGTCAGCTGGAGGTGAACTTTGAGACGGCGACGGCGCGACGCAAACAACAGACTGAGGTGGGTTTGCCGTCGCCAGTTGTGGGTGGTGAAATTGGGGGTGCAAAGCAGCAGCAACAACAGCAACAACAACAACAACAACAACTGCAGCAGCAGCAGCTGCGCTTAGTCAGCGATCAAAGCGACGACGACGACGACGAGGATGACGTCACGGCTGGAGACGAAGGCAAGCACGAAGACGAAGGCAGACACGAAGACGCAGCCGACGACGACAACGAAGACGATGTTGTTGTTGACGACGAGCTTTGCAATGGCGATAAGTTGGGCGCGGCAGGCGATAAGTTAACAGCAGCGTCTCTGGCAGATACGTCGTCAACGGCAGCAGCAGGAGGAGGAGGAAGCAGTAGCGTTCAGCGCTTGCCCGAGCACGCAGCAAACGGCAGCCGAAAATTGCCTCAACGCAGCAGCAACGATAACGATTGCGGCCTATCGATAACAAACACAACAACAACAACAACGACTGTGACGAAACAAATTGGCGTTATTCGGCCACTTTTGAATCAGGCCAGCTCCAGTTCGATCGCCGCTGCCACGCCCCCTCTAACCAGTCGCGAAATCGAAAAGAATCGCATTAATGAAATGAAAAAATCAAACGCTTTGGCCGCCGATGCCGCCGCAGCAGCCGCTATGGCTGCGTCTGGCAACGCTAGTCTCGACAACGTGATAAACACCAATAACAAGGATGCCAGCGAAACGGACGCAGCGGCTTCGCCCATCTGGCCACACTTGCGCAAGCGTCGCCAGCCTGCAGGTGGCAACGCCGCGGGGGGTGGCTTGGGGGCTGCCAACTCGCTGGCGGACAACAACACTTCGATGGTGTTCAACTTCTCCAAGAGCAGCAAGGAGGTGCCAGACTACATTGAGAGCGACGTTGTGATCTACAGGCGGAAACGGGAACTGCCAAAGGTGAGTCGCAGTCAGAATAGCCATCCTCCTCTCGCACACACTAACTGCTGAACAGCTGTCGTTTCCCTTATCAGTAAATCACACACCCTTCTTCCCTCCTCTCTCTGTCTGTCTGTCTGTTTGTCATTGGCGCCGTTGCGCATTATTCATGCTTATTTTTTCATTATGAATTGTATTTCGCTGCTTAAGCCCCCTATACACACACATACACACACTCGTTTTGTTTGCGGTAAACAAAGCGCCCACCAACCGCGAGAGAGCGAGAGCGAAAGAACGAGATTGAGAATGAGTGAGAGCGTGCAAAGAGATCAGCGCGCATTTTGGAAAGTTCAACAACAACAATGTTAAGAATGTCACAACTCACTTTGGCTTTCCCAAGCTCAAGCTCCCAAATGCCAGCTGTATTTACAGCTCACTTTTGTTTCCAATAATTATCAACAGCAAATTGTTTTTGGCAATGTAGGAAGCACACACACACACACACGCGTATAGTTTGGAAATTTAATTCCTTTTACGACACTCGTGTGCTCTCGCTCACACACACACACACTACGCCAGCCGCGTGACCTTCTCAACATGTGTGTGCGAGAGTGATGATGAGCCCCCCCTAAATGTGTGTGAGTGTGCAAATTGCATGGGCTACGAAGCTTGACGTTCTTATTGTTGTTTTGTTGTCGCACTCTTTCTCTCTCTTAGCATTGCTAATAAAACGCAATCGATTCCGATCATCGATCATGCAATTTATGCAAATGCATGATTAATTTTCCTTTTTATGTATATTTTTTTAAATATATAGATACATATGTATAAGTATGGTTTGCATGTGTAGTTTTAAAAGAATTTTATATACATATATGTACATACATACATATTTTAGACATGCTTTACATATGACAGCGGCTTTGTTCGCGATATTAAAACATGTTGCGATTGGCAAATTCTTTTAGTCTCCTGCCTGCGATTGCATTGCGAAAACCAGTTCTTCGCACATACGTACACACACACACACAGATACGGGCATATTGCGATATTTCTTCGTTTTGTTCTTTTGCTTCCTGCTGCCGCTATGCGCACACACACAAACATAAACAGTACATGTATTTATATACGGCAGACAAAGCTACATATATGTATGTATGTATTTGTTGTGACTGTGTTGCGTGCTGGAGCAGGAGCGTAGAGCATGCAAGGAGTGCGGAGCGATTGGGGAGGGGTGTGGTGAAAATGCCCCATGGTGAGCAACCCATTTGGGTGCACAGCTGTTTTTGTAAAGCCACCATGTTGAATAATGTGAACTGCTCTCTGCCGCTCTCCCTCTATCACTCTCTCTCACTGCTCGCAAGCTCTCTCGCCGTCTAAGCTGTTAAACTCGTTTGCTGCGAGTCTGTCTGTATGTGTGTGTGTTTGTGTGTTTTGTGTTCTCTCCGGCACTGAACTCAATTTTGTCAATTCTTTTTTGTTGTACAATTCTGGTCGGTAACTTTTTGCTTTGTATGTGTGTGTTATTGTTGTTGTTCTTGGTGGTCTCTTTATGTTTTGTATTTTTGTTGTATCTTGTTCTTGTTTTTTTTTTTATATTTTTCTTGTTTTTTTGTGTTATCTGTGCCCTGAACTTTATTATCTGCCGTTTCTGACATGGCGAGAAATGGGACAGCTGTGATTCAGTTTTGCTTGCTCCACTCTCTGCCCCTCTCGCTCTGCCCGCTACCCCAAAAGTACCGTTTTCATTAATCTGGATTCCTTTTTGTGTTGTTGTACTTGCAGCCAAATGAGCCTGGCTTCGTGCTGCTGGGCGACCTATCGGTGGAGACATCGACAGACACCGATTACGATGACTACTCCATGTGCCCGCCATCACCATGCGATGTGGAATTCGAAAATGCAAATATTGTGATCGATGGCAAGTCGAGCATTCGACAGAAAGCCAAAGATTCATCGGTGAGTATTTGTTTATTGCATGCGGAAATACATTGTATATGGGGGGGAAATGCGACCTCAATACAAAGCGATGATGATGACTAACTATCGTTATCGTTTAGTACGTAGCCTGTGACTAAGCGGTCCCCCCACACCAAAAATACTCACCCCGATAAAGTGGGTGCTTTTTTTGTTTTTGTTTTTTTTTTTTGTTATGTTTGCAAAGGATAAGATAAGATTAGTAGGTGCGTGAATCGCAAAAATAAAAAAATAAAGAATAATATAAAATAGTTGTGCTTCGATACCAAAAATTATGTTGGGTCGTAGTCGGCAGCATAGATAAGATATTTATTTTTGTTAGCTTTGCAGCATAAGCCATAAGATTAGATATGCAGTATTTTTTGTTGTTGCCCTCTGTCTCACTCGGCCGTACCGAACGGAGGAGAGTGTGACCCACATTTCACTTTCGTTTGGTATTTTAATCACTGTCGAAAATGTGTTGTCAAAACAATTAGCGGTAATTATCGCGCAGACATCTCGTCATCTCGCTCGCACGCTGCGCTAAATGTCGCGCTGCTTTTTTTTTTTTTTGCAATTAGGGGCAAAAATTTAGTTTGAGCCACTTTCATTTGTCGTCTTTCGATGCACATTTGTACAATCGACAGCAGATTAAGGCTTGTTAACAGGGCAGTTAACATGATTTTTGTTTGCTCGTTAGCACATGTTATTTTAGTAGTTGACATGCTGTTAACAGCATGTTGTTATGTTAGTGATCAGCAGATGTTATTTTAATAGTCGAAATGCTGGTAACAGTTAAAATGATTTTGGTTTAGTTAACAGAGCGGTTAACGTGATTTTGTAGATACATACATATGTATGTATGAATGTATTTTAAGACTCGCTAACATTTCTGTTAATTGGTAGCGAGGGTATTTCAAAGTCGGTCATGAGTTGGTTTTGATTTTTATTTCCTTGTGCGTTATCATTACTTATTTATTTATTCAGTCGCTGTTATTAATCAAACTGCATTATAAGTGGCTTATATAGATTGTTAGAGCTGGTTAGCTGTAGAAAGAGGAGAGGGGAGAGAAGGGGAAAGGGGAGGCGCATTGGGTGCGTTTCATCAAATCGACAGATATAAAAATCGTTTACTTTGCTATCGATTAATGAGTGTTTGTTTTTGTTTCGTTTTCACAACAGTTCCGCGTACAATTCAACGATACGTTAACGTCAACGTTTGAATATCCCTCCGAGGCGTCGCAGATCATCGACGATCCGCCGTACGCCGATCCCTACGGCGTGAACAAGCATCATCAGCTGCTCTACGAGGAGCAGCTCATTCTACAACAACAGGAGCAACAACACCATCATGTGACTGTCGACGAGATAATTGAGCTTCCAACGACGACGACGCCACCAGCGACATCCTCCACGAAAGGAGCGTCGGCGACCAGCGCCATGCTGGGGAATTTACCATTAGGTGAGTAGGCAAACTCACACTCTCCACACTCCCGAACACACTCACGCACACACACTATGCGTGTGCGTGTGCGTGTGTGTGTGTGTGCGTGTGCGTGCATGTGAGCATGGCTTTAACGTGCGCTCTCTGCCTGCCGACGTCGCTGCCTGTCGTCTCTGCCCGTCACACTATCACTCTCTCTCTCGCTGTCTGTCTCTTTATCTCTGCCTTCTGCCGACTCTGTTCTCCGTGTCTCTTATCACTCTATGCGTAGTTATGCAGTTTGTTTTATCGTTTAATCGGGGGTCAAGCATTAACACAACAACTCATCAGAACACTCTCTTAGCATCCTTTACACATACACTCACACTTATACTCATAGCAATCAGCCGCCAACACACACACACACACACCTCACTCACAGTTCACTTTCCTTGCCATAGCAATCAGCATACTGACACACTTCACTACCATAGCCTTTAGCTTTTGCATGTCCTGCCTGCCTGACAGCGTTGCCAGACAGTTTTACAACCAACCGTAAACCAATCTCTGCACTTTACAGAAGACGCAAACGCAACTTTTACACTTAACATAGCGATTAAGCAGAGCGCTGTTGGCGTCGCTGCTGCCGTTGCCACCCCCGCTCCCGAAAACGTCTCAGCCGTCGACAGCAGCGACTGCAACAGCAACAACTGCTGTTGTTGGCCCATCTTGCAGCAGTCCTGGCAGCTCTTCGTCTTGCCACACGGCAGGCAACTGCTGCAAAGCGCACGCAAACTCAGCCAGCTGATCAGGTGGGTGTGTGCGCCAAGCTCAGCTAGCTACCACCTCCCACTTGCCCAATTGCCACGCCCCCACCTTATATATATGCTATAAATCCACTGGTTCCCCGACCCTAAGTTCCCCCTAAGATCTGAACCCGGGAATCTCGTCCTTCGAGACTTTTCGCCCATTGATCCCAACAGCAGCCCGGAGATCTGTCCTCAACTATTGTTTCGTTTATCTGTTTCCCAAGATGTTCACGCTAAGATCTGAAGCCTGGAACCGCATTCCTTCCTAAGATCCGTTCCTTCGTTATCTCTTCCTCAGAGATCTCGACCCTGGAATTTCTCCGAAATTTTAAAGTGTCAATTATAGATCCGATATCTGCACCCAAAAATGTGAACCTTAGAATCTCTCCTTCGAGACTTTTCTGACATGGATCCGAACTGTTCCCTAAGATCCGTTCCCCAGTTATCTGTTCTGTTCCCCGGAGATCTGAACCCTGAGATCTCGGCTTCGAGACCCGACCTATCCTCTCTCTCGTACTCTTGTCCCCCCGCACACTCTAAGCGCAGCTGTCGTCTGTTGTCGTTACTTTCAAAATCAACAAAATAAGAGTTATACGATGATCAATTAAAATTGAGATTTAATAATGTGAAACTGAATTGAAAAATCCAAAAATTCGCAATACAAATTTAACCTTTTGCAGCACTCAAAGGAACAAACTTTTCGAATTAAATAGTTGAGAATAATTGGAAAATTAAAAAAATTGGCAATCAAAGTTTGTAAGCTTAAAAAACATGTATGCATGTGTGAAAATTCCTCTTATGCGTGACAAATGTTGTCGGGTGCAATTTGTTTGAGATTGTATAACTCTTGTTTGCGATCCCTGAAGAGAAGAGAAACACACAAAAGCCTCACACATATTTGCAGATTACCCAAGTTTAGGGAAGGGTATTATTTTGCCAGAGCTGGAGACGAAGCCCGAGCCAATTGCAGTCGCAGTCGCAGTCGTCAGCAGCAAGCCGAGCAGCAGACGTCGAGCTGCGGTGCTGTTGAAGCCCCAGTACGCGTGCTTTCTACAAAATGATGCAGTGCAGCCGCCGCCGTCGCAGCCGCACCCGGCACGCAAAGCGGCCTCCTTCTGTGTGAAGCAGCCGAGTAAATATGCAACACCGCAAACAGCGACCAAAGAGTTGGCTAAGCGAAGCAGCAGCAGCAGCAGCAGCTCGTCCTACGTTCCTGCTCCTCTACTCCAGCCAGCCCGTCGTCGCACCAGTCTGCCCACCAGTAACAGCAACAACTGCTCGTCGCTAGCGCTTCCCAATGCCACGACAGCCTTGCTGCAGACACGCATACCGGGCAGCACGCTCTACTATGTGTAAACTCCTCCCTGCAGCAGCAACAACGAACAACGAATCTGCTTAGAACTCGTCCCGCAATGTAGGCAAGCGAATCGCTGTTTTACTGTACTGTATATTCCCCTCACACTGACTCCACGCCACTCTCGTTAATCGTTAATCGCTATTCGTTACTCATTACTCTTGGTCACTCGTCACACTTGTCTCTGGTGTCCTGGCCCCCTAACTTCTCGTTACTGCTTACTGATGATTACTCGCTGTTCTGTTAACTCGACTCGGTAGTGTTGAGAGGTTCAACAACCGTGGTATTGGTCCTGAAACCTAACAATTATCCACACTATTTACTCGCTACTCGCTGTTTTTTACACAATTGTTCTATTTACGAGCTGCTCGTTAAGCTCTCACGTTACTCGCTACTTGTAGCTTGGCATTCGCTGCTTTTTTGTGGTACTGGTCCCTGAAACTCCCACAATTATTTGTATCTAATTTGTACTCGCCACTCGTGAAGTTCACTCGTTACTCGCTACTTGTTACGACTCCGCTACTAGTTCATAAGCGTTCCTCCCTACTCGGTACTATTGACACGCTCGCCTTGATTGCTCCGACGGTTCTGCTATTCAACTTGATGTGGACATCAAAAAGCAGAGAACCCATTAAACAACGCATCTCCCTCGCACTCGCCACACTTGCAAACCTTTCACGCCTCTAATGAATGTAAAATACACGTTACCAATCCAATCCAATCCTTGTAGTATCCCGTAGCCGTAGCCGTAGCTGTAGCTGTAAATTAGTCTGTAGCCGGACATTGCGATCATCGAATCAATCAATCATACAACTAAATGCCATAATTTTGTTTCATTTCGATCTTTTCGTACTTTTCTCATCCAAACTCATCCAAAACTCTTTTTGTGCTCCTTTTGTTTTATACTAATTTCTTTTTGCAGATATTATTTAAATCTAAATAACAGACAGCTAAGCAAAAAACAAAACAAAAAAAATACTTTTGAAATAATATATATAACCAACAAAAACAACAAAAAAAAAACCATTATAATAACAAAAAGTATAAAACGAAGGAAATTTGTAAAATGCATAAAACAATACAAAAAAAAAACGCAGTCAATCAATGAATCAATCGATCAATCAGCCAAGCAATCTAATCAATCCGCTGCTGACCGCTTCTGGTGGTGGTGAAGAGTCTAACAAAAGTCCAAACAAAACTAATCGCCAATTCATATTACTTCTTAAGGTAACTAACCCCCAACTAGACACATACACACCACACTACACACTTGATTTTCTCAATTTCAATTTGCACATTCAAGAAACTAATCAATCGAACAACTTGTTGCAAGCGTCGTAACTAATCGAACATCGGATCTCGCATATTTCAGGCTCAACGGCTTTAGGCTTCTACACGCCCCTCAAGGCCTCGCCCATGGACAGCCTCTTTCAGCTGGGCGTCACACGCTACGCAACGCCCGACAGCAGCAACAGCAGCAGCAGCACCAATGGCAGCCCCTCCGGCGGTACGGCGGCGGCCCCATCCTCCTCCTTTAACGGCAATGGCAGCGTTGTGGGCATCAGCGAGGGCCTCATCAAGTCGGATTCTGCCGGGGTCGGGGGCGGGGGGGAGGAGGACGAATATCCGCTGACGGCCGTCTATAGCGAGGGCGCCCAAAAGACAGATTTATTGTACTGAAGCTTGGCCTCCTGATATACTGATATTGATACTGATACTGATCTATCTATATATATATATATGATAAATATTTAGATTATTTTGTAAGTTTCGTAGGGCTAACAAATAATACGATATGTGTACAACAACAGAAAACAAACAAAACAATTGCAACTTTTTTTTTTTATATATATTTATATACATATATAAATAATACTACATATATTACGATTATTATTATTACTATATTATAATTATTACTATGATTGTAACGTATTCTTGTGGCAAGTGCATTTGCATACGATCCGTATTTGTATTCCATATATATATGTATACACTGCAAACAGTATCTACAAGCCTGTTTAATATTTTTTTTTTTTTAGTACGTCTTTACTACATACTATATACATATATTTAAACAACAAATATACTTATGATTGTGTACTTTAAAAAAACAAGAGAGAAATGAACCATGTAAACACCGAGGTTGAGCCACTGGTAATTAAAAAAGCCCCGTTGTGTGGAGTATTAATAAAACCATAAGCATTAAGCAAACAAAACAAACCAATTTTTTGTCCACCCTCGAAAAAAGACTATTTTCCATCATTCATTGCAACAAGAAAAACGAAAAAGAAGAGAAATGCAAACATTTGCCTCATAAATATTACATGCATACATATTAGCGTCTATTTAAATATTTTTTACAATTGTATTCCATGAAGCGATATAATTAATGATATACAATACAAAAGCAAATATATGTCAAGAATAAAATTACATAAAAAAAACAGTATTTCAATAACGATTTGAATTTGTAACGGTGTAACAGCTGATGTAAGCGACAGTGGCAACGCTGTGTCGTGCTTAACTATCGCAGCGTTGCTTTCGTTGCTCTCGATTGCTTTGTAAGCAACAGTGCGTGCACCAGCTGCTGTCGATAACGATAACGATGTTTTTCTTTTTTTATTTGTGCCAATGTTTTTGGTAGTAGTAATTGTGATTGTGTGATCCCAAAATACAGGGTTTAGTGTGTGTGGTGTGATTTTTTTTTTAAATTTGACCGTAAAACGCAAACCGCAAAGTGATGCACGCAATTGTTACAGCAGCAGCAAGCAGCTCAGCACCTTTGTTCGTCTGGCGTATGTGGTGCTAAACTCCCCCCTATCCTCCCGCCACCCAAAATGGACGAGAGTATTTACTTTTAACCTTAGTTGACATTGAAATGTACCCGATGCCGATGCCGCTGCCAGAGGCGGAGACAGTGCGTCGACGTGTGTGTGCGTCTTGTATGTGTGTATGTGTGTGTGTGTGCTAGAAAGGAGAACAAGCGAGTGACAAAACTGCATGTCCCCAAAAACAAAAAAGAAGAACACATGTGCTTTGCAGCCGCGCCCCCAAAACTCCGAATGCGAAAAAAAATGTGAAATAATCAAAGGCATAAACGAAACTGAAACTCACCTGTGGCTGCGCGGTAGAAAGAGACAAGAGGGAGAGAGGAGAGATATACACGCAAGCAAAGCAGCGACGTCGACTGCAGCTGTGCATGGAAACTGATCAAAACAAACAGGCAAAATAGTAACGGTAACACGGCAGAGATAGAGCGCGAATGAGCGAGCAGGCAATAGTCAGTGGGAGTGGGAGTGGGAGTGAGTGGGCGTGTGTGTGTGTGTGTGTGTGTAATTACAGAATGTGATAAAGCTGAAAAGCATTTTGTCGCCATTTCGATTTATTGCCGTTGTGTAATCATTCATAAAGCGCACTGTACTAGAGAGCAGCAGAAACAGAAGAAGCAGACGAATAAAATGCGAATTCTCTATTTCATTTCAATTTGATTTTATTTGATTTCTTTTTCGATTCGTTGTTGTAGTTGTTGGCATTCGCTATTAATTAAATCAGCAGCCAAGCAGTTGAAGCAGCGCAGGGCAGCCGTAACAACAGCTGAGCGCCACAGAGAGAGAGAGAGAGAGAGAGAGAATGAGAGAGCAACAGCAGTAACAGCAACAGCAACAACAACAACAGCCGTTTGTTTCTTACACCAGCCAAAGCTGCAAAACACCGGCACAACAGCAAAGCAAAAGCAACAACAAAAGCAGCGCTGCCAGCGATTTGTTGGTAATTAAAAGCGAAAAGCCAATACAACAAGCTGCGCAGCAGCGACGTCGACGGCGACAACGAGAACGAGAAACGACGACGTCGTCGGACACAAATAACGGAACAGACTCAATTCGTGCATTCATCGCGTCGCGTCGCGTCTTTTGATACAAAAATAGCAGAGCACGCCAAGGAGCGAGAACGAGAGCGAGAGAGAGAGAGTGAGAGTGCGAAGAGTGAGGAGCATTGAATTGGAATCACACAAAACTACTGTGGATTTGGATTACATTTAATAACAACACACGACAACAATATCAACAAGAGTAACAACAAATAAACAAACAGAACACTCCAAGTGCGAGTGGGACAGACGCAGCGCTGCCGTCGCGTCGCTGCAACGTCTCGCGTCTCTGCTGAGAACGCCGCCAACATTTCACTGGATCTAATGGCCAAGGACGAGGAGGACGATCTGCTGCCCGACAAGGATGCGGCCAAGGGCTTCTACGCCAAGTATGAGCCCAAGGAGATACTGGGCAGGTAAGATCAATCCAAAACTTTCATCTACATTGTATATACAATTTATATGTTTATTATAATTGTAGGTTCATCTTAGATCATATTGATATTTTTATTTTTATTAAATTTCCCCCACAACTATGATATACGATTTACAAGTTTTATTTTATTATTATAATTGTAGCTCCATTTTAGTTTATACTATTTCCCTATCTTTATTAAACTCTATTTTAATTTAATTAAATCCTATTTCTTATGGGAGCAACTGTTTTAAATTTCATAAGGATCAATAATACATTAATTGTAATACGATAATTTCACAAAGAGGGGTCGATATAGAATCTATATCTAGGAGCAATTCTGTTAAGCGTCCTGTGGATCATAGCTAGATAAATCAAGTTCTATAATATGTCTTCGAAAATAAATAATTCTTTCGTTCTCCTTTTCTGTTAAACTTCCTTTTCGACAATATAAATATTTCATCTTAATAAGTGTTTTATCATTTCCTTGTAGATTTGGATAGCAAAAGATTTTATTAAAAATAATGCAATACTTTTCTCATACTCTTAATGTTTCCATTTATAATATATGTATATTGCAATTTAACTTTCAAGCCTTAACATGCTTGGGTATATAAAGTCAATGAAAACCCTATTTGATTTCATAGCTTTGTCCACAACTTTTGGCCTCAACAAAATATGTAAATTTAAAAAAAATTGTCTTAGTCACAACCCGTGTCTAGCTTTCTTTGCTAGTTTCTTATAGAGATAGTGTGTCAGAAAGCTCAGCAAAAGACGCCGCACCAAATATCATTGACCCCTTGGGCAAAACAATTTCATGAAATCAACGAAATTTTCACATATAATTGAAAACTTACTGCGAATTTAGCCAGAATTTGGCTAGAATTACAGTCTTTTTTACCTCTTATTTGTTTTTTATTTTGTATTCTCTGCTATAATTCTCTGACATTAGTTGTTCCAAGTGTAAATTGAGTCATGACAGAGTTGAAGATAATGTTAACATTTGTAATATGAGAAATTCGATTTGTTTTTCAAGTTCATCAATTTCCTGAAATAAGTGAAAAGATATAGTTTGTAAAGCATAAGTTTAGTACTTTACTAACATCAATTTTTAAATGGATAAACCTCTTAGGGAACAGTAAAGTATGTTGAGTAATAAAATATCTTATCAGTGGTTTGTTTAATACCGTCAATTAAGTTGAAATCTAACGATAAAGTAATTAATCTGACAGTTAATTCCAATTAAGTAAAGAATAATCATAATTAGAGAGTATATTTCGTAGATTTTTTCAATGATTTATGTTTGAGCTATTATAATTACGGCAATATCGATAATCAATTTTTCTTGCTTCCCTCTTTCAATTCAATATTTAATAATACTATTATAAGATAGTCTTAATTTATTCTGAATGAGTTTAAAGAGTCAATTCCACTTTCCTAGATAAGTAGAAAATGTTATTGGATAATATTTATATGTGTAAGAAGAGGATAATATAGTATAGATAACGTATATATTGACCTATTATCTTTAGTTGATTTATTTTGTATTTTTACGGAACACGTTATTTTAGTCTATGAAGTATTTAATTTATTTAGTGATTCCTTTTAATCATGGTTATTGAAAAATGATGAAAATATAAATTATGCTATGATTTGAAATGATGAATAGTAATTAACAATAGAAAAATGAAGTATCTGAAGTGAGGAAAGTATTTAATGTAAAGTAATCAGCTACTAGAAAAACAAGACTTTCGAGAGGGCATTTGTGGGTGCGAACTGTGCCCAAAACTATAGATTCCAGGTGATTCGGGTGCATAACATGTTTAATGTTATTATCGTTGGGTTTATGCCGAGCTTGCGGAATTCTAGACTTTTGTTTATGTTAAAATAAAGTGTAAGACAACAAAGAAGACGAAGACGGGTTGCCTAATGAACTGACCGAAGCTATGACTCAGAGGCGAGGCAGGCACATGCGGAGACGTGTGAGAATCATGATCGCTAACCGATCGAGATCAACCTTGAGTTGAACTTCACGGACAGATAGTGGGGAAAGACAGTGGGTAAATAGGTCGTAAATGTGTAAAGCTGCTTGTAATTGTAATCCTCATTTGATGATAAGTCTCTTCTCTGATAAGTTTTGCATGCCGAAACTGTGTGCTAATTTGTTCTGCATCGACTTTTACAGGGGCATCAGTTCGACGGTGCGACGCTGCATCGAGAAGGAGACGGGCAAAGAGTTTGCAGCGAAGATCATCGATCTGGGCGCCACGACGGAGGCGGGCGAAACGAATCCATATCACATGCTCGAGGCGACCCGACAGGAAATCTCAATACTACGCCAAGTGATGGGTCATCCCTATATCAGTGAGCATTCTCTCTCTATATATGTATATCTGTTGTACTCTATACTAATTGGAATCCTCTGTCTTCGCAGTTGATTTGCAGGATGTTTTCGAATCAGATGCATTTGTATTTCTCGTCTTTGAGCTGTGCCCAAAAGGCGAGCTCTTCGACTATCTGACATCGGTGGTGACGCTCTCCGAGAAGAAGACGCGCACCATTATGCGCCAGATCTTCGAGGGCGTCGAGTACATACATGCCAAGAGCATTGTCCACCGCGACCTGAAGCCCGAGAACATATTGCTCGACGAGAACCACAATGTCAAGATCACAGACTTTGGATTCGCCCGCCAGCTGCATGATGGCGAGAAACTTACAGGTGAGGCAGGGCAATAAAGATGGGGATGATTTTAGGGTTATCGGTCTATCTGATGCTTAACCCACATTTCCACATTCATAATAGGATAAACATTGAAAGTATTTAATATTAAATGATTTAGATAAATAGTTAATGAATTGCCTAATACATTTTCGGTTGGGCTGTCAAATTTCATCAGTATCTTTAAAATTTCAACTATAATAAGTGTCGAGCTATTTGCATTTCCTTCTTTTTCACAAGTTTGTCTGCTACATTTCATAAGCCTAGCTTGTCTACCGACTGAGTTACATGGGTTGTTGATTTGCTGTCTCTGTCACACTTTCTAATGCTCTCTGTCTCTTTCGATTCCATATAGATCTGTGCGGTACTCCGGGTTACTTGGCCCCCGAGACGCTCAAGTGCAACATGTTTGAAGGCTCGCCGGGCTATTCGCAGGAGGTGGACATGTAAGATATATATACATACATATCGTACATACTTATAGATATGATAATACTAACTATTCTTTAGCTGGGCCTGCGGCGTTATAATGTTCACTTTGCTCGTCGGCTGTCCGCCGTTCTGGCATCGCAAGCAGATGGTTATGCTGCGCAATATTATGGAGGGTAAATACAGCTTTACCTCGCCTGAGTGGGCTGATATTTCGGGTGAGTCTCCGTCACTATTTATCCGATAGACAATTGGGGCATTAACTATCGTTTTCATTTCATTTTGACAGAGGATCCCAAAGATCTGATACGCAAATGTCTAGTCGTTGATCCTGCGCAGCGTATCACCGTCAAGGAAGTATTAAGACATCCATTCTTCAATCAAATGGTAAGTGACGCTCCCATAGATGTAATACCTTCCCAGTTCCGACGGCCCCCTAGGCATAGCGTTAGTCGAGATCAGGTCTACTACACGTATCTATATTTCATATACTTAAGTCGAATTTCCAAGAACTAGAAAGCATTCTGTACCCAAATTGTGACTCACATACTCCCAACAACAACAGCCAATTAACTGCTTCTTCTTTCTATATACACACTCGTATTATAAACAATTTACATCTACCTATATACATATATATATAATCCAAACAATTGATATTGTAACTGCACCTGGGAGTCGACACATTTTCTATAAATTTTCCTGGAAGAATCTGCTTTAACCTGATTTATTTTTTTTTTCTTTAATTTACTATGTTAAATTGTTATTTATTGTTTTGGTTTTTTATTCGTTAAGAATTTATTATTATTATATATACGTACATTTTTCTCTTTTTCTTACATATAAAATACGTTTACTTAAACCTAAAAAAAACACATGCAATAATAATACAAAAAAAAAAAAAAAAAAAAAACAAATGTATCGTAAATCTGTCTCTCTCTGTCGAATTAATCGAAACTCGATTCGATAGTTGTTCGAGCAAAACATTGATGGCCTCAAGCGCAGCCTCTCGACCAAGTCCAGAAGAATGAGTCGCATCACTGAAATCGCACTGGTAACGAATAATGTCTGGACTAACAAATACTCTATAACCACAACTACAACAACAACAACAATAATACTATCGATAATAATAAAAACAACAACAAAAACAAATCACATACATACTTTATATTTTGTTGCATTTTGTTCTTGATCGAATCCGGATCGAAAACATGTCTTAATCTCCAAATAACTCGAACCCCCTCTTTAACCCCTCTTTGTTTTCTCTTCCTGTTTCGTGCTCGTGCTTGTGCTCGTGCCCGTGCCCGTGCTCGTGCTCGTGCTCAGGGATTAAAGCTTGAGCTGAGCTGCGAGCATTGTCCCATGCATAACCTTTAAATTACAAAGTTGCATACTAGATAGCATAACAATAATTAAACAATTAATAACCTGATCGTTTAATCGTCTGTTTCATTTCCTACTTTTTGTTTACTTTCGTTTTTATTTTTGTTGTCGCGTTTTATTTTTGCTTGTCTAATTTGTTTGTCTCGCTCCCCGTCGCCGTCGCGATAACGATAACGATAGCTGGCCGCGTGCATGCATGCCATCTCTGTCTAGCATTTAACGAACCCATTTGTCCTTTTGTATGTGTGCTATGAGCGAAGAAAAAGGTGCATATATGTATATTCAAGAAGAAATTAGGAAATCTAATCGAATGAAAGTAGGCAATAATTTAAGCGCGTAAGCTAGCTTAGGTTTATTTAGTTTATATTTATTATAAGTATTATCTATTTATACAATATCTACAATTCTCCTAATTTCGCCAAAGAATAAAATATATCGATTAATGTATATTTAATTATGTTTTGCTCATTATTTGTAATATAAATCTAAAACGAAAAAATTGATCATCTTAGAGGTATTATTTTATTTATCTTGCCCTTTTTAATTTAAATTTCAATTTGTTGCATTTTCTTTGAAGTCAGTTGGAAAACACTTGATTTTGCTATTTCATATTTTTCTCTCATGTTAAATAACATTCAATATTGAAATTCTTCTGTTAAAACTTTCAATCTTTTCGTTATCATTTCAAAAAATAAATCGTTGAATGTCTATTTATGTGATGTTCTCTCATCATTTTTAATATAATGAAATATTCCGAATTTTTGGTTATATTGAAAATTCTCTTCTCTTTAAATACGAATTAATGATCATTGGTTAGATTAACTGTTTGCTTCCCCACTTATTTGAGCATAACCAATCAACGGCTAGGTATTATTTCATGTGTATTTTTTTGTTTCAAACTTTTTTGTATTATTATATTATATTTCCAATTTCCACTTTTAATTTTTGCGCGTTAAATTCGAAATCGTAAACCAACAAACCGAACAAAAATCCAAACCCAACAAAAAATCGATCATCGTCAATCGATAGGTTCTAATGAACGATTTGACAATGGCGTGGCATCCAACGGCCAGCAGCAGCAGCAGCAGCCACAACCTCAACCTCAACCTCAACAGAACCTACCTCAATCATCCAGCGTGCGGCAGCAGCTATGGCGGAAGCAACAAGAATTCGAACTCCTCCTACAACAACTACTTTAGTGCGCCGCAGAGCTCCTATTCATCGAATCGGTTGCGTGATGTTGCGCTCTCGCCCGACGCCGAGCGACAACAGCAGCAACAACAGCAGCAGCAACAGATGCAACAGCAACAAGTGTTGGAGGCGGCAACAGCGGCTGCTGCAGCCGTGACAACGGCGACGTCCATTTCCAACACTGGCGCAGCGTCGATGACGCTGACGGCAACAGTTTACTATTCGCAGCATCAGCAGCCGAGGCCGTCGTCGTCGTCGTCGCGAGCTGCAGCGGCATCGGCAGCGATAATCGGCGGTTTCGATAACGATAACGATAAGCTGCTTTATGCAAATGGCAATCAACAACAACAGCAACAACATTTATTGTATCCACCGCCAGTGCAGCAGCAGGCAGGTTTTCCCTTTTTGTTTTGTTTCTATTTATTTGCAACGTACAACTTGATTAGTTTTGATCTACTTATTATCGATTACACTTTAGTTGCTTTTGAGTTGTTGAAATTTGGAACACGCCAGAGATGAAAGCCATCAAATCACACACACACACACACACACACACACACACACACCTAAACACCAGGCACTTGACACAACTACACACATATCCATTCTCTCTCTCTCTCTCTTTCTTTAACTACAACTATCGTATTATGGTAATTGGAGCATTACTGTTTAGTTTGTTATCAACTTGTAATATCTTACTATTAATTCTCTTTAGCTAAAATAAAGCAAAAAAAAAACAACTTTTGTTTGTATTATATGCACCTTTGTAGTATTTAGTAAATAAATTGTAAATCGATTATTTTATGGTGGTATTAAATAAGTATCGCTTTCCTGTTGCCGATGTCACTAATAATTGGCTCAAAAACTGTCACTAACCCATTTCCAACTCTCCCACTGTGGAATACGAAATTCACCTCGCTGTGTCTCTGTCTCTTTCTTGCACGCTAATTTAGTCTTAGATTTGTAGCGTAGATTTAATATACATATAAATACAAATAATTACATACAAACATATCGATCGAATCAAATGAACAACAACAAAAAAAAAAAAAAGAAAACTACGTTTACCGATGATTTCACTGACGATGTTTTTTGTTTTGTTTTTAATTTCTCTCCTCTGTATGATTTGTTGATATACACGTTTTGTTTTGTGTGTCTGTCATGTTCTCTATCTCTATATTGTCAGAGTCTCAACGCCCTTATAAGATGTGTGTCTATAAGTCGGTGTTGTGGAGACTCCCTTGTGAGTAAACCAAACAAAATGCTGAGAAAAAACCAAAAAACACCATTTTAGTAAAACACATTCCACATACACATACACATACATACACTAGTCTATCTCTCTCTGTCTATTATGTGTGTGTGTTTTTGTCCTTCAGTGTCGCTCACAAATCTTGTCAAAATTAATACAAAAACAAAAAAAAGCTCTGTTTTAATTATGGTTAATTGCTTTGCAAAAAAAGCTAACTCGCCCATCACTATCGCTCACACTAGCACTAACACAGACGCAACTCACAGAGAGAGGATCAAAGCAGAAGCTTTTGCTCTTCCTCTCACTCACACAGCATGCACAGCTAATGTAACAGTCTAGCCTTAAAAGCCTTTCCACTCTTTCTGTCTCGCTCTCTCCCACTCTCGGTCTCTTTGGTAAACACGCACACGCAAACGCACACACACACACACACACCTATACATTGACTTAAGGCGCAAGTTGTGTTGCACTTTACTTTTTATTGCTGTGTCCATCTAACACACACACACACACTCACACACATATTTTGTTGTAACAAAACAGCTTCTAACATCCCAAAAAAAATGTGGCGAATGGAAACTAAAACTAAACTAAACTCTAAAAAAAAAACAACAATCAAGAAGATTTGCCAATATCACTAATTATGCACCCTACTCCGTTCTGTGTGTTTAGCTGCGGAAACAGAGTCGCTTCAACGCGCGCAAAAAGTTCCAATTCGCCATATTAGTGATACGGGCGGTGATCAGGATACGACGCCTGCGCTACACTGCCGAGCCGCTGCATGTCGAGGAAGCCATTCGCGATCCGTACCGCGTCAAGGTGCTGCGCAAGGTGAGTACGACCCACCACACAACAATTCACCACACTTACTCACCACTCTCCCTCTCTTTCTCTCTGTGCATTCACCTGGGCAGGTCATCGATGGCTGCGCTTTCCGCGTCTACGGGCATTGGGTGAAGAAGGGCGAGGGACAGAATCGCGCCGCCCTCTTCGAGAATACTCCGCGCACCGAATTGCACGCGCTCTACATCAACAATCTCAGTCGATAGGCGGAACACACATACGCATATAGCACACCCGAAAATTAGCAAAAGTAATTAATTAAATACGTATCACCAGCAAAATGTAATCAGTGAAGAACACACATACAACTACATACAAACAAACAAACATATATTTACTATGCTAGCTTTACTTATGTACATACATACTTACACACACACATACACACGGAGAAACAATAACAACTACATACATACATACGTAGAATCAACGAGCAGGACAGAAAATCCAACATACAAACATATGCATAGTGTGTAGTGAGCGCAGTAGTAGTAGTGAGTACGAACCGTAAAAGGCCTTTGCCTCCCCCTCCCACTCCCCCCACCCAACATGATGAGAGGATGAGAGGAATAAGTGGAAATGAAGCAGCAACAAACATACATAGATGCATATGTATTTTCTGTTAACGATTTTATTAAATTATTTAAATATATTGCTAAGCGTTTACATTTTAATTGTTATGTTGTAGTATACAAAATAAATAAAAAATACAAAAAAAAAACGAAAACGACAACGAAACAAACAGAAAAGTGCAATCGAACGTGATATCGATACAGTTATCGATAACGACGGCGTCGCGACGGGCGCTTAAATGTGCTTGGTACAATCGTAAGCGCGCTCGCAGCACTCGGGATAGTCGCGGTTCGTGTTGACGAAGTCGCGTTGTTTGCAGCCCTTGGGAGGCGCCTTGGCCGCACAGGTGCGGAACTCCACGTAGCTGTTATCCATGCAGGTGACGCCGGCGCAGAGATGGTCGGGAGCCTTGCCCGTCTGTCCAGGCGACATAATCACGTTCGAGTTGAGCACGCACTTGCCCGGATACGCTAGAGCGAGAAAGCAAAGTAAGTTTCTATTTCTGTTTCCCTCTGTCGGCTGTACTTACAAGGATTGCCGAACTTGACGCGAGCAATGGCTGCTTCGGCAGCAGGCTTCGTGCTCAGCACGAAGAGAACAGCGATGCACACGAAGAGAGCGATAATGTTGAAGCGCGCCATTTTGAGTTGAGTTAAGTTGAGGTGAAGGTAAAGGTGAAGTTCCTGGCTGTTGTTGACAATTGGATTGTAAGACGACAAGTGCTGTTGATTCTGTGAATGCGGCAATGTTTTATACGCTTGTTATCAAGAAGTCGCGTCGTCGTCGCCGTCGGCTTATCGAGCTGAGCTGAGCTGAGCATCTTGACCTTGTCCAATCTCCAATATCGCGCTCCTTTTCGCGCCCGTTGCCGGTTTAGTAAGCAGCAGCAGCTGCCTGTTTGGTGACTTTTTGTTGCTGTTGTTTGTCGGCTGCGACTTCCCTGCGGTTCATTGAGTACTTAATTATTTTACGCGCTTAGTATATACGCATATAAATAATTTTGTGAAATACTTTAATTGTTAATTGATACCCACACACACACACATACATAGCAGTTTTTATGAGCCGCTTATCACGTTTTCCATTACGTTGTTGTAAATTGGCGCCTGCTTAATTCTTGTTGTTGTTTTGGGCTTTTTTGGGCATTCTTTTTTTTATACTGTGGCATTCCTGTGGCTGCTTCTGACTCAGTTCGTTTTGCACACACGACAAATGCGCAAACTTTCACCGGCTGCTTTGGGATCTTCAACCTTAGCGCCAAAAGTTCAAAATAGCAATCGATATACATATATGTGCGTGCGCTGTTTATCGATAAGTGTCATTGACTCCGTCGCTCTGCTCACCTGTAATTGGTACTTTTCTTTCGGCAACTGCCGAAGTGGTACATTTTGCGCTTGCAATGGTACATTTAGACTTAGCTAAGCAGCTAAGCATTTATTGTATAGCTATTTATTTATTTTGTTAATTAGACTTTTTACAATGCAGTGCAAGGCATCGAGGTACTTTTTGCACAACTGTGACAATGGTACTTTTTTGCGATGCAATGACAAATGCCAAATGGTACTTTTCGTAATATTTGCCTGTTAATGTAAAAATGGTACAAAGTTGGGTTTTGGTTGTTAAATTAAAACATTACTATTTATTTGTGTTGTTGTTGTCGTGTTGTTTTGTCTATGTTACAGAGGATAAACTATATTGCGCATATTTGAACCTACTTTTGCATGCTTAAACCTATTCTATATATATATGTATATTCATTTCATTATATATATTTGTGTGTATTTATATATGTATATTTAATATTACTAGATATATGTATATATTCTTTTCTTGTTGTCAACATGGTATTGTTTAGTTCTTATTTCGTTTGATTAACTTCTGCGGCTTACGAAGAAATGCAACATTTGCTTGTTTAGTTTCTGCTTCTGCTTAAGAATGAGATTCGAATGCGTTGAAAAGGAGAATTCTCGATTTTGAATTGTTTGTTTGCTTAATATCATCAAAAGTGTCACGCGACGTTACGACGTGGAATGAGAAATAGTGCGAGATTCATTAGTTGTTGTTGTTCTGTTACTATAACGTGGATGGCTTCAGACGCCGCTGTAGAGCGGCAGCTTGGCCGTCTCGACCTTATCGACCACCTTGAAGGAGGGGAAGAGTCCGCCCTGGTTGGTGCGTGTGTTCTTCCCCTTGGAGTTGCCGTCCCAATGGTTGCCCGCCACCGAGACGAGGTCGCCCACCTTCAGCTGCAGGTCCTCGTGGGAGCGCGGCTTGTGGGCCATCACCGCACGGCGATTGTGCGGATTCTGGCCGCCGTAGTAGTAGATGTCATCCAGCGACTTGAAGCGGTCCGCGGCGTTCGGGTAGAGCGTCTGCATGATCTCGTAGGCCACGCGACAGACCTGCGAGGAGAAGGTGCACACCAGGTAGTCGGACATCGACAGCAGATGGATGTCGAGGATGATGCCGTTGAGCGCCGTGTCCGTGTAGCGTGTGGACACCGCCGCCATGCGCGCCACCTCCGGATCCCCCACGATGCGGTACTGCGGGTACTTCTTGCGCGCCTCCTCGATCACCCGGGCGTCGTCCGAGGCGAGGAAGATGCGCCGTACCACGCTCGTCCCGTTGATCTCGAGGGTGCGGTAGTAGTCCTCCACGTGCGTCATGTACTCCTCGATGCCGTGGAAGGCCGCCTCGGTCCCCACCTTGTCCGTGCGCCGCACATGAACGCTGTGGGAGAGAGAGAGAGGCAAGCGAATTCATTACATGGTAATCAGGTGGACGATAATTATTCGTTTCAAGTGGAGATACGCATTTGGGATCAACGACAATGATACATATACGGATGAACGATAATGATTAATTTCAAGTATAGATACAGATATGGGATCCATACTTAACATTTATTATTATCGTGCAGTGAGGACTCTTTATAACTAAACAAAGCTTAAAATACTATAAAATGTTTAGAAAAAAGAAAGGGAAGAATAGCGAGAAATAGTAATAGGTATAGAAGAGAAAGGAAAGCGACGATATGTAGAAGGGAAAGCAAAGGGCGTCAGAAAGTCAGGAATTTCGAAGGCCTAAGACTCACCCGACTATGGGACGCTGCCAGCCCAGATTGCGCATCCCGGAGTTGAGAAAGTCGCGCGTGCTCGTCTGCGGTCGCAGCAAGTATTTGAGAAACTGTCCCACCCACCAGACAATGGGATCGCCGTGCAGCCGCTTGAGGCGCGGCGCCAGATCCTCGGGCACCGCCAGCGGCAAATACGGAGGACGCGGCATCAGCGAATCGATGATGGGCAGCACCAGCACTTGAGTGTTCGGCTTGCCCGGCCAGTTGTAGGCGTTGGCGGTGCCGGCGTCGTGACAACTGTTCGACACCGGCCGGAACACCTCCTCCCACCCTCCCTTGTGGTAGCGCCAGCCGCGCGACTTCAGGATCAGCGTGCGCTCCGTGGCGTAGGCCACGATGAAGCAGTAGACCACGTGATGCAGCTGGCAGCCATAGCCGCAGCCCTGTAAATCAGAGAGAGAGAGAGAGACGAAGTGAGAATAGGTTGGATAAATTACGTGGCCTGATTTAAGTGTCGGAATATTTGAATTTCTATTGCTCCAAAAAGTGAATTTCGAAATGAAAACAAGCATTTTACGACCGTGCAGGTGCACAAATTATATGTTGTAAAAAAAGTGATAATTTGACGTGTAACTAAAATATGTAAATTACGACTTCATATATAATTTAATTTGCGCAGCGAAATAGTCTTTTTAAAAGTCGCTTTATTGCACTTTTGTTTCGTACATTTTGCACAACTTATCGGGCAAGAAGAAGAAGCGTTCTTCCAATCTACGCACAACAACTATTTTCCTAATTCATGAAACGCGAACCAAGAAGGCGAACTGACCTTGTTGAGCTTGCAGACCAGCTTGCGGGCATTGGCGCAGTCGCTGGGGTTCTGCAGATGGTGGAGGCGACGCTGGACCAAGTCGCTCAGCTCGGTGGCCTCCTTGTGGCGCCACGCCTCGTAGCCGTCGACGCGCCGCAGCTGGTCCATGTCGCTGAGCAGCGAGCGCTTGTGCTCGGCGCCCTGCAGCAGCACTTGCTGAATGGACTCCTCGAGTTCGGCGTTGCTGGGGCCGAGGGATTTGCGTATTTTGCCCAGCTCGCTGCTAAAATAATTCCAAATCTCGGCCACATTCGACTGCACCCGCCGACGCGTCAACTCGTACTCCAAGCTGGGCTCCACGCCCGCCACGCCCCCCAACAGCTGCTGCTGCGGCGCATCGAGCGCGACGCCCGCCTCGAGGCCTCGTTCCATGTCCGAGTCGGCGGGCATGACCTCGAAGAGCGTGTCGTCGACGAGCAGTCCGTCGTTGCCCGCCGCCTTGGGTGCCGCATCCTGCTCCAGTCTCTGGATGAGCTTCAGGGCGCTCTGCTTGTCCAGCTGCTCACTGCAAAGTGGAAATGAGTAAGAGATGAACAAGAGCATGCGAGAATAGAGGAGGGTGGCGACAATTCCTCACTTAGCATATGAATGTGGCACGATTGAAAGCGGTGTCGTGTGGAAGCATGTCGAGTGCGGATTTGGCACGATTTGAGGGCGATTTCAGTGACGATTTGAGGCGACTTTAGAGACGATTTGAGGCCGATTTGCAATGGCGATAAGGGAGATCTTACTAGCGTTCTGAATGCGTTCTCTGTGGAGATTTGAGGTGGATTTTGGGGGGCTTTCGGGTGAGATTTAACAATGAGCGTCAATAGGAAACTTTGAGCTGATTTCTAAAGTTCGAAAGGTTTTAGCAGGGGGAAAATTCAGAACATTGTCTGAGGCGATTTCAGCAACGATTTAACAGAGTTTTAACGGAGATTTTGGCGAGATTTTATCGTGAACTGCAGTAGGATATTATATAAATCTCTTGGAATGATTTAGAGGGACTTTCAAAGGGGATGGCAATAAGAACTTGAAGAAAGAATTCAGAGGGCAATTGAGTAAGAAGTATTTACTTGTATTTTGAAGGGAATTGAAGTCGTTGAAGGTTGAAGCCACATCGGCAACTGCAGGTAGTCAGGACAGGAAATTTTTGAAAGATTCCAATAGGGAATTTTTAGGGATATTTAATGGGCAATTAAAAAGGAACTTTCAAAGGGAAATTAGGTGACGATTGCAATTGGGAAACCTAACCGATATCAATGGGGATACCTCAGAAGAAATTAAGGGGCGTTTTCAACATGACTTTAGTGGGGCACTGTGGACTTGTTGTTGGCTCCGGTTGCACTCACCTCATCAGCTCGTCGATGAGTAGCTTGAGCTCCTCGTTGCGCTGCTTCGTGTGCTCGAGCAGCTGCATCGCCTGGTTGATGCGCCGCGTGTTCAGCTCGTTGTCGCCGGCGACGCCCAGCGAAGCGGAGCCGAAGCTCTGTCCCGTCTGTCCCCCCGCCAGCGACTGTCCCTGCCCCCCAGACTGCGAGTGCTGCGTGTTGGTCAGCTTGAGGACGAAGACGTAGACGAGCACCGCCCAGGCGAGCACGAATATGATCAGCGCTCGCACCCACGAATTGGACGAGGAGCCAAACAGCTGTCGCACCAGCAACATTGCTGAGAATCTCACCAGATCGCAGTAGTGAGTGTGAGTATGTCTGTGCGTGTGTGTGTGGTGTGGGTGTTTGTGTGTGTGTGTGTGTGTGACACGGCTTGTTAATGGAGCGTTGTTGTTGCTGTTGTTGGTTGAGCGTTTTTTGGCCGTTTGGCTCGACGTCGCATAGTCAGCAGGCAGCAAGCATCCAACCGAGCAGCGGCTTAGCTGCTGATGCTAATTATTATGGCGTGGCACTTCATTGTTACATCCACAACACAAAAACAATGACACCGTTTCCGTTTTTCCTTTTTATGCGTTTTTTGCGTTTGCGTTTTTGGCGAGAATAAATAAATAACAAAATACCAAAATAGGGATGAAGCTGCAGGCCATCGATATGTATCGCCAAATATACCGATAAGCGCGAATCGGCATATTAGTGCTTTCAGTATTTTAATGCCTATCGATTCTCAGCAGCGCACCAAACATATATCGAGCACTAATTGCGAAAATAATTAGCGACAACTAGCATTGTCATTCAGAATTGGATCTTGAAAATTGATTAATTGCCAAAATGTGAAGGTAGGGCTCGATATCACAGAATACGACACGTATCCGATACATCACTCAGGTTATCGACTGCTCAGTGTGGCCATGTTGACAGTTGCGCTTGAATGAGCGCCACGTTTGAAGCTGGCTAAAGCGAGGCGAGAAACAACGCTGTTCGTGTTAACGAGGTTTGATTGGTTTATCTTTTTCGTCATATACTCTTAATATTTCACAATTTATTTGGACTTATGCTATGAATTAAAATGATTATAAATTTTGAGAGAACCTGCAGGGCGAGGAATTTGTAATTTCCCTTCCACGTCCCCGTTGCTGGAAAGTACAAAATACCAAAATTCCACGAATTCCAATTTGCAACGCCAGCTGCAATTCGTGTTGTTGCCAAAAATATGAATGCGTTTGTTGTTGTAATGCTATTAAATTTAGGTTGTTGGTTGTAGTTAAATCAAATGAAAAATTAGCGTATAAATTATAAAAAATTCAGTATTATATATATATATAGTATTAAAAAAAACGTCGTACACATAAATTATAAATTATATTATTACAATTACGACCACAAAATTTTTTCGTACTGTTTCAAATGAGTGTTGTTGTTGTTTCTTGTTTTTCGTCTAATGTGTGAGTGAGAGGGAGTCAGTGTATGTGTATGTGTGTGTGAGAGAGAGCGCTTGCCAATCGTTAAGTCGGCGGCGTTTAAAGGACAAAAGGGAAGGGGGATGAGCTCTGAATTTTGTATGCGACAAGTTTTGATTTATTGTTAAATTTAAATACTTATATAAATTACTTGTTTTTTTTTATTATAATTATTGTTTTTTGTTTTCTCTCTATTTCATCCGTTTCTTGTATGTTTTTTCTTCTTGTAGTGGGCAACTGCGGCATTTGTAAATTTTTGTTTATATATTTTAAATGTTGATTTCTCATTTTTTGTTATTTTTCGTATTTTTTCGTTTCATTTCGACTGTGTAAAAATATCAATTTGTTGCTGATCTTTAATATAGTTACTATGTTTTTTTTATGGTATTTGCTTTTCGTTTCTCATGTGTCTTATTTGTTTTGTTTCTGTATGGCTATTTGCTATTTTGTTTTTGCTTTTGCTTTTTTCTCAACATTCAATTCGTTTGCTTCAACTTCATTTACTTTGATGCCTCCTCTCGCTCGCACTAAATATTTCTGTGTTACTGTCTCTCTTGCGCCTGCTGCTGCGTTTAATTGCTATGTCAGTGAGTGTGTGTGTGTCGTGTGTGTGTTACGTGAAATGGTTCTGTTATGGGGGCTTGCTGTTACTGTTATGCTTACGTTATGTTACGTTATGCGCTAGTATGTGGGTGTGGGTGTGGGTGTGTGTGTGCTGTGTGCTGCTTGCTATGTTAATTTATGTGTCGTATGTCGTTATATGCGTGTGTGTGTGTGTGTGTGTTTGGGTGTGTGTGAGTTGTATATATATATTATATATTATATGTATAATTAGTTGTTTTTGTTTTTTCGCTTAATAGCTAAAATTTCTTGAATGTTGTTGTGTGGCAAAGTGTAGGTAATGTTTTGCTCTCAATCATCATCATCATTATCATCTTCAATGCACTACATACAATGTGTCTCTGTCTTTCCACCAGTTCCAGTTTATACGCTTTCGCTCGCTTGCTCTTTCACCCTTTAACCCTACCAACACATTTCGCTGTCTGCCTGTCTGTCTGTGTGTGTTTGTGGGCGGGCGGGCGTTTCTCGCCTACTGTGAGCAGCTCAGTCGCTGCGCAGTTTCTTTAGCTCTGGCGATTTGTCCGCGCCTGTCTCGGCTGCAGCGGCGCCATCTGTTGCACTGGCCTCCAACTCGCAGTGCAACGCAGTGCGCTTCTGACCAATAGATGGCGCTGTCAGCGCACTATCTGTTGCCGTTGTTGCCGTCAAATGCTGCTGCAGTTTGCTGCTGGCACGCAAGTTGTTGCTGCTGCTGCTGTTGCTCTCCTCAGCCTCTAGCTCCTCCTCCTCCTCGTCGTCATCATCGTCCTCCTCCTCGCCATCCACATCGTCCTCATCCTCCTCCTCCTCATCGTCGTCCAGCTCGTCTGCCGCTGACGCCGACGTCGCAGCAGCGCCGTTCCCATTGGCTGGAGCAGCGGCGGCAGCAACAGTAGCAGCCTCATTGGGTGCAGTTGCAGCAACTGTTGGAGCGGCAACTGTTGTCTGGCCATTGTTGTTCAGCTGCTTGTTGTTGTTGAGTGGCAAAGTAGCTGCTGCAACATCGACGACAGCAGCTGGAGGATTCTTGTTGTGTTGTTGGGGCGCCTCGAGATTGCTTTCGGAGTCGGAGGCAAGTGCGGCACGTTCCTCACGCTCCTCGCCGTCCTCGGTGGAGGTTGTGGTGGCCGTGGTCTGTGTGGTGTTGTCATCGATGATCGGCTCCTGCGAGGTGGAATCGTTCGACACGAAGTTCGAGTCGCCGTCCTGCAAAGCGGC
The DNA here is from genome assembly GCA_035045625.1 of Drosophila formosana. NCBI lineage: Eukaryota > Metazoa > Arthropoda > Insecta > Diptera > Drosophilidae > Drosophila > Drosophila formosana. The sequence continues at coordinate 1,542,074 of JAWNOW010000688.1, read as the reverse complement.
AGTGTTGCTGTTGTTCTTGCTTTTGGGAGCAGCTGCAGCGGGAAGAAGAGCAGATAGATTAATAAAGGAACCAACTAGCAGAAGTCGATCCAAACTCACTCTCGTCATCGACGACGCCCACGACGCCATCGTTGGTGTCGTCGCCATCGAGCACTTTGCTGGCCGCTGTCGTTGCTGTTGTGGTTGTTGTTGTGGTTGTTGTCTTGCCATTTGTGGCAGCCACGCCCCCCGGTGCTGCGCCCGGCGGTGGCATCTCGTCCAGCAGCTCCGGACTGAGGTCGTTGGCCACATAGTGCGCCCAGAGCGCTAGCTCGACGCGATGCGGCGACCAATGCGGCGTCTCGCCGCCCACTTCGGCATTCAAGCGCTCCACCGTCGACTGAATGTGCTGCACAAAATTGAGGTACTCCTTGGTCGTGTAGTCGATGCCCTCGATCTCCGGTATGGCCATCAGGCACTCGTCGGCCATGAAGGGCGCCGAATCGGGGGCGGCCGCTGTCAGCAGGGCGGAGGCCATTGTGGTGCCGACGCCCTTGAGATTGGAGAGCGCTGTGATCGCCTGCTCCAGGTTGGGCAGCTTGCGGAAGGCCTTCTTCGTCTCCTGGACGACGGCACGAGGCGTGTTCACCTTGACCAGGTAGGAGAGCTGCGGATAGAACTTGCCACGCGACTGTTTCCACTTCATCGCCTGCACCAGCTCGTCGTACACCAGATGGGCGTCCTTCCCTCGCGCCTTGATCAGCGTGGGCAGTTCGTTCTGGAACCACTGATCCAGCCGTATCAGCTCCTGGGGCTTCTTGCTGCGCTTCTCCGCCTTCATCTTGAGCACCTCGGGATACAGTTTGTAGCAGTATTCGAATTGTGTGGTGCTTCCATTCTCGAAGAACGACGCTGTCGCCTTGCCGTTTGCCATCGTTATCGCTATCGTCGAGTTATCGATCGTTGTCACACACGTTGGTCACTAGCTGCGCTGTTTTCGATACCGATATCGATTCGCCGATTGTCATTGTTGTTGTTGGTGATGCGCCGCCGGCGAAACGTTGGCATGAGCATGGAAGAAGCAGAGCGGAAAAGAACAAGAGCCAAGAGAGCGGGAGAGAGAGAGAGTACAAATTAGCTTTATATTTTGCAGACAATGAGAGCGCTTTTTTTCGTCTTTTTATTTCTTTTTTTTATTCCGCCAGTGTGTGTGTGTGAAATGTTTGCGAAAAACTTGCAAACAATTTAAAATTACTTTCACTGTCTAGTTTGCCGCCAGTCGCCAGTCGAGTGTGCGTTTTTTACGTTTTTGAAATTTGCTCGTCAATTTGTCAGCATTTTCCATATAAATAAGCGTTAATCACATTTCGTTTGCAATTTGCAATTTTTCAGGGCAGCGCTCACAAAACACACAGCCACAAAAACCAAATCGAATTTTACTCTCGCAGTCGCCGTCGCTGTTCGCAGCAGTCGGGTTTTTTTTTTACTCGTCGTTCGTTGTCGTCGTCGTTGCTTGTGTCGGTCTTTCGCACGAACACATTCAAACACGGCGCTTTACACACACACACACATGCACAGTGTGACTGACACACACACACGGTCACACTCACACGCTGCTCGCAACGGGGCAACGAAATTTCTTTTCTTATGCGTTCTTTTTTTTGCAGATTGCTGTTTGTTTGTTGTTGTTGTTTATTGCATATTTGGGAAATATGCGCGTTTGAACTAGAAGCAAACTAAAAACATAACAACATTGCGCTGCAGCAGTCCACCGTTAAACATTCACAGTTGCTCTTGCGAACGCAGCCAGTGTGCCCGTTCTTCTCAGTTACTGTCGCTGTCGTCGTTGTTGTTGTTGCGAATTTCGAACGCGAACCGTATAACAAAAAATAGCTGTTGTTGTTGTTGTGCTTACCTTTTGTACAAGAAAAAGAACGAAAACAAATCGACAACAAAAAATAAATAAGAAAACGCAACGTTCGTTGCTTGTTGAAGTCGCCGCTCTTCGTTCCTCGTATTTCGCTGTTTTTGTTGTTGTCGTTTGCAGTTCTTATTGTTGTTGTTGCTGCTGCTACTTCGTTGCTTTATTTGATTATGTTTGTGTTATGCCTATTATTACAATTACGATTATTGATATTGATATTGGGATGTCACCGATTTGTGTTCTAAAATATATTTGATTTGTGTTTAAAAAAAAAACAATTTGCGACCGCCGCTTTTAGTTGCCGCCTGTCTTTCGTTCTGTCCACAGCAAGGCAGTCAGCCAAACAGCCAAACGCCAGCGAGCCAAGCACAGGCAGCCAAAGCCAAAGCCAAACGCAGCGCCGCCGACCAGAGAGCAGAGCAGAGAACAGGGCAGAGCGCAGAGCAAAGAGAGAGCGAATCAGGCAGGCAATAGAGCTGCCTCTCTGTCACGCTGCCGCCATTTAAAGCGACTGCCGTTGTCTCGCTCTCTCGCTGGCAGTGGCGTCGCCTAACGGGGATATTGTTTCTCGTGTTTGTACTTAACCAAAAGGATGCAGCTGCCTTCGCTCTCCCGCTCTCTTCGCCTTATCTGCTGCGACAGCTAAAACAATAACAACAACAACAGCAACCCCTTGCTGCCGCACGTCTGTGTGCGCACCGCTTTATCTTCGTCTCCACTTCCGAACGTTCATTCGTATTCAATGCCTGTCGCTGTTCGCTACAAGCAAGCGGCTGCTCGCTGTTCGCTTCGACAGCCGACAGCGGCGTCGACGTTTGGGGTGCAAGCGCGGCCGATGCCGATTACCGATTACGATACTAGTTTTTCCGCTCATCAGAAACATACAATAGCATGCACAAAACTAATTAGACACTCTCTCTCGCTGAAAATATGACCAACTCCTTAACTGCTTACAAAAAGTATTTATTGCAAATTAATATTTAACGCAAAATTTTGATGTATCTCAAACTATTATTTATCATTTTGATTTATTTTAATATTTTTATTGATTACAAATATTAATTAATTTATTTTGAACAGTTTTATTTATTTAAAATTTTTATATTTTTATTCATTTGAAATTGTTAATTGATTAATTGGTATATTTAGTACATACTTCACTTGGTATTTTGTAACGGTCAAGAATTAGAGCAGAGAGCGCATCTGATGTGGTTGTCCTCCCCCTGCTGCCTATTGCCTTAACCACATTACGCCCCTGGCAGTTTATCGCTCCGTCTGCTGCTCGCCTGCATTCTACATACGCGACTCGCCTCGATTCGATCCAAATTGTATGTGTGCGGTTCGTTCGCCGTTCGTGGTTCGTGTTCGCATTCACATTTTGTTTCGTTCGCTCGCTCGCTCGTTCTCTGCTCGCTTTGCCAGCTGCGTCTTGTGTGTCGGGTTTATCGCCATTTGCGCTTTGCCTTCATGTTTCGTTGTTGTTGCCCGCTTGCTTTTTACTTACCCTATTCGCCATCGTCGTCGTCGAACGTCGGCGACGCGTATAGCAGCTGCAATTTAGCTCTGTAGCGAGCGCTGTTGACTGTTTGTGGTTCGCTTATTTTTACCCTAACACACACACACACACACAAAAGCAGACATCTGTATCCGTCATGTTGATGTATTGTTGTTGCGCCAGCGTTGCCACATCGCCTCAACATGAAACGAGTTTTACACATGCAAGAAGCAAAGCTGCTGCCGCCTCTCTCACACACACACGCAGCTTGTCAGTTGTCGGTATGTAGTGAAATTATTAATGATAATTAGATGAGAAGAGACAAATGATAAAGCAGCAGCGTCGGTTCATTGCGCTTGTCTCACGCCAAGATACCCTACAATGGCCAGAGAGAACAAGCTCGTTTTTACACACTCACACACATGCACATGCATGTGCGCATACACGTGCATGTGTCAGTCACAGACAACGTCACACACACACAAACACACATTAAGCTAGCAGTCAGAGCGTAACATAAGAGCGTAGATGGGGGAGTGTTGTGTGAATGGGAGAGAGAACGAGAAGCCAAAGTTGCACGTTGCTTTTGTGTTTGTTCTCGGTGAGTTCGCAATATCTCCTGCCATAGAACGCTTAGAATAATGACAATTCCTCCATTTTCGCCATATGAATTTCATTCAGCTCATTTATTGAATGAAATATTCAGCTGCGTATTATTTCAAGCTGTCGTAATTATTTCGGCAGGACACAATTTGCCGTCAATTGCCCCAATTTAAATAAGTTTGCAAAGGCGGCAGCGCAATTTGCGGTTAGAAACGAACGCCACTTGTCGCCACTATAGCGAAACCCGTTATTCCACTTCGAGAATTGCAACGACACACTTATTTTTTTAACTATTGACTAGCCCCATTAACAACATCTGGGTGCGATTTTGTCCCAATTCGGCATTTACTTGTCGTCCTTTGAGAGACAGTTTTCTTCTCCTACAAGCCCAAAATGAGCTAAAACGACCGCTGAACTTATTTTTCATTATCCTTTAGATTGGCACAGTTTAAGCGTTGATTTATAAAACATAAATGTTCTTTTTTCTTTTCATAAAATATATTTGTAGAAATATATTATTTGAGATCTTCGCACCTTCGACAGCTCAAGTGGCTGTCCAAGGCGATCACGAAGATTTGTGGGATTTAATCGCTACCATAAAAGTTCTGGGGAGGCAGTTCTTTGAAAAAATCGCAGTATCCCCATAAATTTCTTTTGTAGGTGACCCTGGGCTCGAGTTAAGCTATGCTTGCCCAAGAGAACTTCCTATAAATATCTTATTTGACAACAAAACCTTTTTTAGATACAATTTTATAATTTTAAAAATTATTTTATATAATAATAGGAACTTACAGAAATTAGGATGCTAATTAATGAAACTATCCGACAATATTTATGGTATAAGCAGAAAATCTATCATAAATTAGAACAAAGCTTGCTGCGGCAATAATAAGGTGATTCAGTGACATCCCAAGTACACATCTCGTTTTTTTTTATTTTAAGTTTTATAAAAAAATATGTACATATGCGGCGAAGACTTAGAAATATTTAATTTGACAGTAAAATAACTTTGAAAAAAAAAAATGTTATAATTTCACCAACCCAATTTTAGAGAAGAAAAGACAATACTTGAATACTCATTCCAAAAATTTATTCAACACTTCCAAACAGTCTTCCGATTACGAGTGATTTGTTAACTGTTGAATGCAACTAGTCTCTAGAAACGGATAATATTAAATTTAACCTCACGAGGGGGAGACATAAAATGATTTGATATGTCCCTGGGCTGGGCTTAGCCTTCGTGACGCAGTTGGTGGCGTAGTTCGCGCATCGTAATCTGTAAAAGTCGGTCAACTATATTAGGTTATACATATGTACTTGGAATAATCTTTGTTTCGAGCTATAGATAAATTTCGTTCGGTTAGATACATTTTGAAGTTGAGAAGTTGAAAGTATGATTATGATTAGTATTATTATTTACCTTTAAGAATAGTCAGTGTTACAGTCGGCTTAAAAAACTGATAAAAAATCGAGTAGATACTAGATATATATGTATAATAAGTATTATGAACATAACAACAAATAAAATCCAAGGGGTGGGTTACAAATATGTTCGGGGGGCAACTCAATTAGATACAATTTGAAATTTTAACTAAGCAGATGTTTCCAGGGCTGAGAGGGGAGTAGAAGGAGGAGCTGTTAGCTGGGTGATTTTGATCAGTAATTTGTATAATTGTTTTGCACAGGTAGACATAAATGCGAATGTGAGCTGAATTGGTTTTGGAATCGGTATCGGTATCGGGTGGATATATCAATTCATATCTATATCTTCCAATCGTACTGGCTGCGTGTACGGTATCACCGACTTTTTGTTCACGTCTCGCGACAGCGCCTTGCGCATATCTGCAAAGTGAAAGTGGAGTTAACATTAGGGAGGAGACAAAGGTTGGATTAGTGATGGGGACCACTTGCCATACGCATCCTCGTCCTGATCGCCCGAGTAGTACTCGAGTATGGTGCGGTATATGATGTAGCCCAGATTCGTGTACATGTTGATGGCCACCTTGTTGCTCTTGCGCACGAACAGATCCACAAAGTAGGCTCGTTTCCTGCCACAAAAAACAAGATTAGAGATGGCATAGAACATAGGGATGGGCAAGAGTACTTTTCCGATATGTCCTCCAGGAAGTTCATCAGCAGTGCCGCCAAACCCAATCGTCTGTAATCCGGCGAGACCGTCAACGCCGTCACATGTCCATGCCAGTTATCCATGTGTCCCTCCACTTTGCCCATGACTGCCAGAGAGAGCGAGAGGGAGAGATGCAGTTGCAGTTGCAATTATCGATTACTAATCGATTAACCACTTACTGTAGCCCATGATGTGCTCACTGGGCGATTCAGCCAGCTGAAAGTACTCCGGCCATTTGGCTAGATATTGCGTGTAGAAGGACAACCCGTAAGTTTCGGTCAGCGGATCGAAATTACTGAAAATTGTTAGAAAGCACAATTAAAATTTAGACTAGCCATATATATCTATACTGTTACGTACACATTGTTGAATTTAAAGAGGTCATCGCAGGTAAACGGACGCAGTGTGGTCATTGTTATGCTATTATTAATTAATGCACTTTGTAGTGTTTTCCCGTTGTTATTGTTGTTGTGATACCGGGCGCCCTGAATAGAATCTCGGCAGCAGTGTGACCGCACGATTTGCGTGTATCAGTATTTTTGATTGCAAAATATACCAATCGCGCCTCGTAAAAAGTGTAACCTAACTACAACAGTGTGACCTCAATTTGAGTAGTAGTATTTTGATTTGAAAAATATAAAAGTTGTTACAATTTGTTGTTTTTAGTACAATTTATTTTTGTATTTGATTGCCAAATTTAATTATTTTTGTCGTTTTAGGCTGCCATACTGCGCAACTCGTATAATGCACATCTGACGGCGAGCTGGTCGATTTCTCGTTCTTTTGAACGGCATACACTGCTTGCTTATATACGTGTGAACTGCTTGCTAGCTCACAAGTGGTTCAACTAGCTCAAGTTACAGCTGTTGTGACGTCACATCACATCATTTTATTAAAAACGCCAAAATTGTTAATTAAACTGGTAAATAATGGTAAATAAAATTCAGCCAGTAGCCGATTAATTACATTTAGCAAGCAGGCACATAGAGAGCGTATCAATTGCGCGCTCCTATTTGAAACACAAGCCCGATGACGCGATGCGCAGTGGCCGCTGAATAAAGCTGCGCACAAAATAAATTTGTGGCCTTCGCTTCGCATCGCATCGCATCGTTGTTGCTGCGGATCACAGAGGACAGCAGCAGTAGCAGCAGGGAACGGAACTGTGCCACAGTCGTTGCCCAGTGGCAGCTAAAAACAGAGTGAAGAGTGGACATCGAACGAGCGCAACCTCTTTCAGCTCTCTCTCCCCTGTGGCCATGCTGCACATTTGTTGAGCGTGCAACGTGCAACAGTTGCCCTTCAACATGGCTGCAGCAGCAGCAGCGGCAGCCAAGTGTGGCAAGCCACAGGACGCGGGCAACTTGACGCGCGACGATTTCGACGGCGGCCCCGTCAGCATCGATGAGGTGGAAACGGGCCTCTTTCTGGGTGAGTTGCATGTGGCACGTTTGGCATGTGGCGTGTGGCATCGCTAATTTGTTGTCCTTGCTCTTGCAGGAAATCTGACGGCTGCCACGCACATGGAAACGCTGAAATCGTTCAAGATCACGCACATTCTCACGCTGGACTCGGTGCCGCTGCCTCAACACATCGTGGACACCAGTTTCCTGACCACCAAATACGTGCAGAGTAAGTGTGATCCTCTGCCCCCTGCTTTTGCTCCTTCTCCTGCTTCTTATGCTCTTCTCCTCGTCGATATCCTCTCTCTCTTCGTGGTTTTATTTATTAGTCCTCCGCCTCCTTTTCTAAATACTTCTTCTGACCCTACTCTTTCTTCTATTCCTACTCCTCGTGTCTCTTCTTCTCTATGTCCTGCTCCTATTCCAACTCCTCCTCCGTCTTATAATGTATTCTATTTCTGCTTCTTGTTCCACATCTCATCTGCAGTTGCTGACATGCCGCGCGAGGACATCCTGCAGCACCTGGAGGCCTGCGTGGAGTTCATTGGGACAGCGCTGGAGCGGCAGCAGAATGTGCTGGTGCACTGGTAACTCGACTCGCCTCGAATGAAACTCGGCTTCCCGCCTCTAATCCTGCTCTTCTCTTTCGACAGCTACTTCGGGGTCAGCCGCAGCTCGTCGGCGGTGATTGCGTACGTGATGAAGGCGCATCAGCTGGACTACCAGGCGGCGTATGAGATGGTGCGGGCGAAGCGTCGCTTTGTGCAGCCGAATGCCGGATTCGTGGCGCAGCTGAAGCTGTTTCGCCGCATGGGCTACAAGATCGATCCAGGCTATCAGCGCTACAAGATGCATCGCCTGCGTCTCGCCGGCGAACAGATGCGCAAGGCCAAGATCTTGCCGCAGAGCTTCCACAGCGTGGTGCGTCCCGATCCGGACATCACGCGCGAGAATCCCGAGCCAATTGTGTTTCGTTGTCGACGCTGTCGTCGCGTCCTCGCCACCAAGTCGCATGTGCTCGAGCATCGGGCACGCAATGCGGCCACCGTGGCCGTGGAGGAGTCGCCACCTCCGGCTCCAGCTGCAGCTGCAACTGCAACAACTGCTGAGCCGCGGCTGCTCGAGCAGCTGGCGGAGCGCATGCGCAAAGCATCGCTGGGATCGCCCAGCCACGAGCAGGGCTCCCAGACGCCGCATTGCCGCAGCCTGCTCTTCGTTGAGCCCATTGCCTGGATGCATCGCATCATGCTCAACACCCAGGGACGCCTCTACTGCCCCAAGTGCGAGCAGAAGCTGGGCAACTTCAGCTGGGTGAACGGTCAGTTGAACAATCAGCACGAATCCCCATCTAATGGTTTGTCCCTTTGCAGCCTGTCAGTGTCCTTGCGGCGAGACCATGACGCCCGCGTTCTACCTGATCCCTTCTAAGGTGGAGCTCTCCAAGGCCGTGCAGAACGTGCAGACAACGGTCTAAAGTGGAGGCAAGGCAAGAAAAGAAACGAGTGAGGAGCGATTGAACTGCAACTGGGAAGAGCAAGTGCAGCAGCCATTTAATGGACGAGGAAGGAGGAGACATCCAAGGTTGTTATTATGTAGTTAGAGCTAAGAGCTAAGCAAAGAACTAGAGAAGAGGCTTCGACTTGGCAAAAAGGATAAGCAATGTTATTGATAGAGGGAAGATTGAGGACGACAGAGTAAAAAACAACCAATGTTAATGCTGATCTGATTTAATTGTAGCAAATACTATATATGTGCATGTATATAGGAAGTATTCCATGTTGAAATCGGTTTGAGCTGTTTCCATATTTTGCATTTGCATTGCTTGCACACCTAAAACAAAATATTGTAATTATAAATGTATTTACATCATTTAATGAACAAAAAAACACTTTTTGGAAACGTATTTTGGTCCTGCAAACAAAATGTGGCCACAAAAACCAAGAAAACAAAAAAAAAACAACTTAAAGTTAATGTTGAAGAGCGAAATGAACGCGGAAAAGAACAGTGAAGATTTTTTCGGTGACAATATTTAAAGTTTAACAATTTTTGCATTACGCTACTATAAATGTTGTATGTCGTTATATTGTTAATAACACACACACTCACACACACACACAAATTGTCCGCCAATCTTAACAATTGTATCATATTCAAATAATCTTTGTTCACCAACTCGAAAGAGACGAAGAACAATGCGCTCTCTCTTTCTCCCCCGCTCTCGCTTTCTCACTCACACACACACACACACACACACAATTTAAGAAGAGCTTCCCGTTTAAATCTAGTCATTTATATATATAATTATATATCAATTTGTGATCTAATTTTTGATAAGGACGCTCGAAGACCGCAAGATTACTTTAAGCAACAAGTTTACTTTAAAGTGCACTAATTTTAATTCAAATCGAAATCAAATTGTAATCGACAGAGGATCGATCTTATTGGAGCCGAGTGAGAGGGAGAAGGGAGACAACCTATCGATGTGCTTTTGAATTATATTGTGTAATATTCGATCAACTGTTTTTTTTTATATAATTATTGTTTCTAGTCGGCTAATCGTTGTCGAAGACATTTTTCTTCGATTTGGCACCTAATTGAACAGTCTTCAATTTGAAAAAGTTGCCTTATGGCCAAACTGCAAGGAAGATGGGAATGTCCTTTGGTCAGTTGCTAGCCCTGCACACTGCGTGTCCTTTGATATGCCATTTGCCATGATGCGCCAGGGTATTGCCGAGTTATAGCTGCTTTTGGTTAAACAAAAAGTCCTTGTAACTTGACAGCGCCAAGGATTCTGCAGTAATTATCATCCGTTAGTAGTACATTTGTTCTATGTGGGTGCCAAAGGACATCGCGATAGGACTGCAATTGACTGAGTTACGGCCAGTTTTCTAATTCGCAGCCAATGCTTATAAATGTGTATGTGTGTGTGTGTGTGTGTGTGTGCGACATCGATGGCAGCCGGCGAACGATGCAAAATACCAGCTGAAATACCAGGCGAACAGAAATCAGCAGCAGGCTGAAATTCCCCCGAATCTCACTTTTAGCGAACATCTTTTAGGCGCAACATTTAAATATGGCAGCTAAAAGTATGCAATGGTTTTTGAGCTGTGCAAAACTTTTGAGTGGACGTTGAGCGCAAGCAGTTGAGTGAAGTTTTCTGGGCTCAATTTGAGCACTGCTTCAATTCGAGTGGGAAATAAAAGCAGCTTATTTTGTATAGTTTTTGTCGCTACTTTGCAACTGAATTATAAGTACAAGGATTTACAAAATAACACAAATGGAATTCCTATAGAGAATAGATTTATCGGTCACTTGTCAAACATTTGAGAAGTCGGAAATGTCGCTATTGAAGATTGCTGGACACATGCTGCGACGCCGTCGCACCTGGGGACTTGGCGTCAACCTGGCTCAGAGGCGTGGCAACCATCAGCGAATGCTGGCCAGCTTCGACTTTGATCACACAATACTCGCCGGGGACTGCTACGAGACGATCGAAGCTCTGTTGGAAGGCAAGCAGAATCGCGAGGAGCTGCACGAGCTGAGGACGCAATACGGCTGGATGGCGTACATCGAACGTCTGCTCTGCATGCTGCAGCAGGAGCAGGGACTGCGGCCCGAGCAGATTGTGGCGAGTGTGCGCAAGCTGCGACCGATGCCGGGCATGCCGGAGCTGCTGCGTCGCCTGGCGCGGCGACCGGAAACGGACATGTGCATCATCAGCGATGCGAACAGCTACTTTATCGAGCAATGCCTGGATGCGAATGATTTGACCGACATCTTTGACGCCACAAGCATTTTCACGAACTCTGCGAGTTTGGCGGACGATGGCAAATTGGAGGTGGCGCCCTTCGAGCAGCAATCGCACTGTGATCGTTGCCCTGCCAACCTGTGCAAGGGCAGCGTGATGGAGGCGCTGATGCAGTGTGACCAGCCTGGCTACAGTCGCGTCCTTTACTGCGGCGACGGCTGCAACGACTTGTGTCCCATGCTGCAGCTGCGTGAACAGGATTTCGCCTGCATTCGGCATGGTGAACAGCTGCACGACAGTTTGTCCTTTCATCGCAGCGAGATTCGGGCTCAAGTCTTTGTGTGGCGCGACGGCGTCGAGCTGCAGCAGAAGCTGCAGAATGCGGGCTGCTTTGAATGCTCTTCTCCATCTTCTTCCACTTTCGCCTCCTCTTCCTCTTCGTAGTGCAATCAAAATTTGTTGGTAAGGCAAAATTATTAATGCTGCTTGTTTATTTTCGACTTATCTGCGTAAATATATATATATGCTATATATAGATGTATGTGTGTGTGTGTTCACTTAATAAGGACTTATTGCATACGAGTTGTTGAATGGAAAATTACATTTTTACCAAACTGCGCTGATGCGTTTAAGTAGACCGCTAACGTCACGTGGTTACGTTATGTGTGGAAGTGTGGCCACACTGCGTTTTCTTCTCTCTTTCGAAAAGTGTTGCTTGTGCTTTAAATATTTATATACGAGTGTGTGTGTGTGTGTGTGTCAGTGTGAAAGTTAGCGTTAATTACATGTATAATACATCCTTACTGACTAATCTCGCATACATAGCAAATATGTTGTGGTTGTTTGTTGTAAAGACACAACTAATATATACATACGCAAGCACACGCACCCGCACACACACACACACACACACTGCATGTGTGTGCATTCAATTCTTAAATTTGAATTTGGCGCCTAATTAATTTACATCGCTAAACTTAAAGTTTACAAAATACATCATTAATCATATGTAGTTAGCATTAGAAGTACAAACACAATTGGTTTTGTTTGTTGGTTAACATAAAAAAAAATTCAGCCCAATTAGCGCAATTATTTTAGTTTTTGTTTATTAATATTACATACAATAATGTTAGTGTTTGTTTTAATTTATGCATAATATATATATTATTCGTATAGTACAGTTTCGTAAGCTAGCCATACATAGACATGATTTTTCTATGATATATTTTCTTTTTTTTGTTTTGCATTATTTCGAACGCACACAAACACCAAGCGTGTGTGTGTGTGTATGTGTGAAAATGGGGCGGGTGATGAGGGAGACAACACAGTTAACAATTGTAAATTAAATTAGTTAAAACACGTACTAAAGTTTGTTGTAAATATGATAAATGTGTAAATACGTTCGATATTTCAATTGCGCGCGCCGAGTTGCCTTGCCAGACTGCTATAGTCTGCTTCGTGCGTTCGCGAGGCATACGGCAACGCCAAAAGGATGCAATGTGTTTATATACAATTTTAAAATAATTCAACTAAAATGCAGCTAATGAACTCTGTCTATGTGTGTGGATGTGGGTTGAGTGTGTGTGTGTGTGTGCGCGTAACTTAGTTGCTAAATATATTAAACAATTGAACTTAGGCGTAAATATAATTTGTTGATTGTGTTTGTGTGTGTGTCATGTATATGTGTGTGGGTTGTTTTCTGGTCTTAAGTAACATAAATTGTAGGCGATTTGTATATATATATATATGTTATATGTAAATATAAAACAATTACAAATTAAACAAAAAAAAAAAAAAATTATAGTTATAATAATTATTAACATACGCCAAACCGCAGACATATACAAAATAGCGGCGATCTTCTAACGTAGCTCTCGTTAATACTATGCACGTGTGTGTGTGTGTAAGGGAGGGGGATGACAGGATTGTGGTGTGGTGTGGTGGGTTTGGGGCGCGACCCGCGCTCTCGCTCGCTCTTACTACAAGTCCGTTAGAGTGCGCTTGGCACAATAACGTATAACCCCCACTCAGGCAACAACCGGCGGCGGCGCTATGCCGATTGACGAAGACGTCGATGACGATGACGATGAAGAGGACGACGCTGTTGTTGTAATTGTTGCTGTGGCTGTGGCTGTTGCTGTCGTTGTGGACGAATTGGCAGCACTATCGGTAGTCGCGTTGGCAGCCCCATCCGCTACCAGTATCAGCGCACTGTTCGCGGTGCTCTCCTGCTGCTTTTTATAGCTAAATTCAAATGCCGCTTCTCTACTCTCGTTCATCTCAATTGGCAGCGGCTGCTGCCGTCGCTTGGTTGTCACCGGCGTGTTGAGCAGCGCATCGGCTGCCAGCGGCGGCGCCATCGGCGATGCTCCATTGCTGCTGCTGCAGCTGCGCGCCGTGGGACTCAAAGCCGACTCTGTTGTCATGGTGCTGCCATTGGGCGGCAGCTGCTGCTGCGCTGGCGATGCCGTTGCCGTTGCTGTTGCTGGAGGAGGAGACTGATTGCTGGAAGTTGCTATAGCACCAGCCGATGCCGCAACTGGAGCTGCTGGAGGAGAACGCTTGGTGGGTTTGGCGCGCGCACACGGCACACAGAGCATGGAGCAGTGTTCGCGCAAATTGGTGATGTGATCGATGCGATACTCGTTCATCCACTTGACCTTTTTGTGCTTGACAGGCTTCACAATCGTATCGTCGCCATTGGGCGACGCAATTGTGGGCAATCCTTCGGGTCGTGTGGCTCCGCAACGCATACAAATCGAGCAACGTTCACAGCTCCAGCGACCTAGTTAATAAATAAATAAATCGTTCATTTGTAATCACAGCAGTATAACGTGTAGCGTGTGGGTCACTTACCATCAGGCACTGTTTTGACGCCCAGGCAATAAATGTGATAGCCGCGATCACACTGCTCGCAGTAGAGCATCTTGCCGGGCCGTTGGCTGCTGCGGCATTTGATGCAACACTTGCAGTCCGCGCATTGCCAGTTGTAGTTGCGCACTCGATTCACCATGCGCTGTGGCATCTCAATGCAGCTGGGATGCACTGTAATTATAAATAGTAAAGTAATTGCCGTTACATTAATTCAAATAACAGGGTTGCCAATTCGCAGTATTGCCAACTCGCTCGACCAAATTCAAACTGAAATTCAAATGACACAGTGTTGCCAGCTAATCATTGTTGACAAGTGGGCAACGCTGGTTGGCGACTTACCTCTGCGTCGGCAGCTGTAGCAGCGGATGAAGGCTTCGGGCATATCTTTTGCATTGCGATGCTGACTGCGAAGGCAGACGCCACAATTCGTCGTCAATCTCGCGTCCTGTTCCCGTTCCCGCTCCCGCTTCTTCTGCTGCTTCGCTTCGCTGCACGAATGCGCCGAGTTGCTGCTGCGACTACTTTGGCTGCTGGCGCTGCTGCTGCAGCTGCTGTCGCTGTCGCCGTCGCTCTCCTGCAAATGCAAGTGTTGTGGTGGTGGGTGTGAAGAGAGTGTAAGTAGAAAAACGCGAGAGTCAATTTACCGAGTCGCTGCTGCTGCTGTCATCACTGCTGCTGCTGCTGCCGCTGTAGTAGGAGGCGCCGCCGCTGGACGTTGTTTTGGCTGCGGTTGTCAGCTGATGCTGGCGAGCAGCGCGTTGACTGCGGCGCACCGTTGCAGTCGCTGTTGCTGTCGCAGCCGTTGTCATGGTTGCCAGACTGCTGGATTGTGTAGCTGTTGATGGCTCTGCTTTCACATCAGGATCGATCAGCTGTTCTTCCTGCTGCTGCTGCTGCAGCTGGAGTTGTTGTTGTTGCGGCGGCTTCTTCAAAACTGTGTTTAGCGGATAAGCGCTGGAATTGCAAATGCCATTAATAACATGCAAACACTGGTTATGGTGTTGTCGACTTACAATAGCTCGGCGGACGTTAGCTGGCGATAGCTGGACGAAAACTGACCTGGCACCAGTGCCAAAGGATACGCATAATCGGCCTGCAGATACACGGCATCGTAGACCCGCGACGGCAGCAGAGTGGGCGGCTCCGGGATGTTCTCTGCCTGTGCAGCCGATCTCACCGCATTCGTGATCGAGCGATGCAGCAGCGTTGAACTGGGCGCTGATCGCGGCACCGGCAGGTTCATCGTGAACGTCTGCAGGTCCAGGCACGCCACACGCTCCTCCTTGCGGCTAAAAACAGAAAAGGGAACAGAGTTCAAATTAGTGAGACCAGTACCAAAA
Organism: Drosophila formosana; assembly: GCA_035045625.1. NCBI lineage: Eukaryota > Metazoa > Arthropoda > Insecta > Diptera > Drosophilidae > Drosophila > Drosophila formosana. The sequence goes on along the minus strand of JAWNOW010000688.1, from coordinate 1,526,583 downwards.
GTGAGAACAGTACCAAGAATGAGCAATGTCAACAGTGGGAATAATATGATAAAAGTGAGAACAGTAGCCAATCTGGGAACAGTTTACACTGTGCTGAGATAGTGGCCAGTGAACCATATTTGATTGCGATTTGCATAAAATATGCAGATGAGACGAGTTAGAAAACTTGATTTAGTTGTCATTTTTAATTTACTTAGGTGTTCTACGCCATTCTTTACATTAAAGTTATACTTATTGATCACTTGTGGGTCACTTACGTTTTGTTAAAGTAGACGTTCCACTTGCTGGTGGAGAGCATGGCACGATCGCGAGCCTGCAGACCGCGTCCGTTGCCCACGGTGAGTCCCAGGGCCTTTTGCTTGGCCTCGATGTCGCGCAGATGCTTCTGGCGGATATATTCCTTGTACTCCTCGTACTTGTCGTAGAAATCGGCGTACATAATGTCGAGGATGTCGGACGCCCAGACCGCCGTGATGCCCAGATCGCACATTTTCTCGCTGACCAGACCCTTCTCCTGCAGCCAATTGCGCTCTTCCATGTCGACGGGGCGCCGGGGTAAATCGGGATACTTGCGCTTAAAACTGGTGATTCCCAAATAGAGGGCGACCTGCTCCTGGATCATGAACGTATCCCGATTTTTGGACGGACAACAGCCCTTTGGTGGCGGCCAATCGTATTCGGCTATCGAGGAGGCATTAAACTCCGTGCTGTGAATGAGAATATTTATTTGTTGTGAGGTTAGAAATGACAATTGAATTGTATGTGTGAGAGAGAGAGAGAGAGGGAGACAAACTCACTCTTCGGCTACGCAGATCTCCATCTTCTTCTTCTTGGGCCGCTTCAAGGCCGAGCCGATGATCGCATCGACCGATTGACCCTGATTCGAGTCCATCAAACTGACGCTGCTGACCATCGACGACTGCGACTCCTCGTTGTTCAGAAAGTCCGGTTGCCTGCAGGCGAGAAAGAGAGGGTGATAGTGAGTTAACTGTTCCCAGTTTGAATGTTTGCAACTTACTTTTGCGGCGTCAGAGGCGGCTCCATGCTGGTCACCGACTGGTTGCTGTTGTTCAGATCGGCGCTCATTCGCGTGTCCTCCTCAAACACCTGCGGCGACTGCAACAACATCAACATCAAGAACAACAACAATTAATAACAAATATGTATGGCACGCTTCTTGCTGTGTTTAATTTGAATGCATTGATTTTGGGCTTCGCGCGCTCAGCAGCAGCGACGCCGGCAGCGCCAGCGTCCCACAGACCAACAGTGAGAGAGAGAGAGAGAGAGAGAGAGAAGCATACGGCACAACGGCGTTGCCAGCAGGCTACAAAAATACACAACCGTGGTGAGACTGCAGCTAGCGTGCGGCTGATGGTTGCTGGCTGCGTGCGCTTTCGCTCTCGCTCGCGCTCTCTCGACGCAGCAGGTGTGGTGAAGTTGGCTTAGCATGCCGTCGTTAAAGAGAGCGACGGAAAAGCAACACACACACACACACACACCGACACGAAGAAAAAAATGTTCAGCTGATTAAAATCGCAGGTGAAGAGACAGCAACAACCGCAACAACAACTACAACAATAATAATGTCGCGCTTCGTTCGCATGCTCTCGATGCCGCTGCCGCCGCCGCCGCCGCGGCTTCTGTTTTTGTTATTGCTGTTCGAGTTGCTGTTGTGATTGTGATTGTTATTGTTGCAAATGCTTGTTTTTTTTTTCGTTTTTTCGTTTTTTGGTAGTAGTTGGCAATGAATGCAGCGCGCGCGCGCCTTTGATTTTAATTACGACACACACACACTAACACATACTGTGTGTAATTCTCTGGCTCTGTGTGTGTGTGCGTGTGCCTGCTTGGGTGTAAAGCAAGTTTTACGTAATAAAACATAAACAACTTGCAGCAGTAAAACAATGCGAAATTAGCCAAATCTAACGCACATATCTCACACTCTCTCTTTCACTCACGCACACGCATATGTGCGGCGAACACAGACAATGCGGCATCCTTTGAATGAATCATGCCCTGAAGAAGCAGCATTTGGAAAGCTTTCGGCTCTACTGAACTGGCGCACTCCCTTCTCTTTACCGCCTTTTCACATGCTTCAATGAGTCTATCACTATTTCTCTCTCTCTTTCCCCATTTATGAAAATGCGTTTTGTTTACACTTTCCAATACCCTACACTGCATTTGACCTCAGTTAAAGACAAAAGTTCACTTACATCGCAAAGATTTTAAATAAAATTTATACTGAATATATTAAGTTAGCTGCCTAGTTTAACAGAGACACATTTAATAAATGTCATCCGTTGCCAAATGGTTCATTAAGTGAACATAGCTGCGCTTGAATACCCTACGCGGAGAGTGGAAAACCATTGCAGTACTTATGTGTGGAAAATTCCACCAAAATTGAGAAGTGCGCATTCACGACTAGCAGATACTCTTTGTGGTCATTGTAACTATATTTATAATTTGGAAAACATTCATTTGTGTTAAATAATATTGATCATTATCATTATTTTCGGATTGTCCAAACACAGATGTAAATCAATGAATATGCAAAATACATGTAGATAGTTAAGTACTGCTATAAGCTAAGGACTAAGGGTAATCGGATACAGAATTGGAAATTTGATTTGAGCAGCAGGCAAAAGTGGCTTGCATGATTATTGGGCGCAGAAGTCGGTGTATGTGTCAAACATATAGACAGATGGATGTTTATACAGTTTATAAGACTCGAATTTTACAGGCTTGCATTCTCTCTCTCCAAAGTGTTGATAGTTGCAGACAGAGTATCATAAATTCGATGGTGCTTATAATAATTTAGTAAAATATATATAGTAGCATATATCGCCCACTTACCGGACTGAAGAGACCCTTGAGCCGCTCTGGATCCGGCTGATGCTTGAGGCCGCCAACGCAGCGGGGTCGACTGAGAGCGATGGCTTTGGCGACGGCGCTGGCGCCGCGACTCATGCGCGGCAGACGCGGCTGGCCGAGATTGTTGGCGCTGCTGGCGCCGCCTCGACCGGATGCGCTGCCACTGCGCCCTGCTCCCGATCCTCTTGAGCCGCGACCTCGCCCGCGTCCTCGGCCAGTGGGCGTGGCAGGCGCCGGACTGCCGCCAAAGCCGGCGAGAATATTGTTGCTGTTGCCGTGAGCCGAAGATTCATCTGCAAAATAGAGTTGTTGTTATAAGCATTGTTATTAAAATATTATTTACTTATGATAATATTTGGATTCCTTTCTTCTTCCTTTCTTCAACTCTAAGGATTTTTTTAAATAATGATTCACATAAAGTATTTAAACTAAATATTGATGGACACAAAAAAAATAATAAAATGTTTCACAGAATATCAATTGCACATGTTGCATTCATCTAACTAACGAAAAACATTAAATAATAATGTAATCATTAAAACTCAATGTTTGGGCCTCTGATCAAAATCATAATTTTGGACTAAGCAATGGGAAATTGCATTAAAATTCAAGAACCAGTAAATAAATCGTCAGAAGAAAATGCTGTATAGGTTTGGATAATAATTTGCAGATGTCTAATTCATCTGACGAAAAACCATTGAAGTAAAGTTTCAAGTCTGGGATTTACTTGTTTACAACAAAATGTACATATTTTCCTTACCCCCAGAGTGCTCCAGTGCGCTGAAGTTGTCCTCGTCGTGGGAGTCGCTGTTGCTGATGCTCGAGCTGTTCGTCGCGTGCGGAGAGTGACCAATGATGTTGTTGCTGTTGGTGTTGCGCAGTTGCTGCGTTGCCATGATGGAGGAGAAGTCATTGGGCTGAAAGATGACGTCGGGCAGCGGGTCTGACGACGACAATATCGTTGTGGGCGGCAACATTGAGCTAACTGTTGTGGCAGCAGCAACAGTTGCTGCTGCTGCTGTTGTTGCTGTGTTCGCGGCGCTGCCATTGCTGGTGGAGGAAGAGGAGGAGCACATGGTCAAATCGATTTGGGCCAGCGCGAATGCCATGTTGCTGTTGCTATTGTTGTTGCTGCTGCTGTTGTTGTTGTTATTGTTCGTCTCGTCGATGAAGCGTGAGAGATTGCGAAGTGCTGCCGCCTCTTGTGCTTCGGCCGTTGCTGCTGCGGCAGCGGCTGCTGCTGCCGCTTCCACCGCCAACATCGAAGCCTTGCTGAGACGTTTGCGCGTCGCCTTCGCTGGCGTTGCAGCTGCAGTCGCCGGGGAGGCAGCAACGCTGCGTCGCGTGGCACGCAGCTGCCGATGATCGGCGTTGCGGCGTCCCGTCCCCGTCGTCATCGTCGTCGTCGTTGTCGCCGTTGTCGTCGACGACGTCAGCAACGTGGCCAAGCGCTGAGCGGCCTCCTCGCTGCAGTCCATGTGATGATTGTGCTCCGCCTGCTGGTCGGACAGCAACGCGTTGTTGTCCTCCGCGGCACTCTGCACCATGTCGATGGCCAGCCGCTTCCTCAGCAGCTGCACGCGACGCGACTTCACTGCGCTGTCCGCCTGCGCGTCGATGGGCGTGGCAGGTGTTGCTGGCGTGCCGGGCGTTGCTCCTGCTGCGTTATCAACTGCATTTCGCTTCGGCCTGCCGCGTCTTTTGCCCGTCGTCGTCGTCGTCGTCGTTGTTGCTGTTGTCGCTGCTGCTGCTCCTGGCGTTGCCGTGATTGTTGCTGCTGTTGTTGTGCCGGCTGCTGCTGCTGCTGCTGACAGCAACAGATTGCCGTTGCTCAGCCCCAACTCCAGATGCTGCGCCTGCTGCTGCTGCTCCTCCAAGTCCGTGTTGAGTATGCGTTCGTGCTTCTGCTTGCGACTGCGATGCGGCGTCGTTGGTGGCACCACGCTGGCAGCAACAGTTGCTGGCGCCTCGCTGCCAATGCTGCTCGTGCTGCAGTTGTGCGTCTGTTGGTCGTTCTCATTGTTGTCCAGGCGCCGCTGTTTATTGGGCGGCAGCTGCAACAGAACGAGAAAACAAAATGCGTTATTCAAGCGATTCTATTACTTTCAAAGTGGTTCAGCTGTGGCCTAAACCAAAGTGGTTCAATCTGGTAGTCACCACTTCAAGAGCGTTTGGGAACCAAGCTTTAGTTTGCTGTCGTATTGTGAACATCGAATACTATTAAGTTTTATTAAGCGATTCAAAGCCCACAATTGACCACTATATAGTAGATTGTCAGTGTCTGTGTAGAAGCGATTTAGAGTGGTTCAAAAAGCGGTTAACCTTTAACCAGAATTTTACTCTTCGCAAACTTGTGGATGTTAGACTTTTATTGAATACTTACGCCGCTGGGAGATTCTGCATTTGGGTCCTGCTGTTGCAGTTGTGGCGACTGTTGCTGTCGCTTCAAGTGGTTGTTGTCGTTGTTGTTGTACTGCTGCAGCTGAGACGGCGACGTTTGATTGTCGGTTTGTTTGTGGTTCAGATTCAGCTGCTGGTTAAGATTCAGATTTAGATTCAGATGATTCACATGGTGATTGCTGAGCAGCGCAGGCAACTGTTGTTGCTGCTGCTGCTGCGCAACAGGTGAAGGAGACGTTGGAGTTGGAGTTGCATCCGCTGACTCGTCGTAGGCACTTTGCAAGTAGGGCGTCAGCTGTGGGCTGCCCTCGGGCGTGTCCAGAATCTCAATGGAATCGATGATGGGTTGCGACGGCGCTGCTGTTGCTGCTGCACCTGTTGCAGCAACTGTTGCTGCGGTGGCTTCCTTGGCAGCGCCGCCGTTGGCCATCAAGCGTTCGGTGAGCTGCGGATATTTGGCGGCCACGGCGGAGTTCGAGTTCGAGTTCGCGTTTGCGTTGTTGAAACTCTTCGGCGGCGCCGTCAGCTGGCTGAGCAATATATTGGAGTTGTTGTTGGAGTTGCCAGCAGCAGGGGGCGTGGCTGCCGCTGTTGCCGCCTGCATGCGTAAGCACTCGAGCAGCAGGTTCTGCGACTGCGCCGGCGACAAGCTGCAATTGCTGTTCCCGCTGCTGGCAGCAACTGATGCCGCTGCAGCTGCGAAGTTGTTGCTGCTGTTGACCACATGCGCTGGCGAGGAGCCGGGCGAGGGCGACGACGTCAAGTCCACCATGTCCACAATGTTGTGTTGCTGCTGCTGCTGCTGCTGTGTTGCCTCGATGCCATTGCTGGCAACAGCAACTGCTGCTGCTGCTGTGGCCGCTGCTGGCAAGTTGTGAAAGATTTTTGGATCGTGCTCCTTGGACAGCGCATCGTCAATGTCCATGTCGTCCGAGTTGCGACGCAGCTCATCGTCAGCCACAGCTGCATCCGCCTTGCTGTTGCTGCTGCTGTTGTTGGCGACGACGACTTCGTTGCCATTGGTCATCGTCAGCTTGGAGGTGAGCACCTTCTCCTCGAGCACAGCGCGCACCTTGTGCTTGGGCGAGCACAGATTCTTGATGGTCAGCTTGAGCAGCGGTTGCTGCTGCTGCTGCTGCTGTTGTTCAGTGTTGCTCGTCTTGATGGTGAGTTTGGGCACCAACTGTTGCTGCTGCTGTTCTTCCTCGTCCAGCTCAATGGACTTGGTCTTGATGGTGAGCTTGGGAATGCACTGCGCATTCTTAGCGTCGTGTGTCATGATCACCGTGTGCTGCTGTTGCTGCTGCTCCTTAATGTTGATGGTTAGCTTTGGTATCTGTTGCTGCTGCTGCTGCAGCTGCTGCTGTTGCGGCTCTTCGCTGCTGATGCAGCTGCTGCCCGCGTGCGTTGTCTTGATCATCAGTTTGGGCACCGTGAGCTGCTCAGAGCTCGAGCCGGACCCCGAGGAGGACGAAGCGCAAGAGCTGCTCGCCGAGGCGGGCGACAAGCTGCAGCTCATCAGCTGCGTTTCGCTGCCATTGCCTTCGAGCTTTGTGGTCGTCTTGATTGTCAGCTTGGGCAGCAAGGCGGCTGCATTGCTGACATCCCCGCCTCCACCTCCGTTTCCGCCTCCTGAATCGGGCATCTTGATGATCAGCTTGGGCACCACGCTGCTCACACGCTCCTCGTTCGCGGCGCGTATCGTCAGCTTGGGCACAATGTGCGGCAGCTGGTCGTCGTCGGCGTCGGCGCAAGACGACGACGAGCAGGAGGAGGAGGCATCCGAATTGGAGGCGCCAGCGTCTTGTGGCTTTATCGGTCTGATGGTGATCTTGGGCACCAGACTCGGCTGCTGCTGCTGCTGCTGCTGCTGTGATGTTGCTGATGAGCAGGAGGAGGAGGAGCTCGGCAGTTGGCTGGGCAACTGAATGCGCAGCGGTTCCACGCGACGCTCATCGTTGCTGACCAGAGATTCGCTGCCATGTTTCGACAGCTTTAAAATGATCTTGTGACTTCCGGCAGCTGTTGCTGCTACTGCTGCTGTTGGTGTTGGAACGTTGTTGTTGCTGCTGCTACTGTTGCTGTTGCTGTTGCTACTGCTGTTGTTCTCCTCGCCATTGATGTCGAGCGCCGTGGCGGCCATTGCGGCGACAACAGGAGGCAGCTCGCTTGTTGTTTCTGCAGCAGCTGCAGTCGCTGCTCCAGGGTTGCTGTTGTGGCTGTTGATGTTGCTGCTGTTTGGCGGCAGCTGCGCATCGTCGCGCAGTCGTTGCTGCGGCGGCGATGCTGTGGTGCTGGTTATTTGACCCACCAGCTGTTGCTGCTGCTGCTGGTGCTGCTGCTGCTGCTGATGTTGTTGTTGCTGCCGTTGCGTTGCTGCTGCTGGCGACACATTCAACTGTTGCTGCTGCTGCTGGTCCTGCTGCTGTTGCTGCGCTTGTTGCTGCTCCTCTGGCTGTTGCTGCTGTGCTGCTGGCGACGACGTCGAGCTCACCTCTTGCTGCTCCTCTTCTTCTTGCAGCTGTTGCAGCCTTTGTCGCTGAGTTGCTGCTGTAGTTGCCGCTTTGTAGCTGCTGTTGATATTGCTGCTGCTGCTGCCGTTGCTGGAATTCGAATTCGAGTTCGAATTGGAGCTGGAACGCGGACTCACGCTGGCGCTGCTTGTGGAGCTGCTGCTGCTGCTGTTGGTGGAGCTGGTGGCGCAGTGCGGTGCTGCTGCCAGGCTGCTGACTGAGGACGATGTTGCTGCTACCTGTACCTGTTGCTGGCGTAAATCATTCATTGCTTTTAACTTTATCCACACCACACGCAATTGCCTGTAAGTAGCACCGAAAAAACTAAGATTAGTAAACGTTATTTTTACACAATACTTAAATTATTAAATATAATGTTTGCAGATAAATTCTTTGCTCTTGAACTTAAGTACATTGCATTTAACTGCACAGGAATTTCGAAGCATCTTACTTTTGCTTTGTTTGAAAGCTCAGCAAAAATATTACACAAAAATATTTGAAGTAAAAATAAACATTAAAATATTTTTACTTTCATTGCACATTCCATTGATAAATGAATGAATGAGGAATTTCACGAATAATTAATGCAATTATTAGCCAAAATAACTAATTGAATATTTTCAATTAAACAAAATTTACAAAACTTGGAGTATTTTTAGCATAACTGTCGTATTTAGTCTACTGACAAAGAAGATACGTTACTCTACGGTTTGCAGGGTATATTTAAGAGGTTATCTGCTTGCAAACACAAATTTTGAGCAAGTAAAAGAGAAATATCCGAAAAATACAGAGCACAAAAATCTTTCTAAACGAAATTCCCAGAAAAGTCTTCAAATGAAACAGCAAAGAAATTGCTGAAAATGATTAAATTGTTGATACATAATTAATCAGCTAAATATATTCAGAAAAAGTACACAAATTCAATGCACTTTTAACTTAATCTTTAAGTTTCTGCTGTCGATCGACGCTTTGCCATTTCACTAGTGCACGATCTGTCATCGTGTAAACGCAGCTGTGGCGTGTAAACCACGTTCGCAGCAAGCGGCTGACCGAAACGTCAACAGGGGAAAGAACAGAGAGCACGACAAAATAAATATAAACAAAAGCCCACAAAATTATTGCAGTACAGAATATATTAAGAAGCGTATTTGTTTCCCCAGTTTTTGAATTTTATAAGCAAAAGGAAATACAAAACAAAAATTAGAAGACCCCTCAAGAGAAAGAAATGTTAATGTCGTTGGTTATGAGGCCGCTGCTGCATCCGCTGATGAACCAGCTGTGCTTGTTCCGTGCCCTGGCCACCGGCGGACGCATTCCGGGCACCAATCTGATCCTGCTGCCGGCGGCGACCGTCGCAGCGACCAGGACGCGGTTCGGGCGCATCGAGCAGCTGCTGATGGCGCTCGCCGGCGGCTGGCTGCTCTGCCGCGTCGTTTGCTGCAGGCTGGCCGACAAGGACAACAGCAAGGATGCAATAAGCAAGAACAAGAGCAGCAGTCGGAATACATCCGAGTTGGATGTGAAGCTGGAGGAGCAGCGCAGAAGTAGAAGCGGCGAGCAGGAGGAGCAAATCTTCTGGCAGGGACATAGCAGACGCTATGGAGGATTGCAGCCGATGCTGCGCTTCACTCGCCAGCAGCTGGATGCAATGCTGCGCCTCGACGAGCAGCAAGAGACGGAGCTGGAGAGCGAGACGGACTCCAACTCAGAATCGGACTCCGAGTACGTGGACATGAGCGACGATGGCGGCGAGGGGGAGGAGCAGCAGCCTGGCGAGGGATAAAAGCAGGGAAGAAGAAGCAGCGAGAGCATCAGCTTGTTTTGCTAGTGTGTGTGCGTGCGTCGTTAAGCGATCGCTTCTTGGCGCAGTGTTGCCCTGCGAAAGAGAGCCAGGGAATGAGAGAGAAGCAAATATACTCTCACACATACACTAGTACTTGCACATGCACATGAATGCAGAGGAGAGAGTCAAACACATCAGAAGAAGAAAAAGCAGCATATGCACACACACACACACTGACGCAAACTAATAGATGCCGTGTGTGTGTGTGTGTTAATTTGTTGTATTAATGTTGTCAGATTTTAAACCATTAGCTGCATATAAATTCGATTAAACAACAACATAATTAAAGCACCGAAAGACACACACACACATAACAGCCGCTTCTTGCATTCGCAAGCCAATTAAGCTGAGAGTGTGCGAGAAGCGCAAAAGAGAGCAAGCAAAGAGCAAAGCGTCTGCTGCGCTCGTATTGTTTTGTTTTTGTGTTTTCTTTCTTCAGCAAACTAAACGGTAACCAAAGCTGTTGACAACAAAAAATAGCCGGCAAATTTGACTTAGATTAAATCAGTATAAATGAAATCCAATAAATCATTTATCGATAATATATCGCATATCGATATGTAAACTATTTGACAAAGAACCAAATAAATGCTACGCATGAGAATTGCCGCGTAAACAGTAAACGCGCAAGAAGAAGCAGAAGCTGGGGAAGCCTGCAATAGTAACAATAACAACAACAACGAGCTGTTAATAATACGCTGCGTAAGCGTGGAAACATGCGCGGCAGCAACACAGCTGTCTCTGCTGCTATGCTTTGCGAGCGAAGCGCAGGCAGAAATTGAGAAAACCGCGCCACATTGGTGGCTACAACAACAACACAGCACGCAGAGCGCTGCTCTGTGTTGGCAACGCTGCGAGCACGCCAATTCCACCATGGGCCCGAGACGAGACGAGCTGTCAAATTCACCACAGCACACACACACACACAGCGTACACAGACGAACTCGCGTTACACCAATACCAGCGCATTCAAAGGCAGTCGCCGCTGCATGGAGAAAAATACACACGCACGCGTATGTATATGTATGTGTGTGTGTATGCAATTGCATTGGCGACCCCCGCGCAACTAACAACAAAAAAACGTATTGTAAAACATGCGCGGAGCGCTAAGCGAAAAAGATGAGCAAAGAAAAGGGACAAAAAAAAGACGCCGAAAACTGACCCAGCAGCAGCACCAACAACAACAACAAAAAGAGCAGCAGTCGGGCAGGCAGGCAATAAACTCACCATGCGGCAAAACGTCAGACAAAAGAAGATGGAGTAGAAGTTGAGCGCCTTCTCTTTGCATGCAATTCGCGTGTGCCTGTGTGCGTGTGTGTGTGTGTGCGTGCGTGCGCGTGTCTTTGTGTGTTAGGCCATTGAACATGTTTTGTTTTTATTTGCAGCAGACACACTTATTTCGCTCAACATTTCGTTGCACTTTATTTACTGAAGGAAAAAAAAACACTGCTGCTGCTCTGCTGCGCTGATGTTGTTGAGACTGTGACTGTGACTGTAGTCGGTACAAATTAGCCGTAGTACTTGCACACACACACTAGGCACATACACATGCACATTCACTACACACAACACAACACCACACACACATACACATACACGTATATATGTATATTAACACACATACATCCAAAAGCGTAGCGCTCTGCTCGCTTGTCCCACTTTCCGTGTATTGGTTTCTCGTCGTCGTACACTTTTCCACGCACTTTTTTTTTGTTCGTTTCGTTTTCTTCTCTTTTTTTTAACGATTTCGAGGCGAGCGCAGCACACAAAACGACGACGCAGAAATTTCTTGTTGCTGCTTGTTAACAATTAGAATTTGAATCGTTCGCATAACACACAAACAAAACTGCAAATTCGGCGCGCACCTATCTATCCGTTTTAACAATTCATTATTAAATAAATGTATATATATTGCCCTGCTCGCGCTGTCTGCCAGTGTTTTTTGCTTTTTCGCTTGGAATATAACACTAACAGCGTGACCAACGCAACGCAACGCTTCTTTCCAAAAAAATCGCCATCTTTTGCTTGAACTAATATACCGAATATACCGTCACTTCCGCAATGCGCAAGTATATTCCAAATATACTAGCTTATCTCTTGTGGCACTTAAAAGTATTATTATTATTGAATGAGGGCTCTTTTAATTATTTTATTTACTTCTTATTAAATTTGTGGTTGTTTTTTTTTATTATTTGTATCATTAAGATAAACCTAAATATATAGTTGTAGGAAACTTTATTCATTTCAGTATTTTTTTAGCCGCACTGCCGGGGCAGCCAAAAGCAGTCGAACATGTTTCGTATTTGTTGGTTTCAATTGAAATAATATGCACTGACATTAAAAACATTAAAACCTACACTTAGAAAACAACATTTAGAATATGCTATATAGGAAATAAAGACAGCGCACAATAAGAATGTAAGTAGCCAGCAAATGAAACCAATTGATGCTTATCGATAAAACGCGAACATGCAACAGCATTGAAATCATAAAATCGTTTGCGGCGTAATACATGCATTTCGGTACAAAAACATTCAGAAGTTCCAGAAATATTGACACTAATGTACATACCTAAATGAAAAAATTTACTCCTTTTCAGGCCTCGCAGTATTTACGGGAAATCTGAAAAAAGGAAGGGGACACTCGAATACTAAGAAATTACTGGTCTAGAGTCTAGACCCTGCCGTTTAAAATGGCGCGGCTTTCCCACTCGTTTTGGGAAATTATTGGATTTTCAATCGCAGGGTGACCAGAACGGCAATTAACGGGGTCTGTGTTTTGGTACATATGGTATATTTTTAAAACATGTTAGTCTGGTCACACTTCGGCCCATGCATGTGTAAGCATTCAAATGTATTAAAATAAATCTACATAAATGAAACATTTAATTACAATTTGTGTACCTATTTATATTCGAGGACACAATCTTTCTATTCTCCTATCATCGCACAGCCCAAACAGTAAACGATGCTGCAATTTTCACACAACGTAGACATGAACATCTAGGCGCCCTCTAAGAAGCCATTTTGAGAATGATAACTCCATCTTAAATCACTGTTTCCAAATGGAATAAATTTGACCATTTTTATTTTGGAAAACAGTGAGTTGCAGGATTTAAACCTTTATTAGTTGTTATTTCAAATTTCATGATTATTGTTCTTAAACAATTTTAAATTTAATTTCCTGCTATAACGTATTGTAAACATATATAACGTCTTCTTGAATGGCTTTCCACAATAAAATTATAATTTAAATCCAAAGCGCAGTTAAGGTCACTTATTGTAAAAACCGACTAAAGGAGGTGAGCCATCATTATTAACTGGATTCAATTTTGATGGTCCACGGGACTTGTTCCGTTCAGTCATTGGTGTTGGACTCGGGGTGGTTGTGGTTTATATAAAACATAAAATAACATAAATCGAATCTAAATGTGGTATGCAAACGAAAACGGTGTAAGTAAACAGGTATACAAATTTATTTAAAAGTATATGCCATGTAAATTGGAGAAAATTGAAAACAATTGCGAATAACGTAACGGGCGAAAGCTGCAAAATATACCAAAACAAAAAAGAGCAGCACAACTGGTTCAAACGGGCACACTGCTGGAAATACGAAGTTCTAGCGTCCTGCCCCCCTCGCAAAGCTGCCAGTCAGTCAGTTGCGTTAGTCGAGCAGCTGAACGGATGGCAACGCTGTCGTCGCGCATAAAGTTGCCGTCGAAAGTCGCTGCAGAAGCGAGCAGCAGTAGCAGCAGTAGCAGCAGGAGCCCACGCCTGGAAAGCGCATCATCGGAAAAAGTCAATTAAATTGAGACCCAGAGGGAGCGAGAGCGAGAGAGAGAGAGTGCAGTATTAATTGAATTGTTGTTTTTGTGCAGTGTGCAGTGCGCAACAGGCCGCAAAGATGTCCTCGGAAGCACCCGCCAGCTCCTCGTCTATCGCTGCAGCTGGTGGTGGCCTTGGCAGGCAGCAGCGACGTCGCCTCGCCGCCTTTGACTTCGATCACACGATTGTGTCGCAGAACACAGATACCGTAGTCCGGGATCTGCTGCCGCAGGAGCTGATCGGGTCGACGGTGCTGAACGAACTGATGGAGAACGATTGTTGGACAGAGTACATGTCGGAGGTGTTCCGACTGCTGCACGTGCAACAAGTGCCCGAGGCACGCATTCGCGACACCATCCGCTGCATACCCGAAGTGCCCGGCTTTGTGCGCCTGATCAAGCACTTGAAGAAGCGGCTACAGTTTGATCTGATCATCATCAGCGACTCGAACAGCGTCTTTATCGAGGAGTGGCTGCGGGCGCACAACTTGTGCGACTGCTTCGACGCCATTTTCACCAATCCCGCCCACTTTGATGAGCAGGGGCAGCTGCAGGTGCGACCGCATCATCGCCAGACTGACTGCAAGCTGAGCGCCAGCAATTTGTGCAAGGGACGCGTCCTCGAGCATTTTGTCATCGAGCAGGACTTGCGCTTCAATGTGCGCTACGATCACGTCTTCTATGTGGGCGATGGCAACAACGACATCTGTCCCGTGCTGCGGCAGCGCGCCTGCGATTTCGCCTGTGCCCGCCAAGGCTTCGCCATGGAGCGCCACTTGATCAAGAATCGCAACAAGCTAAAGTTGCGCGCCAATCTTCTGATCTGGCGCAGCGGTTTCGAGCTATTGGATCAGCTCTGCGCCTTGCCACAGCTGCAAGGACCTTCGCAATCGCAGGCAGAGCTAGCGCGACGTGCCTCGGCCATCGCAGGATCTGGATCTGGCTCAGGATCGGGATCGGGAGCTGACGCGGCTCATCAGCCAGAGTAAATGTTATGCTGCAGTAACTTTGTCGCTTAGTTAAGTACGTTACGAGGAAAAGTATGTATATAGTATGTGCATAATACAAGCTGATCTTTTGTGCTCTGCCCCGCCCCCCCAGCCCCCTGTCCATTTAAGGGGGGGCGCGGCAGAGACGCATAATAATAATTACGGATAATAATGCAGAAAACTTCGATGTGATCGATGTTTGTACTATTCTCAACTGATTGTATTACGAGTAAATTCGCATCATATATCCCAACACACACACACACACACACACACACACACACCCACACTGTAAAGCTGAATATTCTAATTGTATAAAGGGGGAATCCCGCCCTCGAATAGATTTTGAATGGTGGTCAATTTTTTTAGTGCTCGCAGCTGTTGCTATGTAGAATCTTTATTAAATGTGTACTTGTGATGTTGTCATTAATTATATATATGTATATTATTGAATAACTGTATTGTTTGTATATGTGTATATACATGTGTATTATGTGTGTCCATCATTAAATGTGTTTGAACGTTGCAATTGAAAACGGAGCATTTTCATTTAGCTTGCCCAGCAAATAAACACGGTATTGTTGTACCTGCCATTCGACAGGCGAGCAACAGATCATTGCAGCTAGAGTGCAAATTGTGCACATAAATAAACAAGTTGTGGAGTACACAAAAGTGTAATTAACAAATTTTCACTTAAATGCGCAGCAAGCAACCCACACACCACAACTAGCGTCATCTGTGTGGCAATCAGTGAATCAGTAAGCTACTTGCTCCATCTAGGGGTCGTAAGCAGCTAGCGCCATCTATCACACCGTGTGGTACTTCCGCCGTCTGACGTCACATCAGTGTGACACTAGCGCCCTCTATGCTACAGTAGTCAGTTCATCTTGCACCATCTTCAAGGTCAGGTTTTGTTTATTTTTGCTTCACATTCGACAATTTGTTTTTATTTTTATTGTAAATGTAATTAGTTAATATACATAATATGTGTGTTTATGATAGTTGGATGTAATTACAGCTAAGCACTTGTAAATGGTATGTGGAAAGAGCAACAGTATTGTATCGATTGATTTGTTGTTGTTGTTGTGAACAAGCTCTTTTCGAATTAACAAAGTTCTTAGAACCTAAAGATCATAATTAATTATTTATTAACTAGCGCAGCAGCAGCAGGGCGGGCAGGGCAGGGCAGGGGATGTTGGGGACGCTTAATAATTAACCAAACAACGCTTAACTGCTACCACTTAATTTGTTTTTGTTTGTTTTTTGCTTTAGAGTCTGGGCAGTTAGTTAGAATGAGGTGTGTGCACTTCTCTCGCTCTCTCTTCTCTCTTTTTATCTCTCTCTGGTGGTCTAGGAACCCAAGGGGGACATGCCAATCTGGCGCGGATCGGCGCCGGGGGGTTGAGCGGCGCCAAGTTCTAGATTCTTGATGAGCATCGCCAGCCATTGCTTGGTGGATTTGTCGTCTTGCAGGCACTGGGTGAAGGTGCCGTCGCGCAGCTGGTCGGGCAGACACTGACCCAGTGCTTTGCGGGCACTGCATGCAATGGAAAGAGAGAGAGCACGCGTTAGTTGCTGCTGGTGCGAAAGAGGCAGCACTATACTCACCGTGTGTTGTCGGAGAGTCGCAGATAGCACCGCACAACATGCTTCAGGAGACGCGCACAGGGATCCTTGGCCAGCTGAATAACCATTTTGCCCTAGAGCGATAGCGAGATGAAGTGTGGTGAATTTCGAATTAAGACTTGCAACTTACCAGCGTTATGGCCACATGCGAGAAGCGCTCGTAGGTCTGGCAGATGTACGACAATCCCGACTCGTCCAGCAGGATCTTCTGGATGATGAAGGTCGCGACAGTCTTGCTCAACTCCGAGCCGCTGTCCATGATGGTGAGACACAGCGGCACAATCTCTGTTGTCAGCAGAAACGTAATTACCTCCTGTTCATCGGTCTTGACCAGCGCACCAATCACGCCCAGGCTAGTCAAGCGCAGATACTCGAAGGGACGCGTCTTCGAGATGGTCGAGAGAAACGGATACAAATACAGAGGGATTTGGGCCTGCAGGAATGCGGTTCGTGTCTCGGGGTGCGAAGCCACGCACTGCAGCAGGGCGAGCGCATTGCAAACGCGATTCGATTGATGGGCGGTCAGCGTGGGCGGCATTATCGATGGATAGATGTTGACGATCTCCTGCAGCAGGGCGCAAGTGGTGCCGAAGCTGTTCCACAGCATTGGCGCCAAGTCCGTCTCACGCTTCTTGCTTAGCTCCAGCAACGCCGTCTCTCGGGTATCCGGATGCGCCAGCTCGTTGATCCATTGATAGACCTGCAAACGAATAAACAATATATTTAGTTTGAAGTGTCCTCGCTGCTGTCACTCATTACCTTCTCCTGCTCGGTAGGCTGTTGCTGCTGCTGTTGCGGATTCATGCAGGGACTTGGCTGAGCGCTCATCGTCGTCGAAAGTCTGTCACAAAAAAAAAAGAACACACAAAAAAGCTCAACACACGAATACAAACAACAACAACGTTAGATTGTTTTCTTGTTGGCAATATGTACCGTAAAAATAGGGCGCAATCGGATTGTGCAACTTGCAAACGCCAGATAACAGTCTTACAATATAATAATACAAAAAATGTCTGTGCGAAAATACTCGTATTGCAAATATCACAAAAATTAAGGAAAACACTGACAAGCAAAATGCCGACCGAAAAACTAAGATGTCGGCCTAGCAGTGCGGAACAGCTGTTTAGCCAGTGTGACTGCTTGCCGCTTGCCCGCCACAATATACCAGTTGCGCACTTATTATACTAAACTAAATATATGAGAGCAAGCCGTTGCATTTGTATAAATAAATAAAACTAAATTGTATTAACAAATTTACACGACTTTTGACTTGCTAAAGTCAACTCAACTGACACCTGAATACGCGCAGCTGGTCACACTGGCCCGCAATGCAACCTTGCCGTTTTGACACTTTGACGTGGACAGTTGTCACAACAAATTCGTGTGGAAGCAGCCAGCACGACTCGGCACGAACAGCCATTCGTGTGGAAATTTTCAAAGTAAGTGGACGTGCGTGCGCTCGAATTTTAGAATTGTTGTTTGCTGCCTAAAACAAATAGTTTAGTAAATCATTAAAAAACTTGTGCACACAATTTAAAGTTCAAACAAAACGCTTGTAATTGAACCGATTCTTAAGTATTTTATGCAATTTGCAAAGGCGCTGCAACAAGTGCAATGTGATTTTTGCTTGCGTAGCTGTCGACAAAATGCTAGAAAAAAGAAGATTAATCAATTAAAAGAGTTTTATGGCATTAAAAGCAGTTAACTGTAGCTTAAGTACCACAAAAAGATCTATATATGTCGGTCAATATGTCAATATCTTGTCAATTTCACCTGTGACGTCGACGTCGTTTCTTTTGCCACGTCGTCGTCGTCGTCGATGACTTCGTGACGTTGCCGTCGTGTTTTGTTTGTGAAAGTGGCAGCAGGTCGACTATTGTTAACCTACATATTGTGTTTTTCTCTTGCAGCTCATCGACTCCTTGATCACATCAATCAAACCGAAGCCATGGACAAAGTCGTTAAATTCGCCGAGCCTGGACGCCTGTTTGCCAAGGACTCGATCCGTCTGGTGAAGCGCTGCACGAAGCCGGACCGCAAGGAGTTCCAAAAGATCGCCATTGCCACGGCAATTGGCTTCTGCATCATGGGCTTCATTGGATTCTTCGTCAAGCTGATACACATCCCCATCAACAACATCATTGTGGGATCGTAAACTCAGCCCCTCCCTATCAGCGATATCTATCTGTCTAATGTGGCCGGCGCAGAACTGGAAGAACAATAATAATCATCATTTAAGTCCCTTTCGCGCCGCAGCAACCACAACACGTTACATGGATAATACACTATATTTTTTTTTGTATAGATAACTGCCCCACCCCCCTTTTCTTCCCCCCATTCACTATGCACATTCAACGAATGTCCATTTGTTTTTGTAACAAAATTTTCATGTATTGTGAAATTGTATTGCAATAATGTTCGAAATTCCATTCACACAGCATGAACGTTAGTTATTAAGCGTCATAATAAAAAAACGATTGAAATTAATGAATTAACCAAGTGTTTCCAACAAGACTCGCTACTCCAGATGATTTTCGTTCAGTGCATTTTATTCCATCGACGACAGTTTGATATTTTTCTTGCTGAGTTATCGATAAATATTTTGAATATGGGGCGGACAGACAGGCGAAAAAAATTGTTCTCTTTCGTATATATATTTCTAAACCTACATATATCGCTCATCTAATGAAGTCGAAGTACTATAAAAAAAATTCTAAGAAACAAAAAATGTAAAAAGTGGCGCTTTCATTTTATCAACTGCCGCTTGGTATTTTCGGTGATAAGTTATCGATCGATGTGTTGTGTATGTGGCGCACTAATATGACAGAAATATGTATTTATTCTGCATTCACCAAATACTTAGCTAGCTTACCTACAAATTGCAATGCAACCAGACAGTTTACAAAACCATTCGCAAGAAAAATCATTTAAATAAAATATATATATTTCTAGCAGTATATTTGAAGCGCGTTTGGTATATTCCACATTGTGTAGTGCGGTCACGCTGTGCGTGACGTGGAACGTATTATTTTTGTTGAATTTTGTGGTCGTGCGTTTGCATTGGGATTTGTTTGTTATTTAGTTGCTTAACAAAATGTTGGACTTTGTGGTAGTGTTCACAAAAGGCGGCGTCGTGCTTTGGAACTCGAACGAGTCCGGGCAGAACTACGCGTCCTGCATCAACAGCTTAATACGTGGCGTCATCTTGGAGGCAAGTTTGCAAATCACTTTTGTTATTGTTATTGTTGTTTAATTGTGGTTTTGAAATAAGGAGCGGAATACAGAGTCCAAGTACTTTGAGGAGGACCAGCTGGCGGTGCAATTCAAGCTGGACAATGAGCTAGACTTGGTCTACGCAGCCGTCTTCCAAAAGGTCATCAAACTCAACTATTTGGACCAGTTTCTGACCGAGATGCAGCTGGCGTTCAAAGAGAAGTTCGCGGAAATCGCACTGGGCGCTGACTATGACTTCGAGCAGGAGTTCCGTAGCGTGCTGAGCGCAGCAGAGACCAACTCCGTCAAGCAGGGCAAGGCGCCCAAAGCGATGCGTTCGTACAACGAGTCGCAGAAGTCGAAGAAAACAGTCGCCTCCATGCTGGAGGACAACAGCCAGAGCAGCAAGAGCGAGAAGCGCGTCAACATACAGGAGAGTCCACCAGCCCCCAAGTCACAGCCAGCATCGCCGCCGCGCAGCAACGCCGACATCATCCAGGAGAATCGCCGCAAGCTGCGTGAGAAACTGACGCCCACCAAGAAGGTGACGCCAGAGACTCGGCCCAGCAGCAAGGCGCCGTCGCAGAGCGAGAAGGCAGGCAAGAAGCCGCGCGTCTGGGATCTGGGCGGCAGCTCCAAGGACGCCGTGCTGCTGGATCGCTCCAAGGATGCACCTGAGGACCAGCAGTTGCCCGTCCAGAGCATACACAATGAGGTGACTATATTCTGTAAATTGCGCAACTGCAGCTAATAATCTCGCTTTTATTTTCAGCTGGTGGGCACCATGCAGGGCCAGATTCCGGACTTGGACGAGCAGAGCGACTACGATGAGAGCGACAATGAAGATGACTACGAAGAGGAGGAGCAGCAGCGTCAGACACTGCCGCGCAAGCCCAAAAGCTCTTCAGGACTGTTGTCCTACTTCAAGGGTATTGTGGGCGCCAAGACGATGACGCGTAACGAGCTGCAGCCGGCGCTCGAGAAGATGCGCGACCATCTCATCTCCAAGAACGTTGCCTCGGAGATTGCGGCCAAGCTGTGCGACTCGGTGGCCACGTCGCTGGAGGGCAAGCAGCTGGGCACCTTCGACAGCATCGCCAGCCAGGTGCGCGAGGCGTTGACCCAATCCCTGGTGCGCATCTTGTCGCCCAAGCGACGCATTGACATAATTCGCGATGCGCTCGAATCGAAGCGCAATGGCCGCCCTTACACGATCATCTTTTGCGGCGTCAACGGGGTGGGCAAGTCTACGAATCTGGCCAAGATCTGCTTCTGGCTGATCGAGAACGATTTCAGTGTGCTGATCGCGGCTTGCGACACGTTTCGTGCTGGCGCCGTGGAACAGCTGCGAACGCACACGCGGCATCTGAATGCCCTGCATCCACCGGAGAAGCATCAGCAGCGTCACATGGTACAGCTCTATGAGAAGGGCTATGGCAAAGACGCCGCCGGCATTGCCATGGAGGCCATCAAGTTCGCCCACGACACCAAGGTGGATGTTGTGCTCGTCGACACCGCCGGACGCATGCAGGACAACGAGCCCTTGATGCGTTCGCTGTCCAAGCTGATCAAGGTCAACAACCCGGATCTGGTGCTGTTCGTGGGCGAGGCTCTGGTGGGCAACGAGGCCGTCGATCAGTTGGTCAAGTTCAACCAATCGCTGGCCGACTATTCGTCGCACGAGAATCCCCACATCATCGATGGCATTGTGCTTACCAAGTTCGACACCATCGACGACAAAGTGGGCGCCGCCATCTCCATGACCTACATCACCGGTCAGCCGATCGTCTTCGTCGGCACCGGACAAACGTATGCGGACCTCAAAGCCATCAACGTGAACGCCGTCGTCAGCTCGCTGATGAAATAGAAACGGATCGGGATGAGGATCGGGATCAGGATCAAGGCAACCACGAACTTTATGCTAGTGCTCTAAATTAGTTTTTCGATTAACGGCTAATAAGATGTACTTTTTACACTCTGTTGTTGAATATATATACATACCTATCTATATATCTATCGAAAGTCTCTAGATCTGACTAGATTGTCTGACATCAGCTGTGGAATCCCCCAACTTTTCTAGGCATGAAACGCTTCGATATTGACAACTCTTTACACTCTTTTTGTTGAATACATTTATATATACAAAACTCTTTATTTTTATAAATATTAAACACTTTTTATACATTTAAAATTATCTTTTATACAGGGTTTGTTTGTTTAGCTAAGTTACGCTACAAACCATAGCGTGTATTTCGAAAATGATATAAGTTTTATGATTTTCTTCGATTTAAACTAAAAAATATTAATAATTTGTAAGTTTTCTTAACCTTACTACTCTAATGAGAGTTGCACAAAACTAATTTTTATTCAAAAGAGATTCAAAATTAAAATTCAATTCAATTGAACGGCAGTAGCAAAATAAAATATCAGTTTATATAGCATGCAAAATATATCCAATCCTCAATTCAACGCTAGTCTGAGACAATTCCTCGAAAAGATTTAAACTTTTGAATTACAACCACAACTAATTCGCGTTACAATAAAAATAACTCTTATTTATATATTTATTTTGCGAGAGCTCATTATAAAATCAATCCTACTGCCAACATATCTGTTCTATAAGTTCCACAAACTGAAGAACAGCACAGATATAGAATATTGCATAGTCATCTTATTGAAGTAAAATCGAACCACAGAAATAAGATTTCAATCGAATTTGCCCAGAAACGACAGCCTTCCCGAAGAGCAGAAAGAATTGGGCTTTATAAAGGATGTAATAAGTATATATATATATTTATTTTGTTTTAGTTTAGTCGTAGTATTAGATTTCCCAACGAGGGGTGAAGGACAGGAGGGAGAAAAAGAAAAAAGCTGTCGAGGTCTATTTGTAGAACTCGTGCTCCTGCTCGTCCTTCTTGATGTTGTTCTTGTAGCCCTTCTCGAAGTCCTTGGCCAGGACGATGTAGCGATTCTCGCGCACCGCATGCATGCCCGCCTCCTGGCATATGGCGTTGATGTCCGCGCCCGAGATCTTGTCGGGTCGCGCGACAAACTCCTCCAGATCCACGTCCTCGCTGAGATTCATCTTCGAGGTGATGGTGGAGAAGACCAAACGCTTCTGGCGACGATCCGGCAGCGGGAATTCAATCTTACGATCCAAGCGACCCGGACGCAGCAGGGCGGGATCCAAGGTATCAGCACGATTGGTGGCCATGATTACCTTGACGTTGGTGGTCTGATCGAAGCCATCCATCTGGTTGAGCAGTTCTAGCAGAATGCGCTGCACTTCGCGATCCGCTCCGGTCTGGGCGTCGAAGCGTTTGGTAGCAATGGCGTCGATCTCATCGATGAATATAATGGCCGGGGCATTCTCCTTGGCCAGGCGGAAGACGTCGCGCACCATGCGCGGCCCCTCGCCCAAATACTTCTGCACAAACTCGGAGCCAACCACGCGTATAAACGAGGCCGTCGTGTGATGAGCCACCGCCTTGGCGAGCATCGTTTTGCCGCAGCCTGGGGGACCGTACATGAGGACGCCGCGCGGCGGATCGATGCCGATCTGTTTGTAGAGCTCGAAGTGGGTGAGCGGCAGCTCGACAGCCTCGCGAATCTCCTGCTTCTGCATGTCCATGCCACCAATGTCCGCATAGCTGACGTCGGGCTTCTCGTCGGGCTGCAGCATCGATATGGAGCTGTCCGCCTCGGGCGGCAGCACGTCGACCAGGGCGTTGCTGTGCTTGTGCAGTGCCACCGAAGCGGAGGGCTTCAGCAGCTCTCGGTCGATGGTGGACAGGATACGCACATAGTAATTGGAGCCGGTGGTGGAGCCCACGATGCCCGTGTTCTGGTCGACGGCCTCGAGGAACTGGCCGATGACCAGCGGCACGGACTGGATGCGTTTTACCTCCTCCTGCGCATGCAGATACTCCTTCTTCAGGTTGCGCTGCTCATCCTTGATGTATTCTTCCTGCACCTCGATGAACTCGAGTGTTTTTTGCAGTTTCTACAAAATCATTTGCTGAGAACTGTTCGTATAATTGTTCTTGTTGGGTTTGCTCACCTTGTAGCGCACATACAAATCATCCATGTCCAGTTCATCCAGCGAGCTGTGCGCATCCTTTGGCTTCAGGTCCAAGTCATCCTGCAACAGAAACAAAAAACAAGAACGCGAATTAAGTTGTATCTTAGTTGGCTGCTGTTTTGTATTCTTTTACCCGTTCGGCTGCCAGCAGCATGTCCATGTTGTAGCGTTTTTGCTAATGTTCACTTTTCTAGTTGAATTGTTATTTGTGCCGCGTTTGTTGCAACGATGATGCTCCAAAAAATATTATTGCACGGCAAGAAAACCCAAATGACTCGTCAAAAACAAGCTGTGAACGGAGTGTGGCCACCGCGCAGTTACGCCAATAATCGGTGAATTTTTGAGTTCGACCGACGCTCCGATATTTGCGTTCGTCCGCACTGTGTACTGGGCACACTGCGCGCTGTCGATACATTTGTGCAATCTGCAAGTATTTATTTGTTTTTAATAAAATAAAATATTAATTGCAACGCGCGTATAGTTGTCAAATTACATTAAATTAATTAAATGTGTTTTAAAAACATTGCTAAGCGGTATTGCTGTGATGCAGCCTGTGGTATCGATACCCAATCAGATAAATATACCGAGTT
This sequence comes from Drosophila formosana, assembly GCA_035045625.1. NCBI lineage: Eukaryota > Metazoa > Arthropoda > Insecta > Diptera > Drosophilidae > Drosophila > Drosophila formosana. The sequence goes on along the minus strand of JAWNOW010000688.1, from coordinate 1,502,634 downwards.
ATTCCCATCCGAAAACAGCAGGCACACACTGTTCCACACCACATACTGCAGCAGCTCATCCGACCATTTTTTGTGTGTGGCCGATTTTCGATGCTTTTTCTCATAAGAAAAACACATTTTCTATCTAACTAAATATGTGTGTGTGCCATTGACGTTCGTCTGTGCGTGTGCGTGCGTATGTGTGCGTGTATGTGTGAGTGCGCAAAAGACAAATAATAAATAACAAATTAGTTTACAAGAAACCAAAAATAATGACAATTCAAAGTGGTTTATTTTTGTTTGCATATTGGCAGTGCGGCAAGTGAAATGTCAGAGAAAAATCGTTCGCCGTCTCTAACGCTCTCAGTGTCCTGTCGCAGTCGACGTCGCTGCTTCTGGTTGGTGCTGCCGCCGTCGACGTCGCTGCTCTCTACGCACGCATCGATTTGGGCTAAACGTTAGATACCTCCTAACGCAAGTTAGGGTGGAAAAAAGTAATAAGTACATAATAAATAAAAAATATAAAAACGCGTCAAATGCTCAGTTCGAGTGCAATAAACGAAATTAAAAACGAAAAGTGCAACAAAAAAAAACAACGCCAACTAAATAAAACGCCTGCACAGTGGCGCTAAACAACGACGAGCAGCAAAACAAAAGGGCCCAACTCCAATACAAAAAAAAGAACGTCGAGAAAAACGTATTTCTTTTTGTATAATAAAAGGCGGGCGGCAGGCGGCAAATAAATCCAATAAAAGAAAGGCCAGCAACGACGAGCAAACATAATAATAGTGTGTACAAAAAATGTTTTTATTGTATAATTTTCATTACAACTCACACACACAGCGATAACAGCAAGTGTGCCTCTGTGTGTGTGGGGGGGGGAGCTTATGCATGTGTGTGTCTGTGTGTGTGTATAGTTTTTGTTTATATGCTGCTGTTGCTATTGTAGTTTGCAAACTTTTCATTCTCGCACTATTCGTCAACAACAAATTGTAAGCGTCGCTCTGCATTTTGTTGTTGTCCAATTTGTTGCTGCATTTTCGCTTGCGTTTGTTTTTGTGTGCTGTGCTTTATTGATTTTAAGCGTCCGCTGCAGTTGTGGACACACTGACAGCACACACACATGCATGCAGCAAGCAGTGCACACACACGCTGAGCCTCACACATACTGCAATTTGTAACTTTTTTTTTGACATTTGTTTATTGTATTTTCGCAGCTTAACAGGCGAGAGTGCGAAAGAGAGCGAACGAGAGCGAGAGCGAGAGCGAGTTGGAAGCTATTTAGTTGGGCAGGAGTGGCAACACTGCCAAAGGCGCACACATGAAGACAATGTCGCGCTTCGGCCTGCGCCGTGGCTTCAAATTCTCCGAGGAGCAGCAGCAACAGCAGCAGCAGCAGCTCAACGGCAATTGCAGCAGCAGCAACAGCAACGTCAACAGCAGCAACGGCAACAACAATAACAATCCAATTGGCACTGCACAAAAGCTGGCAACGCCGCCTCGCAAGAAACGCAATCACAGCTTGGCCAGAGAACCAGCAACAACAACAACAACAACAACAACAACATCGACAGCAGCAACATCGACGACAACCGAGCTGCTCGATGTGGAGCTGGAGCTGGACAGACAGCAGCAGCAACAGACGCCGCCCACGCTCATCTGCAGCGTGCCGCTCGAGCGTTTGCCGCGTCTGCTCGACAAATTGCAGCAGTTGCAGCAGCAGCAGCAACAACTGCAACAACAGCACCAACTGACAACGACAACAACAACAACGCTGATTAAAGTCTTGTGTTTGTTCTGTGATAAGAAGTTTGCGTCGAGCAAGTTGCAGGCGAAGCATGTGGACAAGTTTCACACGGAGCGCAAGGAGCGACGCTGCAGCAACCGCCATCAAGTGGGCAGCGCCGCGCAGTCGAGTGGCAGCGCCACTTTTCCCAATTGCCAGCACTGCGCGGGCACGGCTGTTGCACCAATTTGCCTGCCAGCGCCGCAGCTGCAACAGCTGTTCGAGCATTTGTTGCGCTGCCACAGCGACAAGTATTTCGGCTGCCTGCAATGCCAGCTGCGCTTCGGCGACCAGCAGCAGCTGCACACGCACCTGCGACAGCAGCACCAACAGCAGCAGCAGCAGCTGCAACAACAACAGCACCACCACCAGCAGCAGCAGCAGCAGCAGCAGCAGTCAGCGATGATGGGCGGCGAGGAGACAATGTTGTTTCGTCTGGGCTTGACGCAGAACCGTTTGCCGGGACAGCGACAACGCAATCGCAAGCAGCAGCAGCAGGAGGAGCTGGCAGCAGCAACACCCAAGCAACAACAGCAGCAGCAACAGCAGCGCAGCAGCAGTCGCGCCGCACAGCGGCAACAGGCAGCGGCGGCCGCAGCAGCCACAGCGGCAGCAGCAGCAGCAGCAGCAACACAAGTCGCAACAACAGCAGCCTCCTCAGCAGCAGCACAAGCAGCCACAGCAGCAACACAAGTAACCCTGCTTGCCGCCGACGAGGCGCTCTTTCGCATGCCCGGCCATAGTCACGTGTTCGACGACAACTTCTACCAGGATGTGGTGCTCAATGTGCGCCACAACCTGCAGCATTATCTCGACGGGCGGCTGCGCAGCGGCCCCGCGCCCCCGCAACCGCTCAGCGTCACGCCGCCTGCCCCGCAACTGTCGTCGACCACAACCACAGCCGCTTACCCCACGCTCCTGACTGCCGAACAGTTCGGCGAGCTGGGCCTGGACACGCTGCCCTTGCCGCTGGTGAAGGCGGCGCGGCGACCGCACACCAAACACAGCTGGAAGTGGAAGTGGGACTATGTGAAAAAGTTCACGATCATCAACGAGGGCGGCAGGCTGGTCAAGAAGCTGAAGCAGCCGTTTATGGGCTTGAGGGATCTTTCGCGCCTCGACATGTGGACGCAGCTGACGATGCGGCAGAAGCACGACGCGGAGCTGGCGCAGCAGCAGCACCAGCAACAGCTGCAGCGGCTGCATCGCCTGCTCGACCAGCGCCTCTTGCCGCAGATCACGCGCGAACAAAACGAGCAGGCGATCATCAAGTGCGAGCTGGACGAGGCGCAGCGCGACACAGCGGCGACAGCGGTCACAGCTCCATCGTACAGCGCAGGCGAGCACGGTTTCCTGGCGCTGCTGCAGCTGCAACCTCAACCCCAACAGCAGTCGCCGCAACAGCATCAATCGTTGACGCCGCTGTCGCGCCTGGTGCTGAGCGGCGAATGGGCGCGGCCGCGTTTGTATCTCTGCATCTGCTGCGGCGCCAAGTTCGAGCAGCGCAAGGCGCTCGAGGAGCACAAGACGTTCCGCCACTCGCACATCTATGCCACACACTACGAGCTTGTCGGCCGCGAGCTGCTCGCCGGCAACTTGTTGCGGCATCTCTTTCTGCCCAAGCGAGCGCTGAGTCGCTACGCGGCCGAGCAGCAACAACTGGCGTTGCTGGCGACGACAGCGACGACGACGACGACGACGACGAAGGTGGAGCGAACGCAGCTGCTGGAGGCGGATGAGGCCAATTCGAGTTCGTCGAACTGCTCGGCAACGGTTGCCAGCAACAGCAGCAGCAGTAGCGGCAGCGGCAGCAGCAACAGCAACAGCAACAATTCGACTGCCGTCGAGGACGACAACAACAGCAGCGATGTGAAGCAGGCGAGCTGCAGCTCAGCGTCGCCCGCCAGCAGCTACAGCAACAGCAACTGCAACAACAGCAGCAGCAGCAGCAGCCATTGCAACAGCAACAGCAGCAATAATAGTAACAGTAACAGCAACAGCAACAGCAACAACAGCAGCAGCTACAGCAGCAGCAACTGCACCAAGTGCGGCCGCAAATGCAGCGGATTAATGGATCTCTATCGTCACATGCTCGACTGCTCGGGCGATTACGTTTGGTCGCTGGCCAAGAAGCGCAAATATCGCTACTATTGCGGCTCCAAGAAGCGTCGCAATGCCTGCAACTTTGCGCAGTTGCTGCGCAAGCAGCAGCAGCAGCACAGCAGCAAAAAGTTGCAGGCAAAACAGCAACAGCAGCAGCAACATCAGCAGGGCAACAACAACAACGACGCCTCCGAGGAGAGCTCGCATTCGAATTCGAATTCCAACTGCCAGAAGACCAAGACGCCGCCGCGTCAACGACCCAGCGATGGTGAGTGGCAGCAACGCCAACAACAACAACAACAGCAGCAGCAACATGAATTGAATTTATTTCTAATCCTTTTTTAGCCGAATCGATACGGAAGATGCTGGAGAATCTGCCGGCGAAGCGCGTCTGCAAGAAGATCTTTCCCACGGACAACAAGAAGCGCAACAAGGGCAAGCCGGGCGGCAAGGTAAAGCCCGGCAGCGGCAGCAGCAACGGCAGCAAGAAGAAGAAGCAGCAGCAGCTGACGCGCAGCGCCAAGAAGCTCTACAACCATCATCATCATCACCACCATCACCACCACCATCATCATCATCAGCATGCGCTGCGCAACACGCGAGCGCGCGCGCGTCTCGTGCGTGCCAAGCCCCCAACGACAACAGCCAGCACAGCAGCCGCAGCCGCAGCAGCAGCAGCAGCAACTAGCACAGCAGCAACTGTTGCTGTTGCTGTTGCCAGCGAGCCAGAGCAGCAGCAGCAACAACTGCTGCAATTGCGCAATCGTCGCAAGCAGGCGAGCGACCACAAAACTACAGCCAACACTGCCCCAGTCACAGCGACAGTGACAGCCACAGCAGCAACTGTTGCAGCACCAGCAGCAGCAGCAGCAACTACTGCCACAGCAACGGCAACCGCAGCGTCGCCAAAGCCAGCGACGCAGCTGATGCCGACGCCGCCCACAACGCCAGCGCCAACGCCAGCAACAGTCACAGCCACAGCCACAGCAGCGACTGCAACAGCAGCGACTGCAACAGCAACAACACCCTTAGTCACAGCGTCAACAGTTGGCAGCAAGCAGCAACAGCTGCCGCAACTGAAGCGCAGCAAACGCATCAGCGACTGCATCGCAATGCTCACCGGCAAGCTAGAGGAGAAACTCAAGACTGAACAGCAGCCAGCCGACAAGGAGCAGCAGCAACAGCAACAGCAGCCACTACAGCAGCAGAAGCAGCAAGAATTAGCTGTGCCAGTGCTAGAACAACAGCAACAGTTGCCGCCAAAGACGCCAAAGCGCAAAGCTGTTTCCAGGCGCATCATCAAGACGCACAGCGAAGCAGCAACGGCGACAACAACGGCAACAGTAGCAGCAGCAGCAGTTGCAACACCACTGCCAGCAGCAACAACAGTGGTTGTAGCAACATTGCCAGCAGAAGCACCTGTTGTAGCTGCAGCAACACTGCCAGCAGCAACAACAGTTGTAAGCGCAGCTGCCACAGCGCCTGCAGCAACACTTGCCGCAGCAGCCACGCTTTTGGCGGCCACTGCAGCAACTAAGCCCGCAGCAACAGTTGCTGAGTTGCCGCTTAAATTGCCGCTGCCTCTGCCTCTGCCGCTACCTGCAGCACGTGCCACGCCCACAAAGGCGGCCAGCAAGCAAATGGCGGGGCCACAACTGAAGCAATTTGCGCTTGAGCAGCAACAGTTGCAGCTGGCGCAGCAGCAGCAATTAACGCGGCAACAAGCATTGCCACTGCAACCACAGCAACCATTGCCACAGCAGCCTCAGCAACAACTCGCACTGCAGCAGCAACAGTTGCTCGCAGTGCCGCTTGCGTTGCCGTTGCCACCGCCGCCGCCTACAGTTGCTGCTGTCAGCGTCAGCGGCACAGCAGCTGCGGCAGCAGCACCATTGCTGTTGCCCAAGTTGCCGCTGTTTTTGCCAGCTGGCTACGTGTTGGAGCCGCTTAACCTGAGTCACGTGAAGCCGCCGCCTCCGTCGCTGCAGCAACAACATCCCCAGCAACAGCAGCAACACCCTCCCCAGCAGCAGCAACGCGCTTCAGCGATGCCGGCGCGTCGTCAAACGATATGCGGCTTTGAGGCGCGCAATCTGCTGCAACTGGACGAAATGCAGCCGCTGGATTTGTCCAAGAAGTCGTCGCAATGCAAATCGCCAGCAGCAGCAACTGCTGCAACTGTTGCTGCTCCGCCGCTCAGCCAATGCCAGGAGCAATTGCCGTCGCTCGGTCTGGCGCTGCCGTTGCCGCTGCCAGCGCATTACTACTCCAATCTGGAGCTGCTCAAAATTCCGCAGGTGCGCAATCCCGTGCTGCCATTGCCCGTTGCGTTGCCACAACAGCAGCAGCAGCAGCAGCAGCTGCAGCTGCAGCAGCCACATGCACAACAGCAGCAACCAGCCATCGCTGTTGCTGTTGCGAAGACGCCGTCAAAGAAGAAGGAGAAGCCTTGTGCCACACGGATGGACGAGGTGATCAACAATCATATCGACGATGCCATCAACTCGGTCATTCTTGCTGTCCAAGAGGAGGAGCAGGAGCTCGAGCAGCAGCAGTTGCTCAAGCAGCAGCAGCAATTGGCAGCTGTTGCTGTCAAGCAGCTGACGACGCCAAAGAAGCGCAACATGCGGTCCAAGACAATCGATTGTCGCTCGGCGCTGCTGCTGCCAACGGAGCCAGCAACATTGCCGCAGCTCGCGCAAAACGGGCTGGCGACGGTTGCAGACGCCCAACAGCAGCAACCGCCACAGCAGCCGGCAACAGTTGCTGCTGTGACGCCAGCAATGCCAGTTTCAGTTATCTCGGTGGCACCACCAACAATAACAACCTCAAGCTCAACCCCAACGACGGCGACGACGACGACGCTGCGTCGCAGCGCCACGCCCAGCAGCTCGCTGCTGGAGGAGCACAGCAGCAACATGCACAACAACAACAACACCTCGTCTGGTTTCCACAGTCTGGCGCCCGCCAGCGCCAAGGACGAGGACGACGAGCCGCAGCAGCCAGAAGCGTTGGAGCAGCCGGAGGAAGTGGAGGAGATCGAGGAGACTGAGCTGGAGGAGGAGGAGGAGGAGGAGGAAGACAGGCTGGCGAAGGAGGAGGCGGAGAAACTAGAGCGGCAAAGGGCAAAGGAAAAGCAGGAGCAGCAACAACAACAACAACTGGAGCAACGGGCGCGCGAGCAACAGCAACAGCTGGAGCGGGAACGGGAGCGGGAGCGGGAGCTAGCGGAAAAACAGGAGCGGGAAAGGGAGCAGCAGGAAAGGGAGGAGGAGGAGAGGAGAAGAGCTGAGGAGGAGGAGGAGCTGCTGTTGAAGGAGAAGCAGCAGAGGGAAAAGGACGAGAAGGAGGAGAAGCTGCAGCAGCAGCGCGAGGAGAAGAAGGAGAAGCAGCGGCTCAAGCAGGAGGAGAAGAAGCAGCGCAAGCTGGAGGAGCAGCAACAAAAGCAGCAGCTCAAGCAGCAGCAGCAGCTGAAGGAGCAGCAAGAGCAAGAGGAACTGCAACAGCAACAGCAACAACAGCAGCAGCAGCAGCTACAAAAGGAGCAACAACTGGAAGAGTCTGGCGAAAAGCAGCCGGAAATTGCTGCTGGCGAGGAGCAGCTGCAGCCGCTGAACAACAAGAAGAAGCAGCGACGGCGACGCAAAAACGAATTGGCCGCCATCGTGGCGGATCAGCTGCTGGAGAGCTTCAAGATCGACAATGCGCGACGCGACAACCTCAAGAAGCTGGAGAACCTGGCGTACGAGAAGAGCGAAGATCTGCTCCTCACGGGCATGTTGCTGATGTCCAGCACCAAGCGCAATGCAACGCTGCAGCAGCAACAGCAGTCGGCAACTGTTGCCGCGGAGGCGAAGCGCAGCAAGCTGGATCAGGCGGAGCCAGCAGCAGCAGCAGCAGCAGCAACGAATGCGGGCCGCGGCAGGCCGAAGCGGCGTCAGAGCTGCTACTATAGGCGTGGCAAGGCGGCAGCGGAGACAAACATAAGCGCGCTCAAGTCCTCGCTGGAGTCCTTCTCCATTGGCATCGAGAAGCAGCTGCTGGCCAAGGAGGCGGCAACGGCAGCAGCAGCAGCAGCCGCCGCCAAGACGACAGCGCCCGCCAGCAGCATTCTGCGTCCCAGCATTCTGTGCACGGCAGCCAAGGAGCAGCAGCAGCAGCGCGAGCAGCAACAGCAGCAGCAGCAACAGCAACAGTTGCCCGCCGCAGTCGGAGCTACAGCTGCAGCTGTTGTTGCCACCTACAGTCGAGATCCGCGGCTCAACAAGAACATCCACAAGGCGCCGCAGCAGCAGCAGCAGCAACAGCAGCAACAGACGGCGCAGCAGCAGCAGCACCTGGAGGAGGAGGACAACTATCTGACCGAGATCGCGAAGAATGTGAACGAGAAGATCATGTCGGCCACGAACAACGAGGACTTCGAGTTCGCCCACGACGAGTTCGACCAGGAGAAGCACAACAACGAGGACGACGACGACGACGACAAGTTCTACCGTCCGCCGACCTCGATGAGCGTGCGCAGCGCTCCCAACCTGAACGACGAGCGCTCCAACTTCGAGTCGGACGACGACGACGACGACGATGGCGCCAACACCAACACCGAGCTGATGGACATGGATCTGGACGACGAGATGAGCGTCTACACCAGCTACTCGCAGGACTTGGGCCGCCGCTCGGGACTGGGCGGGCGACGACGACGCCGCCGCAGACGCAGCGTGCTGCTGACGCGACGGCCCAAGAAGCGGACGGCGCGCGGCGCACAGCAGCAGTTGGACTGCCAGCTGTGCGGCAAGAGCTTCTTCAGCGCCACCTCGCTGTCCAAGCACAACATGACGCTGGCCCACGTCTCCAAGCTGTCCGAGCTCGAGTACTTGCAGTCCAAGAGCAATGCGCCGCCGAGTCCAAAGAGTCCGCGGAGTCCGACTCTGCTGGTTGAGCCGCCGCTCGAGGAGGCGCCAAAGTTGGGCGTTCACAACGTTGAGGAGGCAGCTGCCAAGTTGCCATTGCCATTGCCGTCGTCGATGCCGTCGTCGATGCCGTCGTCGATGCCGCAGCAACAGCAACAGTTGCGCGCCTCGGTGTTGATGCCGCCGGTCGCAGCTCACGTCATCACGGAGGCGAGTCTGCGACTGCACGACAACCAACAGCAGCAACAGCAGCAGCAGCAGCAATCGAGTCCCGCCCACAGCGCTGCCCGCCTCAATCTCAATCCCGACGAGCGGCTCTTCTACGAGTGCTGCAACATCCTGAAGAGCGCCGAGACGCCGCGCCTGCCCACAAGCAACTGCAACACGACGACGACGCCGACGCCAACACCCTCTGTGATTGTCAGCGCCGCTCGCAAAGCAGTCGAGCCACCGCCACCGCCACCGTCGTCGTCGCCGCCGCCGCCGCCTCCTCCTGCTCATCCTGCGCCAGCAACAGCCGTCGAATCGCCAGCGTCTCCCTCGCCCTCGCCCTCACCACCGCCCTTGCCGTTGCCGTTGGCAACTGAGAGAGCTGCAGTTGCAGCGCCGGTTGTTTGCCACCAGCCCGTCATCCAGCAGCTGTTTCGCAATCCGCCCGCAGCCACGCCCACCACGGCAGCCACGTAAGTATCCGGCAGAAGAATCAATGCGAGCGAGACGGAAAAGCCACGAATTTGCAGGGGACAAACTGGAGTTCAGATATAGATAATGTTTCAAAAGCAGTGCTCAACTTCTTATCAGCAACATTGCCAAATGTTATACCTGCTACCCGCTACCCATAGGCTAGAAGGGTATTCCAAGTTAGTGGCTACAGACGGAAGCAAGCAGCTCTGCCTCCGAGACGATAAACATAGCTCTGTCCGTCTGTGCGTCCAGTATATTGTGGTACGCCAACTGAATTATCAAGTTCGAATACTACGGCAGCATATGCTGAAAGTTTGGTTGATGATAATTCTGAATTCAAATTCGGAATTCAATGTACGAAACTTAAACATTTAATTTTTGAAAATATCACAACTTCACATCTTGTTTTTCATGTATTTGTTTTGTTTGTTGAATTTATATTGAGGACAATGTTTTAAGGCACTATAACTTCTAGTTTTTTGCGGGATTCTAAAATGTTTTTTTTTTATTGTTTGCATTATAAAAAGTGTTTAGACAACTAATAACGAGTATGAAGAACGGATCAAGAACAAGTTGTAGATAACTCCGCTCCGACTTTGCACCTCGAGGTAGTTATTATTTTTAAAACATACAAACGAGTTTTAAGTCACATCTGCTTGTGGATGAGGATGCAAGTCAAACTTATTGGATAGCTTCAATTGGTTGGGGAACGCTTGAATGTCGCTTCACATTTCGACTTTGAGGCAATAAAATGTGGAAAATAAATAAATGCGAACTTTCATCTGGCATCCACAGGAATCATCATCATCAACAGGAACAGCAGCAACAACACCAGCAGCAGCAGCAGCAGCAGCATCATCATCACCATCATCATCATCACCATCTCAATCACCAGCAGCAACATCGCTTGTCGCCCAGCTACTCGGCGATGTCGCAGTTCTCGGTGTCTGCGGTGACGAACATGACGACGTCACGCTTCAAGACCAAAGCGGCCATGAAGGGCTACGAGACGAATCTGGACGTGGTTGTTGCGGATCAAATGGCCAAGTCGTCGACGACCACAACGGCAGCAGCAGCAGCAGCAGCAGCAGCTGGTGGAGCGACGACTGCAACGCGCGCCGTCTGCAAACTCACCGAGCTGGCGGACATTGCGCTGGGCAGCGAGAAGCCGCCGGGCGTCGACTACCAGCTGACAACGCCCAGCAGCAATGTGGCTGAGCAACCAGCGACAGCAGCCAACGAGCAGCAGCAGCGAGCAGCCACGGAGCAGAGCTCCACATCGTCCAAGACCATTATGCATGCGGCATCCATCATCAAGGCGACCGCGGCGACAGCCACAGCGGCAGCGAGCAGCGCCAACTTGCCGCCCGTCTCGGGCCGCATCATAATCCCCGAGCGTCCGTTCAAGAACATCGGGCTGGAGGAGAAGGCGAGCATCACGTTCCAGAAGCCCAAGACGACGGTGAACCTGCTGACCGAGGACAACAACAGCGTCTCCACCGCCAGCTACTCCGATCGCGACGACTACGACTTTGGCACGCTGAGCTGCGAAGACGAGCCGGAGCTGGAAGCGGAACGGGAGCGGGAACGAGAACGAGAACGGGAGCGAGAAAGGCAACGACAACTGGAGAGGCAGCAACAGATGGCCGGCCTAAAGCCAGCAGCAGCAGGAGGAGGAAGCGGAGGAGGAGCGGCTGTGATTGCCGCCTGCTCGGCAATCACGTCGTCGACAACGAGCAGCTCCAGCTCGGCCAGCTCGACGACGCAACAGCAGCAACTGCAGCAGCAGCAACTGCAACAGCAGCAGAGCAGCCAGAGCAGCAGCAACTCGAGCCGCGCCACCGCCAAAACATTCGAGAACAAATCGCTGATCATGGGACGCATTTTCAAGCACGTCAGCAAGCCAGCAACGGGAGCAACAGGGACGACGACGGCGCTGGGGAATCCGTTAGCTGCAGCAGGTGTTGTGCCGCTCAAGACTGCGCCCAAGGACAAGGCGCAGCTGGATCAACTGTTCGACGAGCTGCGCGGCGCCAAGCCACAACAGCAGCAACAACAGCAGCAGCAGCAACAGCAGCAACAACAACATGCGCAGCCCGTGGCTGCCACGGTGCCAGTTGCTGAGCGCTGGCTGGAGCTGGAGCCGATGGCGGCGCCTGCAGCGCCAACGCCGCCAGCAACGATGCCAGCGGCAGCCAAAAGCAAAGCCAAAGGCGGCAACAGAAGAGCAGCAGCAACAGCAGCAGCAGCTTCCAAGTCTGCCGCACGCAAAGCGGCAACAGGAGCAGCAGCAACTACGGCGACGACGACGACGACGACAACGACGCCTCGCAAAGATCTCAGCAAGCTGCAAACGGAGCTGGGCATGAGCCACGAGGAGCTGAAGCAACTGATCGACGAGGGACAGCGCAAGTCGAAGCGACGCTGCGCCACCAATCGACCCAAGAAGCTGGTGGAAACGTGGAGCTCCGACGAGTACGAGGAGTTCCTGTCCACCAAGGACATCATAGCGCTCATCGAGCAGAAGGAGCAGCAGGAGCAGCGGCGCAAGCGCAAGACCAGCGAGGCCATTGTGCAGACCCTGGAAACGGGCGCCAGCTCGCAGCAACAGCAGCAGCAGCAGCAGCAACAAAGGCGCGCGGATCGCGAGAAGTCAACGCAAACAATGCCGCTGCCAGCATCCAAAAGTCGCAAGAGTCGCAAGCAGCAGAAGCAGGAGGCGGACGCTGAGGCGGAAGCGGAAGCGGAAGAGGAGCAGCTGCCGCAGCAGCAGAGTGGCAAGCGCGGGCGACAGCGTGTTGCCGTGGCACCAACAGCAACAGCAACACCAACACCAACAACAACAGCAAAGGCGACGCGTGCGAAGCCAACTGCAAAGAAGACAACGCCAGCAGCAGCAACAGCGGCAAGAAAACGTGGCAAGTCAGCGATGTCTGCGCCGCCCCCTCCACCTCCTGCTCCTGTCCCTGTTGCTGTGCCTGTTTCTGCCCCTGCTCCAGCGCCAACTGCAGCCGAGTCGCGTGCGAATCGCGCGAATCAACGCACGCGCAGCAGTCGCCAGCAACAGCAGCAGCAGCAACCAGCTGAACTCAATCACTACCAGGAGGCAAAGCAGAAGCCGCGCTCCAGCAGCAATGTGGCAGCAACAGCTGCGCTGCCAACAGCTGTTGCTGCACCCGCAGCAACCAATAACAACAACAATAACAGCAGCAGCAGCAACAAGAACTTGAACCTCAAGACGAAACGCAAATCACAAACGAATCGTCAGTCGCCGGCGCGCCGGAAGCGTCCGGCCAGTGAAAAACAGCTCTATTATTGGAGCAGCTCCAGCGACGATGAGTTTGGACGCATTGTCGATGGCGACGGCAACGATGAGCAGCTAGATCAAGAAGACGATGACGAGCAGCATCAGCAGCAGCAGACAGCGTCACGCATTGATGCAGGGCAGCAGCAGCAGCAGCAGCAATTGCAACAGCAACCGTTGTTAACGGCAGCAACCGCCGCTGCCGCACCAACAACAGCTCCAGCAGCAACAGCGACGCCCAAACATTTTGAGGAGAGCGAGCAGTATCAGAAGCACGGCTGGATCGTTGGCGACTCGCACAAGAAGCTGGTGAAGCTGCTGGCCATTGCCAAGGGCAACAAGAACAACAAGGTCGACAACAATTGCGGCGGCGTGAAACAGCGACGCACACCCAAACGCAAATGCTAGGAGCGTTTGAACTGCAGTCGCATGGCGCCATTCTTACCGATAGCGATAACCATGGCGATTACGATAGCGCGGGCAGCTATCGATTTATCGATGATCAACAGCAGCAGCAGCAGCAGCAGAAGAAAGGCTTATAATAATATATTAAAGCAGAAAACACGAAATATTTTTCTTTCTTTAACAACCAACAACAACATCTAAGCGTTACATTATTTAGGTTTTTTTTTATTAAATGTATTTATAATTAATAAACAGCAAACAAACAAAAATTATGCGCAAACAAATAAATATTTGAGCACATTTCAACCATTGAACTATCGCATCTGGCAGATATCTCTACAATAAACTGCTGGCTAAACCGAGCGCGTCAATTAAAATGTATTTAGGTTGATTTAAATTTCATTGCACTTGCACACGATTGCAGCGATTGCTTGAAGCTGCTCATCGATAACTATCGCCGGTCGTCAGCGAGGGTACGAATTGTTCAGCCACAGGGTGATTGTGACTAGACCGTTAAATATACCAATGGACTGTAATATGTACAATGAAGTATGTCATTGAATATTAATATTCTAGAGCATAAGAAATGTTATAAACTTAATTTAAAACACGTAAAAAACCTCTTTAATAAAATATTATCATTTTAGCCAATTATAGATAATTGCTCTGATGGTCACACCGCTTTGAATATAGCCATAAGGCACTGAAAAATGCTGAAAACCACTTCACCGAAATTCGACCGAAAAAGATTACGTGACTGCATTCCATTTTTACATATTTTTCTAAAAATTTATTTTTTTTGACAAATCAAATTAATTATTGCCAGTTCAAAAGCTCGCGCATTTGCACAAAACTCACTTTTATATTTTTCAGTGTTACCAGATCACATTCGACTGGCATCGCATTGCGACATTAATTGGCCCATTGCGACCAACTCAATCTCCGGTCACGCTGGCTGCAGAGTTGTTTTTGCAGTTTAAGCTACGCTCGGATGAGAAAATTTAAAATCAAATAGTTTCTCTTAATCACATATAAATACGGTTCAAAACGCATTGGAGCTGTGCAAGTGCAATAATTGTGAGTAAACGAAGACGCCATTTAAGACGGCAGGTGGCATTACCAATGCGAAAATTGTGCGTTTACGCCTCAAAATTTTTCACTTGCGTCGGAAGTTTTTCATTCTCTCTCGCTCTCTCTGCCATGGCTTCACTTTTATTTTTTTTGTTGTATTTACGATGCTGATTCGTAATTGTCTTGTTGTATACATGTTCGCCCTGTCTCGCTCCCTCACCCGCTGTTTGTGTGTTATTAAGGTGGTATGTGTATGTTTGTGACTGTTGGAAAATAATTAAAGCAAATATAATAACGAGTTGAACACAAACTCCCAATTTGTTACACATTTCATGTACAGAGCGCCGCAGTGGGCAATTATTAATTACATTGTGATTTCCGTTTGTTGTATACGTGGGTGTGTGTGTGTGTGTTTCTATGTGTGCATGTGTGTGTGTGGATGCTGTTGCTGGCGCTGGAAAGGAGCATTAGAAGAAGACATTTGGATGCCATTCGCAGCATCCACAACCACAGTCACCAACACCAACACACACACTCGCACAACCATTCGACTCTAGTTTTTTTGCTCGCTTGCCGCCGCTTTCTTTGTGCGCAGTTGCAGGTAATCACAGTGCCCCCTCCGCCTCTTCCCCTTCGTTTCTCCCTCACACTTACACACACACCATTACGTTGGGCTGAATAAAAAAAACTTCAATGAAGTTACGAAAATTGACTGGACATACATTAAACATTCGCTGCACATGCAGCTCAAATGCTCGCTGTTCCTCTCTGCGCTCTCTCTCTCCCCACTCTTGCTCTCCCGTTACGCCCACTCAAAGCGCCCAAGACAATTGAGACAAACAACAACAACAAACTTGTATAGCAAGTGAGAGCGAGCGAGAAGAAGAGAGTTTTGGAACAAGGGTCGTCGCTGTCGTTATCGTAGTTGTTGCTTTTGTTATTGTTGTGCAGCCCGGGAATGTGCATATGTATCTATGTGTGTGTGTGTGTGTGTGTGTGTTGTACAGGAAATCTGTTGCTGGGAAACTCTTGAAGCGAACACGATGATGATTCTGCGTGCTGCACTTGCACTTCTCGCAGCAGCTGCAGCGACTGCGACGTCGACTGCATATTTGTGTAATTCTTGCATAGCCGGAAAAACTCAATTAAAGTTCGAGTGTTCGAGTTTATTGAAGTACACACCTACACACCCACACATACACACACATATTTGTAGATGCAATTGATTGTAGAATTTGAGTTTCATTCACAGCGCATTTAAAAGAGCAGGATAAAAACTAACAAAAATGCACACACGACAACAACAACAAAGCCACCCACATTTGCTGCTCTCTTACCTCTCGCTCAATCTCACGTGTACGCTCACTCCCTTGCTGCTGCTCTCCTCAACCTGTGTGCTCGCTCTCTCGCCTCGTCCACCTACCTTGGTTATAATGCGCGCTCTCTGCGTGTGCTCGCATGTGCGAGTGTGTGTGTGCTTACTCTTGCTCTCTCAGGCTGTCTGCTCACCAGTGTGGCCCTACTTGCTGACTGTTTTGGCTCTTGGCCTGACTCTGGTCAGTTGTGTGCGCTCTCTGTGTGTTGTGTGTGTTTCTAGCTTAGTTGCCGTTTGTCAGCAGGAGCAGCGCAGCAGCCGCAGCCGAAAAAGGATTTTTCAGTTTATTGCCAGACGCGGTTTGTGTGTGAAAATTCCCCAAAAAAAGGAACGGAAAAGCCAAGCTTAATATTCATAATTAATAATGTTGTGCAACTAAACAAAAATAACAAAAACAAAAACGGCATCACAATCGAAAAAAGAGCGAGCGAGGTATAAGAAACATTTCACAATTCTACTTAATTGAAGCTGAACATAGTGTGTGCGTGTGAGTGCGATGGATGGAAGGGGGCGGGGGCAGGTGGCAATTTGCATTCGCCTGCGCCGGCTATGTGTGTGTGCGTGTGCGTGTGTGTGTGTGCTCAGCGCAGTCTCTCAGCTCTGCTCTCAGCTCAGCTCTCAGCGGAGATGTCCAGCCGTGGATGTATCCCTATGCGGTCCCCAGTCCCAGCTCACCGCCTCCATCTCTCCCCCTCTCGCTTATTCTTGTGGTTGTTGTTGTGGTTGCGCTTGTTATTATTATCGTTGCTGTTGTTTTTGTTTTTTCTTTGCTTATCATTGTCTCGAATTGTAGCAAACGAATTGTAAGTTTTACATTTGGATCCTTTTGGCATCCGCAGCATTCACAAGATCTATTCCATCTATTTCTTATGCTTTAATATAATTAATCCACAAGCCAAGTTTTTATTCTTATACATTTTTAATACTTACGCAATATTTGTGGTTATCCAGTGTACACAATTAATGCAAGGATAACTGTATTTCGATCGGTTTCCTATAAGAAAGTTATGGCTTTTTCTCCAGAGTAGCTGCTAATCGATCGTCTGTGCAATAAGAATGGCTTTCATCGTTAAATATAGTGTTAATTCAAGGTAATGCGTCGAAGGATTATTATGAGCGCAGCTTGAAGTTTCAAACATGTATAATTAATGATAGGGTATCTGTTGGTTGGTCAGCTGACGTTTTCTTATTCTTCCTTTGCTTTAGATTCAAAACCTATATAAGATGTCTAGCATTGCCCTTTATTATTGAAAGATGCAATTATAATCTGTTTTATCTCACAATCAAATGTTACACGGTATCTGCTATTTGGTCGCGTACACTTAACTTATGAAGCAAACGATACACAGCTTTCTGAATGTTAACGGGCATCGCACAGTCGAGCATACCTGACCGGTTTCATTGTATATTTGTCTATGCAAATTGACTATGCTAAAATTACGGGGTATCTGCCAGTTGTGCACACCATTTCTTTGCAAATTTCTTGTGCAATAGACGAGCATACTCGCTTAATGTAATGTTGTTGCCCATATTGTGTAACTAATTTGTGATGAAAGAAAAATACAGGGTTTCTGCTAGTCAAGCATACGCATACGTTTCGTTGTGCTATCTTAGTCTATGCGGCTAAAAGCTAATAGGTGAGCCAAAACAAATATCTTTGTCCAATACTACAGGGTATCTCATAGTCGGGCATCGCTCGTTAAGGTTGGATCTTTGTAGTTAAAATGTGATTGAATTGGAATGTGATGGAAGGAAGAATCCTCTTTTTCTTTCTGTAACAGAGTATCTGCTGGTCCTTGAACTGAAATGCAATAATCTTTTTCTCTCCCTCTTGTGTGGCAGGTGCGTCAAGATGCGTCAATTCAACATTTCGGTCATTGGACTATCCGGGACCGAAAAGGATCGCGGCCAGGTGGGCGTGGGCAAGTCATGTTTGTGCAACAGATTCATGCGACCGATGGCCGACGATTATTTTATCGATCACATATCAGTGCTCAGCCAGAGCGACTTCAGCGGCCGCATCGTGAACAATGATCACTTCCTCTACTGGGGCGAGGTGCGCAAGACCACCGACGAGGGCGTTGAATACAACTTCAATATCATTGAGCAGACCGAGTTCATGGACGACTCCACGTTCCAGGCCTTCAAGGTGGGCAAAATGGATCCATATCTCAAGCGTTGCACTGCCACCAAAGTCTTTTCTGCGGAGAAACTCATGTACATATGCAAGAATCAGCTGGGCATCGAGAAGGAGTACGAACAGAAAGTGATGCCCGATGGGAGGCTGAGCATCGATGGCTTTGTGGTGGTGTTCGATGTGAGTCCGGTGCCCAATCGCAATGTCGAGAAACAGGTCGAGTTTGTGCAGAATGCGATTGCGAACATATTGAAAAACAAGAAGCCACTTGTGCTGGTGACCACCAAGAACGACGATGCCTACGAGCTGTATGTGCGCGAGGCGGAGAAGATCAGTCAGCGCAAGGACTACAAGAGCACAGTGCAGCTCATTGAGACGTCGGCACACGAAAGCATCAACATTGATCTCGCATTTCTGATGCTCGCCCAAATGATCGATAAGGTGAAGAATCGCGTCAAGATCATTTCGTATCAGGAATCGGCGAAATCGCGCAAGGAACTGCTGGACATTCGCTCGGAGGCGGTAACGCGGCTGATCCGCAACCAGATCACCGACTATCATGTGCTGTGGTCGCAGGGCTCCAAGATGCTGTCGCAGTACCGCGAGTGGAACGAGTTCCTCAACATCTTTGGACACGAGGCCGGGCAGAAGTTGTTCCGCCGCCACATGAAGAAGCTGCGCGACGATCATCTGAACAAAAAACTTCATCAGTATTTGGATAAGTTCGCCTTGGCGCTCGAGTATCTGCTGCCCGATATTAGTGCGCTCAACATTAGCGACGACGATGCGTGGGAATGCGCTCGCAATTATCTACAGAATCACATTGAGTTCGAACAGTATTTCTTCGAGTGTCCGCAGGCCACATGGACGGAGCTGCTCGACATGGACGAGGCCGAGGACGAGGCGCGTATTCCGTTCGATGTCCTCGAGACGAACGAGGCCGAGACTGTCTTCCGCAACTACTTGAATTCGGTGCAGCAGGACAAGAAGAAGATCGGGTGAGTGATCGATCGCAAACATTAGTTCTTTTAAATAAACCATACAGACTAATTTACTATATCACTTATATATCGATCTGCAAGATCAGATCGGAAATAGGCATTTTCTGTAGATCATTTTACAGTATTTCTTTTCCTTTAAAACGATTTGCAAGATCAGCATATCACATAAGTAAACTGTCATTTTGAAGATACTTCTGCGGAATTCTTTTTGAAAACATAAATAGTACCATATTTTGGTTGCCACATTGATCTGCATGATTGCTTTATTACTTTTTGAAATCGATCTGCAGATCAGTTGATTTGCCGCTTCAGTAAATTGACACTCGAAGATGCCTTGCCAGCAATATATTTTCATCTTATTTGAATTCTTGTTTACAACTATGTCTATTTTTTCTCTTCTGATTTCTTGTCTCGTATATCAAAACGAGTCATCAGAGCATTAATAGGCAGCTACACATATCTTGAAGTTGAATCAGCAGTCGTGCTACCTCAAAAGTATCTCGCAGTTCGCAGCATTAGATCAGCAGATATTTCACAGTAATTAATAAATTGTTATGTAGTAAATATTGTATCTTATAAGTGTGCCTAGCATCACACTGATCATGTCTATCTCTCTTGAGTCACAAGCTGAACTTTCTAGTATATCTCTTTTGTAATTAGATACAATTTGTAGCTAGTAATTGAGCATTGCAATTTCGCTGTGTATTTCCATCTATCTGAGATACCTCAGCCATAGTTTGTTTTGCAATTGAAAATAACTTCTTACTTTCTGTGTTGTATTGAATTACTTAAATTACTCAGACACTTTCTAGTACAATGAACAATCTGCGAGTTCCTTTCTCCGTAGTCTCAGACAGTAAAAATAATTAAAGAAACTATAACTTCATATAATTAAATCTTCAAATCTCTACATCTAAAGCGAAATTACTTTTAAAATTTACAAAAGCAGCGTAAATAATTATATATGTACTCGTATATTACCACGCCGGATATGCATTTCAGGTTTTATCGAGCTCATATTTTCACAACCTACATATAATCTAAAAGAAATGTTTTTTATGGGAATTTGTACTCTTAAATTATATTATCAAAGACCATAGTTATTATTGTATAAATGTTTTGTTAGATATATTTACATATGTACATATTCCAAGAGCAAAATAATACTTTATTTTCTCTCCCAACTTCTTAATATGTAATGTGATATATTTAAGTAGCAAAGGTCTAATAAAAAATTAATTGAAATTAGTTGAAATGATTAATTGTAAATTTCTATCCATACAATAATGTATTTAAGGCTTAAGTAACTGATGAAAAGTACCCAGCCAAGTTGAGTGTGTAATTCGTTTGTCGATTCTTTTCTTGCAGCTGGAAGCAGCAGTTCAAGATGCTGCTGGAGGAGTCCGGCTTCGTGACGCCCGGCAAGCAGCTGTCGGAGGTGCGAGTGCTGTTCATGGGCCGTGAGTGCTTCGAGGCGCTGTCCGAGCACGATTGCCAACAGATCTACGACATCCACCAGGACGAGATCATAGAGAAGAGCAAACAGAACTTCGTTGAGCTGCTGCTGGAGCATGCGCAATACTTTCTGCAGTTCAAGAACGTTGACATCATAACGCAAGAGGACGTGCGACAGATCACGGATGTCATTCAGGAGGATTCGCGCTACAAGATGCTGGATCGCTTGGATCAGGAGCGACGCGTGATGCTGGTGCAGCATTTGCGTTTCATCCATTGCCCCATTCGCGATCACTGTCCGTTCTTCAACAATTGTGTCGACAACCTCATCGAGGAGGTGCTCTCCGACAAATCCACGGCCGGCAATCACAAGTCGCATGCAGGCGGCACAGTCGGTAATGTGGGAGGAGGAGGAGGAGGCTGGAAGTCGACAGCGGGCAGCGATCGCACATTGAATCTGCTGATTGTGGGCTCGGAGCATTTGGCCAGCGATCTGCTCAACGATATACGCATCTGCACGGGCAGCAAGGGCGAATACATCTACGAGAATCAAACATATTATCTCAATTATCGCATTGCCAACGGCGACATGGAGGCCTTTAAGGCCATCGATGTCTACTCGAGTGGTAAGTCTCTTCAACCTCTTAATATATGTATGTGTATGTGTATTATATTTGCCTCTGTTCTTGTCTCTATCAGGTCTGATTTGCGTCTACTCGAATCAGCAGTCGTTTGAGACGCTCAAAGACAACTTGGAGCGCACTTTGCTCTGCAATCTCGAGCTGGAGGACAAGTTCGAGAATCTGCCCATCGTGCTGGTCTACCAGCCGCAGGATCTCAAGGAGAACGAAGTCGAGTATTTGCGCAGCGAGGGAATGCGCCTCTCTGAAATGCTGCACTGTGACTTCATCGATCACACGCAAAATCATCAGAAATACGTCTATGACATTCTAAACATTGTCATCTTATCGCTCAAGTTGAGCGAAATGAAAAGCTACGAGCCATATCCATCGTCCAATCACACCGATCTGCGCATTTTGGTCTGCATCTACTGCGGCGATCAGTATGACATCGAGAACATTGTCCAGCCACTGTTGGCCGAGTCCACACTGATCAAGGCCAACGAGCATTGCATTGTTGTCGACGTCTTCATTGGCGATGCGAAGCGACGCGTCGAGTTCATATTGTCATCGTACCATGGCACCAATCAGTATCGTGATGAGCTCATTCACGGCTACATTTACATCTATTCGGCCAAGCGACGCTCCTCGTTGGCCAATCTCAAGTGCGTACAAATTCACGCCAAATCCTTGTAGAACATTGTAATAATTTGTTACTTTCCTATTGCAGCATTTTGGCAGCTCAAAATGCCAGCATTCCATTGCAAATTGTGGCGGTAACGGAGAGCGGCGGCGTCAATGCGTTCTTCAACAATGAGATTTGCCAGTTTCTCATCACCGAGGGCAATGCTTTGGCTGATCGCTTCAAGGGCAGCTTCATGACCTTCTCAGCCGATCAGTATGTCAAGTGTAAGTAAATCAAACCTTTTATTTAGAATATGAATGAGCCATCATCGTGGAAACAACAAAAGACTTTTAGCTTAAGCCTCTTTCGATTTCTATTCACTTCTACTGTATCTTTCTCGTTTTCCAGTTGCCTTTTACAATCCATTCCTGAAGACGGCCTGGGACAACAAGTACGAGGTGGAGAACCTGCATGTGGAGGAGTCAATTACTTTAGATTCGGGCGAAGGCACGCTCGAGAATTCGGTGAATCAAATGCCGCGTCCGCCGCCCAGACATGAAAGCTACATGCTCTCCAATACGCTGGGAACCGATGGATCTGGCAGTGAGAATTACGAAATGCTTCCTACACGATCTCTCAACTCATTAAATGGTGAGCTTCCTCCCAACTCTCTGACCTCTCTTTTTCTTTCGCCCTGTCAATTCTAATTGTGTTCTTTGGTTTTTCTTTTTATTTTGCAGAAGAAAGAGATATATCCTTAGATGAAATCTATGATGACAACAACGAAAAGCCCAAGCACCTGCATCAAAGTAAGTTTCATCATCGTTGCCTTCTCGCCCCTTTCTGTCTCTTTCTCTCTCTATCTCTCTTTCTATCTCGCTCTCTCTCTCGCTCTCTTGTCAAAACTCCAGTCCAATCAATTGACACCTCAGTTTTACGACATCAATCCATAAAATCGATATCGATATCATTCTCTTATCATGCGTCCCCCTGATTTGTATATAAACATACTGTCGTGAATCCATTAGTCGAGACGCCAAGGCGTGTATTTTGAAACGCCAAATAATTACGATCTTTTGCGCTGGTATTCGAAATACCGTTTACTTCATGCGATCAATTAATTCCACTTTTTTAAAGTATACAATTGAAGTTACATCTTCCCTAGAAGAATATTTAATATACGTGTGTGAAATGATTTTTTTTAAATAATACCCATTCTTTTGTGCGACAATTGTCTGCCCTTATAAAACAATATTCATTTGAAGTAACGTTTTCCTTATAATCTAATATGACTTAAAATTTGCTTTCATTTTGCAAAAACACAGCTGAAAACGCAGTCCTTTAAGGCTCTGCAATCTTCATAATCATTCTAGCCGTGTTGCATTCTGATTTGAATATTTTTATTTTGATGATTCATTATGCCCTCGACAAATTCTGGAAAATACTAACATTTAAGCATTTGTTCCTCAATAAAGTTAAGTTGTTCATACTAATTTTAGTGCGTGATCTAAAATTTTTGGAGTAGGAATTTGTAAAACCCAGCCTAATAATGCACGATCAAATTACGTAAACTATGTTGTGTAAGAATGTCAGGCTCCTAGCTCTGACCGTTAGAGCTGTGCGTGTGCGTTGACAATTCAGTCAGGACAAACAATTACATATATACATATATATGTAGATTATTTAAAATAATATATTCAAACTAAAGAAGCAGCAGAATCTATAAAATGCTGAAATTTAGACAGAGTATGTTATATTCGCCTTGTCGTCTCGCATTTGCCCAGAGCCCGAAATATCATATATACCACCATATCAATAATTACTCTCTAATGATCTCTTATAATGATTATACATCTGATTAATGATTAACCATATAACAATTACATATATTTTTTTGTGTTTTTTTATATCGATTTATCTCTGTGTGTGTGTATTTGTTGTTGTCATTGCCTATTGCATACTAAAAAATAATTATAAATATCGAAAAAAAAAACGAAAAAAAAAAACAGGATTCCAGATATTCCCTCCTCCAACAACTCCTCCAGAGCCAGCCCCTCCAGATCATCAGCTCATTACATGCACATATAAGAGTCAATTCGTTTCGGCTTCAGAATCAAGTTTGGAAGAAATAACATGTAATCTAACTAATTGAATATTTTCTTATATACTCGTTTAATCGTATAACAATCGTAAACATTCAATTCAATTTCAATTCAAATGCTCTTGATTTCCAATTGAATTTTGTTAAATGTTTCTCTTACTCTCTCATTTATATATTCGTTTCTCGTATTCTCGTAATCATTTCTTTCTCTTTTTATCCGTTCGTTCCTTTGACATAGTCTTCCTTTTGGTTCTATTGCTCTTTCTTTTGCCTACGTTCATTGTGTTCATTTTGTATGCGAAACGCAAACTGTGAATAAAACTCGCAAGCCGCGAATCTTTTCGTTCTCCATGTACATATAAATACCATTAATAAATCTAGATTTTTATTCACGATTGCTATGTACATATTTCTGTATATACATAACTATATATTTCAAGCGCTCAATCTCTGTATAATATCCTTGTATTTGTGTTGCTCTTTGTCCCTCGCTTTTTCTTATATGATGTACATATTAAACAGCAATTGACATTGAAACTGCAACTGTGATTTAACGAAGAAGTGCCAAAGGGTCAAGGCCCCTTAATGTATATATAGTCAGCCCAATCCCCCGTCTGCATCTCTGCTTAGGCAGTTCGATCTCAGTCAGCGTTAGAGCTATCGACATCAATCTTATTGCCAAGGTTTCTTTGGGCTTAAAGATCAATAATAAAAATGAGAACTTTAAAATCTTGTATTTCACTTGATGATAATCAATAGAAATTGGATTCTGGAAATTCCAAAATAATCAAATAAGTTTTAATATTTCATGGGCAATAGAAAAAGATGCAAATTTTTATCTTACGGAAAATTCAACAATTACTGTTTAAACAAATTTATAATTCTGGAAATGCAAACTTGCATTGTTTTTCTAGTTAAAATACAATGTTGTAAATTGCTTTATTCGTCTTGGGTTTACAACAACTTAAAAGACAGTGAAAACTTGCTGTGACTGAAAAATGAATCAGTGGTTATCAAATGAATTTTGTTCCCCGCGATTTATGATGGGTCTCATGCAGACGAATGGATTGCTGGCTCAACGACTATCTAGCTCTTAGATCGATTAATCGATAGCTCGATCGATAACATTTGTTGCTGTTGTTGAATGTCCGCCTGTTACGCCCTTGCTATATGTATGTACATACAAAAACACAACTCTACTCGTCACAACTACAAAAAAAAACAGCGTCGTCTATTGATTTAACGTTTTACTTGCTTTCTTTTCATTCGACCGTTATCGATTAATTTATCTTATGATTTTGTTTGTTTTTTTGCTTCGTTTCCGTTATGTCTTCGGTTGCCTTAGAGTTTTTGCGTTGTGAATCTAACTTAAGCTTAGCTGAGAAAGCTCCGAGCTGAGCTGCGAACTCGATCGATCCCGATCGATCGATCGACTGATCGATTGATCGATTGTTGATGCCAATATTATAATTTCGTTGTGTCTCTTCTTCTTGTTGTTCTTGTTCTTCTTGTTGTTGTCGTTCTTCTTTCGTTCCGTTTCCTTTTTATCCAACTATATTCATGCATTTCATAAGCAGCGGATGTCAGCGGGTCGAAGGATTCATTGGCCACCCATGATGCAGGTTAACATTCCACTCTCTCTCTCTCTCTCTCTCTCTCACTCTCTTAGTCGTTTCTTCCCGCCTTGCTGTCTGTCTGTCTGTCTCTCTCTCTGTCACACACACACACATGCATACACACTCCTGCACGAATTGTAGCTGCCTCCCGCTCTCTCTCTCTCTCTCTCTCTCCATCCCTCCCTCCCGCCACCCCCACAACCAACTACAACACCCGGAGAGCCGCCCGCCTTTTTGTTGCTGTAGAGCCTAGAGCACCTTAGTACTAGACTACAAAATAATAAATAAACTTACTCCTCACCACTTCCCCTCCCTCTCCCCCACCACTTACCACTTACCCCGTCTGCACTGCTCGCTCCCCGTTTTTGTTAGCTGCTCTTAGTGCTTAGTGTTCTTATTTTTTGGTGGTTATTGGTGGTCAATTCTTGCCAACAATTTTGATTGTTTTATGCTCGACATAATTATTGCAGAATGGCTGGAGGATAAGAACGATCCGCGTCGCAACATGAACAAGAACTCGATCTGGAATAACTTTAGTGGCTCCACGCACGCCTACACCACAGGGAGGCGGCACATTGATTCCAATTTGAATAAGATACGGCCCAAGGGCCCCAGCCAGACGTTGAAGGTGGGTGAGGCGCCCAGTCGAAACTGTGCCATGAGCTCCTCCACATTCACGCTGCCCACCCAGCAGCCGGGCAAGCTGAACATGAAGAACTTTCAGCTGGTTAGCGATGCAGTCGCCAAAATGAATTTCACTAGCAGCGGCAGCATGGCCGAGTCCTATTTGGGTGGCGTTGGCGGCGTTGTTGGACCCGATGGTGTTGTTGTGGGCATCGATAAGGATGCCAAGCGCTATGATCACGCTCAGCTCGATGGCGAGGACGAGGACTCCGAGGAGCTGGCCGAGTACGAACAAATCTACGAAAACGAAGGTGAGATTTCTGACTCTCGAACAATATGATAATGCAAAAGGAATAACAGCAAATTAGAAAGACGTTCTTTGAGCTAATTTCTCTTGATTATTGATTATTTTATTTTTATTTTATATACAACTTTGACTTTTAATATGTTTGAATAACTCGTTGACAAAAATATGAATCTTTCTAATATGTATATAGAATAGTAGATAAAATTGTTTGTCCTGAGTGACTGACTGAACTATCACGCACATCCGAAACGGGTAAAGCTAGGGGGCTGAAACTTGTACACAACCTAATCTACGTAATCTAATCGTGCAACTAGGCTGGATCTCTCAATATTCCAACTCAAACTATCTTATATCGCACATTAAAGTTTTAGAGAAATTGCCCTTCTCCTAGTTGTCTTCTTTTAACTGTTAACTAACTGTCCATGGCCTTGTTCTATTAACTCTGCTGCCCTGTAGACTGCACCGAGTCGGATAGCTGCGCCAGTTCGACGGAGCGTCGCGTGCGACAGCAGAACGCCTACTACAAGGCCAACAAGAAGGCTGCTACCACCAAGAAGAACAAGAAGAAGAAGGTCGCCATCCCCGTGCAGACGCCTCGCGTCCCACCCTTTGGAGCCTACGTCAGTCCCCCGGAGATACCGTCGCACTATCAGCGCATGGCCGCCGTTGCCGCTGCAGGTGAGAAGAGTATGTGTCGTGTCCTTTTTTATTTGATTTACTTTCTTTAATTAGTCATCTCTTTCGTTATTTAACCTGATCTAAAAATGTAATTCGGTCTGCATATCATTGACATGTTTTATTAAATTATTATTTAAAATTCAGTTCACTGATTAGATAGAGTACCATGTCAGTTAATTTTATGTTACAATTTTAAAAACGATAAAACTTAATTTTAATTTAAACTTAAATACTAAAAAGACTGTCTTCTGATTTATTTTCATAATGATTTAATATAATATTATTCATTTATTTTAACCGTGATGTTCATCTAACATAGATATAAATATTTTTGTAACAACTTGCACTAGCAAGAAAGATACAACCCAAGACTGTTCAGAACTTTTCGCTAACTGCTCCAACTTGCCGTTGTCTCTCTCTATCTCTGTAGAAAAAGCTGAGGCTGTGCCCGACTTCATGAAGAGCGACAAGTCGCCCGAGGTGAGTACCCCAAACTAAACTATTCGAAACAATATATATATATCTTGGAATCAATTGTAGTACTCCATGGTGCCCGAGCTAACGGCAGCGGGCATTTTTGGTGCAGAGAATTCGCCAGAATTCAACATGAATGCCAAATGCTTGAAGGACTTTGAGAAGCTGGAGAAGCGTCGCATCAAGGAGGAGACTGCGCGACTGCGCAAGCAACAGGAGCGCGAAAAGGAGCAGGAAAAGAAGCTGAAGCGTAAGCTCAAACAAAACGCCAAGGGTCTGACCGAGACAACAGAGGCACAATTTGGCAAATTGATGATCACATCCGACAAGGACGAGATACCAGTCTTTCTGATCAAGTGCGTCGAGTTCATCGAGAAGGAGGGCCTCGACTCCGAGGGCATCTATCGTGTGCCCGGCAGCAGAGCTCACGTCGACATGCTCTTCCAGCGTTTCGAAGAGGGTACGATCTTTAGATGTTGCACCAACTAGTCCTTCCACTCATTGTCATTATGATTAACATTTTAGATACCAATACGGTGATTGATGTGCTCGATATTCCGGTGAATGCTGTGGCCACGGCGCTCAAGGATTTCTTCTCGAAGCGCTTGCCGCCACTGTTCAGCAAGGACATCATCAAGGAGCTCGAAGAGATTGCGGGTAAGTAAACTAAAAAGAGCGAAAAGCAAATTAACAAGAGTTAAAGTGTTAAAGTTAAAAATCCAGTCGAAATGGGAACAGGCGTATTTACTAGTTAATTACTTTTAGGAAATAAAAACCCTTATCGGAAACTTTTGGCTGATCATTTCCAATTTGAATAGTGTAATAAAATCTAAATTTCCTCCTCTGTGATTCTCAATCTATTAACCTAACCTATACAATATAGTGATGAAATTAAAATATTTAAACTTCAATTATGCTCTGCAATGAAAACGAACAACTGCATTTTGAATTTTTGTACACACAGCCTTATCTCGATTTTCTCTGCTTTTTTTTTAGGATCCCGTGGCGTCGGCTCGTCCAAGCTGAATGTGGAGGTGAAAACCGATCGCAGCTGCCGTTTGATAGCTTTAAAGTCCTTGCTACAGAAACTACCAACCATCAACTTTGCCATACTCAAATACATATTCCAGCACTTTGTGCAGTGAGTTTTCATTAATTTGAACTGCTACTCCAGATAGCAGATACCAGATACCAGATACCAAACTCGATATATTTATTTTTAGCGTCTCGGACAACTCGAAGCTGAACAGCATGGACAGCAAGAATCTGGCCATCTGCTGGTGGCCCACCTTGATACCCATCGATTTTACCGACATGGGGCATTTTGAGCAGCTACGTCCCTATCTGGAGGACATTGTGCAGACCATGATCGATCAATTCCCGTATCTCTTTTGCGGCAAGGATGCCTTCGTCATGGTCTAGACAAGGACAGCAGAAACAACAGCGCAGTAGCAGCATCGTGAACCCATCGATCGATTTACAGATCATTAGAAAGGATAAAAACAGAGAACAGAACAAAGCTAAATAGACCCTTTTTACTTTGTTACATAAAGTGAAGAAAGGGTCTTCAAAATGAAGGCAGCCAAGACGTCGTCGTTGTCATTTTTGTAAACGCAACAGTATGAGTGCATAAGCGTGTGTGTGTGCGTGCGAGTGTGTAAGTGTGTGTGTGTGTGTGTGAATGCGTTTGTATTGTAAAGTATTTGATATATGGGAACGGAAAGTATATAAACAAAAATAAGAAAAGTAAAAGAGAGCAGCAACCAATTAGTTAAGTAGGGTATATATATTTATTTTTTGATATGTGTGTATGTATATCTATATGTGCATGTATTTTAACGCGATTTTAACTGATTTTACTGTATTGTTTTTTTAATACTATTTTATTATTCTTTTGTGTATTTTTTAATATATACATACATATATAGATATACATATTTTGTATTTTGTATTAATGGCTTCGTTGTGTTTCCGTGATATATGTAAACGCGCCCAAAACGCCCGCAGCGCGTCTGAACCGCTCCTGCGTGTGAAATGAAAACAAATTAAACAAATTTATTAATTGTGTATTGTATGTTAAAGAACAGAAAAAACAAAAACTAATGCAATGAAAATAATATATAAATATACATATATATTTGCTATGTATGTCTAACTAGAGGAAGCAGCAGCAAAGGACACGAAAGTAAAGCAAATGCAAATGCAAAAACAATTCCAGCTACTAAATGTGAATCTCTCTGTCTCTCTCTCTCTCTATATATATATATATATATTTGTATGTGTGTGTGCGTGTGCAGGTGTGCGTGTGCTTGTTCTTTTATGTGTATTTATGTGTGTGAAGCAGCAGCAAAAGCAGATTGTGTCTAAAAGATGACAAGCATGTACTAAGTAATTAGCGCTAATGATGAATATAAACAACAGTACTCCAACCCCCTCCCCCGACCCCTCCTCCTAACGGGCAAAAAGCCAGTGCAGTTTGCTGTCCATCTCACTCACTCTAACTCTCTTTGTCTCTAGGCTCTCAGCTCTCAGCTATTATAAATGTGTGCTCTACTCTTACATATGGGAAAAACAAAAATAAAAAACAAAAACTCATATACAACAACATATGTATACATAATATGTGTATTTTAACTAAAAAACAAAAAAGCAAAAACGTAGACAACGTAAGCGTAAGTGTTATTTCTTGTAATTGAGCATTAATTTTTTATAAACCTAATTATATATATATAATTGTGTATCTTGTGTCTGAACGGACCTCAAACTTAAAGCAAAAACAAAAAAAACTAAAAATGAAAATGCAAAAAAAAAGTAAAACTAAACAAAAAATTGATGTGCGAAAAAAAAAACAAAAAACAGAGAGAAGAGAATGACAAAAAAAAAAACAAAAGAAAAAAAAAGAAAATAACCAATATATAGTATAATTTGTATAGATGTGTGTCTATTGCATTATTTGTACATGAATGTACATGCACATACATGCACACACACGCACATACGTATGTATATGCGCTATATCTGTGCATGTATGTGCATGCATTTATTTATATACGCTAAAAACAAGAAAAACAAAAAAAACAATGCAAACAAAAAAATATGTCTCAACAACAATGTAATTCGACGTGATGTGTAATGATATTTTTAAAAGCAAATTTTACGCGCCCAAATTACCCCCTCTCCCTCTCCCGTCGACGCCCCTACCAACCCTGCCCTAATCATTCAAGTAACCGGCCCTCACATCCCCTCTCTCACTCTCACCGTGTCTCTCTATCTCTCTCTCTCATGCGCAAAGGCTATAAAAGGAGTGCAGAAGAAACAAAAATAAATTTGTGGGCATTTTCCAAATATTTGTGAAGCATTTACATACGCATTTTTTCTACATTTGTATTTATTTGTATTTGTTATCAATTACAGACTCCCCCGAAACTATTTCCCCCCACAGGTGGCGCTTCAGCTGGCCAACAAGTTAGCCGCAATGGCCTCAGTGTCGAGCAGCGTCAATCGCTGCGTTATGCGTGATTTCTTAAAAGCAGGCTCATCGTCGTCGTCGTCGTCATCGTCACTATCGCTGTTATCGTCATCGTCAGCTGGATGCAGTTGCTGCTTCCCAACGCCAGGTAACTGCTGCTTGTTGTTGTAGATCTTGTCGGGATCTGGCAACCAGCTGAGATCCACAGAATTCTCACTATCGCTGTCCTCATCCATATCATCGTGCTGCTGCTCGTTCTCCTCCTCGTCGTCTTCGCTCTGCTGCTCCTCCGCCTTTTTGCGCAGCTTCTCGCGCTGCAGCTTGTGTCGCTTCTTGACAAGCTCGCGGAATCGCTGCTTATCATACTGATCCTCCTCATTGAGCAGAGCCTTGGACAGCAACAAATTGATGCCGCCATCGTCGTCCTGCTGCTTCTTGTGGCTCTTGGTGGCCAGTGCCTTCATTTGATTGCGCTGATCCGCCACCGTTTCGCCTTCGTCATCGAACTTGAGCTTCGAGTTCACTTGCAGCTGCTTCTTGAGCGCCTTCTTGGCCAGCGCCGCTTTGGTCACCAGCTTGGCTTCACGCTTCGGCACCACAAGCTCTTCCTCCTCCTCTTCCTCGTCCGAAGCAGGCGTCCGCTTTGCGTCCAAGGCGGCCAAGTCGACAGGAGCCCCTTCCACATCGTGATCGCGTCGTTTCAGCTTGATGAAGTCATCGTCTGCCTCCGCATCGCTTTCGTTCGCAAAGTTCGCCAGCTGTTGCTGCTGCTCCGCCTGCTGCTTCTCCTGCTGCTTCTGCAGCCATAGAGGACGCATGAAGGGAACGCGTGGCGTCACCGCCAAGCCCAACGATTGCGCATACGCATCCAGATTCAAGCTTTCCACATTGAACAGCCGCTTGTTGCGCATCAGGAAAACGGACTTCAAGTAGGCGAGAAACGCGCGTTGAGCGGAGGCGCGCAACTCGGGAAACTGGGCGAGGAACGCCTCGATCTTGACTCGCGGCGAGAACAGCTTCTTAGGATCGATGTGCACGTTGCGTATCTCCAGATTAAGCTGCTCCTGAAGCGCCTCAAGCATGTGCTCCTCCTCGCTGGGAGTCAGCACTAGCAAACACTCGCCGCGCGTCTTGTTCCTGGCCGAGCGACCGGCCCGATGAATGTACTGAGCCACATCCTCGGGGCAGTCGAGCTGCAGCACCCAGTTGACGGCGGGAAAGTCGAGGCCACGCGACGCCACATCGGTGGCGAACATGACTACGTGACTCTTCCGCAGAAACTCCTCGTAGATGGCGATGCGACGATCCTGATGCAGGGTGCCATACAGGGCCAATAGACCTACGCCTGGACGCAGTTTGCAGAAGATCTCGTAGAGATATTTGGCCTGTTTGCAGCTGGACACGAAAACAATGATCTTCTGCTTCAAATGATTCTTGATGAACGACCACAACATGGTGATCTTCTCCTCCAGCGGCAGCACCACATAGCTCTGCTGCAACAGCTCGGGTAGCGCCAACAAAGCCTTGGAGGAAGTGCTGGAGGCTGTCTCCGATTTGGTCTGATCGTAGCCCACATAGACTGGCTTCTTTAGGTTGAGACGCGCCAAATCCTCCAGCGAATTGGTTTGTGTGGCCGAGAACAAGAGCGTCTGACGGTCGGGCGGAAAGTTCTCGAGTATAGCATTCAGCGCCTTGGAAAATCCCATATCCAGGCAGCGATCCGCCTCGTCGAGCACCAGCACCTCCATGGTGGATGTGTTGAAGAGTGGATTCTCGTCCATGTGCTGCAGCAGACGGCCCGGCGTGCAAATCAATATGTTGCACTGATCCATGCGCGTGCGCTCAAATTTCAAATTCTTGCCGCCAATGATAAGACCGGCAGAAAAGTCGTGATGTTTGCCCACCTTCTTCAGCGTCTCAAAGATCTGATAAGCCAGCTCCCGTGTCGGCGAAATGATGATGGCACCCACGCCGTCCGATCGCGACCATTTCTGCATATACAAATGCTCCAGCACCTGCAAAAAAACAAACAATTAAATTGCAAATAATTCGAAATAGCGTTGACTAGCACCACCTACCGGCAGGAGGAACGCCAAGGTTTTGCCGCTGCCCGTTATGGCGGCGCCAAGCACATCTTTGCCCTGCAGCGCTGGTCCAATGCTCTGACGCTGCACTTCGGTGGGCGTTGTGTATTTGCATTCGCTGAGCGCTCGTTTCGTCTTTTGTGAGAATGGAAAATCATTGAAGCTTTTTATGCTGCTGGTCTCGATGGTGTCGTATTTGGCACGCAACTCTTCGATTTCCGCATCAGTTGCGGCCAATTTTGAGATGGCAAATTCTTTGGAACGCTTCTGCTTGAATTGCTTTTTAACACCCTGTTTGTTGTTGCCCTGTTTGGGAGGACGTGGTCCTGGCTTTTGGCCAGCACCTTTGGGTTTATGTTGCTGCATGCCGAACTTGTTAATACAATTTGTTGTTTTTCTGTTAGCAACACACTCAAAACACGTTGGGCTCCGCACGAGGAACGGCGATTACAGCTGCTTAGCTATCGATTGCTATCGATATAACAATAGCTGTTCTCAGCTGCTTCGCTGCTATCGACATAACAGTGTCTGTTGTCTGTGGCTGGTCGCCCTATAGTGCAGCTCGAGCAAATGACCGATATACTTTACTCAACATTTTCAAAATGTGAAAAAATTGGTAATTTCATAAAAGTTTAAATTAATGGAACTTAAGTTAATTTCATACTTTCATCGATTTTCATCCGTATCGCGATTTACTAAACTATCGCTTCATTTTTTGGTATTTTAAGACTGGATTGAGCGGAAGGGCTTTTCGGTATGTTTCGACCTGCGACTAATTTCAAACAACTAAATTCGTCTGATTAGATTTATTGGGCTTTCGTAGACGGTAGACGAGAAACTCGAATAAGTAATAGTAAATACAAATATACTAAACGCTCACTAAGTTTTGAGCAAAGCAACGCAACTAAAGGTATTTTAAAAATTGGCGCCGTGCCAAAATAGGCTTTCGCAAGTGTGACCAAATAGTAATAAGCTTGGTATTCTTCGTTATTAAAAGCTGCGGTCACGCTGTTGGGCTGGATGGCTGGCTGGCGCTAGGCTTATTGTTGTTGTTGCTTTAAGGATCTGTATCTACAACAAGGTTGGCCCACACATTATATGCTAAATATGCAGTGTTGTGGTGCAACAGTTCAAAGTATTAAATCAGCGCGCGGCGTGAACGTGAACGAGTTAAATGCAATTATCACCAACTGCTGCTGGCTGTGAACGGAGCAGCGAACTTCCTTCTTCCACCAATAGCCATCATCAACAGCAGCAGCTTCAGCTTCTCTCCTCTCACTCTAAATTCTCCACTCACACACACACACACACTTACAACCCGAACACACACACACACATACATACATACATTGTGAATTTGAATCTCGATAGAATTGTGAGAGTAGCAATATGGGCACAATATCGTCGGTGCTGCAATGGTCGTGCAGTAAATGCAATACAATTAATCCAACGGAGTCGCTGAAATGCTTCAATTGCGGCACCGTTCGCAAGGTGTTTCCCAGCCCTACCGCAACATTATACCATCATCATCATCATCAACAGTCGCAATCACAATCACAGAAAATGCAGCCGCCGCGACAACAACAACAACAACAACGACGAGGAGGAGGCACAGCCACTGTGGCGGGGGTGCTGACGGCTGCTGCGGAGCTGGCCACCGAGTGTGATGAGGAGGTGGCGACAATTGTTGATAAGCAAAACAAAGCTCTGACCAGGTAAGCATGCATATACACACACACATCCATACGTGTGTGTGTGGGTGCAAGGCAGGAATACAAAAGCTTGCCCAGTTGCATATGTGTGCGTGCGTGCGTGTGCGTGTTTGTCCTTTTCTTGCTCGACTGGCAACTCTGTCTAACTGTTATTTATGTGTGTATGTCTGTCTCCCCGTCTGTCTGTCTGTATGTGAGTGTGTACACACTGAATAACAACAACAATTGGCAGCAACTGCTACAGCAGCAAAAAAGCAACTCATTTTTTTCGGGGGAAAATCGATTTGGGGAAACAAAGCGAAACTTTGTTTACCATATTATCGATTGCGCTGCGCAAGTGAACCGAAAAACTAGCAAACGACACAAAAACGAGTTAATAAAAACGAAAAAAA
Source organism: Drosophila formosana (assembly GCA_035045625.1). Classification (NCBI taxonomy): domain Eukaryota; kingdom Metazoa; phylum Arthropoda; class Insecta; order Diptera; family Drosophilidae; genus Drosophila; species Drosophila formosana. The sequence goes on along the minus strand of JAWNOW010000688.1, from coordinate 1,467,725 downwards.
AAAAAGTGCAACAAAATAATTGCTGCAGTTTGGCCACATTGAATTAACCTTGCAGCACTTATAGTGCTCCCACTCTAACCAAAGGGGTGCTAGTGGGGGGTGCCGCAGTGCAGTGCAGTGCAGTGCAGTTTGCTAAGCTCTCTTTTCTACTCCCCCAAACCCAAACTCGCAAACGATCTTCTCTGGACCGCAGACAGGTGGCGCCAGCGGCTGTTATCGATAACCACAAGCACGGTCAAGTCTACAAATCGCTGTTGCGCGGCTGTTTGAAGCGACCACAACGCAACAGCCAAAATCTGCCAGCCAACTGCGGCAATTGCGAGGAGACGCGCAAATATATCAAGAGCTCCATCGAGCTATATCGGCACTTTTCCAACCCGGCGCTAAATCGTCGCTGGAGCTGCCGCGCCTGCGACGCCGACAACAACTCGGTGACCTGGCATTGTGTCATCTGTGACACGGTCAGCTACTTGGCGCCCATATACAAGGAGACACTGCACACGCGACGCCACGAGGCTACAGCTGAGACGGCTGCCCTGGAGCTCAGCAACCAAGTGGAGCAGGAGCAGCAGCAATTGCAGCAACAGCAGCAGCAATTGGAGCAGGAGGCAGCACACGCCAATCGACGGCAGCAGCAGAAGACGCGACGCAGCTCGGCGGCGAGCTTTCGACGCACACAAAGCCTCAGCACCAGCATCGACAAGAGCGCGCATCCCGCGACGCAGCGCAGCTGCCACGTCTGCCACGTGAACAACTTCAGCAAGGACATCTTCAATCTGCCCTCAGGTATTGTCTGGCATTTAAATCAATTACCCCCTCTAATAATGGTCTTTATGGTCTCCTCAGCTGTGCCGTCGACTGCGGCGCCTGCAAGTGCCAGGCCTGTGGCGAGCAACTCGCGCTTCGCCATTGCCAACGACACGTTTTGTCGTCGCAAGCAGAACAACAACAATAAGAACCAGAACAACAAGCTGCGCGAGGCGTGCGCCAAGAAGAAGTATAATTTCACCATCACGACGCTGTCGCGTTCTGCAGCGCAAAAGGCATCGCCGCCAACTGTCGCCAAGCCGTTGCGGCAGCTGCCGCCCAAGCAGCAGCAGCAGCAGCAACAAGCACAGCAACAACAGCAGCCGCAGCAACGTCAGGCAACGAGCAGCGGCAGCAGTAGCAACAATTCGCAGTTCACCATACCGCGCAACGGCGTCTTTATAGCGGTCAACGATTGGAGCAGCAACATGCCGCAACCGCACTGTGATACAACATGCCACAACAACAACAACAACAATGTCAGCAAAAACAACAGCGGCAATAAGCTGTATGAGAACGAGTGCGTTGCCATTGCACAGCAGCAGCTGCGCTTGGAGCAGCAGCAACAGCAGCAGGTGACAACAACGGCGACAACGACGATGACACCGATTTATGCGCAGGTGAACAAGCAGCACAAGCTGCACAAGAAGAAGCAGCTGCTGTGCAACAACAACAGCAGCAACAGCAACAACAGCAGCTTCGAGTTGATCGACGGCAGCAGCAGCAGCGGCGGCGAAGCGCCAACAGCTGGAGCTGGAGCAGCAGCCAATGAGCTTAATCAGGAAGCCCAAGTGGAGCCGCAATCAGCAACAGCGACAGCAGCAACTGTTGCAGCTGCAGCAACAACAGCAACGGTCGCAGCTGCAGCGACGCCAGCGAGCGAATTTTACGCAGCATCCGAGCATTCCATCTACGCCAAGGTGTGGAAGGGACCACGCAAAACGACTGAATCCAAAATGTAGGCAGTTATAACAGCAGCAACAACAGTTTCAGCTGCGCCAGCAACAACAACATTTAACAATTGCGCCTCTTGTTTCGTTATTCGTATTCCGTGATTAGTCATACTAGCAAATTGCAAATGTACACACGACTATAGATGCATAGTATAGCATACTATACTATATATCTGCAATTTATCGTGTATGTGCGTTTGCAGTTTACGATCGTTATTTCTGTTTGTGTTTCTGTTTCATTTGCTTTATTGTTTGTGCGCCGTGCGCCACGCTTAGCTGATCGAATGCCCTGCAGCCAAAATGCGAGTCCATTAGTTAAATAATAATTTAGAATACTAAGTCCATATCTACTCATGCAATACTTTAACCTGATTGCCAGACAATAATCAAAGAAGAAAAGGGAAAAAGAATTCAATAATTTATTTTTCATAGCCAAAGATTTGGGCATATCAATGTCCTGTATTATTCTGAAATGGTTTCAACTCCTCAGAGAATTTTCAAGTACTAACCTTTATTTTAACAATTCATTGATTTGTTATTTGGAACTTAATTCTACATTTTATTGCTATCTCAATTTATGAAGTATAATGTTTTTATGAAATATTTCCCTAATTAGCGAACACTTGGAATTATTAATTACTATTGTGTCTTAAATGTAATTCTCCAATAACTAAATTATTATGCATGATCTTGCGATCATATGTGAAAGAGTATTCAGCAGTCTATACAGAGCATAGCTAATGAGAACTGTATGCTTAATCGCACCAATTAAGACACTACTAATTGCATATATTAATGACCATCGTGTCAAAGGTCTCAAGCAGTCAATAGGGCGGCCGTCGGCTTGTTATCATGCTCGGTCGATGACTCAGTCGTCGCTCTCTCTTATCAGGGTATTTCGGTATTTTGGTGCTTCGGAGCTTCGGCTAACCGAAGATAAGAAGGCTGAAGGCAATTGCTGTTTATATTTTACTTTTGCGCTAATTTGTTGTACGTATTTCGCATTGTTACTTTTATTGCCAATTTACAAGTGTCGATTTATGCTTTGTTATTTTGTTTTTGCTTTTGCATGGAAGCGTAGCCGCTCCTCTCTTGCTCCCATCCCATACCCATACTCATCTCTATTTCTCTGTGCAGCACGCACGAGGCAGCGGCGGCGGCGGCGAGTGCTCGACTCATTCCAGCTGCGCCACGCAACGACAATAAGACGCAGCAACCACAACAGCAATCGATGCTCCAGGGCAGCCGAAAGTTGCGGACTTGCGGCAAATGTTCCTACGCCTACAATCGCCTCTGGTCCGAGTCCTGCGAGATGTGCGAGCCATCGCCCCAGCTACAGTCGCAGGCGCAGCAAGATCCTCCAGCACCAGGTGAGCGGAAATCTTGTTGTTCATTTTCTTTAATTCAATTTAATTATTACACAAAGTCTGAGTGAATTTAATTAAAGAGGCCAGGCCTTTGAGTTTATGGTTATACATTAATACGAAACATTATATAGACGGCAATAGTATATTTATTTATAATTTTTTGTTCTTGTGCTGGATTCTCCCTTGAAAATGATTTACTTTCCATTTGAAATTAAAAAACCAAGTTTGCCCGTCGTGGTCTATAAAATAAGTATGAATTAAATGAATTTACATTTCATATTAGTGTAGACATATAATATACAAATAGAATAGGCAAAACAAATTTAAAAACAAAAAGTTAAGTTTACAACTTTCTAAAGACATTAAATGATTTTCTCATGATCGAATTAGCATGATTAGAAAACGATTGTAATTTTACACCACTCAATTAGGAATTCAAATTGTTTTTTATTTCTCGCAAACTGGTATTTTAAGAGTACTACCCTGGGCCTTGTTAATTTCTTTTAAGGATCCCAGATTAATTTACCAGTAACTCAGATTCGATTTTGCATTAAAGTCTACGAAATGATTTGAAACTAACGACTTTCTTCTCGCCGCTTTGAACAGTTCCTGGCGTGCTGTCGCCGCGCAACGACGAGCCGTGGACGTGCAAGAAGTGCACGCTGGTGAACTATGCGGCGGCGATGGCGTGCATCGTGTGCGGCGGCTCCAAGCTGAAGAGCATCTCGTCCATCGAGGACATGACGCTGCGCAAGGGCGAGTTCTGGACGTGCAGCCACTGCACGCTGAAGAACTCGCTGGCCGTCGGGCTGTGCAGCGCCTGCAAGTCGATGCGCCTGCTGCCGGTCATGATGATGATGGACGCGGTGCGCGAGCGACCCGATGGCCAGTCGTACGAGGAGCAGGATGCCCTGGCCATGGCCATGGCCCAGTTGTCGGTCAGCCAGCAGTCCCTGAGCGAGCTGCAGGTGACGGCGGCCACAACGACGACAGCAGCAACGACGGCAACAACGCCTCCGCAGCAGCAGCAGCTGCAGTTGCCGCGTGTGTCGCGTAGCCCGTCGCCGCGAGCGCCGCTTCTGCTGCCCGCCCCGACGGCGACGGCGCCGAGTTGCGCTGCCGAATCGACGCGCAGCTCGTCGGGCGCCATTCCGAAGCGTCACAGCACCGGCGGCTCCATTGTACCGCCGCGCCAGCAGCAGCCGCCACTCAGCATCGCCAGCAGCTCCAACTCCAGCTACAATCTCCAGCAGCAGCAGCAGCAGCAGGCGATCAAGAAGTGGCAGTGTCCCGCCTGCACCTACGAGAACTGCGCCGCCTCGGTGGTCTGCGAGATCTGCTCGAGCTCGCGTGGCCTCGTGAACGCGGTGCTGGGCGATGCCTTGGCGCGCAAGTCGCTGCGCGTGAGCAACTTGAGCGAGTTCCGGCAGGAGAGCAAGCTGATGGAGAACCTGCGGCAGCTGGAGGAGACCGAGGCGCTGACCAAGTGGCAGAACATCATTCAATACTGTCGCGACAACAACGAGCTCTTCGTCGACGACTCGTTTCCGCCCGCACCCAAGAGCCTCTACTACAATCCGGCTAGCAGCGTCTGCGACGGCGGCAATCCCGTCGTCCAGTGGCGGCGTCCGCACGAGATCAACTGCGACGGCGGCGCCTACCCGCCCTGGGCAGTCTTTCGCACCCCGCTGCCCTCGGACATCTGCCAGGGCGTCCTGGGCAACTGTTGGCTGCTCAGCGCGCTGGCCGTGCTCGCGGAGCGCGAAGATCTGGTCAAGGAGGTGCTGGTCACCAAGGAGATCTGTGCCCAGGGCGCCTACCAGGTGCGCCTCTGCAAGGATGGCAAGTGGACGACGGTCCTCGTCGACGATCTGCTGCCCTGCGACAAGCGCGGCCACCTCGTCTACTCGCAGGCCAAGCGCAAGCAGCTCTGGGTGCCGCTGATCGAGAAGGCGGTCGCCAAGATCCACGGCTGCTACGAGGCGCTCGTCTCCGGCCGGGCCATCGAGGGACTCGCCACCTTGACGGGCGCGCCCTGCGAGAGCATTCCCTTGCAGGTAACATCTGCACGTCCAGCGAACTCACTTTCTTCATTTAGCTTTTTTAAATGGATCTTGTTCGCTTGATTCATTTGTTGTTCACTTCATTTCATTCGACTTTGACCATTTTAGACACTTGATGCGTTATTTTGTATTTCCCACATTTTGTTCTCCAATAATCCATCAATTGCAAGTGACTTCTCAACTGCTCGAATAATAATGCATTGCAAAGATTTGTCATAAACTTTTGTGACAGCTTTGAGAAATTTGGCACATTCATTTCCTTGATACAACTGATTAAATATTAACGAACTAAATTGACTCCTGTAAAAGAACGTTATTGAAATTGAACACTAATTGCAGGCCAGCTCGTTGCCGATGCCCAGCGAGGATGAGCTGGACAAGGACTTGATTTGGGCGCAGCTTCTGAGCTCGCGCTGCGTGCGCTTCCTGATGGGCGCCAGCTGCGGCGGCGGCAACATGAAGGTCGACGAGGAGGAGTACCAGCACAAGGGGCTGCGGCCGCGCCACGCCTACTCGGTGCTGGACGTGAAGGACATCCAGGGACACCGGCTGCTCAAGCTGCGCAATCCGTGGGGCCATTATTCGTGGCGTGGCGATTGGTCCGACGACTCCACGCTGTGGACCGACGATCTGCGCGACGCTCTGATGCCGCACGGCGCCTCCGAAGGCGTCTTCTGGATCTCGTTCGAGGACGTGCTCAACTACTTCGACTGCATCGACATCTGCAAGGTGCGTTCCGGCTGGAACGAGGTCCGTTTGCAGGGCACGCTGCAGCCCCTCTGCTCCATTTCGTGTGTGCTGCTGACGGTGCTGGAGCCCACGGAGGCGGAGTTCACGCTCTTCCAGGAGGGGCAGCGCAACTCGGAGAAGTCGCAACGCTCCCAGCTCGATCTCTGTGTTGTGATATTTCGCACACGCTCGCCGGCTGCCCCTGAAATCGGGCGACTCGTCGAGCACAGCAAGCGACAGGTGAGCGAGTAGCGTTCGCTACATCCCTATAGAGAAGGCAACCAATTTCCTTATATCTACCAACCTTGATCTCCAATTATTTATTTTCATTTTTGTTGAAGTAATTGTCCAACTCTGGTCTTCCTGCATCCTTAGAGCTAACATTGAATTGTTCAAATGTATTAATAATACTTTGTAGTCGCGTTATTCAAAATTTATTTATTTATTTATTTATAGATCTAGCTTAATAATGATAAAATTATAAGCTTGTTTTTATTTTTCTGCTATGGCAGCGTAGGCCTTCAGCACTATGGTTGTGTTCTTATAATTGTGACTTATAATTAACAAATATTTACATTATTTACACTGATTTATATGACTATTCAAAATTATTATTATATTCATTTCAAAATAGTATGCCATCATAAAGTGTTACAAATCGATTCTCACATTGCAAACTAGGCAAATGTATTTTTTCGGTTTGTTTTTTATTTTAATAGTTTCTTATTCTCACATTTTTAACATTATTTGTATGTTAATGTGAAAAGTCTGCAATAGATTGAATGAACTAAAACTAATTGGTTTGAAAAATTCCCTACTAATTTGTAAATGCAAGCTGATACCTTTATAAATTGAAATATACATTTAAACTAACAAGCCACAAAGGCAAAATAAGTTTGGTTAATGCATATACCTTGTTTAATTACACTAATTTGATTCTTCCTGACAACAGGTGCGTGGCTTTGTGGGCTGCCACAAGATGCTGGAGCGCGACATCTATTTGCTGGTCTGTTTGGCCTTCAACCACTGGCACACGGGCATCGAGGATCCGCACCAGTATCCGCAGTGCATCCTGGCGATACACAGCTCGAAGCGGCTGCTCGTTGAACAGATAACGCCATCGCCGCATCTGCTCGCCGATGCCATCATCAGTCTGACGCTGACCAAGGGTCAGCGGCATGAGGGTCGCGAGGGCATGACCGCCTACTATCTGACCAAGGTGAGTTCATCGTGGCCCACAACTTCTGGCAGCTTCATCTCATGCTGTTTCCTCTCCCTTTGCAGGGCTGGGCTGGTCTTGTGGTGATGGTCGAGAATCGGCACGAGAACAAATGGATCCATGTGAAGTGCGATTGCCAGGAGAGCTACAACGTGGTGTCGACGCGCGGCGAGCTCAAAACCGTGGACTCTGTGCCGCCGCTGCAACGGTGGGTTTGGTGATCGATAGTCTTGGCTTTGGCTTTCTGTATTTTATTCGTACAATTATTCTAATCCTTTCCCGCTTTCCTTGCAGACAAGTGATTATTGTGCTGACGCAGCTGGAGGGCAGCGGGGGCTTCAGCATTGCGCACCGGTTGACGCATCGGCTGGCGAATTCGCGGGGTCTGCACGACTGGGGACCACCCGGTGCCACCCACTGTCCGCCCATCGAGAATGTGCACGGTCTGCATGCGCCTCGGCTGATAACATAATCGAGCAACGAGCATCAAGGATCAGGATTAGGATAAGCATCAAGATCTGGGGTGGAAGCAGTGATAGTCGGCGTTAGTTCAAACACACACACACACACACACACTCACACAATATATAGTATATATATTTGTATCTATGTGTATTCCTTTACCATTTGCATTTTGTTTTCTTTTTTTTTTTGTTTAATTGCATATTCTAGTCGATGTTTTGTCAACGTCATACACACGTATGCATCTATATACATACTGTATACTTTGAAATAGTTAACGATCCACACACACACACACACACACACACATTAAAAAGCAGCATGAACAAAAGAAAACTGAATGAAATGATATAAAGTTAAGCAACAACAAACAACCCGAAAGAAGAAGCCATGAAACGGTAACGGTTGCCGCATAACCTATTGACGTATTTCATTTTATCGATGTTTGTATTTGTATTTGAATTTAAGTGCATGTGCGTCACGATCCAGCATACATATAAATATGTCTATTGTTTTCAAAATAAAATACTACCAGTTATAAAAGCCAAACCTGACTAACGGTTGTGAATTCAAAAAAGTAACGACCAATCTGCGTTGTTGACATCAAAGTGTACAGTTTGATGCCTACTGGATTGTGCAACACTGGAAATGTAGCCTCAAACTGTAAAACTAAATAAATTTAAAGGCTTACGCAGTTTAATATATATTCAGCCAGTTCATCACAGTTGACCACACCAATAAACAAGAAAATTAAACTTTGAGTCACCTCACAAAATACAGTGGCCACACAAAACCTGTTGGTATATTCCGTGGTATTTTTACACGGCCCAATTATGTGCATTTGTGTGGAAAGCGCAAAGGTATGTTTTAAAATAGAGTTCGCGGTCACACTGCCGCGCTAGTTCATTTCAGTTCATGAGCAACATATTTTGTTCGTCGTTTAATTTTTGTTTTTTTAAAATGGCTGATACAAAGGGCGTAAGTAGCACACTTATTTATTTCCATGCAAATGTGCAATCAAAAATGTTAAGTGTCGCAAACTGTGCGTGTGTGTGAGTGTGTGATATCATTGGATTTGGTCTGGGGCGCGGTTGCAGCTCAGGCTTCAGTTGAGATGGCGTTCTTGTTGTGTCTTCTCTTTTCCCCCTGTTGTTTTTGCTGCCGCTGTCGCCGTCGCTGCTGGTGCAAGCGGCTTATCATGCAAATTCCTCGCTACGGAAATGCAGATGGCATTGCAAGCGCACACACACATCAGCAAAAAATGTGTGCATATGTGCAAGCATTCATAAATAAACGTTAATTAAATATCGCAGTCAAGATCTGCATCATGATTCACACCACAGACTAGCCGGCACAAACAAGAAGGCGTCGGCGTCAACGTCGTCTCGTCTCGTGTCGTGTCGTGAGTGGTGTCGTGTCGTGTTGCCATATCCTTTGTTGTGTTGCCTGTGACCTACATATGCGTGAAGTATGTACACACTTAACGCAGTGCACAAACAGTATGTACATACCAAATAAATAAGCACAACGTACGCAAATATGCAGTGTGGAGTCATTGGCTTCAAGACATACTTTAAGTCTGTCTGCTATGTGTGTGTGTATGTGTGTGCGTGTGCGAGGGTGTATGCAAGAGAAACTCGCGCGTGTCTGCGCATTCCAATGCGGCGACGTCCGCACTTTCATTGAGCGAGGCTTTCCCAAAACCGGCGCCATCCCCTCTGCCTGCCTCTGCCTCCGCTGTCGCCCTGCCTCTGCTTATGCCCGAAGACAATGAGCTACTGGACTAGGATGAGATCGCGCAATTTGATGATCAGCGTCAACATCTGATCCGGGTATATCACAGTCGAGCACACTCCAAGCAAAAATTTCTATCCGTCTGTCCGCTTTATACACAGATGCATCGTTTGTTTATTCTTGTATTTGTTTATTTACTTTGATAATCCAACCGCTACAATTTATTGATTTTAAATGATTGCAAACTGTCCGACTGTTCTACAAGTATTTATAGCTTTTAAATGATTCGTATTAACATAAATTATAAACTTATGATCTACAGCTAATGTTTATGGTTCAGTGTAACCGTGTGTAGTATATTATGGTATCATTTCAACATACCAAATATACTTTTTGGTATATTATTTTAACTCGCTTAAGTGCATTTTCTCGCAAGGGGTAGCGGGTATTTCACAGTCGAACACGATCTTAGTATATTTACATGCTTAATTTATCCTCTCCCATTGCAGTTCTCGAGCATTGAAACACCCGGGTATGTGGGATTCGCTAATCTGCCGAACCAAGTGCATCGCAAGTCCGTGAAGAAGGGCTTCGAGTTCACACTGATGGTGGTCGGCGAGTCCGGCTTGGGCAAATCGACGCTGGTGAACAGCTTGTTTCTCACCGATCTCTACCCCGAACGCATCATACCCGATGCCATAGGTGAGTGCAAGTCATTATCGTTAATTTCGTCTGTAATTTATTTGCTCTCTTTCCAACGATAGAGAAACAGAAACAGACGGTCAAGTTGGAGGCGTCGACGGTGGAGATCGAGGAGCGTGGCGTCAAGCTGCGCCTCACTGTGGTGGACACTCCAGGCTTTGGGGATGCCATCGACAACTCCAATAGCTTCGGCGCCATACTCGAATACATCGACGAGCAATACGAGCGCTTTCTGCAGGACGAGAGCGGCCTCAATCGACGCAACATTGTTGACAATCGCATTCACTGCTGTTTCTACTTCATATCGCCTTTTGGCCATGGGTAAGCGAAATACACAATTATATTTAAGAATAGTAAATAGATTATCTTGTAAACCATCTTGTAATGTTTGTTTTTTTGGAATGCAGTCTGAAACCCTTGGATGTGGAGTTCATGAAGAAACTGCACTCCAAGGTGAACATTGTGCCTGTGATTGCCAAGGCCGATTGCCTCACAAAGAAGGAGATTCTGCGCCTGAAGTGCCGCATCATGCAGGAGATCGAGAGCCATGGCATTAAAATCTATCCGCTGCCCGACTGTGATTCCGACGAGGACGAAGACTACAAGGAGCAGGTGAAACAACTGAAGGAAGCTGTGCCTTTTGCCGTCTGCGGCGCCAACACATTGCTCGAGGTCAAGGGCAAGAAGGTGCGCGGTCGCCTCTATCCCTGGGGCGTTGTCGAGGTCGAGAATCCCGAGCACTGTGACTTCATCAAGCTGCGCACAATGCTGATAACGCATATGCAGGATCTGCAGGAGGTGACCCAAGAGGTGCACTACGAGAACTATCGTTCCGATCGTCTGGCCAAGGGCAGCATCATCAAGGGAGGCGGCAAGGAGAACGGAATTGGCAACAAGTTGGACCACGGTCGCGGCGACAACAACGCGCAACAGGCGGTGGCAAATAATGCGCTCTCGGAAAAGGATCGCATCCTGCAGGAGAAGGAGGCGGAGCTGCGACGCATGCAGGAGATGCTTGCTCAGATGCAGGCTCGTATGCAGGCACAAAAGTGAGAGAAAGTGAAAGAGAGAGAGAGAGAGAGAGAGAGCGCACGATTGTGCAATTTACATATATAAAATGAAAAAAGGAAAGATATATATATTTTTTGTATGCAGTTTTTAAGTTGATCAAGTATTTGTTTGGCATTCTATATATCGATATATATATATACAAGCCGAGATATATACATATATATGTACATATGTGTAAGACATGATATAACTATAACTATATAGCTAAAGTGATTTTTATACCTACTAATCACAGATGTAAAATCAAATCTCAAGACATCTGAACACTCACACACAGACACACTCATACACACACAGGTTTACACACTCATACACACACACGTTTACACACTCATACACACACACATTTACACACTCATACACACGCGAACTTCATATCACTCCTAAAAGAACGATAAAGATTTCCAAAATAACTAAAACTGTATTCCTATTATATGTATTTTAGCAAACATGATATTAACATTTTTCTCGATTTTACACTTTGTATTCTACGTGTATTGCATTTATGTTAAGTGAAACAACACCAAATTTATCTGACCATGTTAAACAAAAACAATTATTTTTTAAACAGTCTCTCAAAATTGTGAGAAAGTTGAACAGTCTCGCGTATCTTTTAATTAATTTGTATTATTTGTGTGCGTTTCTATTAATTAAGCCCCAAGCAATTGAGTTGTGCGTTGAACTATTGCAGCTACTCCTTTAATCTATTATTTGTATTGTAATGTATGTACTTTACAATTTGTATTCATTAATTATGGCAATTGCTTAAAATGTATTTAAAACTCAAGGTATAACAAAAAAAAAAAAAGAACGACGCACTTAATGTTAAAACGAATCCTTCTTCGTATTGCGCTGTACAATTTATTCCTTTAAAATTGCTACTCATGCTATATATATAAATACATATGTGCTTTTTATACAATTTGTGAAATCTGTTCTTTTGTTTAACTGAAATCAGTTGGTTATTTGAATTCGATTTTCAAATTGCTCAGTTAATCAGTTGGTGTTGCCAGATGTACGAAAGTGCGAACGAGTTGGCAGCCTAACTGTGTGACCAGAAAACAACTATTCAATCAGGGCAAAAAACAACTTAACTCCTATAAATGAATTAATTACATTGACCACCTTATAAAAATGTTAAACTAATTCATTGCACTTCACATATATTTATTATCATGCGCGATTTGAAATAAATGCACTGTTAAATAATATCGATGTATCGATCCACCGTGGTTACGGTCACACTTGCACACATGTTGTGCGGTAACTTGCACAACGTGCTACCGGCTGATTTTTACTGCCTGCTTGTGTGAAAAATGTGATAAGGCTGCCGAAAGGAAAACTTCATAAAATGTTGAAAAGCATTCGCTGGAGTTCCAAGCAGGTGGCCAACTGCAGCTGGCAGCGCCTAGCCGCCTACCGTGCGCTCTGCACCACGATCCTAATGAGGTCATCGAGCAGCGACGATGCAGCGACCTTGACGCCGGCTGCAGTGCAGCGGCAGCTGTCGGAGATGCCCGTGGAGCGCATACGTAACTTCAGCATCATAGCGCACGTAGACCACGGCAAGAGCACGCTGGCCGACCGCCTGCTGGAGCTGACGGGCGCCATCTCGCGCAAAGCGGGGCAGAATCAGGTGCTCGACAATCTGCAGGTGGAGCGGGAACGGGGAATCACCGTCAAGGCGCAAACAGCGTCCATCTTCTACCGGCATCGAGGCGAGGTGTACTTGCTGAACCTGATCGATACTCCTGGCCATGTGGACTTCTCCAACGAGGTCAGTTTGCAGTTCTCTGATCATGCCCAGACTAAATTTGTTTTCCCGCTTAGGTTTCTCGCTCGCTGGCCGCCTGCGATGGCGTCATCCTACTCGTGGACGCCTGCCATGGCGTGCAGGCGCAGACCGTGGCCAACTATCAGCTGGCCAGGCAGCGACAGCTCGCTGTTGTGCCGGTGCTCAACAAGATCGACATGAAGCACGCGAACCCGGAGCAAGTGACCAAGGATCTGCAGCTGCTCTTCGGTATCGAGCCCGAATCCGTGCTTCGCGTCTCGGCCAAGCTGGGCACCGGCGTCGAGCAGCTGCTGCAGCGCATCATCGAGTCGATCCCCGCTCCGCAAGTGCAGCGAGAGAGCGACTTTCGTGCGCTCATCTTCGACAGTTGGTTTGACAAGTATCGAGGCGCTCTCAACTTGATCTATGTGCTCAACGGAGGCTTGGAACAGGGACAGGACATACAATCGTTAAACACTAAGAAGTGGTACAATGTAAAGTCGCTGTCGCTGCTGCGACCTGCAGAGCTGCAGGTGCCCAAGCTGCTGGCTGGTCAGGTGGGATTGTTGGCCTGCAACATGCGCAACAGCAAGGAGAGCATCATTGGGGACACGCTGCACCTTAAGCAGCAGCCGGTGAAGCAGGCTGCGGACAGCTACAAGCCACAGCAGCCGCTGGTCTTTGCTGGCATCTTTCCGGCGGATCAGTCGAAGCACGTCGCTCTGCGCAGCGCCATCGAGAAGACGGTGCTTAACGATTCGGCGGTCTCGGTCAGCGTCGACTCGAGTCCTGCGCTGGGCCAAGGCTGGCGTTTGGGTTTTCTGGGGCTGCTGCACCTGGAGGTTTTCTGCCAGCGCCTGCAGCAGGAGCACGACGTGGAACCCATCATCACAGCCCCCTCAGTGACGTATCGCATCAAGCTGAGCAATCCCCGGCTGATCAAGCAGCATGGCCGCGACACGCTGGACATCTCGAATGCCGCGCTGCTGCCGGAGCCCAACAGCATCGAGGAGTACCATGAGCCGCTGGTGCTCGGCACGATCATCTCGCCCAGCGATTACGTGGGCCAGGTGATCGGCCTATGTGTGGAGCGTCGGGGCGTGCAACAGAGCTGCGTGAACATCGACGAGCAGCGCATGCTGCTGAAGTACGTGCTGCCGCTGAGCGAGATCATCCTGGACTTCCACGATCGCCTCAAATCGCTGAGTTCCGGCTACGCCAGCTTCAGTTATGAGGATCAGGGCTATCATTTGACGCATTTGGTGCGTTTGGATATCCATTTGAATGGTCGGCCTTGCGAGGAGCTGTGTCGCATTGTGCACACCAGCAAGGCGTTGGGTGTAGCACGACAGATGGTGCACAAGTTGAAGGACCTGATACCCCGGCAAATGGTCCAGATTGCGATTCAAGCGTGCGTCGGCAGCAAAGTGCTGGCGCGCGAGACGATAAAAGCCTATCGCAAGGATGTCACCGCTAAGTTGGTGAGTGTTGCCACACTGTCTGAACAATAAGTGTTTTCGATAACACGCCCTTTCTGTCGTTTAGTATGGCGGCGATGTGACGCGTCGCATGAAGCTGCTGAAGCAACAGGCGGAGGGCAAGAAAAAGATGCGTATGTTTGCCAACATTCGGGTGCCGCACGAAACCTTCATCGATGTGCTGAAACGATAGGTGAGTGTGAGTGCGAGAGTAAGCGGGATGCCAATAACAGCATCCCTGTCATCGATATCACTGAGCGAGAGCTTATCGCAACGCCTTAGTCGATAACACGCCCCCATCGCCCGCCACAACTTCCCGCCCTCCCGCATTCAAAAGTCCTCTTATCATGTCGTATGCTCTTTGTTTGGCTTGACAAAAATAATTGTATATGTGCACATACATATTTTTCATTTGTTTGCCTGCACTTGTATGCGTGTGCGTTTGCGTATATGCTGCTTTATCGGGTATAATGCGCGGAAGTCAGCTGCCTCCATTTAAATACGTATGCGTGTGTGTGTGTGTGTGTGTGTATGTGTACAGTGCATCCAGATTATATTGGTGTTGTGTGATTTATGCTTTTTTCAAGTGATGAACTTTGATGCTCCCTTTTAGCTTCTAACTGTAGCTAGCGCGATCACGTAACTGATATTTTAGTCAATTGTCTATTTGGCTTATTAATAGATGATAGTTGATGATTATTTTCTTGTTTATTTTGTATTAATTACATATTAGTTTGTTTTATTAATTGTTAAACAATATGTTATTGTTTATTGATTGCTTATTAATTATTTTTTATTTAGTTGTCTATTAATATTTTTGTATTATTTTATGGAATAATTTTTTTAATACATCCTTAATCATTTATTTAATTGTTTGAATTAATTAGTGCACATACTGCTCGAACTAACTGTTCCCACACAGTTCATTAACATTTGTGTTTTATTTACAAGTCTCGCTGTTGTTTTGCACCCTCTTCAAAAATGATTGCGTTGTCATTGTCTTAAATTAAAGCCTTTTCAACAACAACAACAACATCATCAACAACAACAATAACGAGCGTCAGCGACAAAAAAAATCGAATTTCCCTGACCCTGAAAACTAGCACGCACACATACGCGCACAAACACACTCTCACACACATGTGAATGCATAACGGTATCCTCTCGTTGCCTGCGCGCTCCACAAACAACAAAACGCATAGACGACACACACACATACACGCACATACCACATACATGTTAGATAGCAAGTTTGAATGCTTGTGTCGTGCTCCCGGCAAAGTTTTGTTTGTGCGAAGAGAGAGAGCGAACAAGCGAGCAAGACAGAGCGAGAGCAAGTGTCAAAAGAGAGCGCATCGAACGTCAAAGACAGAACAATTGAACTCAACTGATGAGGATGATGATGAGGATGACGGTCGGTGGGCGGGCGGACGTTTGGGGGGCGTTTGCTTGTGTGTGTGACCTTGAAAAACAATAATACTCGTTGTTGTTGCTCTGCTTTTGTGTAGGCAGCGCGCACTGGGCAAATGCAAATGCAAACAAACGTACAACAACAAGAAAGAACTGTTAAAATGATTATGCAACAGTCGAAGCTTCCACTTTCAATTTGTCAAAATGTCATAGGGGAAAGACTAAAAGGTAAACAGAGCAGAAAACAAGAACAACTACGAGATCAGAGACAACTTTTATTTAAGAGTTTGCAGGGAGAACAAATAGATTTTGCTGTTTACAGTTTACATATGCAAATCAGCTGCACTCGATGTTTCGCGAAAACAACAACAGGCAAACAACAGCTGAGTTTGAGCCCCACACGCAAGTGCAAGAGAGTTTGCCCAACAACAACTTGCGAGAGCGAGCGGGTCTATTTGTGTGTGTGCTCCTCTCGCACGCACACACTGGCAAAGGCGCAAAGGCAGGCGCAAAAGCAACAGCAAAAACAGCAACAGCTACAGCTACAGCTACATCAGTCTGCATGTGTGAGTGCGAGGAACACAAACACAAAGGCAAAAACAACTACACAGGCAAATACATTTGTCGTTGTTTTTGTCGCTGCTGCTGCTGCGCTCAATTGAACTTAGCAGAGGCGACGACGTTGTTTGTTTCTCTGCATTCAGTTTTCATTCTCATTTGACATCATCAACATTGAAATTGAATTAAAACAAGAGCAGCAGCGCAGTGTTCGATTCTGCTGCCGATTAAGAATTATTTGGTGAAATTCAAAGTAAATTATTCAATTGACTCCCAATTTGCAACTATATTTAATTAATACGCCATTACGCTGTCAACGTTTTCATTTAACAATCTCGCAAAATACAATTATTTGTTTTTATTTTGCCATTTTCTTTCGTTCATTTCTCGTTTACACAAAAATAATCAGCGCCAACAAAATAACAAACGTCATCAGCTGTTTTGTGCGTGTGTGTGGGTGTATATGTGCCTACGTTGCCTCCACCGTACCCGTGTGTGTGTGACTGTGTGCGTACTTTTTGTGCTTTGTTTTCGTGTGAAACAGCAAAAAGGCTGTGGAAATGTATCACATAAATATAGCGAAATGTCCAATAAATTGTTGCACACTCCTCTCACCTTAACGAACACCCCCTCCCATCCCTCTGCCAGCGTCCCGCCCCATTTAAGTTGTCGCGTAGCAAAAAAGAAAGAAAAAAACGACATAACCTAGAAGAGAATTTAGAATGAGAACTTGTTGTGTGTGTTTGAAGGTTACGACGGCGGCGCCACTGTGCAGCCGTCTCCCTTTGTCCTCGCCACTCTTCTCTTCTCACTCATCCGTTGCTTTGGCCTTGACCGTGTGCTGTGTGTTGGGTGCGAAGCAACAACAACAACAGGGACAGTGTAACAGCTGACAGCTGCGCGCGACAGAGACAGCGACAGCTGACTGCACTTTGTCGACAGTGCAAGTGCGTCAGGTGGCAACGCCGATGGGTGGAGATGGCACACACACGAGCATACAGGCATACAGTAAACAGCGCTTAAGCGCAGTACGTCTCCCGCATAAAAAGTAAACGGGCAGCGGCACACACACACACATGCAGAAGAACTGCGCGCATTCGCACTCTCGCTCTCCCTACACACATACACACACTGACACGACATCTGCACACGTAGCAGCCGCAGTCGCAGCGGGCAGCGCAGCAGCTTTTGTTTTTGTTGTTATACGAAATTCAACTCGATTGCAGAGACAGTCACAAAACAAAAGCGAAAGAAGCAAATTACAAATTGTGCAACAGTGGTAGAATTAACAGAGTGAGCGCTAAATAAAATCCTGCTAATTAATTTACATGTGTTACAACAGCAAAGCTTGCAGCTTTTATTGAGTGCATTGCAATTATAATCACAATAATAATAATTGGCTAGCTGGCAGTCAGTGTTGGGCATCGCACCGAAGCAGTGTTGCAAAATATCGCGCAAATTTGCAATTGGAAACGTTTTGTTTTCGCGCTGCTGCGTCGCAGTTGCCGTTTAACCGTTTTCCCACGTTTCTCGTGTGATTTACAATAAAATAAAAATTGTACGAGTGTTTGTTTGTTTAATTGATAATTGATTTATGCAATTACCATTTTACACATACATACACACTTATGTAGGCGCTGACGTTTCAATTGTTTGTGCACGTAACACATATGTATGTACATATGCATGAACAAAGCATATATATGTATGTAAGAATGTGGATGTGTGTGAGAGAGAGAGAGTGAGAGTTGCTTGCAGTCAACAACAAACTTGCGATTTTGTGCAAATTGTGTTTTGTATGTGTTTTATTTTTGTTTTTGCGACTAACGGGCCAATGACAAACACACACACACATATGTATTCACTTCAAACGTCACACAGCTGATAGGTGTTGTTGTTAGTAGTTGGCGCACACGCACATTCCTACGCAGTCACACTCACACATATATGAGCCAATGCGAATATCATCTGTGCGCTCGCTAGCTATCCTACTCTAACCTACGCATTTGCCACCCACTCGCTTTATTTTGTAAACAACTCGAGAGCGGCGTTGCCACAGCCGCGCAATTTCCAATTGGACTGGCAGCGCTGTTGGCATTTGTGAAATTCATTGCTTGTTATTGTTGTTTTATTGTGTTCACTTTTTATTCGTGTTGCAGGCGTCAACGAAATCAAGCCCCATCTTCAATGCAACCAAACAGGACATAGAAAAGCAGTCAGAGAGAGAGAGAGAGGGAGTTCAATATGATCAACAGCTACAGTGTGGCAAGTGCGGCGGCGGCTGCTGCTGCTGCTGGTGGCAAAGCAATAACGCTACATTTTAACTATAACAACAACCAGAGCAGTAACAACAACAACAGTGGCCTTAAAATGCTGCCAATATCAACAACAACAACAAATGAGCACAAAATCACAACAACAGCGACAGCGACAACTCCTAATATGTTCACACACCTCAAACAAAGTATAGTTGATGCAAGGCACTTTGTACAACAAAAGCAAGAACAGCAACAGCAACATAAGGTGATTGGTAAGGGGGGCGCAGTGAAGTGGGTGGTGCCAGGCTTGCCAGAGTTACCAGCGAATACCTCAAGCAGCACCAAAGAGTTGCCACACTTCATACAACTCAACGTCCAGTCAGCCAACAGCAACAACAACAACAAGCAACAGGTGCAATCAGCAACAACAAAAACAGCAACAGCAATAAACAAAAGTGCCTTTATCGAAGTGATGACAACAACAACAACACCACAACGTACTGAGGACCAAGAAAATGCCTTTCGCCGCATCGAGGATGTGCACAATTATGCCAAACTCCAGCATCATCATCCTCATCATCATCAACAACAACGACATCATCATGTTCATCACCACCATCAACATCACGACTTCAGCAGCGATGAGCTGGGCGAAGAGGAAGAAGAGGATGACGATGACGATGTCGACGACGATGATGAAGATGATGTTGTGGAGGCGGAGGAGGAGGAGGAAGAAGCGGAGAGGCAGCTCCAGCTGAGTGCCATAGCGAAGATGAAGAAGAAACAGCAGCAGCGTCAAAGTCAACGTCAACCGCAGCATGAAAACAACGATGAAGAGGAGCAAGTGGAGGTCGATGTTGTCACCGTGACACCACCAACATTAATAACAACAGTGGCTGCAATGCCGCAACAACAGCTGCAACAACCGATAGAGCAGGAGCAGGAGCAGGAACAGCTGTTGATGCGACCAGAGCATCATGCTCGACGCCCCATGAACGCCTTTCTTATATTCTGCAAGCGTCATCGGGCCATTGTCAAAGAGCGTTACAAATCGCTCGAGAATCGGTAAGAACTATCGAAATCTGACTATTATCGATAAATGGCTGAGAGTTTGATTATATTGTTTGCAGTGCTATAACCAAGATACTCGGTGACTGGTGGGCGGCGCTGGACGATCAAGAGAAGCAGTGCTTTACCGATCTGGCACAACAGGTGAGCGGCAGCTTTTTATTATTGAATTTCATAAAATTGGCCAACGGCCGCCATGTTTGTTTTCGCACTTGGCCAGACTGGGTGTTGATAAACGCTCATGCCATCTGGCAACGCTGCCATTGTAATTCAAATTCAAAGTTGCATATATTTAGTCATAATTAGCTTTGTATAATATATTTATTATTTGGCTATATTTGTTTTTGGACTTTGCTAAATTGATGCTGGTTTTAAATTGATTGATTGGTAACGTTGCCCGATGCAATTCAAATTTAAATTTAAATTTAAATTTTGCCGGTAATAAACATAAACGCAGTCTGGCCACATTGTTGCAATTCTCTCTCACTCACGCGCTGTAATCTTGTTGCGTTTCTCACACTTTTGTGTATTGGCTTGTTTGCAGAACAAGGACGCCTTCTTCAATGCCAATCCCAACTTCAAATGGTATAAACTGCCCGCGCCACCGCTGCGCACGCTTGCAACTCGTCCCAGCAACGCTGCCACCACAGCAGCACATCATAGCGACGATCAGCAGCTGCAACAGTTGCAGCAACAGCAGCAGCAGCAACAATTGCACTGGGAGCTGCGCCGTAACTACTTCAAGTTCGCGGACGAGACGCAGATGGGCGAGCTGAGTGTGCTGCTTAATGTGCAGGACAAGGATTATGCGCTGCAGCAGGCGCTCAGCGAAACGTCGCAGTTTCTCAACGTGCACATGCCAACAACAGCAACAGCCACAGCAACGACAACGAGCAGCAACAAGAATGGCAACAAACGTGGTGCGGACAGCGCAAGCAGCAACTCGAGCGAAGAGGAGGAACGCGGCTCGCCGGGCAAAAAGCTGAAAACGTCGCGTTCCTGCAAGGGAAAGATATATCAGCAACTCATCAATTCAGGCCAATTGGCGGCGATAGCGAAGAGCAGCAAAAGCAAGTGCCGCTTGAACAGCGGCAGCAGCAGCAACGGCAGCGCCAGCGGCAGCAGCAACACGCCACCAATTTCACCAACAACAGCTGTTGCTGTCGATTGCCAACAGTTGCAACAGCATCACCATCAGCATCCCCATCAGGAGGTAACAACGACAATTCGAGCGGCAGTTGGCCTCGGAGTCGAGTTTGACCTGGAGGAGAAGATTAAGGAGCTGCCAGCGCTAAGTTTGGATGCGTATCTGCAGCGCAAGCGTAGCACCAAAAAGAAGAAGAAGTTCAGCAGCAGCAAGAAGCAGCGCAACTCGAACAGCAGCAGCAGCTGCACAGCAGCAGTTGCAACAACAGTGGCTGCAGCAACTGCCGCCGTTGGCAACCCGGCAACGCGCAACAAATCCGAGTCCGACGCAACGCCTGTTGTGGGCAGCCAGAAGCGCAAGGCACGCAAGGAGAGCATCACACGACGCGACGTGAGCGCCATTGAGCAGGAGGTGGCATCCATGCTGCCGCTGACGATCAACGGGTGCTACTACTTCAATCAGGCGCATGCCAGAGCTGCAGCTGCCGGAGGAGGAGCAGCAGCAGTAGCAACAGCATCTCCAACAGCGAATGCAACTGCAGGTGGCATCAACTTGGCCTACGACGTGACCTCCACTACCTCAGATCTTTTAATACTGGCGGAAGTGGCCG
This sequence comes from Drosophila formosana, assembly GCA_035045625.1. NCBI lineage: Eukaryota > Metazoa > Arthropoda > Insecta > Diptera > Drosophilidae > Drosophila > Drosophila formosana. The sequence goes on along the minus strand of JAWNOW010000688.1, from coordinate 1,446,315 downwards.
CCAATCGCACTGAGCTGACCAAGTCCAATTAGCCCGGAGCGTTGTTTAGCGTTTTGTTGCCGTCGTCGTCTCGTCGTCCACTTTGTTGTTAGAGGCCGCAGCGCAGAGCGACAGCTGCGGCTGTACTTATATCTATATAACACATATTGATTGTATACTAGACTAATTGTTATTGTTTGAATTTCCTTTGCTGATGCTGATGAACATGAAGATGGCGATAATACGTTGAGAGTAAATAGACATTCGTTGATCTACAATTTAGTCAATAATATAATACACACACGCATATGTAAAAAACATTTTAGATCAAATTGAAAGAGACATGTTTTTTTTTTAAAGTAATTTTGTTATTTGTTTTACAATTTTTTTTCATATTCTTCACTTCTCTTGTTGCTGTTTCGTTTCTTTTGTTCAATTGTTTTTGTTAAGTTTTCCTAGGATGCAACAAGAACACACATCAAAACACAACACAACAAAAGAAAAGCAAAAGTTATGCATATGTGCTGCGCTTATTAACTGTTAATTAATATTATTATTATTTTTCTAATACATATACATATATTGTAGTTGTAATTTATTATCTATTATCTATTGTGAAGTGGAAAAACAACATATACATAATACATATTATATACACAACATATTCTCATAAAAGAAATCAAAATTGCAACGTGTCGTTTTGAATTTGTCATTTGAAAGTACCGCGCAAGCAACTGGAGGGTGGGCAACGCTCGTCAGACTCGCCAGACTGCAGCGTTGCCAGATGTGCGTAACAGCAACAAATAGTTTTGCCGGCGTTGCAAATGTACAAGTGTGGACGCGTGCGTGTGAGTGCCGATTGTGCAAGATAAGAAGTTGGTGGGCTAGCCAACCGTTGGTTGCATAGATAAGCGCCGGCATTCCAATTGGACCCACAAGTACACACATAAGTGCGCGAGGATCGTGCTTTGTTCGGCAAACAAGATGGCGGGCGCGTGATTTACGTGCACCCGGCTACTGCTCACGTGCAAAACCAATGACAACAACAACAATAGCAAACAGCTGTCATACGCATATATGTATGTACCTATGTATGTAGGTACGCAGTGTAGACATGCGTGTGTGTCTGTGTGTACATAGCCGCCATTGCTCTGCTGTTCCCTGTACTCGTCGCGTCGCTGCTCCACGCGGTTTCGGCTTTCGGTTTTCGGTTTTGACCCATTCGCAAGCTTCGCGTCACGTCGTGTGAGCTTTCGCCAGCAGTTTCGCTTCAATGTTGGCCTTAATTTAGTTTGTTCGCGCATTCAGACCCTTGCAGTTCACGTGAATATTGTCGACAACAATCGAGACGAGGTAGGAGGCAAATTTACTATGCTTTGCATTTGTTTTTCACTTTTTTTTTAGTTATTCTAATATTTCAACTTTTTGCCTATCGAATACAATTTTGTTCAATTATTTTTTGGCTGTGTGTCTCTGCAAAGACAGAAATTGCAAATTCAAAGTGTGCGTGTGAAAACAGCATAAGATACATTTGGTCGATGTTGGTGCAAGCAGCGCAGAGCACAACAAAAAAAACAACAACAACAAAAACAGAACACAAGCACCAGAAGAGCAGTGTGTACATACTTTTATACAGGTATACAAATGTGTACATAAATAAATCATTTGTCGAAAAAGGGGAAGCCGCTAGGTGGCGACACACAAACTCGCGTACTACATGTGAATGCGTAATAAAAGGATCTGTGTGAGAGCGAGTTATATAACTGTCCATGCAATGACTGTGAGCGAGTGAGAGTGAACGTGTGAGTGAGTGATTCTAGCTAGCAACAAGAAGCGTTGCTTTTTTGATGAATTTGCACATTTGCCCAATTGCGCGACGCCAACGCAGTTATACTTGCTCTCTCTCTCGAACAGACACAGGCGTACGTACGTAATATAAACAGTCAGCAGTCAAGCAACAATAACAATAATTAAGCGTAATGAAATCTCCGTTTGCAATGGAAACCCGCTAAGTTTGATTTTAATTTGATTGCGGCTGCTGCGACTGCGATTGCGACTGCGACGTTTAGTCTGCTGTGCGTTTAGCGTGACGCTAATAAATTAAGCGAAGCAGACACAATATTTCAAAGGGGTTTTTTGTTGTTGCGCGAAATTAACACCAATTAGCGCAGAATGTGCAATTGTGGCGCATTTTAATCTAAACGCTCAGTGCGATATCAAATCATTTGTCTTGCTGAACCCAAAAGAAAGTCTCCCTCCCCTCAATCAGAGTAAAAGCCACCCCCGTTGCTCTGCCGTGATATCAACGAAAGCAGAAAAGCGAAAAGCAAAAAAAGCAGGGGGCTTGTGCGCGTGACGTCACGCAGCAGATGGATGAATGAATGGGAGGGAGTGAGGCGGCAGCTGTTATGTAAGCGACGCCACAGGATGAATGCCTTCGCGTTTGTCGTTCGGCGTTCGCCTTTCGTTTGCCTGCGCGCAGCCGAGGGCGGCGTTCGTGCGACGTTCGTGTGTGCTCGTTTAACGACGGCGTCTTCTTCGGCTTGGCGACAGTTTGATCTGTGCTTTTGCCGTGATAAAACGTGCGCAGCGCATACGCAAAATAAATCAGAATCGGAATCGGAATCAGAGCAATGAAAAGGCAGGTACACATGGAAGCATTCATGGAAGCTTGGCAACTGAAATTGAAATTCGTTTTTAATATAATTTCGTGTGCACACATTGTTTAGCCAGTGTGTTTGTATGTGTGTGTGTGTGTGGCTGAGTGAACGCAATTAGTTTGTGTGTTGTGTGTGTGTGTGATTTATTTTTTTTGCCAGCATTAACATCTCACTCTTTATTCTCTGTCTCTTCCTCTCTCGCTCTCGCCGCTGTCGTCTGCGCTGTGCAATTGTTGTATAACAGCTTCTTGTAGAGAGCAGGCGAGAAAAATAAAAGCTCTAAATCAACAGTAAACAGCTCTCGAGCGCATCACGAGCAATAACAAAAAGAAGGGAACGCGAAAAAGACAAACGCAAAATCAGCTGTGCGATTTATTTATTTTTGCTGCTGTGCATCCGAAAATCCAAACGAGCGACTTTAAAGTGCGAGCGGATGAAAAAAGTGTGACCAAGTAGCTGCAAACAGAGCGAACAGCAAGGCAAAAAGGCTAAAGTAAAATAAGCTAAAAACGAAAAAAAGTGCGACCGAGTAGCTGCAAACAAAGCGAATAGCAAGGAAAAACGGCTGAAATAGCAGAAGCTAAAAACGGAAAAAGAAGCCAACAAGTGAGAGCAGTGTAATGGCTCAACTGCGATCCGTGAGCTGTCAGCGTTCTATTAAATTGGTGTACTACACTTGCAACAGTCCGTGCAACAGCAGCGGCCTCTTGGCGGCCGCGTCGCGCAATCTTCACACCGATGCCTTAAGAAACCGCCAACAGCAGCAGCAACTCACCCATCATCATCTCCATCAGCTTCACTGGCAACCGGCTCGAGTGTTGAGCGCTCGCTCCTTGCACTCGGCGGAGCGGCAGCATCAGCAAGCGCAGGCTGCGCTCAGCAGCGATGAGAAGAGAAGCGCTAGCGGAGGCGTCTCCCACGGTGGCAAGCGGGAATCCAGTGCAGCAAAGACGCCGCCGTCGAACCCAGATGGCAGCAAACCGCAGCGGGATCCGCTCGACGTCAGCTTCAACGATCCCATCGCGGCCTTCAAGAGCAAGACCACCTGGGAGCTGGTGCGCGCCTACATGGTCTATATGATCTGCAGCAGCGAGAAGCTCGTGGAGCACAACATGAAGGTGAGTTCCAGCTCTAAATGTTACAGCTTCATATGTTGTTGTAATACTCGCGGTAGTCGTAGTATCTCTTCCGCTCCCTCTCTGTCTCCGCTCTGCGTCAATTTGGCTGTTTATCCTGTTGTCTCAATTCAGCTATTTCCCTGCTGCCAATTCAGCGTCCTCTCAATTCAGTTATTTCCCTTCTGACACTTTAGCGATTTCCTTGGCTACATTTCTCGGCTGTCAATTTACAGGTGTAAAAAAAAAGATTAGAAAAATTCATATATTTTTTATGCATTTTCGTAATTTTTATTAATCGTTGAGTAATATGAATATAATGAATATTGAAATATGTCATACAGCAAAATTTAAAGTTACTATGCCTTTTGGCTAACACCATTAAAAAATATTAATATATTGATGTAATTGATCAAGCTCAAAAAGTATTTCCCCTCTAACGGGCACTTTTTTAATTGTTATGTCGTAACGCCAAATATAGAGACGTTTAATGCCTCGTTGTTATCGAGAAAACTTAGTGCCAGGTTTCGTCTCATTTTGCAGTTGACTCAATTCAATTCACCAGTAAATTCCCAATTTAAACTAAAATCAAATTTTTAGTTAAAAAACAAAACTCTTATTTTTGTACTTTAAAATTAAAATAAAAGTTAGTTTGTAATAACAAAATGGCATAATGCTGTAATACGATATAATTAATCTATGTATGTATGTACATTTGTGCTTTCTAAAACTGCTATCTATAAAATAGCTGTTGTGATAATTGACAGCACTGTTTAGTAGCCGGCTTACTTGACTCTCTCTCGCTCTCTCTCTCTGTCTCTTTCTTTGTGGCTCTCTTGAAGTTTAACCGGTTCCCCCAACCCTTCTTCGTTTTGTACTTAAATGTGAACACCGCGTATCTCGCAGTCGATCAGACTTTCTTAATTGCTTTTGTTCGTAATTAATTGTCTTGTATTTTGTACGTCTTTCGAATTATTTTGCTGTTTTTGCATTTTAATGACATGTCAAGAAATCTGAATGCAGCGCTAATTGTGGGTGTGATTTAGTAGAAGGGAGGGGCAGGGGAAATGCTGTGAATGACTTGGGGAATTACTTGGCATTTGTGCAATACGAGGAGATTGTTGTGTGAGTCAGAAAGTCTGAAAGAGAGCGAGAAAGAGAAGAGCGAGCGTCTGTAAATCATCAAATGCGTTTTGACGACCTTGTGGGAGGCCGAAGCTGCTGGTGCTGCAGTTGTTGTTGCTGTTACTGCACCAGCCAAGTAGACGCCGGCAGCGACAGCGCAATTGAAGTGACAAATAAACACACACATGTGCAGGCAAATACACAGACAGGCGGGCCCCCAAAAGAGCGCCAATCAAAACGCCACAGTGATAGTTGACTCGCTCTAGCGCATGCAAATTGTGTGTGTATTACGTATGCATGTGATTTTGTAATTGCCTATCGATTATTATGACAGCCAGCAAGTGTTTGATCGATTTATCGCCAAAGCAATGATGCAGCTAAAGTAGTTGCACATTTGTGTGTGTGTCTTAACGTTGCAAGCATGTAGGTACATATGTGTACGTGTATGTGTATATGTAATTACTCTCAGCGCTTTTTTCTGCTCGCCGCATTTCCGCTGTGCTATTTCCGCACTCACTTTGCTTGCTTTCTTTTTACTTATTTACTGCTGCGGTCTCGTGATGCGGGGGCAGAGCTCAACAACAGCAGAAGCAGGCAGCATTATTGAGCACCTGTGCTGACGTTTTGTGTTTGACATTTTTGGTTGTTGTTCTTATTTGTTTTAGCATTGCCAAATTTTATGTAACCTGTTTTTTTGAAGGCAATTCGTTTGTACTTATTGATATAGTATATGTACATGTGTATGTGTATGTGTGTCTCCTGTCTTGTCACATCTGCCCCTTCCGTTCCCCCTCAACCTGTCTAACCGGTTCGCTGATTCGTCGATCGTCCATCAACACGTGCCGCGGTCTCGCCAAAGCTCCTTTAAGCGGTTGGCCGTCAGTGCAGCTGTGTGTGAGTGTGTGTGTGAGAGAGCTTTCGGCAGCAGCTGTGCTTCACTCTCTTTGCCCCGCTCTCTCTCTCTCCCTTTCCGTATGTCTATGTGCGAGTGAGACAGAGCAAGACTGTCAATATTATGCGCTTGGCCTTGACACGATACGATCGTCTCTCTCCGCTCTCAGCTATCCACTCTCTCTCTGCGCTGTCGCTTTTTGGCGCTATTCCAACTGATTTATGTGTATCGCAAAAACAAACAACATGAGAGTCGAGGACAAGAGACAAGTCGAGATAAACAGCAACAAAAACACGATCTACAAATAATTAAAATTTTTCGGCTTATTCTCGTCTTGACATTTCGCATTTGTTATACGATATTTTTTAAAATGATTTATGCTCTTCGCACCTTCTTTCTTTTCCCTCCCTCTCCCTCTTTGCTATCCCTTTTAAATTGTGTGTGTTTTGATCGCAAAATAAACCAACCAAAATTACCGTTATCACGCAGCTGATGAAGTTGGCAAAGAAAATCTTCGGTACAAAATTATTTTCAGTATTGATGAAGGCCACATTCTACGGCCATTTTGTAGCTGGCGAGGATGAGCAGAAGATCAAGCCAACGCTGGAAAGGTAAATTGTTGAACTGAACATTTGATTGAACTAACGCCGTCTCTTTCTCCTTTTCTTTTCTCTTTTTTCTTTTCTTCCACCACACACACTCTTTACAACACTTCCTTTACTGCTTTGCTGTACAAATCAAAAATGCCAACGATGACCGACAAACCGATATTCGATAAACGATAAACGATAAACGACTACCGCTTACCGATAGCTTTTAAAAGTCGCTCGCACCGTGCTGGGCAGCAAACTGTTCGTCCTGCTGATGAAGTCCAGCTTCTATGGACACTTCGTGGCCGGCGAAAATCGCCACACGATTGTGCCCACACTCGAGAGGTGCCCACCAAGAAAACCTTCCACGAATCTCCTTAACTCACTACTCTCTCTTTGACTAACTATTTTGATTGCAAATTAATCCATGTGGCATGTGGCATGTTTCTTTTTATATTCGTCTCCCTCTGTTTCACTCTCGCTCCACTTCAAACCAATTAACACTAACCACAACCAAAATAACACTACACAGGGTTTGAGAATAATAATTATTGTTTCACACTTGGAGTGGACATGGCACGAAATTTAAAATATTCTAGTTGAACGAACTGTCATGCATGATTTTACACACTTTCTTTCTCGATTTTTTCATTTTGAATAATTAAGCACATTTCAAAATAACGATTATGATTTTTGAATGAAATTGATTTATTTTGGTTTTATTTTGAGCAAATAACTTAAATATAAAAAATGATATTATTTCTAAATTCTATTTTTATTGCCTTGAAAAAAGAAACAAATATGGCATCAAGTTTATTAGATTAACTAAACAAACATCCAAAAACCAAAATAGGGTCGTGATCACATGTAGCTTTTAAAATTTAACTTATAATGATAATTATGGTACGCTGTTCAACAAAACAAATACTGGACACCCCAGAACAGCAAAACACTCACACTGCTGAAAAAAATACTCGATACGATTCCCCAGAACAACACTAATAACTGACACTGTGCAACAAAATGCTTGATTCCTAACTTATAACTTCCTCGTCCCGTTTTTTGTTCTCGCATCGCATCTCGTTATTTTTTTGTTTTATATCGTTTCGCACTAAACTTTATTGATCAATCGATCGCTCTCTCGATTTACGTCGCAGACTTCGCTCGTTTGGTGTTAAGCCCATCCTTGATTATTCCGTCGAAGAGGACATCAGCCAGGAGGAGGCGGAGAAGCGTGAAGTTGAGTACGTCCTTAATATCCATGGATCGATCGCATAACTGATCGATTATTGTTCCATTCGATTACATATCGCTTTAACTCCCTCCATCGCAGATCTTCGGTTTCGAGCGCTGGCGATGATGGCAAAGACGCTGGCGCCTTGCCCCAGTATCATGTGGACAAATCGTTTGCGGATCGTCGCTACAAGGTGAGCAGTGCTCGCACCTATTTCTATCTGAACGAGGCGACCTGTGAGCGCAACATGGAGATCTTCATAAAGTGTCTGGAGGCTGTTTCGGGTAAGTTTGCTTGCTGGCCGTCTATCAGCATTTGCTGCTCATCTTTCCACCTCCTCCAGTTCTTAATTTTATTATTATGAATCACAACAACTAATCAATGCATGCATGCTCTGCATAATCACCCTGTGCATTCCCCAGCTTCTAGCCCCCCCCCCCAGCACCCTGTGTTTCATTACAACGAATGTGTTGCACCATTTTTGTTTGCCAGCTTCCCCTTCCTGTTTCGTTTGTGTTAACGGCTTTAATTATCTGCCTCGACCTTTAGCATACTTTTAAGGGCAGCACAGGGTGAAAGTTGGAGGAAGTCGAAAAGTTCAAACGAATGCGGAATCGTACTGAAAATGTCATTCTCAATTGTGTCAAAGTGAGAAGTGAATGTAACAAACGAAATAAATTACAACAAACGGCATTGAACAAATTGCAGGCGCGACTTTAAATCACTGAAAGAATGTATTAGAAACTCGATAACTGCATCTATCGATCAACATATAATATAGACTGTTTAGTTTATAGACTGTGTCATCAACGGGGGATAGAAAGAAATGCACGATTTATCCGATATGCAATTGTTATCGCTTTGATAGGCAGAGTTATCGAATTGCTGGTGAATCTGTGGCATGATTTATTGTTTGATTAGCTTGTTTTCAATATTGTAGTACAACCTCTATTTGCTATAACATACAAAAAACTGTCGATATTCTTCATTGATAACGTCGATTGATTTGATTATATTTTTTTGATTAATTTTCTCTCGACTGAATTTCTTTCTCAACATCCATTTTGAATACCATAATGCTGCACAAAATGCAAAATCGCCTTCCCCTCTCGAAATAAACCGATTAACGATAATCGATGAACGATGACCGATAACAAATTACCCATAACCATTAAATGCAACTAACAAATGTCAAAATAAAACGTAACTAACCAACTCAAAAAATAAAACTCAAAACGATATTTATCGATAAATTGGGGTAATGTCTGGGTGCTTGTTTGCTTGGTGGTATGTGATGTGATGTGTGGTGTTTTGTCGCCCAGCCGACGATGCCAAGGAGCCGCGTGCTCACGCCACTGGTAAGCAGCCATTTAAAGCCAAAAACAAATCAAATCACCAGCTCTCAAGGCGAATCTCGAGTAATCGAGTAATCGATTGTATTTGATTTTGGTTTTCATCTTGATTTCACTTTATGTCTCGCCTTTGTTTGTTTAGTCTGCTTTGTTTTTTTTTTAGTTTAGTCTACTTTCAGTGCTCTGTGTGCTCCGTGTGCTGTGTGTGTGTGTACAAGTTGTTGTGCGTGTGCGTGTGCGTATCGATTGCATGTCTATCGAGTATCGAGTATCAAGCTACAACGCTGCCTCGCCTTGCTTTGCTGTTGCCTGGTTTCGCTTTGCGTTGCGTTGCTTTGCTTGGCTTTGCGTTGCCTTCTTCCTCCGCTTTCCCTCTCACGCTTCTCCTGAGTCATGCCTTCAATCACTTCACTTACTGTTCAACTGCTTCTCATTTCCGAACCCAACAACAACGATAACGACGATGACGATAACGATAAACAGGCGCCACATTCGGCACTGGCATCACAGCCATCAAACTGACCGCTTTGGGCCGTCCACAGTTGCTGGTAAGCGATTCTGTCCCTCTCCCTCTCTCGATCTTATCTCACCCACTCTCAATAATGCTTTACAGCTGCAACTATCCGAGGTCATTATGCGCACACGCAAATACATGGAAGCCCTTGTCGGCGGTCAGGGCAACGTGTTAACCCATCACAAGACCATCAAGGATCTGGAAATGTATTACGCTGGCGTCAACGACAACAAGGATGTGCAACAGTTCCTGCAGAACGTCACGTCCGACAAGGAGGGGTAAGAAGATTAAAAACTAGTACTAGCATTTTATAAGCTAAATTTGGTTAAACATTGTGTAAGAATTGTGAACACAATTGCAAGGTATTGCATAGTTCAATATATAATATTTTGGGCGTACAATATTATAAAATCTATCCTTATAAATCTATATCTATAAGAGCTTGGAGGCAGCAGTTGTAACACAACATAATTTGCGTAATTTGACTCGCTGGGGTTTTCAAATTCCATCTCTAACTGTCTTAAATCGCACGTTAAAATTAGACTGAAAAAACTTTGCTTTTGAAAATGTATTTGTCCTACTAAATGTTTTGAAATAAGAATTTGTCGATGGCAACATTTTTGCATTGCTCTAACATCCAATGTTTAAGGCCGCCTCAAAAATATTGTTTTTCGTAGCAAAGTTTCTTTTCTTTTTGCACCTAAAACAAAAGTCGAAACCAACGCAAAGAAAGCAAGCGGCAGAGCAGAGCAGACATTGTTGCCAAGCTGGTTGCGGTACCACGATGTGGCAACGCCAAGCCGCAATGTGATGCCTTATTAAGTTGGCTGCACCACATTTGAAATGTTAATCGATTTTGTGTCTTGCTCGCTCTTCTAGCATATTGCATCTGTTCCCATGGTCTGGCATTGTGGACGAGGACTCGCAGTTGAGCGAAACATTTCGAGTTCCCGATCCGACAACGGGTCAGATGCGCCGACTGATCTCACAGATATCAACCAAAGAGGAGGAGATGTTTAGAAACATGATTCGTCGTCTAAACACAATCGTCAAGGTGAACGAAATGTTTTGTACTTTTAATGACTTGGTTAATATTGAATCCGCCTCGAACTTCAGACTGCTGCTGAGTTGGATGTGCGCATCATGATCGATGCGGAGCAGACTTATTTCCAGCCAGCGATCTCGCGCATTACGCTGGAAATGATGCGCAAGTACAACAAGAACAAGGCCATAGTATTCAACACCTATCAATGCTATCTCCGCGATGCTTTCAGTGAGGTGAGATCGATGGGGTCAACAAATTAATCTTTTATCATCTAAACAAAATCTCTATCTCTGTTGTCTGTTAGGTGGGCACTGATCTGGAGCAGGCGAAGCGCCAGAACTTCTACTTTGGCGCCAAGCTTGTGCGTGGCGCTTACATGGAGCAGGAGCGTGCTCGCGCCCAGGCCTTGGGCTACGCTGACCCTGTGAATCCCACCTTCGAGGCGACCACCGAGATGTACCACAAGACGCTCGCCGAGTGTCTGCGTCGCATCAAGGTAAGTGATCCCTCTTTGAGTTGCGCACATCTTTATATAATATTCTGGAATGCGTTCCACAGGTAATGAAGGATTCGGGCGATGATGCGGGCAAGATTGGCATCATGGTTGCCTCGCACAACGAGGACACCGTGCGCTTTGCCATCGAGAAAATGAAATCGATTGGCGTCGAGCCCGAGGACAAGGTGATCTGCTTTGGCCAATTGCTCGGCATGTGCGACTACATCACGTTCCCACTGGGTGAGTGAAGTGTGGAGAAGTTAGCAATGATTCAGATTCAAATTTTTCCTATTAACTAATTGTAGGTCAGGCAGGCTATTCCGCCTACAAATATATTCCCTATGGACCCGTGGAGGAGGTGCTGCCGTATTTATCGCGTCGCGCACAGGAGAACAAGGGCGTGCTCAAGAAGATCAAGAAGGAGAAGCGCCTGCTGGCCAGCGAGATACGTCGACGCATCTTCCGCGGCCAGATCTTCTACACTCCCAAGGGCAACTATGTGCCCATTTAAACTGTTCGACCGATCCATCGATCGTCGACCGTCGACCCACATTATCGATAGCGAAACGAAAGACACTAATGATGTGTGTTGATGATGTTTGAAGGAGAGTTGCCGTTTTGATTAACTGTTTTGTTCTGTTTTAAGTGTGTTTTTAACGTTAGACGTGCGGCTATTATATATATCTATATATATATTTATATAGAAGAAGAACCTCGACGCATTTGGCAGAGTGAAATCAGAAGAGAGAGTGATGAGATGACATTAGATGAATAGTAATAAACAGAAACCGAGAGAGAAAGAGAAGAATATGCTTTGACAGCATATGAGGAAAAAATCTATTTCAATTCCTTTTTCGAAATAATAGTAATAATATGAAAAACAAAAAAAAAAGTTCGAATTCTGCGTGTATGTCAAACAAAAGTGAGATAAGAAAAAAGCCACAAACCAAATTATTATTATTATTAAACTTACAGCGAGCAGAAAAAAGAAAGAGAAAAGAGAACAAATTAGTTAATTATAATAATAATTGATGATTAAATAATATCATATATATGGATGATAGAGCGATGCGGAAACACGAAACACACATGACATTTTTAGCAACTTAATCGTAAGAATAAACTATAATAATAATAATAATACTATTATATACAATATGTACACGAGAGCAAGCTGTTTATATAAACTATGTATATGCTATACACTATATGTATGTGTGTATAACTATATAACTATATACATATATATATAGAGAGAGAGATATATATATACATGTATAGTGTAGAGTCTGTGGCTGCATTTTAGTCCATTGAAATTGTTCTGCTTCTCGTTGAACTTTGTTCGTTGTGTGTGTTGTTTGTAGTAGAAGAACAAGTCATATTCGTATTCGATATATTTATATTCATATTCGATATTCGTATTTGTATTCGTATTCGTATTCGCATTCGCATTCGCTTAGCCTGCTTTCTCCTCCTCATTCTGTGTGATCTATGACTATTATTATTATTTGATTATTTAATAATTTCCCTTAAGCATTAAGCAGTCTCAATTGCAGCTCTGTTCATTCTTAAATCTATATATGTATATACTATATATATATATGCCACCCAGGGATACACCTAAAAAGAAAACCTAATGTTTTATTATGTTTATGATTACGATTATTATTAATATGATTATGCTTATTTTTATTGTATGCTTAATTTAGAGATTGTACACGAATTGATAAATAATCACAACCTTTTTCCCCCTTCTCCCTTCTTTCATCCGCTTCTTACACTCTTCTCTTTACCGTTTCGTTCAGTTTGTTAAACGCAATTAAATCGAACTTAACTTTTTCATATTTCACGTGTCTCAAGCTAGCAAGAAACAAAAAGCAGCAGTTGAATTTGTGCTATTTGTGTAATTCATCCAATATACAACAGAAAACCAATACAAAAACTATACATTGCATATGTAATTAACGTAACGATAATAAATCAATGCGAATCAATTGTATGAATGTTAACTATTTCAATGACAATAATAAAATGTTTAAAAAAAGAGCTGAAAGCTCAAGTGATTGCTTAATAGACGACGAACGCTGCACGAGTTGAAGAGAGAGGCACTTAATGGATAGAAAGAGAGGGAGAAGGAGAAGTTTCGCAGCATCGTCAGAGACGTTTCATCGATCTTCAAGAGAGAAAGTAAAGAGATTAAGTGCATCGTGTGAGTTGTCAACGTTTATTTAAAGTGAACAACGTGCGAAAAATAATAATTGGCTTAGAGACTACGCTTAACTAGGATCAACAGAGATGGGAGCATTCTTTGGTGCTTCACTTTGTGCGCTTCTTGCGCTGCGCAAAGCTGCGTCGCTTGCCATAGTCCACCTCGCTGACCATCAACGGATCGTTGCTCTGTCGCTGAAACGCCGCCTTGCCGGCCGAGATGCGAGGCTGTTTGGCTGTCGTGGCGGCTGCCGTCGATGAACGCTGCGGATTCAGAGCGGCTTGGGAGCGCTTAAGAGCCTTGGGCAGAATGTAATCGGGGACGTGGCTCAGATGCGACTGCTGTTTAATGGTGCGCATCGGTTTGTCGTGGCGCAGCGCCTGCAGATCGCGTTTGTTCTCCTCGAAGAAGCCCTTGAGCTTCTCGCTGTTCAGTATCTCCGTCTTGATCTCCTTCATGCGCGTGTCGTGGACGGCGACGCGAGTGGCAGCTCGCCAGCAATCCTGGGCACGGTACCGGAACGCCTCCACCTCCTCCAGCTTGAACTGATAGAGTCTGCAGGACAGAGAAGGGAAAGGAATGGAATTAACTGGTTAACTGGGATGGAGTTGGAGACTTTACTTGATCATGTCGTTGCTGTCCGGCTTCTTGGGTCGCTCAACAAAGTCGCGTCGCACGCGCTCCGCCAGCTTGCTCTGCTCCTTGGACAAAGGCTCCGCATTGGGATTGGGCTTGTTCGGCACCTCCTCCCACTTGGGCAGCGTTTCGCGTGCAAAGCAGCGACGCAGCTTCTGCTCCACTGCCTCGTTGATGGGCAGCTCCTTGACGCTGACAAAGGACAGGACGGCGCCCTTGTTGTTGCCTCGCGCAGTACGCCCAGCACGATGGATGTACGAGGTGACGTCGCGCGGAAAATCAAAGTTGATCACATTGTTGACGCCCTGGAAATCGATGCCGCGGGAGGCGCTCGACTCCAGGTCGCCCTTCTTGGACTTCAGTTTGGCGCAGGCGTTGCGTTTGCTGCCGCCCGGCTTCTCCAGCATGTGCTCGTCGGAGGCGATGATGATGTCGTAGCTGCCCCGGTTGAACTGACTGATCGTGTGGATGCGAATGTTTGCCGGCAGCTCCGAGTTCAGCACGCAGACGCGTATTCCGAACTGCTCTAGGAACAGGCGAACCCTACCGGAGAGAAAGAGAGATTGATTTAATAGTCTGTCTGCATTGGAGTTATTGGCTGCTGCTGGAGCAGCTCAGCGAGAAGATTAGTCATTGGTCATGCGTGCGCCAAACTGTTGCCAGGCTGCGCAATCCCATTCGGAGTGAGTTGTCATCATTGGCTAGCGAAAGCAGCTTGAGGTGGAGTTCAACTCACTTGTAGCAGCGATCCACGTTGTTCACAAAGATGATGCTCTTGCCCTGGATGAGCGTGAGCTTCAGCAGCGCTACCAGAATCGCCGGCTTGTCGTTCTCCTCGGCAAGTATGCGCTGATGCGTCAACTGCTCCAGCGACACCAAGTCCGGCTCCTCCAGCTTCAGGGTGACGGCGTCGTGCAGGCACAGGCCCTTCATGCGCACCACATCGTTCGAGATGGTGGCAGAGACGAGCACCGCTTGGTAGATGGCTGGCAGGTGCTTGATGAGGCGCTTGAAGTCCTGCTCGTAGCCGAAGGCAAAGATCAGATCCGCCTCGTCCACCACCAGCGTCTCAATGTGCTTCAGATCCACCACATTGCTGCCTGCGTCCGCATGCTGCAGTATCTTGGCTGGCGTCGAGATAACAATGTCGGGACGCTCGGCGAGCGCATGTCGCTGGCTGGCCGCATCGTTGGTGCTGCCCGCAATGTCCGCAACGCGTACCACCTTGCCGCACGACTCGGACAGCTGCTCGATCACCTGGCGCGACTGGCGACACAGCTCCTTGGTGGGACACAGGATCAGGGCGCTCACGCACTGTTCGCTGGCGTTCAGCTTCGAGTTGAGGATCTTCTGTATCAGCGGCAGCGCATACGTGGCTGTCTTGCCCGATCCAGTGCGCGCCCGCACCACCACGTCCTTGCCCTCCAGCAGCAGAGGAATCGCCGTCGACTGAATCAGCGTGGGATGCGACCATCCCAGAGCAGCAATTGCCTGAATATTGGTGAAAATTTCATGAAGAGATGCAACTGGTAAATGCCTTTTCACTCTACTTACCTTGAGGATGCGCTGGTCCAGCTCCAGTTCGTGGAACTGCAGTGTTTTCTGCTGTGTGCTGCTCATGGCGGCGACGCAATTCAAGCAGCGTGTGTCAAATAAAAATGCTTGCGAGTGCAGCACGCGCAATTGCCAGAAGAAGAAGAGACGACGGAGTGGCAGTGTTGAAAACCGCACCAGTGGCAAACACTTAATGTATCGATAACAGTTTGCACTGCATTGTTCAACAAAGTTTTACAAAATATTCCATATTGTATGACATATGTAATATGATTTGTGTGTACATTTTACTCTAATATTTAATTGTTCTGTTTGGCTGTTGAGTTGCAGTTTTTAAATGTACTGTTGAAATGTATAGTTTAAAGTTATCGATAGCACTACGCAAGTCGGTGTACAACACTGTCGCAACACGTGCAGCTGCTGCTCTGCTGCTGTTATTTGCCCAACTCCACTGCCCCAATTGTTTATAAAATGCCTTTCAAAACGGAAGATGAGGACAGCAAAACAGTAAGTACTTATCAATACATATATATATATCGGCAGCAACTCAAACAATGCTTGCACTCACAGTTCATCAAGTCGCTGCTGAAGAGCAAAGGCAACGATGCAAAGAGCGCGCACAAGTTGAACAAGGCCAGCAAAAAGGATTTTCTGGAGGAGACCCAGCAGACGGAGGTGCGCAGCAGCGAATGCGACAGCGAGTGCGCTGCTCCGCTGGACGAATTCGATGCGGCCATGCACGACGTGTGGCTGCTGCAGTGTCCCAAGGGAATGCAGCTGAGCGCGTTGGGAGGCAAGAGGATCAAGATGCCAGGACGTCGCTACGTGGGCGAGCTGCAAGTGCGCGCCACGCACTACGCGGAGCCGCTGCAGCAGTCGGTAGGACTGGTGAATGCCAGGGGCAAGTACACAGTGCGTCGCCTGCCTTTGGCCGGCAACATGATCGTCAGCAAGCGCCTCAATCTGGACAAGCCCGATGAGGATGATGACGATGACGGAAGCAGCGCATTTCCTAAGCCCAGCAAGCCGCAAAAGTTCAAGCTGCCCGTGCGCCATCCGTTCTTTGGACGCGACTACCAGGAACGCATCGCAGTCGACAAGAAGACTGCGAAGCAGCTGCGCGACGCCGAGAAGAAGAGCGGCAAGGCGACGCTACGCCTTCGAAACACTTCCAACTTCTACAAATTACGCGGCAAGCTGCTGGCCACCACCCAGACGCTGCAGGAGAAGGAGCACGACGTGCGCCAGTCTGTGCTCACCGGAGTGCTGCCCAAGTTCATGGCGGCATCTGCCGCGCCCACGTACGTGGATCTGACCAACGGTGACGATGAGGAGGAGGAGGCGCCCAAGAAAAAACGCAAGAGCAAAGGCAACGGTGTGGCAGAGGCTAAGGATGTCGCGGCTATACCGGATGTCGCCTCATCCAAAAAGAAGAAGCGCAAGACGGAGGCCAATGGGGAAGAGGCAGCGGCGACGCCCAAACGAGCAAAGAAGCTGAAAGCCGTTTAACCCTAGACTAAACTATTTTAGTTTTTTTTTTTAGCTATGTATTAATCACAGAATATACAATTACGTATTGTTTTATTAGAAAATTAACGTTAATTAGGATCGATTTTGAATTCCGATATTGCCGCAACTGGCTGCTCAAGTTATCGATGAATTTGCGTGACACTGCTATGAGTGGTGGCTGAACGATACATCACGTCGCCAGTGTCATCGCAGCTGCACCATCACTAATTTAAGCAAAATAGCATAAACAAAATAGCACATTAAGCCGAAAGTTAACAAATAAGCAATGCAAACCGAACACTGGGGCGTTGTGCCCAACGATGACGACAGTGGTGCCCTGCCCTTCGACAAGTACGTGGCCACCGGCGCCAAGAAGCCCAAGCTGGACGAGTTACGACAGCGCGGCGAACAGCTGCCTGCGGATTTGCAGTAAGTCAAATTTAGTATCAATAATATAGGGAATAAATGACTGGCTGATTTGTACTTTGACAGCCACACAGTGGAGCTGAAGAGCTCGGTGGTCACGCAGACCATCGAGGTGATGAAACAAACCGAGATGCTGCAGTCTCTCATCGACACTTACTCGACGAAGAACGTAAGTCCGAAACTATCCCCAATATTGTTCTATATTGATCGTATTCTTTTCAGGGCAGCTCCAACTATCTGCTCAATCCCTGCCAAATGATACCTGAAGTGGACTTTCCGCCCGAAAACGCCGCCGACCTGGTGAGCGAGCAGAAGTTCCAGAAGCCCATCTGGTTCATCCCCACCGTGGACACGGCGTATTCACGTGGCGATCCCCAAGCGTATCCCGAGCTGTCGACCAACACTTGCCGCCATGCGCTTCGCAAGGTGATGTGCGGCCTGCTGCGACTCGCGGGCTTCACCGACTCCTCGGAGACGGCGGTTGTGCTGCTCACGGATGCGGCCGAGGAATTCCTGCGCAGCTTTGTGCAGGAGTATCGGGGCTTCTACGACATCCAGCCGCGGCTGGAGAAGTCGACAATGATGCGACTGCAACCGCTGGAGCAGGCCTACTTCAGCATGACGGGCACATCGCTGACCCAGGTGCACAACTACTACAAGCACAAGGTGATAACGCGCAATCGCGGCGAGATTGCCGAGTTCAACAGCGTGCTGCAGGAGTACGACAAGCTGATGAAGGAGAGCCAGAGCAGCATGCAGAAGCAGCAGCAGCAACAACAGCAGCAGCAGCAACAGCAGCAGCACAATCACAACAATCACAACAATCATCACGAGTTCAATGGCCACGACTTTCTCAACATGCTCGAGATGCAGCCCGGCAGCGGCGTCAACGGCGACGACGGCAACAACAGCACCACGGGCAGCAACAGCATGGGCAACATTATGGGCGAGATGCTGCAGGAGCTGGGCGGCAGCACCAACTCCAGCATCTCGCTGAGCAACGTGAGCAGCAGCCAGCAGCAGATGATCAGCAGCAATGCCTTGTACGGCCTCCTCGAGGGCCAAATAACCAACAACAACAACACCAACAACACCAACACCAACTCGACCTCCACCTCAAACTCCACGTCGAATGTGCCCGCCGCATCCAGCGGCTATCAGGCTAACTTTGATACCTAATGTTAACAATTAGTAATTAATTAGTTATAGCCTGTTAACAAGTAACACAATAAACAATTCTAAAGACTTTTTCAAACAATATTCCCACGTCTTTTCATTTACATTTCAGCTCAATTCCATTCAAATGCAATTGCGCGCCAAGTTTGAAAATTCAAATGCATTTGCATCTTTCTGCTGGTCTCTTGGCAAATGTGGAAAATGCCAGCTGAAATACCAGGCGAACAGAAATGAGCAGCAGGTCGATTATGCAAAACGAAAAAAAAAATGTTGCATACTTTAGAGGGCATTCAAATTTCAGTTGGGCGCCAATTTTTAAAATTCAAATTTCAACGGCTGCGCAATTTGAATATTCAACCTGCTGCTGGTTTCTGTTCGCCTGGTATTTCAGCTGGAAATTGTCTTTTTTTTAGAGGTATCCCATGTCCACATCGAAGTTGCATTGACAGCCGGCGAATGTGGAAAATGCCAGCTGAAATACCAGGCGAACAGAAATCAGCAGCAGGTCGATAATGCAAAACGAAAAAAAAATGTTGCATACTTTCATGGGTTGCATTAAAATTTTAGTCGAAAACTAAAAATAAGGATATCTCGAAAACTACTAGGATAATTGGGATGTCCTTTTTAGGATCCTTAGCTCTCATGAATAGGTTGCAGAATAATCATAGATTGTCGCCCGATGAATTCCAGAAAATTAAAAAAACACTCCGAAATTTGCAAAGAAAACTTACAAGGGGGGAGCATGGAAAATTGGCAAAAAATAAAAAAATCCTTTGTAACTCCGTCATTTGAAGGACTATTGCGATGTCCTTTGGCATGTAGATGGTGCTGGATAAACGATGAACGAATATGAAATCCAAAGGACGAATATCCTTTCACGAACAAAGTTAGAAGGACTTTTTTGTATAGAGAAAATAAGCCCTAGCACGGCCATATCCTTGCTGATCCTTATGAGTCCTGTGTCAATCAACTTGTCTTATCAAGGACTATCAGCTGGCCAAAGGACATTCCGATCGTCCTTTTCGTTCTCGAGTTATTCAGGATTTCCTAATTTTTCTGCTGTTTCTTACATTTTTTCGACTCTCCGACAAACTTTTTGTCAAGTGCAAAAATTAAAAAAATGTTGCATACTTTTGGGGATCGAAATAAAATTTTAGTTGGATATTAAAAAGTGCAAAAATGCACAAATGTTGCATACTTTTGGGGATTGAATTTAAATGTTATGGCAACAATTTGGATGTCCTTTGGAGGGTCGATAGGGTAGTTTGCCGTTTTAATTTGCCCAGAAATTCCAAGAAATAACACGATCTTTTGAAGCTTAGCGTAGATTATGCATTTATTAAAAATATTACATTCTCGGATCCTTAAGAGCTAATCGAATCGAAACGAAACTTATCGCGTACAGCATTGTTAAAATGTCATATTGTATTTGGATTTTGGAGTACAGATCAAATCGAAGCGTCCTCACGAATTTCAAGGACAATATATTGTTTGCAATTTTGATTTTGATTAATTACCGATCAATCTAGATGCTTAAGTCTAAACAAAAAAATTGGTGTGCTTATAGATAGATGTTTTGGGCTTAGAGTTGAGATCTTTGTCGGGCGTTGCCCCTTTTTGTTGTCGTTGCTTTTTGGCTTCACTGTGGCACGCTGTCGTTGCTGAAGTTGCGCTGCGCCCGATGTCAGACATCCTCGACGTTGACGCAAGGCGTCAGCTCCATTTTGACGGCGTTCGAGGCGACCAGCAATTGTCGCGTGCTGCTGTTGTTGTTGTTGCGCTCCTCCTTGAGCACATCGCACTGGGCATGCACCTGAGCATGCACCTGGGCCTGAGCCTGAGCCTGCGCCTGCGCCTGAGCCTGAGCCTGGGCCTGAGCTTGAGCCTGGGCGAAGCTGCGCACCTGCAGGAAGAGGCCGCCGTTGTTGAGCAGCCGCGCCTGATGCTCCTGCGCCTTGGCGCGCAGACAGGCGATCGAGTTGTTCCTGCAACGAGAGCGACAATCAATAAACAGACTCTGCCACATTTTCGCATCTCTCTGTCTTAAAACGAATACAAGAAAAATACTTAGTACGTTAAGCTGACCAACAAAATAAATAGTGACAGGATAAATCAGTTTGCACTACAAGCAAATATGTAGACAAAGACATTATAGTTTTGTAGATATGATAATATAAAATAATAAAATATGTGATACATGAGACTGACCAATAAAATAAATAGTGATTGGATAAATCAGTATACACTATAAGAAAATATGTATGCAAATACATTGAAGTGATGTAAATATAATAATATAAAATAATGAAACATGCGATACGTTACGTTAGTTAAATAGTATTATTCGCAAAAATGTATGCAAAGACGTTGCAGTGATGTAAATATAATAATATATAATAATACAATAATATGTAAAAATTATATTAAATATGAATTAAGGACCAACAAAATAAATAATATAATACGCAAAAATGCATGCATAATAATAAAAAAAATAAAAATAATAAAATATGTAATACATGAGACTGACCAAATAAATATAATAATACGACCCTTGATGCATTATGATTGATTTATTTTGAATTTACAAAAAAGTGTGTGTCCCTGGGAGGAATCGAACTGCCGTGTTCCCTCCAACACAATTTCATTTAATCAGTACAACTAAAAGTTGGCTAATCTCGTATGCAAAGAAGTAAATATATATGTTTTGAATGCCCACCTGAATGCGTCCGGATCGTGCTCCATTAGCGCGGCGGCTGCTGCGGCCGCCGACAAATGATGCGCGTGCAGCGCGGCATGTGGCACCGTCGACTGTTGCTGTTGCTGCTGCTGCTGCTGGTGTTGCTGCTGCTGCTGTTGGTGTTGCTGCTGTGCTGCTGCCGCAGCAGCGGCCACTGCGGTGTTCATGATCATGTGGAAGTCCTTGCTGGAGGCAGCGGCGCCGGCGCCCGCTGCATTTGCCGCGTCCAGCAGCGGGTGGTAGCTGGGCGTGGCAGCTGCATAATGCCCCTGCGGAGGCGGCTGTTGCTGCTGCTGCTGCTGTTGTTGCTGCTGCAACAAGTGCGTCTGGGGCTGCGTCTGTTGGGGCGACGGCGAGCCGAGCTCGATGTGCGGCGACCCGGAGCTGTTGGTCGTCGCCCCCGTGGGCGTGGTGGCCGCCGACGAGGCCGCCGCATAGCCGCTGCTGCCGTGCGGCGTCGTCGACGCGGGCGGCACCGTGGAGGCGACCGTGGCGCAGCTGCTCGGCGCCGGACTCACCACGTTGAGCGACTCTGTCGAGGAGCTGAGAGCCCGCGAATGCGAGCGCAGCTCCTCCGAGTGCGCCGACTTCGAGCCGGCCGAGTCCTCGTGGTCGCTGACGCCCGAGTCGTCCTTGAGCGCCGATTGCGCCTCAATCGACTTGCGGTGCATGCCTGCAAGAGAGCGGCAGCAAAGAGTTGCTTCGATTATCACCAGTTCGAGTTTCTCTTAGGGGTTGAGAGAGAGAGAGACAGAGTGTCTAAGCTGCTGACAGTTCCTAATCTAATACACAAAGAAGTCGACTGAAAACTTACTCAAGGCAGAGCTATTGAATTCGAAAAAAATACTGCTGATAGTCAAGTATGTTACGCATAGAGCTTCTGATTAATCCGAAAGAAAATACATTTGTTTGTGCACAAAAATGTTGCTGAAAGCTCACTTAAAAGATCATAGAAACTAAGATGTTAATCTGGCACCCAAAAGACCGATGGAAGCTCACTGCAGAATTTAAATTTTTTAGCAGAAAACTGCAATTTCATATCGCGGAAATCTCTATCCAAAGCTCAATGCATCGTTGAATAGTCCAAAGAGAAGCACGCAACTTTCTTCACAAAATACAAATAAATCTATTGATTGAACATTGTCTGAATAAATTGATCAAAATGCCCCAATTAAAGAACAGTTTTTTGAATTATAGAATTACGATTTTGTTTGACTGCTGTGTAAATCTTTTGGTGTGATCAACTCTAAAGCTGTTTGACAAGATATATGTTTGAACCTGCTGCGGCATGCGAGAATCGGCTAACGAGATAGAGGCCTGAACAGATGGTTGGCATTAATCTCGGGGAGAGGGCGAAGCGTCACGCCCAAGCGATCTAATGGAGCCGGGAAGCTAAACTATTGCTGTTCGCCATTAACTTCGCTATCAATTGCCAACTAATTCGACATTCGCGCACTTAATTAAAAAGTCCACAAGCTGAGCCGTTAAGCCACTTAAGACCTGGCGGGAGTTGCTTCCGAATTAATTTGCGAGACGCCCGGAGGATTGTCGAGCGGACGGACAAGTGGCAATAAAACTAGCCGAGTTCTCCTCCCTCGACGCCGCAGACAATGGAAATAGATAAACGATAAATGCCAAATTAAATCGGAATTCCCCTGCCCCTTCCCCTGCCTCGGCTGTGCGTCACCCCATCGCGTGTGCAGTTTGCATTTATTAAGCGATTATTAACAAATAAAAGCCATGGGTGAAACCACCACCACTGGGAGGGAGACGCCTCCCCAGTGCTTGCAACTGCCACTCGCTAATCCGCAAAGTCATTCCGAGGCAGTCGAGTGGAGTCAAAGAAATGTGCGCAACATATGACGACAAAAGCAAAGTGGTGAAAGGACGAGCCAAATATGCTCACAATTTGCAGCCCCCTCCGACCGACCGACTATATCATTTTATAATCCCCGAGCTGCTGCCCTTTGTCTCGCTCGAAATTCAATTAAACTCGTTTTCGCCTCGCTTCGATTTGGGATTCGTGTTTTTTGTGGGGGTTTTTGGTTAGCGTGATAGTTCGATATGATTGTTGCATTTACATTTCTGCTCCATACCTAGTAGCCAGGGCGCCACTGCGTCGTTGTCCTTGGCCGACTTCAGGATCGTCTCCGGCAGCGGCAGCGAGTGCCGCACCATCGCCCCGTACAGCCCGTACTCGGCCATGATGGTGCTGCCGCCCCAGACCTTCTCGGTCTTGCGCCACTTGGCCCGTCGGTTCTGGAACCACACCTGCAATGCAAACACATATGCATACATAAATATATTTACAACAATTTTGAATTCAAATTAATCACTATAGTTTGGTTATCTTTATTCATTTTATTATTGGTCTTCTCGTTCGATTTTGCAACCACCTTTAAAGCAACCACAACATCTTCAATATCATCTTCAATCGAACAACAATTTTGAATTAAAATCAATCATTTTGTTCTGGCTATCTTTAGTTATTCTTGGTTCTTGTTTTCTCCCACAATGAGACACAAATTTTATGTATTTTTCCCTCGATTCTGGCACCACAACAGCAACTGAGAAATAAACAACATTTACTAACCAAAAATGTACATATGTAACAGGCAGAAGGAAGATTCTCCGACCCCATAAAGTATATACATATATTCTTGATTAGTGTCGACAGCCGAGACGATATAGCCATGACCATATCCCAAATATTTTAAAGAATTTTTTATTTAAAGAATTTGCTCTGCCAAATGAACGATTAAATATCTTTCTGGTAGATTTAATTATAGAATTCTGATTATTGTAGAACTGTTTGACTATCGTGTAAATCTTTTGATATGATCAACTAAATGAACGATTAAATATCTTCCTTTAGAATTAAATTTAGATTCCTTCTAGTCAATAACCAAAAAAGGGCGAACAAAAAGGTTAAAACAATGTCGATGGCACAAGAAGAGTTGCAATTAATATTTGAAAATTATGAAATTTAGGCTTAAACCCATTTTGATTTGGATGTGCATTAAAAATAATTGTTGTTCATTCGAAATGTCTTTTGAATATTCCCCGATGCGAATTCCGTTGCTCTAAGAAATCGTAGCCAAGTTAATAGTTGAAAAGTCGCTTGGAGATTCTAAATTCTTCAAGTTGACAGCGCCATATGGCGAGGAGTCCAGACAATTGAAGCACTTGACCATTTGACCAGTTGACCCACGGCCGAGGGTTGTGGGCGAAGTGTGTGGGGGAGGGGGGCATGGCAGTCGGTTTGGGGGCGCCTCCTAATGCGGCAAATGGCATGCAAATTGCGAATTATTAAATAAAAAACTCGCTGGAATTGGAAAAATGTAAATGGAATGCTCTCGAAATGCTAATACGAGGACCGTAAACGGGGCCTTTAGCAGCGATGACAGCATAGGGGCGGAGGTTCGAGGGGGCGGGGCAGCAGTGTGTCCACACACACACACACAAATAATATACATATTCGCATATAAGTGACCAAATTAGATTATCTTCCAAGACATTAAGCAACGGCAGCGGCAGCGGCAGCGGCAAAGCGACAATAATAAGAAAACATTAAATGCTGATCACAAAGCGAGGCGACAACAACAACTGTCACAATAAAAGGATTTGGCGAGCGGGCACCAAAAAGGATTCAGCTTTGACTTGCAACCCCAGGCACGCACTCGCCCCCTCTCTCTCTCTCCCACTCTCTCTCTCTCTGTCGCTCTGTTGGGCTGTCGAGTCGCAGAAGAAGTCATCATTTTTCTGGTCCATCAAATCGTTTAGTTCTGCTATTAGTCATGTGCGACGACGGGACAACGAGACCAAAGAGCGACAGATGGAGAGGGATGCGGACGAGGACGAGGATGCGGACGGGGACGAGGGATGGAGATGCGGACGAGGACGAGGACGAGGGGTGGCCACTAAACTGAAATCGACGAGGCGACGACGCTGGCTGAAGTGGCTCGACGACGACCACTGCGAAAGCGCTGCAGAATGAAAATTTATAATAAAAAGCAAAATATGCAAAATAGGTTGGCATGCCAAAAAGAAGGGCAAGGCGAAAGGCGAAAGGGGGAAGCTGCGAACCAGAGGCGTAGAGGGGGGGGGAGGCGAAGGGGCTGCAGCAATGTGGCGACATTTTTGCTGAAATTCTTTTTGGCACGGCCCAAAGACAGCTCCTCAACCTCCCCCCCCAGCAAACTCTCTCGGAGATTGAACAAATCGCAACAAAATCAGAGGGAAGTGGGAATCGGGAATCGGGAAGGGAGAAGGGAGACGGAACGAAGACAAAGTGAGTTGGCTTTTGATTGTGTCAGCTGCTGGTCGGAAAGGTGCCTTGAAGCATTTGGCAATTGTAGCTCGACTCTTCCTTCTCTTTCTCTTTCTCCGCTCCCTCTCTCTCGCTCTCTCTCTCAGATATATGCAACTGACAACTTGGCTCATAAATCGGGGCGTATGAGAAATTGGCAGCACCAGAAAGTGCCAGGCGAGCCACTCAGTGCGGCCCACTAAATTTAGTGGCTAGCAGAAGCATTGCCAATGGGGCAGACAGAGACAGAGAGAGAGAGGGAGAGAGACGACAGGACAACAGGAAAGTTTGAGGATTGTAGATCGAGTTGTTCTCTAACATCTAAAAACTTAAATACGATTGATATGCATACAAATTAATAACGACTATGCGTATTTCTTTTGAATAATGACTTATAATTGAGATAGATAATGATTTTCAAAATATATTTTTTGATATATTTTGAGTTTTTGTAGCATTCCCTTTTTTTTTTGATACGTAATTTGTTGTTGCTGTACTGTTCAAACATCTAAAATATTAAAATGTTTAAATAATAATTGATTCATATTTGCAGTATTTATTTATTTTATTTAAATTAGTTAGTTATAATTAAAATTATTGACTAACTTAGATTCTAGCACTGGCTGCTAAGGCCTTCGGCTTATTTGCAGTATTTGATTTCAAGTTATTATTAAATTTAATTTGTTCAGTGTCGACTGTTTAAAGTCGACTAAAAGAATAAAGCAAAAAGTTAATAAAAAGTCGTCTCAAAAACAGTATATTGGAACACAAAAATCAAATCAAAATAATGATCATTTGTGAGACATATGTATTCAATTTAATAAAGTTAAGTTTATAACGATTTCTGTTTATGATCAAATCAAAATGAATTGAATCAATTATGCCTTGCTCTAAACTTCAGACTCTTTACTGTTATGATATTGGTTTATTATCGAAGCAACCATTCTGCGCAAATATAGTATATTATTTTGTGATGATGTGTTTTATTTCCCATAAATATCAATATCTGAAATATTGTTCAAGTCTCTGCTGTATTTCAGAGAATTCTGAGGCTTTTATCATTTTGTTCCATGACTTTCATTGCGATCGCTTATCGAGTGCAGAAGTAATTCAATTTGTATCACAAATAATTCCGCATTCACTTGATAGTTAATTGTTCGGTTTGTTCAAGGGCACTTCTCGGTATCGGGGTCTGTGGATCGAGCGTCGAGCATCGAGGGAGGCTGCAGGATGCGATTACCACTTGGACTCAATGCTGCCTGGCCTGGGCTCTGATTGCGGTCGAGGCTGAGCTGCTCAGCTCAGGTGGCAAGAGCGGAGCTGCAGCTAAATTAATTTGCACACGCGTTGCATGCGTCTCAATGCCGAGGGCAACACGAGTTGCACTCGAGAGCTTTGGTCGCAGGCGTTGCAGGTGGCAACAACTGCCGCACACAATGCCCCAACCTCTGCCCCCAACCTCTGTCTTCGTCTCCGTCTCTGCCTTAAGTTGAGTCCGGGCTGCGAAATCAAATTAATCCGGTTTGTTATTTCATCATGCAACGTCAACGTCATCATCATCAGTTGCAACAACAGACAAAAGCCGGCAGCAGCAGCAGCAATAATAAATAGAGCGAGCGAGCGAGACAGAGACAGAGACAGAGAGAGAGAGATGTCATGTAAACAAACGTCTGCCAAAGGAGCGGAAAATTTCATTAACAAGGCACACAAGCAGCATGCAACAGCAGCAGCTTGCATCAGCAACAACAGCAACCCAATTGCCACTGTTGCAGGGCCGCCCAGCAGCAGCAGCAACATCGACAGCAGCAACATCGACAGCAGCTGCCTATCTCCTCTCTGCCCCTCCCCTGCTCCCCTGCCCCGACAACACTTCGAGCACTGATAATTTAATCAACTCTCATTGAATTATATCATTTTGCAATTTGGCCACGCTGCCTGTGCGGCATTCAACAGCCTCTTCCCCTCCCCCCCTCTTCTCTGACCCCCCCCCCCCCACATCTGTCCCTCGCCTGTGCAATTTCAACTCTCATTATGATGGCTGCAACGAGCTGCTGTCGGAGCTGTCGCTTCGCTGGCGTCCATTTTGAGTGCGGAAATCAAAATAGGAAATGCCATAAATTCGCCAAAGCGGAAGCCTCGCTGACAAGCCTCAAACCCAGCCACACACACACACACACACACACACACACACACACCACATACACACACACACACACACAGACACACAGAGAGACTTCCTCGTCGCCTCTCGTGAGCAATCCAATCGCAGCTATTTGATTTATTGTTTCAACACGAACCTTAATATCCCTGTCATTGTTTTACTTTCCCTCTCTGATTATCGAAAATTTGTGCAATTTTTTATTAGTTTTGTTGTGTTTTAGTTTTATTTGTAATTCTGGCAAACAACGATATCTATGGAAATTCGTATTTGGCAACTTTTTTGCTGCCAGTTGAAATTTGAGCACGAAGAACTTTTATTTAAATCAAATGCATTTCGAATACAATTCGTTTTGGGCAGCTTGCATTTAAGGTTAATGCTTTAAACAATCATTGAATCGAACAAATTATTGGGCCAAAATCAGAGTAGTAGTTACAACAGTTTTATAGAATATGTATATATTATTTTTGGGAACAGTTTTCTTAAATGATGTCTGCCATTTATTTTATAAAATTTATGCAAGACTCAATATTGAAGCTAACGAATCTATTGATCTAAAATGAATTTTAGCTTTTCCTTCTTATTTTGAAAATATAAAATCTGCACTTAAATTGGCCAACATGAATTTCATATATATTGAGAATATATGAAATCATTTTTGTTCTCTGGATAGTTTCTGCCATAATTAGACCGCATAAAAGTTGAGTTCAGTGGATAAACCTTTTAACCAATGAGCGCTCTAACTGTTGACCTTTTTTGGCCATTGAATTGAGCAGTTATTGTTCGAGTCGGAGATGAGGCCAAGTTCCTTGAGTCGCATTGTTGACCACTTTAATATAGATAACAGCTTTGGCAATCATTCGCTAAATGATTGCTCGACCCCCTTTCGCCCTGCCCCGCCCCTGCCCCCTGCCCCGCGGTCTGTGGCCAGCATCACGACGTCAATTTGCTGATTGAAAATTTATTATTATTGAGCTTGGGTCGCTTTTATGGGCCGAAACGTATCGCATCGAGAGACGCGCCCCTTTTGGCCAGCTCCAGGCTGCATGTCTGGCGTCTGGTGTCCGGTCTCCAAGTGGTTGTCTTGGCTGCGCTTCACTGCCCACTGCCCACTGCCCACTGGCCACTGGCCACGCCCCTTCGACATGGTCCAGCCGACTGCGAATGCATTTGATTTATTGAACTATGAAATTGCTGGCCAGCCATTGAACGACGATGAAATCATCGACGACGCTCTCCAGCCCATCGCAATCTTTGAGTTGGGATTGCGAATCTCCCGAAATGGATTTCCCTGCCCACTAATTCACCCGATTAATTCAGCCATTAGCCAACACCCATATGTCTCGACAGCTGCAGCTCATTTGGCCAAGTGCGAATTGCAAATCTGATCGTCAAGCAGCGAAAGCCTAAAGCGACTAAAAGATCAGCTTACCTTTAAAAGGCAGCTTTAACAAGTTCACAATCGAATGCATTTTACATTTGTAATATTATATTTTAATATTATTAATGGTTTAGGAAATTTGTATCAAAATCCATTTATTTGTAAGTATTGGTAAATTTCTAGCTTTATTTGTAAAATAATAAATAAATTTCTCAACATTTTCTATAGTACGATTAATGTACATTTTCAACCTAAGGATATTTTTTAATTTAAAATGGAAGCAACATATTTTTTAATCTTGTTTAGAGTCGACTACGAACAGTTGAGATTGAAAAAATGACTGCTATAAAAAAGCTTTAAAATATCGATGAATTTTAAGTGATGATATGAATCAATTGTAAATTTTTCCCTTTGCTGTCAGAGTTCGTTAACTATCTTCTTAATGAACTTGAGCTTTAAGACCTCACATTTGTGAATCGAGCCACCGATGAGATTCCATTACCACTCGAGGGCTGTGGTCAAGTTCAAAAGGTGCTCAGGGAGATGCGAGAAGGAAAATGGGAAATGGGAAGTGGAAAACGGGAAATCAATTTTCGCACATTCGCATGGGCGGCTGCACTTGGACAAAGGTCAGCTTTGACTGCCTGCGGTGGCTCAAACTGTCGGCCATAATTAAAATATTGGTAACCAATCAAAGATTTTCAATGGGGCAGCCGCAGTTGCCGTTGCCGTTGCTGTTGCCGTTGCTGTGGCGAGAACGTTGAGGAGAACTGGGCATTCCTGGAGGGGAAGCAGGAGGCAGGAGGCAGGCGGCAGGAGGGGGGAGGCTACAAATATTTGCGCACTCGTGCTGCAAAATTGCGCAAATTGCATGCAGCATGCAGCATGCAGCAACGTGGCAGGCAGCAGGCAGCAGGCAGCAGAGGCCTTTCAGGTGACATGTGCTGTGCATCGCAGCGCATTCGATTGCATACGACGCGCCTCTCTCCTCTCTCTCTCTCTCTCTCTCTCTGTCCCCCTCTCTCTGTCTCTCTCTCTGTTGGATTTGGCCTGGCTTTCAGCTTGTGCGGCATGCGGCCTTTATTGGTTTACTTCATCAACTCGACAGGCAGCTGGTGAGTCAGTCATTCAGTTCGTCTGTCCGTCTGTCCGTCCGTCCGTCTGTCTGTCTGTCCGTCTGTCCGTCAGTCATTGCGTCTGGCAACCATTTGAGGCGTGTGGAAATTTCATAACGACAAATACGACGCACTCTCTCCTTCTCCCTTTCGCCCCTTTCCCCACCCCAGCTTCCTCTTTGTGCCCCTCCTTGGGCCACCTCCGCTTTATATGCGCAATATTCAATTGACATTCAGGCAAAGCATTTCGCGGCATTTTTTCCATATACGACAATTCCTGCCCCCCCCTGAAACTGAAACTTTCCCCCCTCGGCTGCTCAGTCGCAACTTCCATTTTAACTTTCATATGAGTTTAACGGTCGCGTACTTTTTTGCGCTGTTGTTTTTTATGCGCTTTGAAACGGTATAATGGTTTTGTCACGGCTTTTGTAGGGCCCTCGCTGCCTCATACGACTACTTTGTGCTACTCCAAACTATGCGAAGTTAGCCGCTCTATGGCTGACAACTTTGTGCAAATCACTTTTCCAAGGTTGCTTCCATATTCGACAGAGTTTGTTATAGATATAACAAATAGAATATATATGTCTCTTTTTAAGATCAAAGTAATGAATTTTCTAATTACATTATAATGAATATGGCGTAAAAAGTTTAGGGATGACATAAAGTTTTAAATTGTTCTTCAAATCATTTAAATTGAATTCAGCTACTAGAATTCTTGAAGTCATTTTATTTTCTATATCTAGAGATAAAACTGAATTCCTTACCTTGTTCTTGAGTTATTTTAACTATATTCAGGGAGCTAAATTTATAATTTGCTACCTTACTTTTTGAATTAAATTCAACTGATGAAATTCACAATATATTGTAACTAAATAAAACATATGATTTTCGATATCTATCGAAAGCTCATGAAATGTTTCAAAAATGGAAGATTAATTTAGATTATTCAAATGTTATTTCCAGAATTATTACTACTATTATGCTCTACTCTCTTTCAGGGTATTTAGCATTCTTCTGCGCTTTCTTTGTTTTTCTTTTCGGGTTCTTTCAGCTCTGTGATTACAAAATATGAATGCAAAAATTGTCTGGCCGCGTTTATTGCACAATTTTTCATGTAGATTTCAGTTTTTTTTCGCGTTTTCAATTTGTTTTTTGCAGTTGAGTTTAGTTTACGCAAAACGGAACAAAAGACTTGAGTCGAGTCGAGTCGAGTCGAGTCATGAGATGGCTCACATAATGCTATATGGACTATGGTAATTGACTAACCGACTGATCGGCTGATCGGCTGACTGACTAACCGGCTATAGCCGCCTCTGACTAACGACCTTTGGCTGGTGGCTGGCATTGAGTCGTTGTTGCTGTTATTTACGATTGAAGTGGTATTTGTAAATGCGACATGATTAATCGACGATGCGATTTTCTTTCTAATTGCGACCGCCTCAAGGGTGGCGGCGACGCAACACGCACGACGCCCCAGGGATGGAACGCGGCGAGGGACGGGGCAGCAACTTCGCGGCAACTTCGCGAGACCTCAAGGGGCAGCAGCGGCAAATGAGCCTTTAGTATCACGCTAAGTAATTTAATTTACAATTGCAATTGCTATTGTTGTTGTTGTTGTTGACTGACAGCGATTAGATCATTTCGAACCTTGACATAATGGGCATTATTATTACAGCGAGCAGATGCCACTTGACCACTTTGTCGGTTGCAGTTGCAGTTGCAGTTGCAGCTTCTAGAATGCCTCTTGATCGACTTGATTAACCCTGCTTTGAGCTTTGTTTCAATAGCCAAATCCTCTGACAGGTTTAGCATAAACACATCGCAATTCGTAGTAATTAAATCTGAGAGTGTCGAATGTTTAATTGCACAATTGGCCCAAATATCGAAGTGCCTCTCTGAGCTGCAGCTATAATATTACTTTTCATTGAAACACAAAAGGTTGGGCACCCATCTCTAATATTATTAGATCAACATTATTCTTGAGTTCGATTTAATATTACCAGTCTGATAAGCAGGCGTAAATTCATATTGTCCCACTAGTTGATTTAAGGCAATTATGCATTTATATATATGACATGACTGCATCATTGTGCGAATGACCATTTAAAATTGCCACATCGATTTGACTTTTCAATTTCAATCTTCAATTTTAAATATTTTAAAATTCACTAGTATGTGGATTAATATTACATTGTAAAAGTAGACGCAAATAATTCAACTTCTACTTGAACTTGCATTTTAATGTGTTTCAAGAAATGAATTTAAGGAATATATTTTCAGGTGTGCTCTGCAGTAATGTTTAATATGTAATGTAATATTAAAGCCATTACTTAATATACAATATAGAAAATAATTCTGTCGATTACTAAAGTCACGTTTAAAGTTTTGACATTTATTTTAATGCATTGATTGAAGTGCATCCCTAATTAATGAATATTTAACAATGATATCCCAGAAACTTGTTCTCTTTCGGGTCGAATCTGAAACTTAGTTCGACAAACTCTCGATTAGCGAACTGACTTCAAGTTGATTTTCTAATCAATTCAATTCTATTGTAGTTCCATCTTATCTTATCCATTTGTGATTGTGATTTCTCTCTCTGTTGTCTGCAAAACATTTTCCAATTAATCTGCCACAATTTGTGAATTAATTGTAAATTATTATGAGCAGAAACTGCAGCTGGCAATGAAGTATTCCAGGTGACTTTGGTGCGCAATCTTTGCCCTCGTTGCTCGTCACCAATTGGCACTAAGGACTAAGGATTAAGGACTAAGGACTAAGGACATCGGCAGCGTTTGGCTTTGCGGGCCACATCCTCGAGCAGCGGGCGGCCAAGGCGCCAATTGTCATTAGCAAAGCCTTCGGCAGGATTCAGATACAGATTGAAATTGGGATTTCGTTGGTTTCTCCGGTTTCGCTCTTGAGTAGTTGGCAACAACAACAAACAAACAAATTGGCAAGTGCAGTGAGGAGAGAGAGAGAGCGTCGTTGTTGTGGCGCGTGTGCGCCCAGCAGGTTGCAAGTGTGGCAAGTGTGGCAAGTGTTGTGAGAACTGTTGCAATTTGTTTTGCCTGCCCTGCCCCGTGAATCACGCTCTGCAAAGGGTTGCTCGCAGGACTCGCTGCTGCTCATCCCCTTTTTGTGTGCGGACATTAGTTTGTGTTTGTTTATGATTAACGTGCGCTAATTTCATTCATTTCGCACTCGTCGCCGCTCTCGCGGGATCGCGCACACTTCTGCTTATTGGATTTGGATTTGGATGCACGAGTGGCAGGGAAGGGGCAGGCAGGGCAACTCGAGGGTTGTCTTCAGTGTCTGTCGTTTGTTTGCGTTTCACACGAGCGCTGCTGCCAAACCGCAAATACCCTGGACAGCATCTCTCCCCCCCCCCCTCTCTGCTCTCTCCTCTCTGCTCTTGTGGTCGCTGATTGGAGTTGACTTCGAGGTGTCAAAATACGAGCGTCGTTCGACCTTCTGCCAAATTATTCGATTATTAGACCTCCCTCACCTCCCTTCTCCCCCTCCTCCATCCCCTTGAGCTGCGCGTATTTGGGGCAACTAATAATCTTATTAGAATTAATGAAGGAATTTCCAATTTGAACAGACAGGCGCCAAGCCACGGCAAAGAGGCGAGCCTTGGCCAGCGAAAGCGATTTAATGTTAATAAGTTCTAAATGCCAATAATGCCAAGTGCCCCTCCTCTTCCCCTCCCCTGTCCCTTTGCCATTCCCTACTGCGGTCTTAGGCAAAATAGAAATTCCTGAACGGACGTGCGGCAATGGCGAAAGCGAATCGAGTTTGCCCAGCAGCTGACACAGATTGTGATGAGGATGTTGTGCCACAGGACGAGTTGAAGGATGCGGAGCACACACAATGTGAGCGAACAAGCCAGACAGAGACAGACACAAACAGCAAGCGAAAGACAGAGATAGAGACAGAGGCAGGTTTAAGGATCTAGCTTAAGGAGCTGCAAATTCATGAAGCTCAAAGGCTTAGTTGAAACTCTTTAAAATAGTTAAGCAAGAATTATTTTAGGGAAATTGGATTAACATATGATTGGAAATGTTGATAAAAATGTTATATAAAAATGCTAAATGTGAGTGAATAATTTATAATAATCAACTATAGTAATCAATGAGTAATAAAATAGAAAAATATTTCTGTATTCCAAAAAAGTATTTCCTTTCCACATTAAAAATCATTGGCTAAACTCTGTACAAATTAAATGATGTCGCAAACTTTAAATGAAGTGAAAATCCAGCACAAATAAATACAATACAATATACATAAATATTAATATTTGTTTATAGTAGAAATTGCAGAATCTATTGGCGATATTTGCAAAACAAAAGTTGCCAGTCTCGAAAACACATCTTTGCATTTATTTGTGTTTAGCGGGGTTTCAATTTAATTGGAGAATCAACATTGCATTAAAATGTACTGCAATTAATATAAATCTGATTTATATTTGTTAAATAGATATTAACATTTAAACGTAGAAACGCAATCTGCAGGAATGTTGAATGCTTGGCAGCTCTTTCGAATGCCATTTTTCGCACTCACGAGCCATTCACGCGACACTCGTGAATAGCATTCGCATAGCATGTGAGTCAACAAGTGATTTTTAAATGCTTGTCGTAAATGCTGAGAACTCAACAGAGAGAGAGAGAGAGAGATGGAGAGAGGTGCAGAAGTCAATGGGTCTGGGTTTAATATCGAGAATTATTGTCAACGTCATCATCACGACGACGACGATGATGACGATGATGACGATTATGAGTGTGTGCAGCGTGATTATCATTATCGGCGCGTTCAATGGCCGATTGACCCAAACAATCGAAAGATACAGCTGCAGGTGCGTGTCATTGACAGCAGCAACGAACAACGAACAACGACAACAACGACAACGACAACAACGACAACACGGTGTGTCACTGCGTTGTCATCATCATTTTCATTGATGGCAAACCAATCATTTTTCAATTATATTCACCGCTGGATACAAATTGTCTGATTTGCGTCTGCGTCTCTGTCTCTGTCTGTGTGTCTGTGTGTGTGTGTGTGTGTTGCTCGTGGCAGGCGCCATGCCCCATTCTGGCTTGCCTTGCCCCGCCACGCCCACCCGCCCAGCCGTCGATTGTCAGCTTAACAGACGAACAGAAATCTTCTTTCGCCTTGCAGCCGCCTTCTCCACTTGGCCAATTCTTTTTACCATTTTCGGGCAACTCGAAACTGCGGCCATGTGGCCAAGGACAACAGCTTTGCAACAGGCGATTAAGTTAAATATAACTGTAACAGACACTATATAAATAAATAGTATTTGCTCCGGCAGTCC
Organism: Drosophila formosana; assembly: GCA_035045625.1. Classification (NCBI taxonomy): domain Eukaryota; kingdom Metazoa; phylum Arthropoda; class Insecta; order Diptera; family Drosophilidae; genus Drosophila; species Drosophila formosana. Next base: position 1,410,765 of record JAWNOW010000688.1, on the reverse strand, counting down.
AAACTGTTGCCCATAAAAAATAAAAAAATATGATGATAACAGTCTCAACGCTAAAGATTCGCCACAGCCAACAGAAAATTATTGTATTTAAAATTAAATATAGAATGTATTATATATGCAAATTGAATTACAAAAATATGCGGAAAACTGTTTACATAATATTAAGTGAAATATTGTATGAACTAAATATTTAAATACAAGATTTTTTCAAATGTATTTTAATATGACAAAAATATAAGGAATTTTGTATCATTTGCCACAGCCAATGGAAAATTATTGTATTTAAAATGAAATACAGAATGTATTATGCATAATATTAAGTGAATTATTGTATGAACTAAATATTTAAATACAAGATTTTTTCAAATGTATTTTAATAAAAAAAAAACATGAGGAATTTTGTATCATTTGCCACAGCCAATAGAAAATTATTGTATTGAAAATTAAATATAGAATGTATTATGCATAATATTAAGTGAAATATTGTATGAACTAAATATTTAAATACAAGGAATTTTGTATAGATAATACAAGTTAATATATTGAATGCAATATATAATATATTCAACTGTATTATCGAGCAAAAAGTCTTAGAAATTGCATCACAATTTATTAATTGATTTCCAATTGCGCTGAAGTAAACATATTTACGATCTTCTTGATCTTGGATGAGCAGATAATGATAACTTCAATAAGGATTGAATAGATGTGATCACATTTATAGAACATTTGGAATTCGTTGCATGCAGCGAGTTGTTGTCGCTGTTGCTGCAGTTGCGAACGAGAGTGTTTGGCTTTTCGCAAACCAATTGAGGTGTCAAACGCAGTCTGACGACGCCGCGTGGCGCCACGCCTCCGAGTTGCAACAGTTGCCAAAGTGCACAACTTGTGGCAACTTGGCGAATGCCTCTGCTCCTGGGCCTTGGGGTCTGTCGCATGCTGTGACCATTATTAAACCATAATTCGTTGACAATTCTTCAATTACTGCGGCAGGTAAACGGGTCCGCAGAAGAGCTCATTGACAAGGCTCATTGCGCCACAAAGAGGCGAGAGGGGAGAGGCGAGAGGCGAGAGGTTGCACCACCAGACCACCAGACCACCAGAGGAAACCAGCAAACAACCACTCAACAATCCTCCAGTTCCCAGTTCCCAGTTCCCATTCCATCCCTTCGCCTGGCAATGAATGTTTTCTAATCTATAAAATTAATTTTGTCAAAATCTCGTTGTCGACGAGTGTTTTGTTTGTTTCGCTGTCGCTGTCGCAGTCGCTGCCACGCCCCCCGCACCAGCCTGTCTAAAGTGACACAACTAGATAGCTCGAGGATGGCGGAGGGGGTCGGAGGAAGGGTGGGGCAAGTGCAGCTCCCTGGGGAACAGCCTCTCGGCTCGGGGGGAATTGTAAAATATATTTTACGCTGTAAATTTTGCGCTGCTTTTGTGCTGCGTGGGAGGGGGGAGGGGGGAGGGAGGGGGCTGTGATGGCTGACTGCTTTTCCATTTTCCATTTTCTTTCACTAATCATCAGCAGTTTGAAAGGCGACCGCAAGCTTCGACTTCGGCTTCGACTTCGGCTTTGCCGTTTGCTGCAAATTAGCGTGAAATGCGATTTATAATGTCAATTGTATGGACTATACCTATACATATATGTATGTATATATTGAGACTCTGGATGGATTTCACGCAGCTTGGCCATAATTGAAAAATATGCTCACAATACACACACACACACGTAGAAGCAGAAGCAGACACGCGGGAGATGAAAGTGTGGATTAGTGGCGTGTAAAGTTGTCGAATACTGGAATTTCCGAGCAGACAACTCAACAAACTCATCAATCAATGGCTCCTCCCCCTGCCCCTCCCCCCCTGGCAGCCGTCGCCGAACTGGTTTCAGCCTTGTGCCATCAATCAAAGCATGGCCAAAAAGCTTGTAAACTATTTGCTCTAATTGCATAACGAGGCCGCGCCTAATTTCCGGCTCCTTCGTCGCCGCTGTCGCAACCCTTTGCAACAACAAATGCCAAATGCTGTTTGTTATTATTATTGTTATTATTTTAACAAATGGACAAGGCAGTTTGCAGCCGGTCAGCCGGACAGGCGGAAGGAAATTCGTTAGCGAAGCAAAGAAATGGCCAACGAAAATGCTGAAAACTGCTGAATATTCACTCTGCTCATACAGAAAACAGCAAAACAGCAGACGAGGGATGGCGAACTGTGAATACTCTTTCAATTGGGCAGCAAGACTTTTGATACTAAAATGTTCATCAAATTAATATTCTCCTTTTGGAGGAAAACATTTGACTAAAACCTTATGATACAAAAATGCTGTCAAATAATTTAATTAAATTCATATTTATCCACAGATTTAGTTTCATAAAAATATGTCTCCAAGGGTGATATCTGCTACATTTACTATTTATTTATTTTCGTTATTTATGTAGGCTGAACTTATGTGCCAAACTATAATTATTTAATTTAAAGCTTCAGCTGTTCACATAGTTACCGAAAAAGATCTCAAAAGACTCTTTAATGAATCAATGAACGTCTTTAAGAACCCTGCGCTTCAGCTGCATTTATATGCAGTTGAAGTGCGTGACTTTTGAAGACCTCCCCAAAAGTGTAGGGCATCATAATGATGTGTATAATAACGACGTTGATGTTGATGTTGATATTGTTGATGGGCCAAAAGGGCTTGGCTGTCTAAGCTTGGCACTGCTGTCAGTCCGTCAGTCTGTCCGTCCGTCAGTCCGTCAGCTTTTTGTGCCCTTAACAAGTAAAAGTGAGTTTATTACGTTTTTGCAATTTTTGAAAGTGCATCTTGTGCAATTGTTTCCCTTGATTTAATCACGCCTCTGCTCATTAATGTCTCCTTAAAATTCGCCTTGATATCCAAGCTGATTTTGTCTTGAAAATGGGACAGGACTAAACAAAATTGTCCTTCCCAGAACAGGCTGAGAATGAACGAATTAATTTACATTGAACAAACAAATAATTTTATTTTATTAAATACGCTCTCAATTAAAGCAATTTCTTTGTAAATGTTTGCGGAAATTTTTAGCCATGAACATTTTTACTGATCGAACAATTTTCATAAAAAAAAACCTAATTTTATTGAAAACAATTCTATAGTAATAATAATAATTGTTAATAATAATAATAATGCGCTTTACAGTTTTCACAAAAATAACTTCGAAAAGGTTTCCATTTAGATATTTGATTGAGATTCAATTCAATTAAGTTTCTGAATATCGATGTTTACGTTAACGGCTTAATGGACAATTATGATGATGAGTTCGTAGATAGAGAGCTGAGAACGAGGCTTTATGGAAGTCGGAGCTATAAATGGTTGCTCAATCGACGGCCTTATAAGGCGGACTCGACGGTGCATTCAACTTGTGGCAACTCGAGTGGCGGGCAGCACAAATCGATGGAGTGTCAACGAGACAGCGAATCAGACGAGCAACTCCCCCTTCGAGTTCCCCAGAGCCACGATCGTTAGAGAGAGAGACGGGAGAGGGGAGAGAGAGAGACAGACAACCTGTGGTTCAGTGACTTTGTGACTGAGTCACAATAGATTAGCGAGCAGTCACCGAACAATTGTGAATTGCTTCAGCTGATAAGTCTAATTTGGCAAACGAAATTCGGGTTAATTTGCAGAAACCTTTCACTTTTCACGGCTTTTCAGCCAGACAGTCGCAAGGGAGGCGAGGGGAGAGAGAGGGGATCGGGGAATCGGGGGAGAGGAGACTCTATACTATATAGTGTGGGGAGGCATTTCAAAATATAATTAAAAAGGTGTTATTATATTTTCACGCCTCGACGGGCGACTGGAAACTTCAGCGAGCAGCGCGAACTAGAGAAAGAGATGGAGAGAGAGAGAGAGGGAGGAAGAGAGAGGAAGAGAGAGGGAGGTAGGGACAACGGCTAAAACGTCAACGACTCCGAAACCGACGAATTATTTGCAGAATCATCAAATTAAAGGTTTGATGTTGATTTTAACAAGCTGCGCACACGGCACCTCAAGGGGCAAGGGGCAAGGGGCAAGGGGCACGCTGGACACTGTGCCAGGGCGGAGAGCAGAGGGGGGGGGGGGAAATAAAATATGGAACTGGAGTTTGAGCTGCAACTCGTGTGTGTGTGTGTGTGTGTGTGTTTTGTTGTGTGTTCGCTGCCTGCATTTCGAATGCCAAAACTGTCGAGTCATGCAGTGCCCCTCCCCCTCCGCCCCCCTTCGACATGCTGGCGATGAGCAGTCGCCGAGTGTCTGTATAATTTTCGTTCGTTCTCTCGAATTGGCTGTCATAAGTTTTGAGTAGAAAATTGGTGTGCAACACAGGCAACAACAACAGCAACAACAACAACAACAACCACAGCGAAAATCCGAGACACCAGTTGCCGTTTGTTGTTGTTGTCAAGTGTGGCAACAACAACAACAACAACAGCAACTGCAGCGAGCGAAGGTGAGAGAGAAAAAGGATTTCTTGATTGCGATAATGAGTTATACTTAATTTCCAAAGCAGATCGACCAACCAGCCGAGAGAGGAGAGACGTAGAGTGGAGAGGGAAGAGTGGAGAGGGGGACGAGAGAGGTGCGACAATTGAAACAGCAGCCACTTGAGAGCTGACGACGCATCTCGACGCACTCGAACCCACCTCGAGGGCTTCCCATCTCCATCTCCAACTCCAACTCCGAGACTTACGACTTTGCGATTTAAATAGATATGAGCTCAAAAGTAGCGCTGATCCTCTCAACTATGACGCATGACAAACACTGAGAAAGAGACAGACACAGACAGAGAGAGAAAGAGAGAGAGAGAGGGAGGAAGGGAGACGCTTCCTCTGCGCGGCTGAGTGGAGCAAAGATACGGTTTATGAAAGCAACTTGAGGGATTAACAGAGCTTTTGTCTCTGCACGAGCTGCAGAACAAAAGCAGAGAAATGCGAAAATCTGCGGAAGACAGCGGAAGGCGAGAAGAACAAAGAGAGACAGAAAGAGAGGGGGAGAGTGACAGATGGATAAATATTCAATAATTATTCACAATACTTAATATTAAAAAGTGGGGAATTTATTCAACTCTGTGAAGAGCTGCGATTTATAGGCATGACACAAAAGGAATTTATTACTATTATTTAAGTAGGTTTTTTTTACAATAAAATGATAAGAGGAAGATATTTAAAGAAGTGTCTTTTTAATAAAATGGAAATTGATACATAAAGTAGCACTGAGAAAACTATTAATTATTTGAAAAGCATTCTGGCACATTCGTATTAAACGAATTCTTCAACTTTCATTTTAGTGATTTGAATGATTTTCTTTTTTTTACATACATGCATTTAATATGTATATATTTGAGGTTGTCAAAAAGGAAAGGGTAGCGAAGATATGTATAAAAGATAATTAAATTTATTATCTTCTTAATTATAATATTGCAGATAAGCGTAACTCTACTTATGCTACTAACTAAAAATGTTCAAAAATAAAAGATAAACGCTGTATGAAATAATATTCAAATAAACGTAATTATAAATATTATAAATATAATTCGTAGGCAAATCGAAAATATCTTTGACATGGATTAAAGAGCAGACAATGGCTTCGAGCTGTCTCTAATTCAACGAATCATGCATAATTTCCTCATCACTTCAAGGAAAGCTTCTAATTTGTGGAATACTATGAGTTCTGAAAATATTTCATCGATTCTCAAGTTGTGAATATAATGAATGAAAAAATGCAATTAATTACTTTGTTGCAAGCTTCCCTTTCGACACTTTAAAGGCGAGCGGCAACATTTGGAGGCTTTGTTGATTGTGGCAACTCTGATTATGATAATGATTATGGGCATTCCATCGGCCGAGTTGTGTTTATTTATTTTTGTAGAGCAGAGCTCAACACTACAATTTTGAATTGGTTAATTGGTGGATGGTGCGAGTACTCGCACTCGCACTCATACAGGAAATCCATTCATCCAAACTGGAATGACTAATTTTTGGGTGTCCAAACACTTCTTCCAGTCACAGCTTCTTCTCACACTCGCTCCCCGAGGCCCCAATCAGATGTGTAACAATAACAACGATTTGTGAGTGTGTTGTGGGTGTTTTGGAAATTGCTTTGGTTTCGATTCGTTTCGATTCGAATGATCTGGTTGCTTTCGATTCGGGTTTCGATCAACTGATTGTCGAGTTTCCCAAGATCTCCGACGGTGATCAGCCACAGCCGGAGACGAGAGCTGAGAGCTGATAATGTTTACTGAGTAAACAAGGCGTCCTGAGTCGCCTCGTTTGATTTGTCATGCGATCGATAATTACGCTTTTCAAAATTCGATAATAGGCCTCATTCAATCGATTGCCCCCCCGATCTGCCCCTCTTCCCCCAACAACTTTGAAGGTGACCAACAAAGATGTTCGCGCTGATGATGTTGGTGGGAGAGCAGCTTGTTAGCGATTGCTCTAATTGTTCGATGAGTTTCCATCTGCTTTCGAACTGCAGCAGCAGCAACAACGACAACAACAACGACAACAACAACGACAACAACATGCGAGCAAAAGGTGTTTTCACAATCAATTATCAATGAATTCGACAAAGGAAATTCATTTGGACTGCTAAGTAGCTGACAATTAAATATGAACTAAGTTATATACTACACAATTTTGCCAACTTTAATTTATAATCGATCGAGTGATTCGATTGTGGCCTCACTTAAAAGCAATTTCTTTAATTAATAGCGATTTCGATAGGAATTCTTCATCCTCTCGACGCACACTTGACTGGCCAATGACGCAAACCCGTCGCTTCTTCCCTCCCCCCTCCCCCCTTTCCCCTTTCCTCATTCCCCGACCAGCAAGCGGATCCGCAACAGTGCGAAATCCGTTTGGGCCATCGGCTGAAGCGTCAAGTGCTTAACAAGCTACTTTCCCACTTCAAAGCACCCAAAAAAGAAAAAAATAAAAGTAGCAACAACAGTTGTTGACTGACAAAAAAACATAAACGACAACGCAGAATCGAAACAGAAAAAACTAACAAACCAAATCGCTCGAAATACTTCGAGATGATGAATTTGCCTGATGAGATCTAAATGAGTGTGCGCTCTGTGCTCATTTGGCACTAATAAGTCCACAACAATTCAGCAGGAGAAGCGTGGAGTGAGAATCGCAGAGAGGGGGGCAGAGGGCGGGCAGAGCGTGCGTGTCGAGCGCCTTTGGCGTGGGTTTCAGCTTTTCTGGATGCGCTGGAGACGCTTCCGATACCCTATATACTCAGAGAGCGCAATACTTTACTCAATTTATTGAAATACCTGAGATCACATCGTATATTTTATGTATGCTTCATTGAATGCCTAAAGCAAATATTCTGAATATTTCAGAGCAAACGCTTTATCAACGTGAAAGTTATGACAACATATGTTATTTAAATTGAAGACTTATTTTGCATACATCAGAATACTAGTTGATATGACACTTTTCGAGGCAACGTTAGCTATGGATTTAGTTAGTTAAGCGTTTTTAGCTGTGGATCGTTACTAATGTTCAATGTTTCTCTTATTTATTGAAATTTCTAATGTCACAATTATGCAGTCATATTTAAAGCAGATATACGTATAAATCAAATTTTCGGAATATTTCAGAGCGAACGCTGCAAAAAAGCGAATGGTTTGGCAGACTGTATGACTTTACAGGGTATGTCGCTGTCGAGCAGCTCAGCACTTGCGGCGAACTGCGCAAAAATCATTATCAACGTGGTCTGTTAAGCGACGGGTGAAAACAGTGGAAAACAAGGCGAAGGTCACGTTTTCGCGCCGTGGGTGGCAAATGCGAATGGAATCCCTCTCGAAATAAATAACAAACAAAAACGCAGCAAATTAATAATAAAGCAGCGCAGGGCAGCAACAAAAAAGCGACCGGACAGCCGGATAAACTTCCCCCTGGCACTCCGCGGAGCGACCAACGCCCAAACTGCCCTCGATCCCTCGACTCACGGACTCACGGATTCACGGATTCACGGATTCATGGGCCGCTAACGGTCGGATAATTGCGACAATGTTGCTGCACTTACACGTGTCATCATCGCCATCATCAGCGTCAGCGTCGTCGTGGAGAGTATCATCGTGGGCATTAGCAGCCTCATCAGCGAGTGCCAGCAACTTGTTGTTGTTGTTGTTGTTGTTGTTGTTACCCACTTGCCACTTGCCACAGCGATTGCAACCCTTGAAGTCGCCCCCTTAGTCCCAGCCCAGCCGCTAAGGGATGCGCTCGCTTCTCGGCCGCTAACCACAGTGCCACACATTGTTGCCATTGACTTTTACATGTGTTCCCAGGCCCGAAACATCAATTTAACAACCCGCATCCCGATTTCCCCCCAGCGTTGTTCTGCTGCTCTTGTTATTATTGTTTATTATAGCGCATTATCTGACTGTATTCAAATAATGCGCAGCCCTTTATTGAGGCCGCTTTGTCAGTCTATTCGAATTCCTTTTGAGTTCGCGTTTAGTTCCTTAAACTGGTGTTGAAATTCCATGAACCCGTCTTAAATCTCTGTTTTGTAAACACTTTTCAAAGGACTCCACAAAGTTGCCAAAATAAAACAGGTACTCAAGAGATTTATAAATATGTTAAACATCCGGTTCAGTCGGTATGTTGGCGTTAAAGTATTTTTATAATATAATATAATTTAAGCTCGTTGAGCTTGCCTGAAATTGCTCAAAAGCTAGTCGCAAATTTGGCTGAACAGAAGACAGGTGTTTAACTACATTTTCAGATAATGAATTAATGGAAATTAGAACCAAAGAAATGTTTTGAAGATGTAGAAATTAATGTTGTTTAAATGAAACAGGGAAACTGTCTTTTTTTGGCCATTTAATACAAATTGTTGTAAAGAAGTGAGCTATAGATTGATAAAAATATATGTATGTTAGTCAGTCAGTCACAGAGAATAAATATTCGTAAATAGATTCAAGGCATTTTAAACATTTGTTAAAATGAAAACAATTGAATCGAATTGCAAATATATTTATGGAAAATAAAGACAAGACGAATAGGAACTTCCTCAACGACAAGATTTGGACAACAGATTTAATGCGGGAATTGATTAAAGATTAGTTGGGAATTAATAGGAGTACTTTCAGTACATATATAGGCAATACTTTCAGCCCCAGTTCGAGTGTCGTTGCAGACCAATTGGAGACAAAGCCACCCACTTGCTGCTGTTGCTGCTCATGTTGCTGTTGCTGTTGCTGTTGCTGTTGCTGTTGCTGTTGTTGTCGCATTTCCGTTGCACTTTTCCGGGAATTCACAAGTATAGAAAATTAAAAACCACTTATAGCATCAGCCTGCCACGTCCCATATGGACGGTAGCGATAGCGAGAGAGAGCGAGCGAGCGAGCTGGGTCTATTAACAGCCAGGGTTGACATCCAACATCCAAAAAGAGTTGGCGTGGAGAGGGGAGGGTAGGGGAGGGGAGGGGAGGCGGAGGCGGAGGCGTGTAAGTAATACAATACGAGAGGCAGAAACACAGACGAGGCAACTACTTAAAATGCAATTATATGCATTATTTGGCTGTTGTGCGAGTATTTTTATTTTTATACAAAAATACGCAGAATATTACAAAAAACGAAACGAGAAGCGAGAGAAGAATAAAAATGGAAGACGAGGATGATGATGATGATGACGATGGCAACCGGCAAGTATTTAAATGCCCACCTCAGCTACTAATTATTACCAGGAAAAACGCTTGAAATTGACGTTTCATTTTGGTTCGGCGGGGCACGTCAACACCAACAAGTGGATCGCTCGACGAGGGGCAGAGAGTTCTTCTTCTTCTTCTTGTCGTGGCACCTCGCAACGATGAATGCGAAGGGGTGTGAGGTCCCGCAGCTGAAGCGTCGCGTCGTGATTATGCACAACCCGAGACAGAGAGAGAGAGAGAGAGAGAGTTGCGACGATCGAGCATCCACGATGGCGATGCCGATGGCGAGGCGATGTTGCAGTCCAGGGTCGAGCCACTCACTCGAGCGAAACTCTTCAGCAGATTAACGCACTCGAGAAATTATAAAAAAATAATATTTTTCTTAGAACTGATACCATTTTAAACGAATTGGTACTCGACTGCAGAGTCCACAGAGGCAGCCCTGAAAGGAATACGAGCGAACAAAAAAATGAAGAAGTCCGACCATGAAGTTGATCTCCAACTCCAACTCCAACTCCAACTCGATCTCCAACTCGATCTCGATCGGCTGAAATGCATGTGAAAAACGCAGCTGAAGTGAGAGCGAGAGAGAGAGAGAGAGGCAAGAACGATCGGTAGACGGCGTTGCGTCAAGTGGCGAGTCGACATGTCTGCCACAAGTCTGGCTGCTGGACTCCATCTCCATCTCCATCTCCGAGTTCGACTGGTCGATCGTTTCGGTTCCCAGGTTCCCATGACCACAACGCTCGCCTTGGAGGCTGCCAATCGGGCTGCAGCTACTCCAAAGAAAAAGAGAGACAAGAAAAAACCCGCGAGCTCCAATGACGCTTGCACATTTGAAGCTTCGAGCTTAAGCTGAAAATAATTCAGCTGGAAATCGGAGTTTGCAGGGCGGCCATTTGTGTGCGAGTGGCGAGTGGCGAGTGGACTGTGGAGTGTGGAGTGCATGTTCATGCCCCACGAACGCAGAGTCGCCACTTGAGTAAATTAGTTTCGTAGAACTTGTAGGCTGCGAACTCAGCTTTGGGATCGCGCATTGTTTGAATGCCCCCTGAAACTGCCACATTGAAATTAGTGTCTCTCTCTCTGCTCGATGATGGCCTAAAGAATCGCCTGCTGACAACGCCAAGCATCGCTTGTCTGCCTGAGAATGGGAATGAGAATGAGAATCAGCTCGAGAATTGTGTTTGCTCCCATGCCAATTCACAGATCATTCTGCCAATTGCAATCCAAGCTGTACCTGCCTCGAAAGCATTTGTTTGGGAACGACGAGGCAGGCAGATGAATTAGGCGTCGACTTGCAGACAGCATCAACTTGTGTTTAGCAATTTTATCGTCGTCTTGAGCAACGCGATGCAACAGAGAAATGCGAGACAGGCCAAAAAGTCAATTTATCAGGCATTTGGTAAAATAATTAGAGCTGAAAACAATACTTCATTCAATTTTGAAGAGTGAAAAACAAATAATTATGCAACTGCTTAGATTGAATAGAACCTCGAATATTCTCAGACTTGAATTTATTCGTGCCTAGTTATTTTGAAATGCAATATTATTATGCATTTCATTTGAGGTGTGCGAAGTTGCTTTTCCATTGCCACCCGCCAAAACCCAAATTAATGTAGAAAATTTCAAACCTATATTTTCCTTCAGGCGAACGAAATACAATATTACTTAAGTATAATTAATTCTGTATGGCAGTATTTCATTTGCAAACTTTACTCTCTGAAAGTCGAGCAATGGCCTAAATCGGTATTTCACATTAATTATTAATATTTTAGCTGGCACAGACAATAGCTCTTTTTAAATCATTTTCAGCTGTTTAACAATTTATATTTAATATATATATTTTTTCATCTTTGCAAAACATAAAATCAATTAACACTTTTGTTTGCATCATAAGAGTATCTGAGGAACCCAAACGAATTGCAGGGTCTTCGAAAGTCGTTGAACTCAAGCGAACTTCATGCTGCTTTTTCCTTCGCCTGTTGTGTGCGTAAAGCAGTCTATCTCGCTCGCACTCCGTTTCTATGGCCATTGTTAGCCGCAGCCAAAGCAACAAAATTCGGAGCTCGAGATGCAAATCGGAAAGTGCCGAAAAATGCCCAAAAAGCAGAAATACTCGAATACTCGAGTTGAGTTGAGTTTCGTGTGGGGCGCATGCAAATTATTCACACATAAATGTGTAATTACCCAGACACAGCACAAACACACACACACACACACACACGCATACACATAGAGAGAGAGAGAGAGCGAGAGAGAGAGCGAGAGATTCAGTTGCACAGCTGGCAAATTGGCAAAAAGTTCAGTTGGCAAAAGTTTCAGCGTTGCTTTTGTCTCTGCGTGTGAGAGTGTGTGTGCGTGTGTGTGAGTGTGTGTGTGCAAGGTGTGGGCGTGGCTCGCCTCTGCTGCTGCTGCTGCTGCTGCTGCTGGCATGGAAAATTAACAATTTTTCAATTAAAATCAATACCGAGTGCTTTTTTCGGTTGTTGAAGCCAACTGCAGGGCGGCTGGGGGGGGGGGGGGCGTGGCAGGGTGGCTGGGGTAATCTGCAGCTGCACATGATAGCTCACTGTCTGTGTGTCTGTGTGTGTGTGTGTGTTGTTGTTGTTGTTGTGCACAGTACAGGAAAATAGCTTAAGTGCCTGAAAGTATGCAACACATGCGACAAGCGGGCGTCTGCCTGTGTGTGTGTGTGTGTGTGTGTGTGTGTGTGTGTGTGTGCGTGTGCGTGTGTGTGTGTGTTTTGCTGTTGTTAGTTTTTTGGGCGCCGTCGCTGCCATCAAGTAAAATTTCTAAAGCTTTTTTGCTGGCAGAGAGCGGGTGAGAAAGACAGAAAAAGATAGAGAGGGGGAGAGAGCAACACACAGACACACAAATAGTGCCGTTATTTTGCATGACATTTGCAGGCGCTCTCGATGCGTGTGTGTCTGCGTGTGTGTGTGTGTGTGCTTTGGGGTCGTCGTCGTCGTCGTCGTCGTCGTTGCGGTCGTTTGGCCTTTAGAGTATTTTGTGGTTGTCTAACTGTTGAGCTGCCAACAGCGCGTGTGTGTGTGTGTGCGTGTGTGTGTGTGTGTGTGTGTGTGTAGCTAGTGTTGCTTACAGCCATGTGGGTGCAGAGGGCGAGAGAGGGAGAGAGGGGAAGGGGAAGGGGGCGGGGGACGTGGTGACAGTCGTTGACTATTTGCGGGCACCGCAAACAACGTTAAATGCAAATTTACGCCAAGCATCGTAGTCCATAAGCATCAAGCTGCCTCTGCGCCCCCTTCTTCTTCTTCTTCTTCGGCTTCTTCTTGCCACTTGCTGCTAAGCAACATCCCCCACCCTCCGCCCTCCGCGCCCCCCGCTGCGCTGCCGGCAACCCCCAAAACAGTTACACACAAAATGGCCGTACTTTGGCGCCATTGCCTCAGTTGCTGTTGCTGTTGTTGAATGTGGAACTGTGAATGTGAATGTGAATGTGAATGTGAATGTGAATGTGAATGTGAATGTCTATTGCCGTTATTGCCAACAGAGCGAGAGAGAGAGAGAGTGGGAGAGGGGGAGTGGGAGGGGGAGTGGGAGGGGGAGGGGGAGACACAGTGTGGCCAGAATTGAAGTGTTAGTTGTAATGCTACTAATTGGACTCGCTTTTAGCAACGCTTCACAGCACAGCTCCTACAAAAGTGCCTCTCTTTCCCTCCCCTCCCCTCCTCCCTCTCTTTCTCTCTCGCTCGCTCGCTTGCTTGCTGTGAGCTAAAGTCTATAATTGGAAAATTCTACACACTCGAAATTCAATTTGCAACTACGTCTTCAGCATGCGAGTCAAGTAAGTGCAGTATTAGCACAAGCCGCAAGAGACACAAGAGCGAAGGGGGCAGAGAGGCGTTGAGAAAAGAGAGAGAGAGAGAGAGAGACAAAGAGAGAGAGAGAGTTAAGTGGCATTGCCGCAGAGACAGCTCCAAGACGGGGGCAGTTAATAAACTTGACAATACGTTCGCAATTGTTGCAAACAGTCGATTGTCGATACTAAAATAAACCAAATATAATCAAATTGAATTCAATTTGAGCACAAATCTACCCATCGATAGGCCCAAATTTGTTGCTAACCCTAATCAAAATAGTTATCTGTATTTTTAGTAGTTTTTGATTTCGATTTGCAATTAATTCAGGCGAAAGAAATATTACTTTAAAACTTATCGATAAGCGATCGCATTCAGAAAAATGTTGATCAATTTATTAATTTCATAAAGCCTCAACATATCATAAATCAATCGACGAGAGTAAACATCTTAATTGAATTTAGTTTTTCAAAGAGTTTTCACAATACCGAATGAACTTTACTTTCCAATAAATTAATAAGTCAATATGCGGCATCTGTTTAAATCGATAAGCGATAGTATTGAGGGAAGAAAACAGAGAGATTGTAATGAGGACTTTGAGATTTGTGGAACATTGAATTAATAACAAATATTGAATTAATAATTTAACGTCCCACAAATTCGCTGATCAAGTCGTGAAACAATAGTTTTGTATTATTAGTTATTTGTGAATCTTGGCTCGATAACATCGCAGCTATCGATTGGTTTGCGGGAATTCCAGCACATTCGATTGCAGCTCGCAGTGAGTCAAGTTGCAACTTGGACTGCGTTGCAAGCCGAGTCAAGTTGGAGAGCTAAGTGCCTGGGCACTTGAGGCGGCTCCCTGCCATCAGCAGGCAGCGAGAGGCCGCAGGACGAAGGACGAAGGACGAGCCGGAGGCCCGTCCCAGTTAAAGTCGCAAGTGGCTGCCTTCGGTTGCGTTGCCGCTTCTCACGCTCTCGATGCGGGCAAAGAGGAGAGGAGAGCGGGGAGCAACCGCGCCATAATTACACATTTTTCCCCTATTTCTGTTGTTGTTCCTCCTCTGTCTCCTGTGAGGCCTTTTGCTAATCAAACACGAGCGAACGAGAGAGAGAGCGAGAGCGTGAGCTTTTTAAGGGTGGCAATTTGGCGGCGTTCAAGTTCACTCGACGCACACACTCTGTCTCCCTCTCTCTCTCTCTCTCTCTCTGTGTGCCTGTCTCGCTTTTGCGGCATTGGCAATTTGGGCTAGAACAATAACGGCCATTAAAATGCTTAATTATAAATTCGCAAACGTAGCTGATTTTTTAGGACTTTCGCTGACGACGCAAATGTTGTGGCGATGGGAAGAGAGACAGAAATACACAGAGTGAGAGCGAGAGAGAGCACTTGAGAACTGGCTGCAGTCGATGGCTTATTAGAACAGCAGCGGCTTGAGGACGCGCCAGGATGACAATGAGGAATCGGGCTGCATACAGGACGACGAGGTGTGAAAAATCAGCAGCGAGAAATCCAAACAAAGGCAAACGAGACAAAGCGGAAATGCAAATTCCATCAGGCTCAGTCCACTGTCTGTTGTTGGTTGCCGCTGGTCCTGCAGGACTCGTCTGTTTTGCCAACAGGCAACACCTCCCGAATGCCTGCGAGGCGGATGTAATTAGTTCGTTAATTCAGCAGCAGGCAGAGCCTCCGTCTCTGTTGTCTTGGGGCAGACAATGCCATATCGGGCCATATCGGATTACCATTCAGTCGCGCGCATTCGTGACTCATTCAGACAGACAATTGACAATTGAATCACTCACTCACCTGTATGCGATCCTCGGGCAACTCCGTCTTCAGCGAGAGCATCTCGCGGGCATAGACATCGGGATAATGCGCCTCCTTGAAGGCCTCCTCCAGCTTCTCCAGCTGGTAGCTGGTGAATATTGTGCGGCTGTGGCGACGCTTCTTCTTCTTCTTCTTGCTGTTCGGCCCACCAACGCCCATGCCAGCCACGCCCACGCCCACGCCAGCGCCCACGCCGAAGCCGTTCAGGCCATCCATGCCAAAGTCCTTGGCAGCCAATGAGCCTGAAACCGAAAAAAAAGCAAAACAAAACAATAAAACTAAACTGAAGAGTTGCGCTTCGATTCTTCGATTCAATTGCAGTTGCAGGACAAAGTTTCATCTCAATTGCAAAATTGTCGCAGCTTTTAATCTTCATTAACTATTATTCACTAATAAGGAAAGTAATAATTTGGGTTTTTTTTCCTTTTTCTATTTTATTTGGAAGGAATATATTTATTTGGTAGACAATGATAATAATATAATAATTATTTGTTCATAGTATCAATATTTGTTTGATTGTTTTTCTATTTTATCTTAATTAGTAGAAGATTCATTTATTAGTACAAAATTATAAGTGATTTGTTTTCCTCTTTTCATATGCTATTTTTGTTGGTACGATTTTATTGTTGCCTTTTCGGTCCCAATATCATAACCGCTTTTGTGGCACATAGTATTCATAATCAATGATAATAATTTAATAATTATTTGTTCATAGTATCAATATTTGTTTGATTGGTTGTCTATTTTATCTTGATAAGTAGAAGATTCATTTTTTAGTAGAAAATTATAAGTGATTTGTTTTCCTCTTTTCATATGCTATTTAGTATTAAACACATTTGTTGGTATGATTTTATTATTGCCTTTTCAGTCCCCGCTTTTGTGGCACATAGTATTCATTTCGCAATTAAGATTTTATCGCAAAAATGTGTCATATTTAGATGGTTAAATGTGGTTGTCCCAATTCATAATGTGATAAACATTACGTTTCCTAAATAAGTATTTAAAAACATCAGAATACCAAATCACGTAGATTTGTGCAGTAGTTAAATTAATGTTTGCGATAGTTCAGAGTAATTAAAGTGTTCTGCAGATACATGCAATAATATTAGAAGTTTCTTTGAATTGAAATAATATTAAAAATGCAATGCTATTTGTATTTTTTACAGTTGAACAGCACTTTCAAGTCTAGTTTCTAGTGTTTGCAACTGAACATTTTCAAATTGTATTTAAATGCAATCAAATTGAATTTAAATTGTAACCCATAGTTGCAGGTAAGTTATAATTGTTGTAAACGCACTTCTGTGTTGTTTATTATCACTTTTATATATAGAGAGTCTCTCAGACCTGATTCGGCTATCAATCAACTCTGGCGACTGACGACTGACGCATTCCTTTGAGTCACTTCAGCACTTCCTTGTCAAAATTAGTTCACAGCATTTGAGGAGGTTGCTCCCATGACCTAGCTAAGGAATAAAGGGACTATCGCCAACCTCGATGCCGATTCCAAGGCATCCCGAGCTGGATTCCAATCTTAGGAACGGCGCTGAAGCGCGACTTTAAGTGGTTTTTGGTTTCTTTATTGTTTTAATGCTTGTTGGCTGGCAGTTCTTTTGTTGCTTCGCTGGTAGTCTGTGTTGTTTTAATATTTAATAATTGTATCTAGTTTCCCACTTCCTCTGCACAACTCCACTTGACATTGCCATGACCTGCCGCATTCAAATTGGGGGAGAGAAAGTGAAAGTGGCGGACAAGTTGCGAGGATGACGACGACGATGACGACGATGATGACGATGAGCGTTGACAGACTTTGTCTTTAAGTTGTCGTCGAAGTTGGAGTTGGAGTTGCAGTTGGAGTTTGTGTGGAGGGGAATTGTGGACGCTTCGAGGAGGATGATCTCGTGATGCCGCTGATCAACGTTGCCAAATCGCTGCAGCGCTCGATTGAAGATGCCTTTCAATGGCAAATCGACGATTGAAGCACCCGGAAAACAGCGCAGAGTGCAAGGGGGGAAGGGCAGAGGAAAAGTGCCTGGCAGCCACTCAACATCACAGTTTTCCCTTTGGGAAAGTACAACAACAACATTCGCATTGAAATTCGATATGAAAAATTAAGTAGAAGTTGTTGTTGTCGCTGTCGAGTTGTTCAAGTGAATTGCTGACGCGGATCCTTCTCAACTCGACTCTTGTCGTCGTTGTTGTTGCTGGTGTTTTCTTTGAGCGAGGGGCAATTTCCAGTTGCAGAGGGAAAACGTGCGCATTTTCCACAAAATGTGCGTGAAAAACAAGCAACGCATTTGTGGAGTGGAAATTCGTTTGTAATCAATGCGATTTTCGGCATCTTGAGTTACTTGCGAAGGCAATTTTCCAATGAAAATATTGATATCGATATCGATAGTTCCGAAAAATGCGAAATCAATTCAAATAGGCACAGCTCAATTGAATCATCTAATTCGGTATCAGTTTCCCACATTACCCATAATTATTGCACTAATTTAATAAGCAATTAGTAATACTTTCACATAGTTTGGGGGGTTGCATTACTTGGTTTTGTTTTATGGTTAATGGAATGTAAACTATTCTTTTTTCTGATGAGAATCTTGTCTCGGTAAACGATGAACTGAAATTCCAAAGAAAAGAAGACTCAAAAGTGAAAGTGCTTGTGTGAAATTGATTAATTATTGTATTCAATTTATGAAGCTACTAATTATTACGATGAAGTCTATTTCGTTCTGTTGCCTATGTAAGTGTGACACAGGATAAGGGTTCGAGGAGAATTCACCTTTTCAGGTATTTAGTTTTCCAGAGTTTATACATAATCAAATAAAAATACAAAATGAAATAACTAAATAAATATTCTTGGCTCAAGCTCAGCTTAAATTAAAAACTTTTTCAACAGCCGCATTTAAATAATTGTTGTTACAATGTTGTGAGCCAGAGCAACAAATTCCTTCGAATAACTTTACACGCCTTTTGTTTGGCAATAATTAATGCGAGTTGTTGTTAAGTAAGTTGCTTTTACTACCGTTATTGATTGGTTCTGCGCGTTGCTAATCAGCACTGCTGTGTGTGTGTGTGTGTGTGTGTGTGTGTGTGTGTGTGTTGGATAAATCTAATTAAATAATTGAGAGCGATGAGCAAATGTGCGAAATTAGTTAATTCGGTGCGCACAAAAGTAGGCAACATAAATTTAGCTTTTTGTGTGTTTACACTTGGTCCGCATACTTTTAATGAGCTCACGCACACACACGCACACACACATACAGTACACACACATACACACACTCACACATATGCGGCAACACGCAACGCAGCTTTATTATTGAAAGTTTGCGCTGGCAGATGAAAGTCAACGCGCCCAAAGCCAACATCGACACACACACACACACACACACACGCGCATTTAGAGCATGCCAGCATGCGCTCTGTTGCCGTCCTGCTCGCACACACGCACATGCATCACAACATATTAGCAATTAAAATTTTCTTAGTTAATTACTTTAAGCAGACGACGTCGACACGAAAATTCCACAGCGAAAAATGTCGCAGCAAATGAAAGGCGACAAAGAGCCAAGCCAAGCACAAGGCGGAGAGGAGAGCGAAGAGGAGAACAGAAGGAGAGCGAAGAGGAAGAGGGAGACGGGATGTTGTGCCAGTTCCTTGCGCTGTCGTTGCCAAGTGAATTTTATGAAATTTATGCGCATTTCACTAGAAAATTTAATTAGGAAATCTAATTTGCTCAAAAGCGCATAAAAAATGTCGCGACGAGAGCAGCGAGCGAGCGAGCAGCGGGCGCCCAACGTGCGCCCCCCCCCCCCGCTCCACACAGCCATTGGGCGCCATTTTTGTTGGCCACACACACACTCTCTCTCTCTCTCTGTTACTCTATGTGCTGTCGCTGTCTCGCTCGCGCTGTGTGTGCGTTTATTGTCAGTGCGCGGAGGGTGCGGCAGAGACATGCATCAAGTAACCAACAAAATGACTAATTCCTGCCCCATATGTGTGCGTGTGTGTGTGTGTGTGGGTGTGTGTGGGTGTGTGTGTGTGCAGCATAAACAGTTGCATGGCAAAATACGCTAATAAAGTGGCTGAGTTGTTGGCTGCGTCGTCAACAGCGACGACGGCGACTTCAGCTGCTGCTGCTGCTGCAACAACGACAACGCAACGCAACGCAGTCTTCTTCTTCTTGTGGCCTGTTGCAAGGGGCATTGCAATTTGCATTAGCTTCAAAGTGGCTGCGTTTTTGTGCACGTATGCGTGCTGTCTCTCTCACTCGCTCACTCTCTAGCTTTCTCCTTCTCGCTCTGCGAGTTTTTGCTTGCCTTTTTCGTACTAATTAGAAATTAAATTGAATTATTTGCTTGAGAAATCAAAAAACAAATATGCCAAAAGGCCAACAAAGTTGCCACAAGAGTGAGAGCGAGACTGTAACATAAAGAGAGAGAGAGTGAGAGAGGGCAGGAAAAAGGGCTGAGGCTGAGTAGTAGAATTTTAGGAAAAGTTTTGCATAAGCGTTAAAATCTCAGCTCCAACAGCAAAATAGAAGCTGAAGAAAATAAAAGGTGAGTTAATTCTGTATACTCAAAAGATAAAACTGCTCTTAGGGTCGGACAGACAGACAGACGGACGGCAGAGAAAGCGCGTTTCTAGGATATACACAATTGGGGGAGCTCAACAACTTTTGCCCTTAATCAATCTGCTTTTTACAATGAAACAGATGATGAGGGGAATGAGAGAAAGCTTATGAAAAATAAAAAGCCCAAGCTGAAGCTATATATGATACTGTTTTTATAGATGCCGAACACACAAAAATGCAACACTGAGAGCTTGATTCTTTAATAATAATAGCGTCTATTTAGTCAAATTAATACATTTTCAAACTATCAGAAACACAGTTGAATTTTATCAATAAAAACCATAATTCTAAGTTTGTGACACATTCAGATTTACACAGTGCTGTTCAATTGAATGCAATTTGTTATCAATGTCACAAGACAAATTTAATACTAGCTAACTAACCTACCATCTGAGCTGATTGGGTTTTTCCTGCAGCGAATGCTGGGTTAGATTAATATTGCTTAAACACCCCCAGAGATTTCATATTATATTTTAATTTGAATTGAATTATTTTTTTCTATTCTAAACTATAAAAGTATTTTTAATCATAATGTTACTCTTTTAGTCATAATTATATTAATTTCTTCAATGTCGACTGTTCATAGTCAACTTTAAATAAAATAAAAATAAATTCATATTTAATAAAATGTGCATTAATTGAAACTAATTGAAATTAAAAAATCATTATTAAAAACGAATGTTGTATATTATTCTCAAAATATTCCTTAAAACAAACCAATTGAAAAACTCATGTAGAGTTTCTGGCATTTCGATGTAATTGTTCAAAACTGATTTTTAAAAGACGCTGAACTTAGATAACTAATTAATCATTGTAAGCTTAGAAGATTATGCATTCAAACTGCTTTGTTGTGTTACTATTGAATGAATAAAGCAATAAAAAACAAACACAGTTCTTGGGCTGCCTTGAATTTAATCCAACTACACATATAAATATTTATGTGTGTCTGGGCCTGCAAAGTTATTCGCAAATACGCTTCGAGGGACGAGGCTTGAAGTTCTGTCTGCCGATGCAGGCGACTCCCTTCATTTGGATACCTGACTCGATGCTCGGGTACTCGAATACTCAGAGCTGTGTCTGAGCTATGTTTGGGTGTTGCTCGTAATTTGCGCACTCAATGGAAAATTGTTAATTAGATTCCTTGCTTGCCGTGTGACTTTGTCTTCTGCACCACGCTGTCGTTGTCGGCCATTTTTATGCGCCACTCCAGCAGCAGGACGAGGACGAGGACGAGGGGAGGACGAGGGGAGGAGTTTTGAGCCCCCCAAATGAAGCGCAGTCAGTCGTGTGCTACCTTTTTGCCCCTCGACTGAAGCGTTTTAGCCAGAGCTTTGTGTCAAAGTTGGTTAACGTGATTGCTGTCCTCGCTCCCTCGCTCCCTCTCTCCCTCTCGCTCTCTCTTTGTCTCTGTCTCACTCTGCTGGTGGCCAGCAATTGTTTGAAACCTGCTTTCCGCTTCACCGACTCAACGTTGCGACGTCGCCAACGAACTTTAAGTGCAAAGCGTTTCACAACAACAAAGAGTTCGCAATTTTTGCACTAAACTTTTTGCTCTTTCACTTTTTACAACTCGACCAACTCGCTTGCTGTGTGTGTGTGTGTGTGTGTGTGTGTGTGTGTGTGTGTGTGTGTGTGTGTTGCAGAGTAGCTTCAGGTTTCGGTTTAGTGAAATCTTGCAACGGTAACGAGTGCAGGAAATAACACGGATGCGGCGAGCAGTCGACGAGCAACGAGCAACGAGGCATCTGAACATCCGCAAAATGTTTCTCTGTCAGACCAGAGGAAGACAGCACGACAGCGAGGCAGAGAGAGCGAGAGAGAGAGAGAGAGAGAGAGAGAGAGAGAGTGAAAACGACTAACTAGCCTAGGCCAGCAATTGATTCGTTTATTCACTCCGAGTGAGTATTGAATATTGACTGTAATTTAGGAGACTCATTAGACAGTTTTTCAGCTGCAAGTTTCACAGTTCGCCAGCTTTTATGGCCGATAGTTGGTCGATAGTTTGCCGATAGTAATTATAAATGTAATTACCATTTCAATGGGATGAGAGATGGATCTTAAATAACTTTACAAAGTAATCAACCATAGCATATATAAAAATACATGCTCTGGTATCAAACAATTATTTTTACATCTTTAAGTACAAATTCGAAAGAAATGCTTTTCGTAATCTAGTTTAACCGTCTTGTTTAGATTAATTATTTTGCTCAACTCAAAAGTCACTAAGCGACATGTTATTACATTTATTAATTTTAACTGAATTTGTTTTTATTTATTTTCTGTTTTTCCAATCACTTGTCAAGTATAAATTGATTTACTTTAATCATTGATATATTAATCAAATATAATTTAGTTGCTTGAAAATTACAACAGAATACAAAAATATGGGATTTATTTTGATTAGTTATCAATCTTTGCTATTCTAATCTCCTCTCAACCATATTTTTATACTACTTACTATTTTCGAGCTATTCACTTGTCGCTGATGCTATCACGAATTTCAGTTTGAGAGCATTGCAAATCATTCGAGTAAATAGTATTCATAGTTCACTCGTCTAGTGATGCTTGACTACCCAACAACAAGTTCGGCAGTATTCCTGGCCACAGGTTGTTATCCTTGCTGCAGCCTGTCTCAACCTCTGCCCTCCTCCCGCCCCATTCGAGAGTCGAAAAAGCATTGAAGGATTCACTCAACTGGTGCGATGCGAAATGCGATTGCGATTGGTTCCACATGTGTTCGCCGAATGTGTGTTGGTTTGTTGGGTGTGTTTGTTTCAATTAAGCGCAGAAATAAGGCATTCGACATGGCCAGCAAATAAAACTTAGACACGCAATCGCAGCACAAGCACGCAACAAAAAAGGGTTAAGCACGACGGCCCGACGGCCCGACGGCCCGAGGGGAAAGCGCGCGACGAGTGTTGGAGAAATGAGAAAAAATGCCAATTAAAATCTTAGCCGGGCACAAGTGCAGCATCGGGGCGAAGACAAGCCCAAGGACGAGCACAAGGACGAAGACGAGGACGAGGCGAAAGGCGCCAGGACGACGAAAAAAAAAGAAGAATAGACCCGCCACTTGGGCTTAGCTCAGCTCTGGCCTGGTTGGTCGCTCTGTCGGTTGCATGCCACGACTCAATGCAACGCAACGCAACGCAACTTGCAACACAACTCATCGCAGCTCAGCTCAGAAGGCAAGGGAAATTGCCCCACTTGTCGCCTTTGTGCGGAGGCTTCGCTTGCCATCCGCTCGCAAATGGCACAAAAGTGGCTTCTTTTCATTATTCTTGTTGCTCTTCTTCATCATCATCATTATCATCTGTTGTCGTTGCTGTTGTCGTTGCTGTTGCTGTTGTTGTTGCCGCAGATGAAGCAGAAGAATGCAAGCGGCAAGTGGCTGCTACTAAAATACTTAAGCAGCACACTCAAGGCCTCATAAAAACAAGAATAGCCAAGAATGCGCTGCCAAGTGGCCAAGTTTCTCCTTGGAGACTTCAGATTACAGACTTCAGACTACAGACTACAGATTAGAGATTAGAGACAACAACAACAATGCAGCTGCAAAGCGGCAATTAAGCTTGAAGTTCTACAGTTTATTGGCAACTGAGAAGCATAAATATTTAAGAGTGTATTTATTAATTACTTGACATAATTCGAGATTAATTACCCGACATTAATTCTGCATACAAATCAACAGAACAATTCAAGATTATATATAGAGAAATTCAATATTTTAGGCTGAATGATAGCTTTATTAAATGAGATAGAATAATATGTAAATGTTTTAAAACTGTCGAGTAATTATGATGTTGGACACTCTAATCAACCGAATCCTTCATGCTGCAAATGTCAACAGATCGAACTGAAGGTTTAGGGATTACATTATTGCCTGCATATGCTGCGAATCGAGAGACAAAAACCGATACAGAACTGTGTTTGTTTTAGTGAGGACAATTCAATTTATCCAGACTGCCTGCAACCCCAATTTCGGTTTCCAATTGGATTCTGTGCTGCTCGCTTCTTATTAGACAAGTTTATGTGCGCCTCGCATTTCTTTTGGTTGGTTCCTTTGTGTGCTTTAACCCTTTCGACGCACACACGATGGAGAGTGAGGACGGCTGACAGACAGGACAGACAGCACACACACATGTCCTGGCGCTCGTCAAGGATGTGCGGAGATGTATGTGCGTGCAAATTGCGTATAAAAGCGTATGTTGAAAATATTTATTGCCCGTTGCGAATCCAACAAAATGAAAATGAAAATTTCATTAGTTCATTCGCATTCGCATTCGCATTCACATTCACATTCGTATTCACAGTCGCACTCGCATTCACATGTGTGTCGATTTTCACTTTTTTGCTTGTTTTAAGCTAAATTGTTTATTTTATTAGCAATTTGGGAAATTTATGGGCTGCACAAGGACCTTTTCCCCTTTCGACCGATTCGAAATGAAGCGTCGGAATGCCCATTAATTAGCGTGCACCAGCACACACACAGAAAGAGAGAGAGAGAGAGCGAGAGAGAGAGAGACGCCTATTCAGTGAAGCGCCCTCTGTCGGTCAAAGGATTATCCGGACAGCTTCAGCTTGTGGCTTTTGCATTGTGAATAAGTTGTGCATTCGTGGAGGGACACTGGACATTGCCTACCTTTAGGCGAGTCCTTTATTGCATTGCCCGCGCATTGTCCTCGGCCAGGACTCGTTTGCTTCGCTTACCTGGTAAACATGTTCCGGTGCCCGCGAAGTTCTTCAGCTGCGGAAATCCTGCAAGCAAAGAGACCAAAACAGACTGTGAGTGCATGGAAAAAAGACGGCAGTTGCACCCAACACTATCGAGTATAATGAGATAATAGTATTCACGAATAGTACTATTCAAATTAGTAGGGTATTAAAGACATGATATTGCTGAGGTTAACTGCGACAAATACTATCGATAATTAGTCTTAACTGCAACAAATACTATCGATCATTTGGAGGGCTTTTATCGATAGCCCTTAATAAATGATTATGCTTTGAATATAAAGTGTGCAACTTAATTGTATATATTGGTTGAATAATTCATTTGTCAATATTATATCATTGGTTGATTTATTGATATTTGCCATAACTAATGTATTTTTGTCGTGTTTATTTCATCGCTAGTCGTAATATTTATGATTGACATATATTGAGCTCTAATAGTTTATCGAAAGCTTGTTGATTTCATTTGAGTTCTGATAATCCATCGATAACAGTTCGATAGTATTTTATTTTTGCATTTACCAAATAATAGTGAATGATAATAAGGGGAACTCTACTGTGATCACATGCGCTGGGCTCCACAGCCGCTTGATTTGAAAGCACATTTGCCCCTCAGTCGCTGTCGCTGTCGCATTTATTAGCCCGATGAAAGCCAACGACAACTTGACCCTGAGCGCGCCTCTTCACTTGTCTGCCCCGGGGCGAGTTGCAGACTCGCTGCTGCCCCTTCGCCCTGTGGATGCAACGCCTTCTGCTCCGCTGTCGTCTGCATTATGCAGCAGGCGACCGCAATGCAAATCGAGTGCTCGAAGCGAAACCTTCGAGTCGTCTGTTGGTCGCCGAGTCGCCGAGTCTCCGAGTCTCGAAGTCGAGCAGTATCGGAGACTCTTTGGGTCTCGGGGTCTCTCGGAATGACATATCAAAGCAAAATCAAATTTGACAGACAACCGCGCTAATTTCTGCTCGATGTTGCATTGTTTCAAGGCGTTCGCTCGCCTTTGTTTGCCCCATGCCGCAAAGGGGTTGCGACTCACCAAATCGGCCAGAGCCGCAAGAGGGAGCGAGAAGGGGGCAAGTGAGAGGGGGCGAGGGAATCGGGCTTCAATTGTTGTGCTGACGCATTTCGAATAATGCGACTACGACAGTGACGAGCACAATGAATATGAGTGCGAGTATGTACACTGAGAGAAAACAGCACAAGTTATATAATTCTATCAAGTTCATTGTTGTGCTGGGTGCGAACGTTTTCTCGATCGGATCTTGACTTGCTTAAAAATAGCAATTTTATATTTTATTATCCATTGACAATTTTGTACTCCCACAAATGTAAATTTTCTTTATATAGATAATAAAGATAAGTTAGATTCTAATGAATATTTTCAAAATATAAATTACATTTTTGATATCCATTGGATCATTTTAATTTATGTGCTTTAACTATTTTACAGTTTTTATTATCTGCCTTCGTCACTAATATTATTTCATTTGAAGTTCATTTAATTTCATTTCTATATACATATTCGTATTGTATCTTACATTATTTATATTTATTTATATATATATTTGATCTGTTTGTAATTATTTTAAATACCTGCAATCATTACTGAATAAAATTAGTTTTTGGTGATAACATAATTGTATTTTTAATTTAATTCCATTCGAAATTAGATCTAGAAAATGTAATTAAAAATGTGGCGCATATATGTATATATATATATACATATATATTTCTGTCTGTGTAAAGTTGCCACCATTGGGCCTGCAACGCGCAGCGAAGGATGTCAACAATCAGCACACATCAAACTGGGAACTACATTTATTAGCTTTCACTCCCCAAGCCCCGATCTCTTGCCCCTCTTCCCCCTCTGTTCCTCTGTCCCGTTTTCGCAGCTACCCGATCCAATTCCAGCTATGGCGAGTTCCCGTTCTAGAGTCTCGAGCCTGTGGCATGTCAGCGGCAATCGGCAATCGGCGAACTGCGGTCGCTGCTCTGGATTTACCAGGAATTTCGGGAACTGTGAAATTCGATATTGCGCGAATGCTGTGCAGGGCATTGTGAGTGTATTCAAACGAGTGCGAGAGCGAGTGCCACAGCTGAAGATGTGAACACAATTCCTATAGAAATGCAAGTGACGAAGTATTTATAAACTGATTAACGCTAAACAATAGCTGATATGGGTCTCTCTACACTCACACACTCACTCACTCACTCACTCATTCACTCGCTCTCTGCTCGCTTCTGTTGTGCTCCGCTTCGAAGCGGTCTGCAGCACATTTCTAATCACAGAGCAGAGACTGGAGACCACACAACGTGCCCCAAACTGGCCCCAAGAAGCAGCGTCGTGAGCTCGATCTCTGGGGGAGATCGCCAAAAATTGTGCCGCGGGTCATGCAAAGTAGCCGCTTCAGTGTCCACAAACAACGAATACTACTCACTCTACTCACTCTACTCACACAGCTCACACACTCGAGTGCGGCGAGACAAGTGAATGGCAGCTAGCGGTGGGTCGCACTCTGAATAGATTTCAATTTCAATTTGCTTCACTGCAAGCGGCGGGCAACTCATGAATCACAACGAATACATTGTATTCATGTGAGCAAATTACGTTTCAGTATGTTTAGCAAATGAATTGATGATTTTAAATACACTCAAGATACCAAAAATTCCAATTCCAAAGAAATGAATTCTATAAATTAAATACTTATTGATTGCATATCGAATATACTCAACATGTTAAAATTATTATATAAAATAAATGAATACACTGAACTAGTTTTTCATTTACATTGCACAGACATAAAATACCTATGAAATATTTTAAATATAATGAGTAGACTCAAAAAGTTTTTCATTTGTATTCAACAGCAATAAAACATAGCAAAAAATACTGATGTTCTTATTTGAAATACAGCTTCAAAAATATTTAAAATATTTTATGTCAACTCATTGTACAGCAACAGAAATAAGTCCAAGCATGTTCATAATTATTTACAGCTCGCGCTTCGAGTGCTGCCAGCAATGGGTCAACGTAAAGGCCATGCATGCCATGAGTGTATTCACAGTATTCAAAGCGCCAATTAATCAAAATAAAGCAGTCAAATTAGTTGCAACAGTGGCAAAAGCAATTGCGCAAGCTGAGCGTGCGTTGAGCCCAGTGAGTACACTCACATTTATTCAAACATTCAGTGAACGAAGCGAATCAAAAGCGAAACAAAATCGAAACGAAACAGGTCTGCAAGCGGTCAAATCGCCAAGTGGCCACTTCAAGCGATCAATTGGAGATGAATGTGTACATGAATAAATATATGAATGAATATGAATATGGGCTGCATAATTAGCAGTCATCAACGGTGGCACAGACGCTCAGAGAAAGCAACTAAAAATAAATCAGAGACAGCCATGAAGCAAAAACAAAGACATGAATTTGCGAATGGATTCAAACGAGACGAGATGAATCCAGTTGAGTTGATTCGAGTCGCGTCGCGTCGCGTCGAGTTGAGCCGCTGAAGAAGCGAGACAGCTGGAGCGAGAGCCACAAAGCGGCTCAAGTGCCAAATCGTGTTTATTTGCGCTATAAAATTAGCGCAGCACTCGTAGCTGTATCTGCAGGTAAGTATCTGTATCTGTATCTGTATCTGAATCTGAATCTATCTGTATCTGTGCGCTGTGCTTTTGGGCACGATTGCCCCGCTGATTGCCATATGACGCGGCATAAAATCTAGCATATGATTATATGCTATATATATGCACACTCACACTCACACCCACACTCGCACTCACACTCGCACTCACACTCACAATCGCTCGCTCGCACTATGATTATGATAATTATAATTATTGTGCACTTTTTCCATACATTTATTCAAGTTAATTGCGGCTAATTCCGTTTAATGTCAAACTGACTCAACTTTTTGGCCCTCACACACACACACACACTTACACACACACACACTCGCGCACACACACACACATTCGCAGTCACACAGCAAATTAACCCCTTGAGTGCCACTCAGATTCGTTTGTCAAGTTGCTTTAATTGACTTTTAAATTTGCGCGAAAAAAAGAAGTGCAAAACCGAAATGAAATTCACGAAAAATCAAAGCGAAAATATGTTTGACAGCAGCCGAAGGCGGCTGGCGGAGGGGGCGCAGGGGGGCGAGGTCGCTTCTAAAGTGCAGCAGCAACAATTGCACTCGTGTTGGCAACGCTGACGTCGCCTCGTCACACAAACTGTTCACACCTCAGACAATGCACACAAGTGGCATGTGGCAAGCAGGCAGCGAGCAGGCGAGGCAGGCGAGGCAGCGGGCGGGCCGCGGCATTGGAGCACTTGACTGGACACGAGCAGCGCGAGGGGGGGAGGAAGGCGGTAGAGCAGAAGGCAGTTCACTCACACGCCACACCGCGAAGGGCGATTGTTGTGCTTTTTCCTCTTGTTCTTGCACATTTTTATTTTAATTTACGTCAACGCAAAATCAAAGCAAAGTCAAAGCAAATTGTCTGCTCAGGGTCTGCTGTCTATATACTACTATACTATATAGTTGTGTGTGTGTGTGTGTGTGTGCTCTAGACCGCACACATTGAGCACACAGACAATTAAGAAGATTTCTATCAGCCGAGCGACAGGCCGAGAGGGGCGGAGAATGGGATAGGAGGGGCGGGGCGGGGCTGTTAACTTGGACAAGAGTCGGAGGCTATTAGCAAACAGTCTCAAATATCAAAGGGGCAGTGGCAAGTTGTTGCACGCCTTCGATCGTTACGTTGCGCTTGCCACACTCAGCCAGCAACGTTGTTGACGTGCAGCAATTAGCAGCAGCTTTGTTGTTGCAGTTGTTTTAGCTACCATATAAACTATATACATACATATATGATGAACATAATTCGATTTACCTAATCATTAACATCTAACATGTAGTTCTTATTACCATATTTGTTTAATCATAATCGATTTGTTGCAGCACTTTCAGCAACCATGAAAACTATATGATTAATAAATTTACCTAATAATAATAAGTTCTAATAAATATGTTTTATATGTGTGCTCATAATCAATTTGTTGCAGCAGTTTCGGCAACCATGAAAACTATATGATTAATGAATTTACTTAATAATAAGTTCTAATAAATAAGTATTATATATGTGCTCATAATCAATTTGTTGCAGTACTTTCAGCTACCGTATTAACTATAAATATGATTTACCTAATCCTTCATTCTAACATATAATATTATGAATTAGTACAATAATTACCTTTCGCATAATATTGTTTTATAAATGAATTTATTCAATCGCTTGGAATTTAATCGTATTCATATAAATCTAAATGTTGTGTATGTTAAAAACCTGAAGCAACAAATGAATTGCAACAATAATAAATTTGTACATTTAAAAAAAATAATAATTAAAACATGTAACTAATTGATAAAAAATATTTAAAAATCTCCAAATCACAATTCAGATTAAATATTAAATACATGTGTTTTATTCAATTGTTATGCTATTTCAGTGATAACTGAGACTCAGCTGACTATCTATAGACTTATGGAAAATGCATTAGAAATGTATTTTAAGCCAAAAAGATTATTATTATTATTATTCGTAAGTAAGTATTAAATTCTAAGCCCTTCATCAAGATTCAATTTAGTTGCATATCCATAACTGAATGAAAGTTATCAGAAAGTTATCAAAATAATATATTTTGACAACTGCATTTTAAGTGATTTGATTTCATATCTATTTATAACTAGCAACTAATTGAGCAACAGCAACAAA
Organism: Drosophila formosana; assembly: GCA_035045625.1. Taxonomy (NCBI): domain Eukaryota; kingdom Metazoa; phylum Arthropoda; class Insecta; order Diptera; family Drosophilidae; genus Drosophila; species Drosophila formosana. The sequence continues at coordinate 1,380,299 of JAWNOW010000688.1, read as the reverse complement.
TAGTTAAAAGTAACAAGCTGTTCTAAGCACTTCAGTTTTATTTTTTACTATAAAATGATAAATTTATCCTATATTTTTTTTAGAAATTATGCAAGAGTAGGAATGCTACTATACTATTATTATATGTAATTTTTTTTATCAATATGTCGGATTTATTTATGACTATACAATATTGAATAAATGTATGATTTTTTTTTTTTAATGATTGTTTAATATTGTTATTATACTTTTGCTTCTTCAAAATAAACGATTTATTTGCTTTGTTTTAGATGCCTATTAAACAATGATGTGTTGTAACATTTGATGTAACGAACATGCGATAGGCGAGTATTCTATTTAAACAAAAGCTGATTAAATGTTTGGCAAGTGCTGCGAAGAATGTCGAAATGGTTAATTGAAGGCAAGCGTAATTTGCCAGCAAAGACGAAGGCGAAGACGAAGACGAAGACAAAGACGAAGATGGAGAAGAAGCTGCAGGGAAGAGGGACAAACGAGTTCGAATATTGCCAGCAGATGGCGCTTCAAAGTTAAAAATGCGGCACATGAAAGTTCTCGCTATCGGCTTGCAATAACAATTTGCTATGCGAGTGTGAGTGCGAGTGTGTGTGTGTGTGTGTGTCAGAGAGCGCCTGCATGTGCGTGTGTGTGTGTGTGTGTGTGTGTGTATGCAAACACTTCAAAACGAATGTCACAACAAAGCGAACAGCGCCAAAGTGAAAATTGTCAATTAAATGGACAAAAATACATTTGGTATATTATGTATATACGCACAAATATATACATACATATGTATGTATGTATAAATGTGCTACCAATTTGCCGATTTGGTTTTTTCTTTCGTGGCGCATTGTGTAAAAGATCAAAGGCACTTAATGGGCTCGACAGGAGGCGGGACATGAAGATGGGGCGGGGTTCGGGGCAGGGACGAGGCGAGGGGGCGAGGAGGCGCCACAAAATAGAGTTGACAGGAAATCCGTTTGGGGCTTTTGGCCCCAAACTTGACGCGGCTTTAATTGACGAAAGCGGCAAATGGGAAAAATCAACAAAAGTGTAAAAAATCAGCGAGACAAACAACAACACACACGCACACACACACACACAGACATACAGACGTCGTACTTACATGAGTGCAAAATAAAAAAGAACGCCAACCATATGCAAAATTAAATAAGATGACGCGTAAAAAGCACAGAGTTCTTTCTCACATTTATTAAACAAATTACGCGAACGGTAACGCGATAAACAAATAATAAAATACAATACACTTCAGCTCACTTCACTTCACTCCACGAACAGCAAAACTAGAATTAATACTAACATAAAGAGAAAGCACACAATGCGAAGCTGGCGAAGAGAGAGCGCAGAAGAGAGCGAGCAGGGAGCCAGAGAGAGCACGGGTGCATGCGAGTGTGAGTGGGAGTGGGAAAGGGAAGCTTTGAGCGGAGCTGCAATTTGGCACAGCGAGTAACACCAACAAGAGCGATGACGATGACGATGACGATGCCATTTGAACGCTAATTAAAATAATAATAACAATAACAACAGTAACAGCAAAAGCAACAATAACAGTTGGCACTTCAAGCAGCCAGATTATCTGTCTCCCACACACACACACATGCAGACGATACATCTGTGTGTGTGTGTGTGTGTGTGTGGGAGAGTCAATCGCTGTCGTTGTTGTTGTTGTGATATTGCCACTTGCTCAAGTCAAGCTCGCGCGCTCTCGCTCGCTCTTGCGGGTCTGCGCTGCTGCTGTTCTCTTCGCACGCTGATCCGCTGACAACAGTGAGGCAAAGCACGACGATTATACAATTACTGTTTATTCGCAAAATAAAGCAATTAATGCAAGGAAACTACAAATATACTATTGTTAATTGTCACAAATTAATCTGTATTTTTTTTGCTAATTATTTGCAATGCTCGCATACAACAGTGAGGCAAAGCACAATTATTGCTATTCCATCAATGAATTGTTTGCAGTGCCCGCATACCACTGTGGCACACACATTGCAGTTGTGTGTTGAGCAATTGGCATTGCAATTAGCAGCTCAACTTGAGTGGAGGTGTTGTGAAGTGGCTCAACAGCCAAAGCCTCGAGTTCGACTTCGACTCCAGCTTCGACTTCGACTTCGACTCGAAGTCTGTGTGTGTGTGTGTGTGTGTGCGAGTGTTGATTAATTTCATTTCTATGCTCGCTCTCGCTCTGGCTAATTGAGTGGTTATTGAGAGTAGGCTTACCCTGGGCGTGCAGCAGCGGATGGTGGGGCGGCAGAGCGGGCGGCGGCGGCTGCGGATGCGGATGTGTATGCGGATGTCCAGCATGCGGATGGTGCGGATGATGATGCGGATGCGAATGCGAATGCGGATGATGTTGATGCTGATGTTGATGCTGATGCTGATGATGTTGGTGATGCTGATGATGGTGATGATGATGCGCTGCAGCTGCCGCCAGCTGATGCGGCATGAAGGCGGCCGCCACTGCGGCGTGTGCATTGAAATACGCCATTCGCGAGGCGGCGGCCATCGTCAGCTGCTGCTGTTGTTGTTGTTGTTGCTGCTGATGATGTTCCCTAAATGTGTGTTGTTGTTGCTCGACTGCGGTTGTTGTTGTTGCAGTTGTTGCTGCTGCCGTCGTCTCCGTTGTGCTGTTGTTGTGGTTGTAATGCGTTGTTGTTGTTGTTGCTGCCGCTGCTGCACTTGTCGTTGTCGTTGTTGTTGTCGTCAAATCTGTTGCTGTTTCACACGCTGTTGTTGTTGTTGTCGTTGTTGGCGCTGCAGTTGTTGTTGTTGTCGTTGTTGTCGCTGCTGCCGCCACAGCGAGCCCCAAAAGCTCCTGGATGGCGAACGGCGAACGCTGCGGCATCGCTTCCGTCTCTTCCGTCTCTTCCTCTTCGCCGCTGTCGATCCCTTTTGGCGAAGCGGTTATCAACCGTTTCAACCGCTTCGAATCTATGCGCTCTGCTTATTAGCAGCCACTGTTACTGTAGTTGTAGTTGTAGTTGTAGTTGCTGTTGTTGCTTTGTGTTTGCTTTTAATTACACGCGCTCTCATCGCGTGCTCTCTTCAGCGCTTGCTGTCTCGCTCTCGCTAGGCTAATATGCCGGCTGCTCTTATCTGCCTAAGCATGTGTGTGTCTCTCTTAGTCTGTGTGTGTGTGTGCGTAACAATAACAACTAGCACTTAACATACGACAGAGACACAGGGGGAGACTGAGAGAGAGAAAGAGAGAGAGAAAGGGAGCGAAAACAGAAAAAAAAAACAGTTTCGGTTTCGGGTTTTTTTGGGTGTTTTTCAGGTTTAGTTTTTTGCGACTTCGCCACACGCGCTTTTCTTGGTGTCGCAAAAACACACAACAAATTCGCAATAATTTCCACGTTAAACTGTTGCCTGACTTAATGTGCACCAGGAGTTTTGTCCTCATCGTCATCGTCGTCGTCGCCGTCGTCGTCGTCGTCGTCGTCGCTTTTTTTTGCTTGGTCCTCGCGCTTGGCGACATTTCACTTCGCTGCTGCCGTCGGCGTCGCTGTTGCCGCGCCGCTGACGTCGCTGCCAGGCAACGGTAAATCGACGCCAGCATCAGGGGCGGCGTCACTGTGCCGCGCGCACACTAGCTGCACTGCTCACACACAGCCGCCACTTAGCGCACATCGCACGCCAGCAATTTCCCCTGCACAGCGGGCGACCAACAACATGGCGCATGTGCGGCGCATGCTTCCGTGCGTTAGAGCGGCACAGCTAGCTCGGCAGCAGTGCACAGCTGCGCGACTGCTCTGGCGCACACAGCACTTCCAGTGCGCTGGAAATGTTCCAGTCGTGCCACCATCTATGCTGGTGTGCGTGCGCCGAGTTGCGCGTGTATTGAGGCAGCGTTGTCAGTGTGTGCGTGGTGCCCATTTTGTATTGTTCGCCCGTTGTTGTTGTGTTTGCGCCTGTAGTTGCTGCTGCTGCTGCCGCTGCTGCCTGGGGTGGGACAACTTTCAATGAAGGACGCCAATTTATGGCTAGTAAATTGTGTTGTCTTTAAAAAGGCCGTCTAATTAGAATGTTCGACTATCGAAAACGCACAAAATTAGCGCGCAAAACGGTTTGCACAATTGTCGCAGCCGATCAGCAACAGTTGAGCAGACCTCTTGCCGATCAGCAACAGTTGAGCAAGCTTCTCCCCCTCTCCCCACCCCTATCCCATCACAGCAGCCCACGCGCTGAGCTTTCGAGCCGCGCAATTGAAATGCCAAAGCTCACACACACACGCACACACAGCAGCAACTAAGCATGTGTATGTGTGTGTGTGTGTGTTGTCGTCGCTTTGTCTGCGCACTACAAAGCGACAAGCAGTCTGGGACTGAGACCCAAGCCGCGCTGTGCGTGGGTGCGAGCGAGACAGCTAGCGCACTGATCGCGTCGCATGCGAGAGAACTGCGTAGCCAAAGAATGCGAGTGAGCGAGAAGTAATTTGATATTTTTACTGCGCAGGTTGCGAATCCTTCGGGAATGTGAATCGTGAATCGTGAATCGCTGAACGTGAATGATTCATGCTGGGAGCGTTTTTAAGGCGAATTTCCCTCGAATTTTCAGCAGAGAGAGAGTAGAGATTTTTATTGTTAATTAACTTCGCAATTAACACAATGCGTATGTCAAAATAAAAATATTGAGTTTCCTCGAATCCTCATAATCAGCATTCAAACGATGATGACGATCGTTTTTATTTGTAATCCGATATGTCTGGCATAGTTATGGCATTATCGCATTAGAAGCAGAGTGCGAGGGAGACGCAGCGATCTCTTCAGCTGGCGATCGAATTTTGTTGGTTTTTTGCTGCTTCAGTTTGTTGTCCTGCTTTGTCCTTCAACTTGTTCAGCTTTGTTTTGCAAATATTTTGACGTTTCTGGTTCTCACAGCCTCCTCTGCTCTTCGGCCTCAGCTCTACCTGGCTTGACCAGCATACAGGGTGCCCCAATTAAAGCGTTCTCCGCGCTCCAAGTTGACACGCCGACAAATGATTCAATTATCGGCTTCGCTTTGCGGCAACTCTCGAGTGGCCGCCGCTTCGAGTGCGAAAGTTGCCCATTTGAAAAACACACAGAAATCCAAAACAAAAACACAAAAAAGCACAAAAAACAGATAAGTCCCAAAGTAGGAGTTCGAGTTCGGATTACCCGAAACAAGAAGAAGACTTGTCAATTATGTGTCGACGCTTCATTTACCCAACTATGAGTGCTCGCACATTCACACTCACACTCACTGTTCACCTATTCACACAATTCGACAAACTTAATTATGAACAATTAAAGTTCAGTTACTTTATTTTGTCTTGGCTTTTTATTTTTGGGCAATAACTTGAGCCGCCATCCAAACCGAGTTCGCTGATGGACCCAGCGATGACCTACACAAAAATCTATTTAACAATAAATTTAGCTGTATATAAAGTATTCACTGCGGAAGCTGCATTTCAAATGTGAAAAACATTAATTTGAATTTAGAAAAATATGCAGCGATCGCAAAAAGAAGTTGAATATTTAAAAAATATTTATTGCTGAAGCTGCATATTAAATTTGATAGTTGTAGCCTTAAAGCTCGCTGAGTTCAGTGAGTTTGTTGCTCTAGTTGGATGGCTTTTTTTCGTTTATCTTTCGTAAAATTGGTAGGCAGTCATGTCAGCTCTATTGGTTTGGCTTCATTTGTACAGGGCATCAGAAGTGAAGACCCCAAAGAGCTGTCAAAAGCACAACAACTTGAAGAGCCGTTGTAAAACTTTGCCAAAATGCCATTGTTCAATTTGTTGTTTTGTATTTGTTTGTTGTTGTTGTTGTTGCTGCTGTCCCATTGTTGTGTAATTAAGTTGTTTCGCTGTCGGACATATGAGCATATAATGAACGCATCTCTGGCATCTTCAAACTCGGCTGCCGGCCATTTTAACGCTAGACTTCCAAAATAGACAACAGCAACAGCAACATAATATTATTGTCACACAATTGTCGTTGTCGTTGTCGTTGTCGCTGTTGTCGGTTTTGTGATTAGTTGAAACTTTAATTGCCGCACAATGGCAGCTTAATAATAACAATAATAATCACACTCATAATCGCAATCATAATGATAATGATAATAATAATCGCCTCACAATGGCCAACAAAAACGCGAATAATTGAATAATCAAACAAGTTGCCAGCTGGACAGCAACGAACTCGCAATACACTCTACAAAATAGGAGTAGTATTTAGACATTTGATGTAACATACAATCTATATAACTCAAAATGATTTCGGCTGTAGATCTCTGAAATCCATAAAGTTTTAGGAGTGCAAGTTGATGCTTGAAATTATGGAATCATATCAAATAATTTGACAAATAATGTGGATAATATAAATTATTTACATTTATGTAGAAGATTCCACAGCATAAAGTAAAAGTACTATTTATATATTTTATTCTATTTATTTTACTCTATGAAAATGAGTTGTAAACTGTAAATAAATCAAATACAAATATTTATTTTCGATTCAAACTTCCGGCGGTAAATGAAGCCCGTCGGACATTTCGAAATTAACTAAAATAATGTATTTACAGCACTCAATTAATTGTGTATTGCTCTAAAGTACAGATTTAAATGTAACTTTAATCACTTAACTAATATGCCCGCTGGGGGGATAGTGTATACGACACACACACACACACACACACAGACAGAGGACATTTTGTATTAGCTCGTAAATAATGCGCGCGTCATTATCGCATTTCAATTAAATCGAGTTGGACTTTCAATTATTTATCGTAATTGTTTTTGCAACGTGAGAAAATTAATTTGGCCTGAACAATCAGAAAGGTGAATTGCCGTTAAAGTGCCGCAAAAGTTTCGTATTTCGCATTTCGCATTTCGCATTTCTAGCTTCGCGTTTTCACGATTCTACATATTTTTCACAACTAATTACACAGTTAACTCAACTGGTTTGCCGATTAAGACTTGAATTAGAAACTGATTTTAATGTTGGGGATTATCGTCTAGGATATAGCAGCGAAGATCTAGAATTATTTTTGAATTTCATATTTCGCAGGTGACCATTTCTATAAACACTGCAACAAAGTCCATTGTCTGAACTTGTTAATCCCCTATTCAGATTTGTCCACTTTTTGTGGTCATCCCCATTGACCGCAGCCATAACTGCGGAATAAGCCATAATAAGAACATTTGAATTGCATTTCGTGCCAGCTCGCAAATAGATCAAAGAAAATGTCATTTGTGATTAATCCCCTTGATGCTAAACTTCAATTGGAGTGCAGGGTATGCGAGAGTCGTGCAAGGCGACGCTTTAACTAATTTATTTGCCTGTTTAATTGACGCAAATATTTGTGAGTCGCAATTCGCAAACGCTCCTGGCACCACAAGCGCTGGCGGCAGATGGCGCTAGTGTGCGTTTTATGGCTAATTTTGCGATTGCGGTTGGTTCGTGTCCTCGCTAGCGCTTCGTCCCCACGAAAGTTAATTAAAAACTTTGCATAGTTCCCAATTAACAGCCAATTAGCAAAAATACCCAAAGCTTTGTGCTTTCGCAGCGATTAAAGTGAATGGGCAAGAGAAATAAGAAGTAGCAAAGTTATATGAATACAGCTAATAAATGCGCTCCAAATAGAAACATTTTAAACAGATTTAAAATACTATCCTACGGCTAATAAAATAAATTTTAATACTACAAAGAAAATGTTCTAGGTAGACATTATACAAAATTGTTAAATAAGCCTGCATTTTCAGTAGTTCTGGCTAGCAAAATTGTAATAGAGTAATTTTATTCTTTAATATATGTAAATAATAATAATAATATTTGTATTATTTTCATTTCTTTTTAAATGTTTTCTGCATACACTTTCAATGTTCAACTATTTGTTTTACAATATCCAATTAAGAAATATAAGTAATTTATTTGAATTTTATTAAAATTGTTCACAACTACAACTAAAATATGGTTTTACCTGAGAAGAGTTTGGGTTTCAAATGCTGAATTTTGTAATTAGACTAATATTTATGCTATTATTTATTTCCACTCTGATCTGATTACTTTGAAAATTTGAATTGAGAATGATTCCAGCTTTAATATTATTACTTTACTTAAGAACTCGTTTCAAACTGATATGAATGTGGAGCTATTTTGCACGTATATATTCACAATTATTCGTTACTTATGATAACTTTATAACTTTCGAATTCAATTGTAAAATTCAACCGCAATTTTAAATTTATGTTTATTGATATGGAATTTTAATTGCATTTATATTTATAAATTATTCTCATTTGAAATGCTTGCATTCATTTACAGAACTCTTCAAACTCTTACCGAATAGCTTCGATAATTCGACTAAAATTGCAATTAATAATCTAGTTTAAATTCTCGTTATATATCGAATGTATTTTGTGCATTCTACTAGAATAGGTAAAAATTCGTATTATAATGGAATTATCTTCACTAATTTCGCTGGTCTTCTTTCGTATTTTGTTGGTTCGTTTGAAAAATGATTTATCATGTGAGAACACTCGAGCGTGAAGTGCGAATAGTGCTGACAGCGTGAGTGTGAGTGTGTGAGTGTGAGTGTGAGTGTGAGTGTGAGTGCTACCGAAGTGGCCAAGTGTGAGTGTATTCGTGAGTGTTTAACAATGACGAGCAACCAATTTAGGGGACAGATAAGCGGGCAGCAGCAGCACTTGAGGCGAAGTAGTGGCGAAGAGGAAAGCGGGAAGCGGGAAGAGCGAAGAGGGAGGGGGGAGAAGGACAGCGAGGGGTAGCGAGTTGTGGAGGGGGATAGGAAGGGGGATAGAAGGGGCGGCAAATAGCAAATTAGAAAATGGGCAAAAAAAGAGAAACAAATTAAGTGAAGGCAACCGAAAGGGGGAAGCAGCTGAAGCGAAGGCGATGCTGAGGGACTGAGGGGCGGGGGTTAGGGGGGGCAAGGGTGTCAAAATTTAGTTGCACACACACTCGCACACACACTCACACACACACTCGTAGAGCATTGCTGGCAAAATGGTCGCTTCACTTGAATTACAATTGAAGCGAAACAGGAGAAGTGGACACCGTGCAACGCGCAGCAGGCGACCGAGAGGGGCAGAGAGGGGTGCAGAGGGGGGTGCAGAGGGGGGTGCAGAGGGGGGATGTGGAACTGTCGCTAATGATGATGGAAGTTTCGCGCCACGGGTTAATCAAATTGTGCCCGCCCAGGGCGAGCGGCAGCGGCAGCGGCAGCGGCGACTTATGCAAAGCAGCGGCCTCAATGACTTCAATTAGATGCGGCACAAACATCGAGAGAGTGAGAGAGAGAGAGCGAGAGGGCGGGTCGCTGGTGGCGGGTGCAACGAGCGGCACAGAGCCAACCAAAGGGGCGCAGCCATAAAAAACATGGCAGCGCAGCGCTGAGCGACAACAACGCTCAACAACAGCCTGCGAGAAGGGGCAGCAACAGCGGGGCAGGAGGGCGAAGGGCGAAGGGGCAGCGACAGCGACAGCGGCGGCAGCCACTTTCAATTGTGGCAAATTGCAGGCGTTTCCGGCTGCCATCATTACTTGCCTCAGCCTCCTCTTTTTGTGGCATTTTATTTGTTAATTTTCAAATCAAAACTTCTGAAGTATGCAACATGAGGCAAATTTGATTAGAGCGCTTTCAGCCGATTCCCAAAACTGACCTCAAACCAGACTCTGCTGCACAGGGGCTGCAACCCTGGCTAAGGGTTGCACAGCCGGGCAGTCATCTTTTTTTTTTTTCTTTCCTCTCTTTTTGTTCAGCCTCTGCTAATGAGCCATTGAACTCGCCGTGAAAGGAACAAAAAACCGGAGCACAGTTGAATACTTTTGTGTATTTTGCATAAATTGTAAATACTCAGCGCGAGCTGAGGGGAATCAAAAACACAACTCGACAAAAGACACATTTACTTGGTGTATTTATGTAAACCAATTTGGCAGCTCAGATTGTAACTAAAGAAATCTAACAAATTACCTATTTAACTAACTATTTCTAAGGCATAAAGTTATTATCGTATTTTAAGGGGAAAACAAACACAACTCGATAAAAGACACACTTATTTTGAGTATTTATGTAAACCAATTTGGCAGCTCAGGCAACTTTAAGACTGTGTGTAAAGAAAGCTTAGAAAATATCAATTTAATTAACTAATTTTTAAGACATAGATTTAATATTGTTTTTAAGGCGAAACAAACAGAACTCGATACAAAATACATTTATTTTGTATATTCATGTAAACCAATTTGACAGCTTAAACAACTTTGAGAATGTATCTAAAGACAACTAAGAAATCATCAATTTAATGAACTAATTTTTAAATATTGTTTTTTTTATGGCGAAACAAACAGAACTCGATACAAAATACATTTATTTTCGGCAGCTCAAACAACTTTAGTAATGTATCTAAAGACAACTACGAAGTTACCAATTTAATGAACTATTTTTAAGGCATGAAGTTAATACTGTCTTTTTGATAAATATAAATTTAAAGATACTCACATCACAAACCATGCATTTTGTTTAATAAGTAAACGAATCAAATCAATCTGTAAAGTAAATGAAAGAAAATACATTATCAATACAACTATACAAATTAATCATGCATTATGGAACAATAAATAAATAAATAAATTTAATATATAAATTAGCTCAGGTACAAATATTACAAAAATGCATTAATTCAATTATGTATTTTGATTAAGTTTAACAATAATGTATTTCATTAATTTTTTCCATTGCCTCAATTTAGAACATACAAATAAGATACAAATTTCTAGAACCTACAAAACCAAATATGAATCTTAATAAAAAAAAATTGCTTATACAAATAAAAAAAAATGTTGGCTTATTGAATAATTAAATCAACTGTATGAAACGTTATAAGCCTCATCAAGTGCATTCTTTACTTTCTTTATTTATCAATTACAATATTCAGCATTTATTTATGAGATAATTCTGATAATATATTATGAAAACATGGAACTTTTTTATCCCAATATCTCAGAACACCTGCTGAACTGCAGTTAACCAAAGGTTTAATAATAATCATCGAAAATAAGGCAATTATGCGAAGAAAATAAAAAACAATGAGAAACAAAAATAAATGCAATGCTGGAAAAGAGAATCGAGAACTGAGAGAAAAGTGGAGAACTGCAGATTGCAGATGCAGTTGGAATTGCGTTTGAGACCAACCACTGGGGAGGGGGGCGTGGCAGGACGCCCTCGCAATCAGGACGGCCAACCTGTCAGCCTTTTTCTCCCAATATTTCTCCGCTTTGGTCCTGTTTTTTGTGAATTTCTGATTAATTTCTGTTCGCAATCAAAGCAAAGAATGCGACAGAGATTTTCTGACTCTGTTTCCCCATTTGGTGCCTTCCCTTCGCACCTTTTGCCCTCTGCATATGCAAATTGTTTTGAAGCTGCTTTTGTTTTTATTTGCATTTCCTTTTTGTTGTGTTCCTATTTGTTTTTTAATTTGCTTTTTGATGTTGGCGAGAAATCAATTTGCGATTTCACACCATTTGCCGCGGGCCGAAAAACTCTGCGTTCAAGAAAAGTTGTGGAGCGAGTTTGCAGCACATTCTAGACCAAGGGAAGCAACTGAAACTGAAATGAATTTGGAGTCCATGCGGAGGAATAATTTAAGCCAAGCATATTTGTCACTGTCACATGCAAAGTGGCTTATTGAATAACATTTATAAAAGCAATTGGTAAATTTACTTAAATGTTATGCAGTGCACATAGTTTGATAAAAATGCATCTCAACTGCAACAATTTAAATTGAATGTTTTGCAATAGATATAAAATGAAAATAAAATGCATCAACATGGAAAAAATGGGTTGTTCGCATATATTAAAATAATTGATAGTTCATTTTCATTTGTTTTATTTTTAAAATGAATAAGCTTTGAATACAATTGGTAATGCTGAAAGTTGAGAATGCTCAATAATAGAAATAATATCTGAAAGTTAACAAGTATTCAAATATTTTTTGGAGAAATATTTTGTAAATGAATTGTTAAGATTGTTTAGTCTTTAAGTGATGCATAAATGTGTTGGAATTTTTATTATTTTTTCGATTGTTTTATAAATAAATTTTATTCATATTCATCTGAGAGAAGAGTTTCTTTGCGATCCTAGAGATTGTTTTGCAGACTTTAGCTGTCTGTTTGCAATATAGATGCAACAGATCTTAAAGTATTATTCTCTTCATCTGGCAAATATTTGCAATATTTGTAGAATGCTAAAGAATATCATTTTTGCATAATACTACAACTTTATTAATAAATAAATTTACCCATTAACTGATATTGACAGTTTTCAATTAAATGTGGTTTAGCTGTCACATGGTTTTGATTAATGCTAAATTGAATTAACGATGTGAGTAGAGCATCTGTTGGTCGTGGTGGGGCAACTTCCTGGTTGCCACAATTCGCTGCCGCTGCCGCTGCTGATGATGATGCTGATAGCTTCTCTGAGAATGTGCATAATATGATATAATGAGAAAAATCAAGCCAGGAATTCGCTTTAGTTCCATGCACTAAAAAATTCTCAATCTGCGCTGTGGATGACGATGCGGGGCAACTGCGAAACAGAAGCAGCAGCAGCAGCAGGGGGCGTGGCACCGCCAACTACTCGTTGCATGTGGCAAGCTCGCGTTGCACGTTTCCACGTCACTGCGGATTTGTGGTGCAAATGAAGCTGCTCCCCTCGGCTCCCCACTCGCCTCCTCGTCCTCCTCCTCCTCCTCCTCCTCGTAATGATAATGATAATGATAATGATGAGGCTGATTTAGCCTCGCTCACACACACACACACACACAAACGCACACACATGTGGAGCGTGTTGTTGTTGGCTGTGAATTTTCATTTCAATTATGCAAATACGACAAGTGAGTAGAACAAAGCGACACGCCTCCAGCCGCCCATCTCCAGCCCCCCAGTGCGGCACATAAGCTGCAAGGGGAGGGGCTGATAGGAATGATGGGGAGAGAGGAAGGGGAGAGAGGAAGGGGAGAGAGGAAGGGAAGAGAAGAAGGGGAGAGAGGAAGGGGAATCTGCCCCACGCCATTTTGTGAAACAATGAGAAAATGCAGGCTGAAAACCGCAGCAATTTGCGGCTGCCGCTCGTTGGCTGGCAACAATACATTCACACACACACACACACAGACACAACATACTCACACACCCACACACACACACACACACACACACACACATGTGCCTTGGTTGCCTGCCGCGGAATTTTGCAATTTGTGCATAATAATCATGATAATAATAATCGCACTCACATCACACACACACTCACACACACACATATATAATATGTATGTAGATGTGTGTGTGTGTGTTGCCGCCCCTGGGGCCAGGGCGTTGGCGTTTGCCAAACAAACAAAAAAAAACAAATGCGAGAAAAAATGTTGGCGAAATGCGGCAAAAAAGTGAAGAAAAAAAAAGAATGCAAATGGAAAAGATATAATGCGAAAAACACACATATGCGATACCCTGTAGTTCTTAGAAATACTTGATTTCGAATTGAATATAACATTATAAAACATTATGTTGTTATAAATTGCGTAAAGCATTTTGCACATTTTCTGTATGTATTTAATAAAATGTATGTAAAATATTTGGAAATTGAGAATAGTGCGAATAAAATTGAAGAATTCCTTAAAATATGTTTTAAATGAAGAATGCAAATATTTTTGAAGTTACCTTTGAATTTTGGTTTCAATTTAGTTGAGAAAAAAGTAATGATAATATCATACATAATTTAAGGAATTCAATGAACAAAATTAAATAGTACTCGTATTATGACTGGTGAAGAAATTGTTATCGAATTTCGGCTTCAAATTAGTTTAGCAACAAATAATGACAATATCATAAATAGTTTAATGAACTTAATAACCAAAAATGGTCTCAAATCATTAATTAATCAAAAAATTAATTTAAATGGCATCAGAAATCAGATATTTGCTTAAAACGTTGACCAATTTTGATAAGATTATTATTAATAATATTGATAGCCTTGAAAATAAATGCTCTTCGGAAATATTCGAGTATTTATTCGAGTGCCAACAGACGCAGTTGCTGCCAATTTACAGGGTATGCGTGGAGCGCAGAAGAGGAAGTGCTCGGCTTATGCGGCATTCGTGGCGGGGGGCGGCAAGGCGTGGCAGTTTGTGGTTATGTGGCTTCTGTTATGTGTCTGGTTAATTGCGGTGGTTGCTGAGCTGCGCAAAAAAATAAATAAAGAAGGAGCCGAGCGAGAAGAGAGGCACAAGGCAGCTGGGGGGCTGGGGGCTGGGGGCTGCGTCCTGTTTCCCACTTGTGAGAATTGTGCAATTTTCAATTATTTCTTGCAAGTTTTTATGCGAGGGGCACGAGGGGCAAGGGGGGGGCAAAGAGTGCGGCGCAGACTTTGCATAATTATAAGCTGCGATTGCGATTGCGATTGCGACTCTGCCAGCCATAAATCATAATTACAGTGCGTGTGCGCCTAAAATTATGCAATGGTCTGATTATGCAGTTGCAGTTGCCACCGGGAGTCGCCTCCGCGTTGCAACCAGCTTGCCACACAATCACAGTAGTAGATTGTCGCTGGTATTTGGGGCAAGCCTTCAAATCCAATTGCGACTCGTTTGAGTGCTTGATGATAAGATTCTTGAGTGGAACTGCCACAGGAAACAGTCACTGTGATTGTGATTATTCATGCTTGGAACTGTGACTACAAAACAAGTCTTCGCTTGTATTTTTAAATATTTTACAAGTAATTTGTAATTAAATGTTGGTTGTAATTGGGAGTGTCTTATCACTCCAACTTTTAATATGACTCTGATTTTTATTTCTCATTTTTCGAATAGTGACTGTAACTGCTACTTTTATTTCTATTATTTAAAATACAATATTTTTAGTTTGTATATTTATCAAGAGATTGAATCAGCACAAACAAATTTATACCAAGAAACATATTGAAACAAAACCCCAAGCTCAAATCATGCGAAATTAAAAATCTAATTAAGAATAAGATTTAAAAGTAACTGTGACTTCAGCTGACATTTAAGCTCTTTCTACTCTTTCCTAAATTCAAGTTAAGTAATGTAACTGCTACTTAAACTTTTTCTATTTATATTTGTTTAATTATTTGTATTTATTTTATTGTTTTACCTATTTTCCTCATTGTGCTGGACACTAAAATATATAAATTTTGTTGATATACTAATTTAATTAAAATATATATTACAATTGCTTTCTGTGTTATTATATTTATATGCATTTTTTATCTATACATACATTCTTAACTAATACAAATTATCAGCATATATTTTCTTACTTCTATTTATATTTTAAAGGAATTAATTATTAAATTAATTATTTGCAGTTGTGGTTAACACTTAAAAGCTGAAATTCAATTTATGTAGAATTTCATAATCTATTTAAAATTAGAACTGAAGTGAGAGAAGGAAAAGTGCGTTTAAATAATCTTAATAAAATCGGCAAATAAGTTTCGCACTTGTTGCACAATAAAACAATAACAATAAGCAACATTAATTTGTCATCAGTCGCAATGGCGAAGCTGTAATTCATTCATTCATTGTTTGGCCCCGGGAAAAGTCTTTTGAATATTCGTGAGTGAAAAAATGGAATACAAAATGGAAATCAAAACAGAAAAGAGGAGGGGAGGGGAGAGGGAAACAAAGAGGCGCTAGAAATGAATTTCCAAACGAAAGATCAAAGACGCATTTTCAATTGTTGCCATTTGCCGGCAGCCAAAGTAATTTCCATGGGCGGTGGGCGTGGCACAAACTGCTTAATATCAAATGTAGCAATTACAAGCGTCTTTTTTTTTTGCAAATATATTCCCCCCCCCTACCCTCTCCGCCCCCTCAAGAGCTACACCTATTTGCCTTATGCATATTTATTCATTTTTTCATTTACACATTTTTAATTTCAATTCTGCGTCAAAGCGGCCCGTCTCCCTCTCTCTATCTCTCTCGCTCGCACAACAATGGTGCTGGGCGCCAATTCCCCCTCCCCTCCCCTCCCCTCCTCTTCCCACTTCGTTCACTGCCCAGCAGGCAACCTCATTCCCTTCTTCCCTCTTCGCCCTCTCCTTCCCCCTCCACGTGTACTCAGCATTTCCTCCTCCGTTTTCAGCTTTCTTTCAGTTGCTTTATATGGAAATCAACACACACTTGAAGCCTTGTTGTTGTTGTTGTTGTTGTTGCTGGCTGTGTTGTTGATTTTTAATGAAGTACTTTTTCATTATGTGTATATTACTCGCACACACATGCACTTGTGCACACACACACACACACACACACACATATATTTGCCACTCTCCTCCTCGTCCCCCTCTTTGGGCTGTTCTATATGCAATTTCTTTTCATTTCCTTCCTGCTGCTGAGCTGCACTTTGTTTTCGCATTCTCTTGCATTTCTCTTAATTTCTATTTTAGTTGTCTTTTCATGCAAATGCCTGTCTATGACCATATTCACATACATATATCTTAATATATATAAATCTCGTGTCACAATGTTTGTCCTCAATGGACTCCTAAACCACTTAACCGATTATATTAAAATTCGCACATCATGTGCAGTTCGATCTAACTTGAGAGATAGGATAGTTTAAATCTCAAATTATAGTCGCAATTTTAATTTATTGCTAATTATTTGTCTGTTATTATTTGACAAAGGTTGGCAGCACGCTCGATTGAAGCTTGCTATTAATCGATAAATAAACCACTTAACCGATTATATTAAAATTCGCACATCATGTGCAGTTCGATCTAACTTGAGAGATAGGATAGTTTAAATCTCAAATTATAGTCGCAATTTTAATTTATTGCTAATTATTTGTCTGTTATTATTTGACAAAGGTTGGCAGCACGCTCGATTGAAGCTTGCTATTAATCGATAAGCTGCAATCGGAATATTAGCCCCCCCCCCACACACACACATACTGAAGAAATAGACACACTCACTCACACAAACACAGACACGGACGAGAGTAAAGCCGACATGGAAACACACGTATTGTTGTTGTGCTAACGGTATTTACTATATTTTAGTAAAAAAAAGAAAAAACAAAAACAGTCACTTGATCGTTTTTTGTAGAACTGCAACCAAATACGCAATGCATTAAACTACCAGACCATTTTTGTCTAACCTCAACAACGCGAGCACCAGAGAGGCACGACGCAAACGTATTAAAAGAGCCCATCAGTTGGCAGAACAAATTGAATCAAGAAATCCAGCTCAAAGAATCAGGACAGCAGAAGGTCATGCACAAGAATCTCAAGAACAGTGTAACGAACGTCTTCAAGAGAATATCATAAGAAGCCACAGCAACGCGTGGCCGGGTCAGCTAGTATATATATATTTATATATATCTGTCTCCCTCGCCTGGACACTTCTTGAGATGCAAATGTCTGTGCAACATGCAACATGCAACATGCAAGATGCTCCAATTGTCGCTAAGTGAAAGAGTGGAATGCCTTCAAGCCATCACTCCGACTCATCGCAGACAATGCAACGGATTCCGCTCCCAGGCCAAGCCATAATACGGTTACTTTCCCAACTACAGCTACAGCTACAACTCAACACAGTATTATCTTTATGTATCTTCAGATTCCAGGTTTTATAGATTCAATTTTGCCTCTTTTATATATTATTATATTATGTTATCTTTCCTCCTTGTCTTACTTTTCTACATTTAAATCCAATTTGGATTATGTATCATACGAGTTTTGATAAATTTACAATATGGTTACTATTCCAGCTACAGCGAGAACTCAATAGAGCATCTAATATATCTTCTATCTTGATTTCACTTTTTAAATGTGTATACAATTTGTGTAAAAACTCAATAAATAAAATATATATATATATAATAAAATATATTTCTATTCATCCTTTTCTACATTTGAATTCAATTTGCATTATGTATAAGAATCTTGATAAATTTGCAATATGGTTACTATCCCAACTACAGCAACAATTTAATAGAGTATTTTAATAGCTTTCTGCAGACTATATTTTCTGTAGTTATAGAGATATTTTAGCGATTATAACAATATTCATACATTTTGAATATGGTTACTTTCCCAACTACGTGTTGGTATAAGCTATAAAACATAGTAATAGTATAAAATAATAACAATAGAAAAATTTGTAAAGAACAAAAGCCATCTTGAAGACTTATACTACTATAATATTATGTTTGTCTGATTTTCTTAAACAGCAGTTTGCAAGTAAAATAAAATATCATCGCTTAAAGTCCATTGTTCTTTGTACAGATGAAATTCAATAGAATTAATAAACTTAAAAGCTAAACCTATTTCAAATAAATACTGCGTATTTTTCAGATGCTGATAAATAGTCAAATATGAATCAGTTTAAAAGCTAAACCTATTTCGAATAAATCCTATGGATACTGTGTATTTTTCAGATGCTGATAAATAGTCAAATATAAAGCAGTTAGTAAATTTGATACCAAAATAAATGCAAGTAAAATCTTGCATTTAACTGGAGTGATTAAAAATATGTTGCATATATTTATAACTATTTTTCGGTCTCAAAGTTCGTTCTGTGGCTGCCCCAATTTTAGCGGTTAGTCGATCACTTGATGCAATTGTTTTGCTAGCTCGCATGAGTCATGCCACATGCGGCATGGGGCATGCGGCAGGCTCGGTGTGATCCTTTTGCCTCTTCCTGCGAGTTTCATTTGTTTCGCACAAAGAGCGAGAAGAAAAAAGAGGATGGGAATGGAAATGAGAATGGGATTGGAGATGGGGATGAGGATGAGGAAAAGAAAGGGAAGATTTTTGGCATTCTTCTGTCAAAATATTTACACAACAGTTGTCAGCTGGATGTGGTGTGAACTCATTCGGCAGGACGAAGCACGAAGGACGAAGGACATTCCATTGTGCCGAGGCGAGCTCTAAATGGGATCATCATTGTGATCGTGATGAGCATCGACACCGACCGTGTCCCCCGAATTACTTGTAATTATATTATTTGCGGACCAAACAAAACGTCCTAATGATTCTTGGCCCTGCCACGCCCACGCCTACGCCCACCACAGGATTTGCGACTGCCTTTTCCAGCTAAGTTGCTCTTTGGGCCAAGAAGTGGCAAGGTAAATAAATACGAGTCTACACGAATGGCCAAAAGATCTCGGCCAAGCCAAGGCAAAGCAAAGCAAAGCAAAGCAGATTAGCAGACGCGATGTGTGAACCCAAAACCCTCAAGTGGCAGCAACAACAACAGTTGCCTCAGCTCAGCTCAGCTCAGCTCAGCATAAACAATGAGTAGGAGAATGAGATTGGGATTGGGATTGGGATTGAGCAGAAGATGAAGTTGTTGCCGTTGCTGTGAAGTGGGCAATTGACATTTGCCTGGAGCAACATTAACAGCAACAGCAACAGCAGCTGAAACTGAAGTTGAAGTTGAAACTATTCTCTTCGCACTGCGATACAAGTAATTTTGTAATTTTGTAGTAGTCTAATCCTTTTACTTCTAATTAGGGTCTTCAGCCGAGGCCTTTACAACTGTCAGTCACAATGAAGCAATGAATTCATTCGATTCAATTACATTCATACTTCGTTGCCAACTCGTTGCCAAACTTGTTTTCTTGTTCAATTGGACAAATAAATTGTATTTAATTTTGTACATTAACAGGCTTTGTTTCAAGTTATTATTCTATTAAATTACTATTGAATTAAATGATAAGATTATCAATTTATGAATCTAACAAACCATTTTCAATGATTTAAGTGCTAAAATTGATCAAATCCTCTTTATGAATATGCCCATTAAATAAAATACGTGTTACATTTTATTAACTATTGTTGCGTTTGGGTTACTTTGGCCCTTTTCATCAACATTTCAATTAAATAAAATAATAACTTTAAATTAGATTATGATTGGGATACTTCGAGAAGGTAAAAATTGCAGATTTCTCTATGTCCTGCATTTCGAGTATCGTTAACATAGCATAAATTAAAGAATGAAAATCAGAATGGAATTCTGTTCTGGCGATATATCTTCAATTTATGAGCGATCTACTTTATACACTATAAGCTATATAGATGAATATGTTTCTCATGTTTGTTATTTTATTTTGTGCCTCTATTGAATATATGTAACTATCGTCTATATCTTTCAGTCTATTCAATTCAATTTCTTACTCATTTTGCTGACTTCGTTTATCGCCTGGTTTCCTTGTGTTTATCTTTCCTTCTTCTCTACTCGACGCTCTCTATTCTCTTCCATGCACACTTATAGCCCAATTAATTGCATGATTAACGTCAATCAGCAATTGCCTCATCCTCGGTGTTGCACGTTGCACGTTGCAAGTCGCCAGATACAAGATACTTGGGCTGTCGATGAGGCAGTTGGCGAGGAAAAGCGACGCGTCGCAATACACGATGATCCACTTGAAATTTTCCACATTTCACAAGCAGAAAAATGAACAGTCGAATCGACTTGACATGGTCCTCGCTCTCCCTCTCGCTCTCTCACTCTCTCTCTCTCTCTCTCTGTGTGTCGACACAGGTGCCAATGGCTCAGCAGGTTTTCCCTGGCAACGTTTACACAATTTGTCGTTGTTTTTTCCTGCCACTCCAGGCGAGAAAAAAGACGGGAAAAAACGGGCTTCAGTTTGGGCCTTAAGCGTGACTAAAGCGTTTCTCCTAACAAGCCGTTAACGAGCACTCCTAGACCCCGAGTCTGGGTCTAAGTCTGAGTCTGGGTCTGGGTCTAGGTCTCAGCACTCAGCTCTCAGCTACGTTCCACATGTGGCAGCTCCCTGGCAATCGCAAGTTTAATTGGTAAAATGGTTCATTTAGCAGTCGGAACCAATTATGAGGCACACACACTTGCCGCATGTTGCTGCCGCTGTGAAAACAATTACAACACTTTTTCAACTTTATTATTTTTATGCTGTGTACTCTCGCCTCTTGGCACCTTTTTCGCATTTTATTTTCCACCTGTATCGCTTGGCTTCTAACGAGCCAAAAACCGAGCCGCGAAAACGCTGCTCGAGTGGCCGTTGAAGCCGCTTTTAAACAACTACCGCTGGGGCGGCATTTGCCACGCCCACTCGCAACTCGGCAACTCGGCAACTCAAGTGCCCCACAGAGGCGCAGACATGTGCATTATAATCGCATTGAAGTCCATCTGAAGGCAACGCCTTCCATTGGCAATTTGCAGCTGAATAACCAATGATTTCTCGCCTTCCAGTTCCCAAATTATTCGTGGAGAATTCGGAAAACTAATTGGAGGAATTGTTTAAACAACGATAATCATATGATGAGCAGACACAAATTCGCTCAGCGTTTTGTTCTAGTCTCAGTTACAAATTATTAGATGGGTTTAATGCAGATAATTGCGCAATTATCTTTCTTTCTTTGAGTAACTTTTACATTCGTAATTTACAAATTCTAAAGTTCTATTAAAATGAATGCTTGGAAGTTGAGATGATTTAGCAGTTTATATATCTTGTAATTTAGATTAATTTTTGGATCATCAACCATAATTCAATACCCGCCATCAATACAATGTTAATTTTAAATTAGTTGTTTTTATTAATTGTATATTATATTGATTTAATTCCAAGATCGAATGGGAGTTAAATACCTTATCGTTGTGTTTTTAAGTACTAATAGCGTATTAATGGCATGTTTTAATTCATATAGATTATTTTATAGTGTTAATATATTTTTTTAATACTAGCGTATTAATGGCATGTTTTAATTTATATAGATTATTCTATAGTTTTAAGTATTTCTTAATAATTTCATTGCACTGAATGTGTTCAAGTTTTTTTTTTGGTACTCAGCGATAATTCAAATTAATTCATTTTGCTTAGAGATTGAATGGTAGATCTTTTTATTAGTTTATCCTGATCAACAAAAGACTAAACTAATTTCGAATTAGATTTATTTGTTTATTACATGAGAACTTAAAGTTGTTGCAGTAGTTGTAGTTGCTATCGAAAAAATGGGAAGAATATAATCTTTAGGCACGACAGTTTCTTGCAGCTACATATGTGTTATGGGTTGAGGTGGCATGCCGCATGTGGCATGTGGGGCACATTCATTAGAATTATGCGCGCCTCTCAAAGGAAATCAACATATTTTAACATTAATTTGCGATGCGATGCGACGAGGCAAACGAGTTAAAAGTTGCTCTCGCATTAACATGCGCGAAAAAAGCAGTTGGAAAAACTGCGAGAAAATCTACTCAAAAAAATGCCGTGTAAACGGATAAAGTGCCGAGGGGGAGGAGAAGACGGGGGGGGGGAAGCGTATGTGCTCGTCGAGGCGATGAAATATAATAATGAGGACACACACACAGCTACACACACACACACACATACAGTGGCAGCTCGTTAGCAACGACGCCGACGCACCTTGCACCGAAATGGAGTATTAAAAATTATGCAAATGAATTCGTGGATTCGCATTCGCCCAGCTCAGCTCCTGCTCCTGCTGCTCGTCCTTTGCGTCCTTTGCGCCGTTGTCCTTCAGCTGCACTCGCAGCAAATGCGCGGAAGTTAAGCGCATGTAGAAGAGGAAGCAGCAGCAGACATTATGAATGTTGTAAATTAATTTCAGACTCATTTCTTTTTTCCTTCTCTGCCGCATTCGCCGTCTCGCTCGCCACTCGCCTCCACTTGAAAAGACACGAGCCCAGCTAAGCAGGGGGTTGGGGGTTGGGGGTTGGGGGATGGGCACTGGACAAATGCGTAAAAACAATTACGCTTTAATTGCAATGATTTCCCCCGCGAGGCAACGCAGCGCGCGCCAACGAAAATTGAGCTAAAAAACGACGAGAACACAAAAAAATAGAGACAGGCGACGAGTTGCATTTGCGCGCAACTCAGTGCCTAACTGGGGTAGGGGCGGACAGAGGGGGTGTGGCAGCTGGGGGTGGCACTGCGATTCATTTTTTTCTTTCGCTGCGAGTTATGGCTGCTGCAGGGCAGACTGAAGGCAGCCGGAGAACGACGGAGAATAATCCACAATCCAGGTGACAAGAACTACGGCGACAGTGGAGCAAAAAACTACAATTTCACAATGGCCACAAAATAGGGGATCAGTTAAAAAATAAAGAGATACAGATATGCAAAAACTTATAATAAATTAACTACAATTTTTGCGGCATTAATAGTATAGAAAATAATTCTTGTTGAACCACAAACTAAAAAACTAAAGTTGAAATTATTTGTTTCATTTTACTTACAAAACTTACGTTTAACAATCAAATTTAAAAAGTATTAACTTTGAAATTAAATGAAAATTAATGTTAATAATTTTTATTTAAAAAAGTCTACTATTTGTTAGCTTTTGAATTCCCATTTTTATTTTCAATTTAATGATCGCTTTGTGAAGACTAATTGCGATTCGCTTCCGACAGCATTTGACAATTATAATTATTTATTTATCGAATACAATTTATTTCAGTGCTAAATAAATCGATAATACATTGTTTTTCCTTCCATCACTTGAAGTGCATTTTTTTTGTGTGGAATTGCGCGTAGTTTGCCCACTGTCAGCTGCTGACTGCCTTATGGCAATTTTAATTTCGCTTAACGAATTATTAAATCCTTATGAGCAGTGAGTGTGTGAGTGTGTGAGTGTTGGGTGTTCGGGTGTGTGTGAGTGTGAGTGTGAGTGTGGTTGAAAATCATATTCACATTCATGCTTGAATGAGTTTTTTCTGCACGCCAGGCACTTGCCTGATCAAAGGACGACACTCTTGAGAAATTATCATAAAAGGATTTGTGGGCAACTCAGCCGCTTCGCTCTCCGCTCTCTCCGCTCTCTCCGCTCTCCCGATTCCGTGTTCCATTCCATTCCACTTCCGTTCCCTCTCCCAGTCGGCAGTGCCATATGGATGCCATATACTGGATATACTAGCTATACATATCACATTTTGAATAGAGCGCCTCGTCCTTTGTTTCACATCACAATCATCACCATCATCATCGTCCTCATCATCATCACTTTTCTGCTGTTGTTTGTTTCTTATTCGAAATTGCAAAATTTGAATAATGCGCAAGTGGCGTGAAAACAATCGTGTAAAGCATGAAATATTCATATTCGCAATTCGCGTATTATTTTTGCATGCATTCATGAAACAGAAACGATGACTTTATGCTGATTGCATAATAGGCCGCAGTCGCCTTCTCTTTATGTGAGAGGACAAGCCAATGTTGAGGTCCCATCACCCATCATCCGAGGACGATTGACTGATGCTCCATCCTGGCGAAATTCACAGGTTGCAATTAGAAGTCGCGGGCAAAGTGGCGAAACAATTGTCAAATGCGTTGCGGCAATCGGGAATGGAAATTGGAAAAATGCTAAATAAGTAATCAAGCGACTCTCGAACGCATTTTTAAGCTCAATTCTCGAGACTTTGAAGTGCATTTAGCATTTACCATTTACCATTAAGCATTTGGCATTTAGCATTTAGCATGAATGACATAATGGATGAATAACTCACATTTGCACTTTGAAGTGGCTGCCGCGCTGCACTTCAATGCATCTCCGCCGAAAGCCCCCTGCCAAAAAAAACCGAAACCCGCAGCTTAATGAGTGTTCTGCCCCTTCTCCTCCTGCCTGAGGTCTCATTAACCAACTTTTATATTGGCGACTAATTGGCCAGGTTATTAGACTATTAGTTTTGGCTACTGCTAGAGAATATTATCATGCGATTCGAGCTGATTTCAATTAAAATAAAAAGTAGAGTGAAAACATTTAAATTTACAAAATTTACGACGTTGGGATGTTACTTAGTCAATTATTTTGTAATACTTGATTGATGTTAAATTTTATTTAGGCTAGTATTGTTTTTATTTATTAGAATTACTGCTGCTTTTGCCATTCATTATTCATCATTGAGTCACTTTTAACAATAACCAATTTGATGCATTTAGTTTTGCTCTGTTTTCTCTGATGGCGCTACAAGCACGGATTAAATAAGCGGAGTTTTGCACTCAAATCAATAGTTTTTACTAAGCACTTTACGTCATAGTTAAAATGGAAACACTGTCAAGAAAAACTTTGATTTGAGCAAGTGGCGCTGGGATGATGTGAGAGATTCACAGAAGCGACTTTTGCTGATTGCTTTGGTCTGCTTCGATAACTTATCGTCTATCGATATCAGCCGTCAGTTGCGCACTGATCGCAAGTCTCGCTCGCTCTGTTGTCGCAGAGCAGCAGCGGCGAATTCGCGAATTTCGTGTGGCTGCGGACTGGTTCGTGTCCCGGCTAAGCGCCTGCGGCGGACGAAAAAGGTTCGCGGCAGGCGGCATTCAAAGCAAAGCTTTCGCAGAGCTTTTCGACTCAAAGGGTTGCCAGCAAGTGCAAGAGAGAGGGAGTGAGTGCGAGTATGTGTGCGAAAGAGTGCAAGTGCGTGTGTGTGTGTGGCCAATGCGCCTGTGTGGACCACGCTGCGTATGCGTCATGTGCCTATTTTAATCTGCCCGAATGATTTAATTTCAATGATTCATTTGTTGTGGATGGCTGGAGGATGGTCAGCAATTTAGTTGATTTCGCTCGTGTATTTATTGCATTTGGCAATTTTCTCGATACACATTGCGCAATCCAGACCAATCCAGATAAATTCAATTACACTCGCCGCCCAAGGGGCTGCAGACAACAACAGCAACAACAACCGACTGCAAATATGTCACGGACAGCGAATGTCCTTCCGCCCACTGTCGCCTGCCCTCGCCTCGGCCGGACTTCAGTTAGTTCGTTTAAGTAGTTGGCCCAAAGTGTATTTAAGCTAAAAGCTTTGGCGTCCACTTGACAATGCGCCAAGTTCCCATGCCTGTTGTTATTGTTGAGGCTTTCGTTGTTATTCTTCTTCTCACTGCTTCATCTTCCTCACCATCTTCGTCTTCGTCTTCGTCTTGTGCTGTTGTTGTCGTTGCCGCCCATTGTGACTGCGTCCTGTTTTTCTGTTGACATTTCGGCCAGCTTCTAATCCGTCTGACGCTCTTCCCTCTCCCTCTCTCTCGCTCTCTCCCTCTCTCTCGCTGTCTCTCTCTGGCGACCCCTTTGGCCAACAGATTCAAGATTTATTTGCACTCAACAAGCGGATAATGGGCGTGGGAGGGGGGGGTGGAAATGTGACTTGTCATGTAACTGGCACAACACAACATATTGTGGGGCAACAACATTGAGAAATTAATCGACGTTTAAGCACTCAGATTTTCATCGATTAAAAATACATAATTGCAAATAAAATAGTATTGAAACGAAAGCACTATAAATAATTGACAAATTTCAATTACATTATTTGATTATATAAATGGAAACATTTCAAATTTAGTTTACTTTTTTTTTGCATTGTTAATGAAAGGGAGGAATCAAATTTGAATTCAATTATTTAATTATATGCAAAAAGTGTCATCGACTCTTTTGGATTTTTACTATTTAGTTACATTGTAAATTGATTAGTGTCGATGAAAGGAAATTAAATAATTAAATATACATGAACATTTTGAATACTCATTGAAAGTGCAACATCGTTTACTCCATCATGATTTAGATAATTTATGTTGATTAATTGAATTCGAATAAAATTTGAAATTCAATTTCTATTACTCTGCTACTTTGATAATTAACGAATGGCATTTAAATTATATGCAAGAAAATATTGATTACCCATTTAAAATGATTTCAAATTCTACATCGTTTAATTTATATGCCTATTCAGGCATCCTCTAAATATAATGATAATTTATATTATTTAGCTATTGTGGTTAAAATAAAATAGAATTAATGGCATTTATATTAAACTTACCATTCACTTATTTATGATTTAGCTACTCTTACATTAGATCAAACTTTATTTGTTTATTGATTCGATATCCTATAATGAATTTTATTGCTGTCAATAAATGCTAACAATCAGATATTGAATGCAATAGATAGTAATGAATAACCTTAATAATTTTGGAATCTTCAAAAGTATTCATACAGCATTAAGATTATTTACGATTGAAAAGAAGCTGTGTTAACATTGAAAGGAAGAAGTTGCCGCTTTGTGTGTCTCTTCAAAAATGTCCAAGAGAAGCGCAGTGTGGCAAGGAGAGAGAGAGAGGGGGAAGAGGGGGGCAGAGACAATTTTGCTGGCACTCAAAGGGAAATTGCTTAACTGCACAATTTCTGTGTTAATGCTCGCTCGCAATATCGAAATTTGTAAATGAATTAATGCCGCGGCACAAAGCGGCAACAATGTTGCTGACTTGCCACAAGCAGCTTTGCAAGGGGTCCAGGAGCTTGGGGCAGCAACAGTTTCAATGAGCTTCGGCTACAGCTCTTCTTGGGTTTCTTATCAAACGCCGTTTGCGATGCAAATGCGAAATGGAAAATTTGTGCTTATGTTGCACAACGAGGCAATGCTTGCCCCTGCCCCTTGCCCCTGCCCCCCGTGCCGTGCCACAAGGCAACTGGCTGTGCCGCATTTTCAGCTGCTTTTTATTGCGGCGAAATTAAATAATTTCTGTGGCAGCCGAGGGGAGAGCGGAAAGCGGAGAGAGGGAACTAGACTCGAAAATTCCGTTTTTCCTTTTTTTTTTTTGGCAGTTCCCCGAAATTTGCTTATGCACACACAAGAAGAAGAGCAAAAGGAGGAGGGGAGGGGGGGAAATGTTGATGAAAAATATCGAATGTGTGAAATAACAAATGCAACATCTGTCGGCAAATAAAGAAGCGCGCCTGTGCGTATCTGATAGATACAATGTGCCCAGCCCGGGCACAGTCGAGTATCTCTCAGATACAATGGCCTCTTATCGCCCGGCCACAGACAAAAGGATGAAGTGTAAACAACAACAACAGGGACAAGGATACGTCTGTCGATGGAACTATGGCAAACATGTCAACCAATTCCATTCATATTCTGACACATTGCCCCTGAAGTGGCATGCCACGTTGAGGCGCGGCAAGGCCAATGGCGGACTCGTCGTCATCCGCATCATCATCATCCACTTTATAATTATAATAATATGTAATAATAATCATGATTTCAATCATGATAATTTCTTTGATGAGGGCTGCGGGGTTATTATTGGTTTATCATACGAATCAGATGAATCATCCGAACAAATACCCAAACAGAAATTCACCATTCGGTTGGAAGGGTGCGAAATATATGTTTGCTTATGCAATTTGTATATTTCAGCATGTCATCAAATAATGGAATTCTTCTGCTATCCGACAATCGACAATCTTTAATCTGTGATCAGAAAATCTAAATTGAGCATTACGAGAATTTAATCGAATCTATAGTGCAATAGTTAATTCAAGTTGATTTGCGAACAATTTAGAATTTCCCTCAAGTCTAAAAGTCGCTTTTTTCGTGCCTAATAAAAATAATCGATTGTACTTAATTATAGTCTAGTTCATAAACTGCAAGATTACTATAATTTCAAATATATATTTAGAATTCATTTTCATATAATACAATTGAAATTTAACTGTTTAAAAATAACTTCATCTTATAATGGTTTTCTTGTAACATGACTGATAGAATAATAATATAGAATTGTACATAAAAACAACATAATAACATAGTAACATTTGCCTAAGAATATATTACAGAAATTTATTATAAAAATGTTAAGATTTCAATTATTTTCTGAAATTTTGCATATATTATTCGACACTCAAACCAAAAGTTCAATAAGTTATTAAATACTTAAATTGTCAATAAATATTTATATTGTAGGAAAACAAAAGATTTGTAAGCTGTTAAATGATTGATAATAATTATGCTCAAATGCAATAAAGTTGTCTTATTCTTATTTCTACAAAATGTAGTGTTAAATAAGTTAGCAACTAATTAAATTGTCAAATATAAATATTACAAAAGCAACATTCTTTGTATTTTTTGATTTCCAAACTCTTATTTCCACAAGTAGTTATCACACATTGAGAGTAGATTGGAGAAGTTAAATTCGCACCGCCAACAGGTTGTTTAGTGAGTTTCTCTCCCCACACTTTAGGCTAAGTACACACACACACACACCCTCACACACACCCCCACACACACACACATCGATACTGCACAAGTTGATGGCCAAGAAATAGATTTTGCCATTTTCAATTGCCGCCTCGATTCCCGACTGGATTTCTATTGCGTTTGACAAGTTTGCGACTAAAGCTATTTGCTCCACAATGCCAACAGTCTCCTCCCTCTCCCACTCCCACTCCCTCTTTTCCCCCTCCATCTCTTTCTCTGGTGCCCCAAAGATGTTGCACAGCCTCATCATAAATAAGTTGTTGCAACAGCAACTAAACACGGCAAATATTGGCAGCACTCGAGATCCAAGTCGAAGTCGAAGTCGCAGTCGAAGTTGTAGTCGAAGTCAAGTTAAATGTGGCCCGCAGTTTAGTGCAGAAGGAGCGGGCATATGCGACTATGAGTTACCCTGTACCGCATGTATAAAACTTAAATAATTTAAGGAAACAAATTGGGTGGAAAGTGATGCAAAATGCTGGCCAGTAAATTGTTAATTAGTTTTTTGCCCGCTTCAATTTGCAGTCAACAACAAATAGTTTTAAAAACACTGCCACAAAATACCCCATCTGCTGTTGTGTTGTGTTACAGGGTATAACGACGCGTCTTGTGTGTGTTTGACAGAAGTTATTAAATCGAATCAACTCTCGACTGACGACTGATGTCTGCCAACGATTTGCCGTTTGCCATTTGCCGTTTGCCATTTGCGATTTGCGATTTACGATTTACGCACTTGCCCCCTGTTGTTGCAACATCCTTCAGGTGCAAGTTCGCCGCTGGTTCGTCGCTTGCGCCATATTTATTGTGCAATCATAACAACAATATGTATTGTACGCAGTTTTGTTGCCGCTGCTGCTGACAGCATCCTTGAGCGTTGCCCCAATCTGTTGCAAGCTGCAAGATGCGGCAGTAAACGAATTTCTATTTCTATTTGGCATGTTGACTATGTTATTTGCCTGTTGATATTGCACTTAGAATTGTGCATTTTTCGCATCGCATCGCATCGCATCGCATCAACTGCGTTTACTTGAAGCTTTCAACCACCGCACTCAACACCGCATTCGAGTTCAATAAGCAGTTGCCATTGTCCGTTCGATATCTGTGATTGCATCGATCTCAATTCATTTCAATTCATTTTTCACTAATAATATTTATTATAATAATCCTCATACTAGGTTATGAGGTTTGGTCCACTTTAACTTTCCATCCATGTGTTGTTAAGGTACAGCTTATGTTTGTACAGGTTCTACGTTTAATAATATTATATTAAAAAAAAAAAAAACTTTTAATATTGAGTAAGAGTAGAACACATATATAATTATAATTATATATATTATATTACATGAATTTATGCTTTTTTATTTTTTAAGTTTTAAATATTTTATTTATTCTAATTGTAATCAATTTTAAATTTGTATTTCGTAATCTTCATTTAATATTATTATTTTTCCAAGTCGACTGTTCATGGTCGAATTTAAAATGAATAAAATAAGTAAATTTTAAGTTTCACCTTTTTTTAATCACCGATCAAAGTTCGCCCGAAATTGA
Source organism: Drosophila formosana (assembly GCA_035045625.1). Classification (NCBI taxonomy): domain Eukaryota; kingdom Metazoa; phylum Arthropoda; class Insecta; order Diptera; family Drosophilidae; genus Drosophila; species Drosophila formosana. The sequence goes on along the minus strand of JAWNOW010000688.1, from coordinate 1,349,710 downwards.
TTAATGAAATAATTATGAATTCATTTAATAACAAAATAGATGGTAACCATATAAAAATAAAAATTAACACATAGATAACGAAATACAACATGACATTAAATTAATGAAATAAATACAGTAATACGTAGGTAAATTACATAAATAAAAACGAATTTAAGAAATTAATGAAGTAGAAAATATTTGCGAGGAATCAATAGCATGCAATGAAGCTAATATTAAATTCATAGTCTTTCAATCGATTTGTAACACATTGGATATTTTTTAATCTTCAGCTAAGAATAAAATAAATAAAATACTAAATAAATAAAAATGAACTTTAGAAAATAATTAAGTAGATAATAATTGTGGGAATCAGCAGCGAACACATATAACGAAACCAATAAATCTGAATTAAAGTCAAGAATGCATCCTCAGCATTTCAATTAATTTATAAATCATTGGAGATTATTTAATCTTGCGCTAAAATTTGAGCGGTAATAAAGCTGAAATTTGCTTCCCCCGCTGCTTTTAGCTTTTTTCTTTTTGCTACTTGCAATTGCAATTGCAATTGGAATTGGAATTGGAATCGCAATTGCTATTGGGCAATCCATTAACTGTCGCTGCACATAAAAATTGCAAAATTTGAAATAATTCAATTGCTTGATAAGAAAAGCGAGGCGAACCAGGCAGATGTAGAAGCAGAGGCAAGGGGCAAGGATAACAAGGACAACGCAGTCAATGTAATTCATCATTGCAGTTGCGCAGCATAATGACTTCCTGGGCGCAGCCTCCTCTTCCTCTTCCCCTCCCGTCTCCTGCTGCAACCCACAACAACAACAACAACAACTACAACAAAGAGACTGCAAGGATGTGAACAGGCTGCGGCTGTCCTGGCAGGCAGCCATTAGCGAAATTTGAGCAGCGGCAGCAGCAGCAACAAAAGGGGCACCCAAAGCGAATCAAAATGGTGAGCGCAGGGCAGGCAGGGTTGCATCAAAGTGGGTGGCAACCAGGGCTGAAGCAAGGCCAGGGACGGAGGCGTGGCACGAATAATGCCAGAATTAAGCTGCATAATTTACACAACCCCTTGAAAGTGCACTTAGCAGCTACAAAGCGCGTCTAAAAAATCAGACACACAGATCATAATAAAATCGAGGAATAGAAAACGAAAGACAGAGATAGAGAGAGAGGGAGAGAAATAGAGTGAGTGGGAGAGAAGGAGAAGTTGATATTTTTCGTTTCGATTTTTGGATTTCGCTAAATTACATCCTGTCGTCAGGCTGCGAATAGAAAAAAAGAACTAAACGACTGATTGACTGATTGACTGACTAAATGATGGACAGACAACCCGATATCAATTACTTGCAAATATCGGTTTGTCGATGGATATTATAAATGCAATATTATCAATATCAATTTTCCTCTTTTTTGACTATACAAGTTAACTACCGACTGAATTAACTGCCTGATTGAGTGTCTGACTGACTGACCAAATGATTGACTGACTGACAAGATATAATATAATAGATAGTATAACTTATTAAGTGCCTGACAGATTAACTGAATAACTGGCTGCCAAACTGAATGACTAACTGACTGAATCGACTGACTGCCTGATTGACGGTCGGCCTGATTGACTGTCTGCCTGATTGACTGACGATGGCAGCCAGTGCAATTGTCTGCATGCTTCAATGGGCAACGCTCGAATCGCTTGTGTAGTTGCTTCTAGCCGGGTTAAAGTGGGCTGAGGGCGGAACCAGTCAAGTGTATTATCAATTGAAAAACTCAACGAGTTCTGCCAGGTGGCACTTCTCTCCTCCCCTTCCCTGTCCTCCTCTGTCCTCTCTCCTATGCCTGTGCTGTCCTGTCTGGTTTGATCGTCGGTGCTCTACATGGAGTCAAGTACCCACTCAATGTGCTACTCTGTTGACTAACTGCAAGTAATCAATTCTAGACCTGTACATAGCCTGAGAACAACTCTTTGCTGCTCTTGGCAAATACAATCCCTTCAATATATGTTACATATATTCCCAGTTAACTCTTTGATCCCTCTGTAGTTTCAGCATTAATCAATAGATTTATTGCAGCTTTAGAAATTGATGTATTCTTGGAAATAGAAAATATTTTCCAATATATGTACATATTCACAAAATATTTTATATTCTAAAAAACACATATTTACGAATATATATATTTTGAGAGTTGACGAACCTATAAACAAATTATTTAATTATGTTTAAAATAGATTGATTCGTCAATCAATCAATTAAAGCTCAATAGCTATTGCCATAATAACTCTGAGTAACTATAATTCTAAGGTTACCCCTTTACATTGTAATTGAACAAATAATTAATAGCAAGTTTTCTATAAAATATTTCATTATATTTTTGATTTAATGTATAAAAGATGTTTATGTTTTCTAGCATTAAAAGTTATTCTAATTTTTGTAAAATATTGCTTACTTTCCTTAGCTGTTTTAGCTGTTACTTAATCTACATTTCGTTTTTTACTTCAATTCTACAGTATTGTCTTCCAGTTTCATTTCATATATGGCTATATTTTTTCAGGTGCATCTCTTGAGTAGCGCTTCGCGCAATTCGTGCTGGCCGAACTCCTTCAATCGACACGTTTTCTGTTGTTGTGCTCTCCGTGCGCTGCTTTTCGCTAATGACGTTGATGAGTTGACGAGTTAGGTTAGGTTTTTCCAGGATATTAACACGCAGCACGGCGAGGCGAGGGAGGGCGATGAACGGAGGGGGCGGCAGCGTTAATGAGGACGATTATAATGTCGCTGATTTTGCGTTCAAACTAACAGCAACTGAAGCGTTTCCCTCCCTCATCCCATCCCCTCGGCTGCCGGCAGCGTTGTCTCCATTATGCCAAGTGCCGAACACGAGAGACGCCAACGGTTGCCATATTTCTTGGCTAAATGAGGTTGAGTTTTGAGTTTTGTCGCGCAAACAATGCCGCCCTCCCTGAGCGTGGTTGGGGAGGGGGAGGGGAAAGGGGATCATCTCGCTGGTTGGTTGAACACACGAAGCTCAACGCCCGCCCATTGAATTCAAATTCAAATTCAAATTTGCTGCGTTGCCTGAATGCGAATACGAATTGGGATTGGGATTGGGATTGGAATTGGAATTGAGATTGGGTTGCGGATTGCGATGCTGATGATGATGATCATTACGATGCCGCTGTGGATGCTGATAACTGATGACTACTTCACTTAATGCAAATTTCGCGCAAAAGTTTGATGAGTGCTCGATGCGGCCGCGGGGCGCTTGGAGAGCGGCGAGAAGCCCTCGAGGACGCTTCCGTCCCACCGTCTGCAGGCAAACCGAGGCACTCCAAACGAGGCCATAATACTGCAAATTGTCGTATAATGAATGAGTTGCTACCCATCCGTGTCCACATCTCCATCCCCAACCCACTCGGACTTGGCTGCAACTCGTTAGCCGTAACTAGAGCCCGGCCCGTAGTTGTTGCCGTAGTCGCAGTCGCGCCTCAAGTGCACTTTGGCTCCTTGGCTTCGGAGCGGGAGCAGAAGTGATACACTCAGCGACAAAGCTCACAAAGAACTCGCATTGAAACCGATCTTAAACTCGTAATTTAATAAAGTCGATTGGAGCTGGAATTCGGCAGATCGAAGCGAATTATAGAGACTTCAAAGAACAATTGTCTGCAAGGTATTAATACTTTATTTTCTAATTCAAAATGACAATAGTCAAAAGAGTTCTTAATCAAAGGAAAGATTATATACATATATACTACAAATTCTGCATTTATTTCGTTGAGATAAAATAATTAAAATATGAATTGCTTTCTTTTATATGTCTATATAAATCACATTCTGGTTAACAATTTGTATTTCAAATTAAGGAGAATCAGCTTCATGTTCACATACAACAATAATAATATAAGCTTTTTGTTAAACATGCCTTCCTATTTTTTCTATTTCGTTAAAAACATTTTGGAGCATTTTTTCAGCTGAGAAATTTAGAAAAGATCGACTTGTACTTTAGCTGCAAACAGCTCCAAAATTAATGCTACTGCTTAAAGAAATTAAAGTTACTTAATTTTATCGAAGACATATTAAAAAGGATAGTTAAAATATACACGCAATCAATAGCAATTAAATCTTTTGTAGAAAACTTCTGAGTTTGAGTAAGAAATAAAATAATAATAGACAGAAATATAAAACAAATTTGTTGCTACAACTATTTGTAAAAAAATAAAACTCTTTAATTGATAACAATTATTTAAAAAAAATTAAATTAAAAACTCTCAATTCTCATTAAAGCAAATGGAAATTAAACTTTATAAATATTGATTGTGCATTTTCGATCTAAACTCGACTCGTCTCGACTCGAGATTTTTCTCAGTGCACGGCTGGGTTGCGACGTTCGCAGCTGTCGCACTTGATACCTACAACATTTGAAATTAATATGTCATTGTGCAGAAGTGTTTGGGACCAAGTTACAAGTTACAAAACTCAATTTGCACCTTTTTCCATCGTGTGGCGCTGCATTCGAGAAGCGAGAGTCGGGAAGCGAAGAACCAAACAACTAACGAGATTTGCATATGCATGCGAGTGAATGCTTTCTCCACTACTCAGCACTCATCTGGATATTCACATGTACTCATACACTCATACACTCGCATATAGATAGATTCGTAATTCCCCAAACTCAATTCCCACAACGCCATAATCAACAACAATCTGACGCTCCGCCTCAAGAAGCGACCGAAATACAACAACAATTTGTCGCACATTTTTCCACAAAATTAAAATGAAAATTGCATAAAAATATAAAAACTTCGAAATCAGCAAAGCAAATGAAGCGCAACTCAATACCAAAAAAAATAAACAGGCAAAGAGGAAGTTTTTCTCTTTTTTTTTTTTTTTTTGGTTTGCTTGGGGCTTTTGTTGCTTTCCTCTTCGCTTCTCTGAGAGTTTTTTGCGATTCGTTAATAGTCTCTAGAGACAACCGGGGTTGTGATGGCGATTGTGACTTCTTCCTCTAATGCAAGCTGTCGTTCTTCATAAACCACAATTAATCAGTTGCAATAAGCTAAAGCCAGCGGCTTCTTTATTAGCTGCAACATCTAAATCAAGTTTGCGATTTTTACTGAAATCTCTGGCTTAGAGAACTTTTTAATTTTGTAATTCTGAATAAACTAATTTCTTAAGCTACAGAATTTGTATTTAGTTTTATATTATCTAATTATTATCGTCACATCTAAATCCAAGTATTTTATCTCATCTCAAGTTCGATTTTTACTGAAATTTCTAGTTTAGAGAACTTTTTAATTTTGTAATTCAGAATAAACTAATTTTTAAATTAGTATTTAATTTTATATTATCTAATTATTATTGTCATTTAAGATAAACTATTTTCTATATTTCTAAATACAAGTATTTTATCTCATTTCACATTTAATGTTTACTTTATCAGTTATTGGAGTGCTGCAATTTCGCAATCAAATAACTTGTATCAACATTTAACGATTTTCAATGTTATTCCTATAATGATTCTAGTTTTTAGTGTCGACTATTTTCTCTGGTCAATTTAAATCTACGTTTTTATTTATCTTTCATCGAAATGTTTCGAATATCCTTCCTTATGCTTTATTTCAGAATCAAAAAACTGTTGCTCTCTTTTTTATTTCCATTATATTTTTTAATCCTTCTTCTGAATTTTAAGTTATTTTCTTTAAGTTATTGCAGATATTCATACATTTGACAAATATATATTTGTTTAGTTACATATCTTTCTATGAAATTTGTTCTCTGCTGCATTTGCTTTCTCTGCATTTCTGTTATGATCTGCCTACTTTCTTGGTCTTTGTCTTAACCGTCAGAGATATTCTCCTTATTATCATATTATTCTCATTATTCTGCTCCACTCTCCCTCTCTCTCTCCCTCCCGCAAATACTCCTTCAATCTGGCTTTCTCGCTCTGCCCTCGCTGCTGGCTGCTGCGACTTAATTGCATGCAAACCGCAGAGATGCCTCATTAAAAGCGACTGTGATATGCCTCATTAAGGGCGCATAAAATCCACCTGCAACACACACACACACACATGCACACACACACATGCACGTTTGTTGCATGCATAATTGTTGATTCGTTGCGATTTGATTTGATTTCGCATTTGAATGCAGTTCCAAATTGAATTCAATTCGAGCCGTTTACTGTTTACCAGCATCATTACGGAGCGAGAGACCGAGAGAGGGAGATGGCGAGATAGAGATAGAGAGAGGGAGATGGAGAGGCTGCAACATCATCATCATTATATGCCGTCAATATTTCCAATCTAATATCCGCTCGGATATATTCCTTTTGGCCCCCCCAAAGCAGCAAAAACCCAATCAGGGTCAACACAGCCAACGGACCAGGCCAAGAGGCGGACAGAAGAGGGAGGCGGAGGCGGAGGGGGAGGGGGAGGGGCAGCGAGGGAGGCCAGAGCTGCTGCCGTCACTTTTGCACCCACGAGTTGCCACGAGGTGGTTGCTTCACGTCGTTGCCGCTTCTTACCTGGCAGTGCAGTGAGTGGCCATGCGGCTAAACAGGCAGGCAACCCTGAGCAACCCTGCCAGTGTGCCCAGCTCAGCTTAGCTCCTCTGCCCAACACACTTTTTTCCAGCCAACATTTTTGTATAGCTCAGCTCAGCGAGTGTTGCTGCTGTGTGTTGCTGTGTGTTGCATGCCCCTCCCAGTTAATTTGTGCGCTCTCGCTCTCTCTCACTTGCGCTCTCTCTTTCTCTTTCACTCGCTCTGCTCTCTCTCTCTTTCACTCGCTCGTCCTTTTTTCATATCATTCATCCATTCATTTTCATTTTATGAATTGCATTTGCGCTCTCTCCCTCGCGCTCTCTCGCTCGCACTCGCCCAGCTCTCTCTCTCTCTCTTTCGCTCTCTCTCTCTCGCTCTCTCTCTCTCTCTCTCTCTGTGTATGCTTGCTTCCTGTCCATTCATTCAGGCTGGCGCAAGCAGGAAGCCATTATACATTTTGTCCTCGCTGTGCGCTGAGAGGCTGGGCATTTATTAAAATGCTGATTACTCGATTCGCATCCCTCTTCCGCAGGGGTTGCCACACCGTGTGGCATGGGGCAAGTGGCAAGTGGCATGTGTGTGTCTTCTGGTGGTTGGCTTGCCTCGACTCTCGACTCTCGGCTGTCGTTTTGACTTTGCCTCTCCCACAAAAAATAACTAATTCGTGTCCCATTTTCGCCTTCGATAGCCTCTGGAACGACAAAGGCACGACAGGGCAGGGAGAGGGGCGAGACTCTGACCCTTACTATATATACCCTCATGCAGGTCCTTCAGTTCTCAAGGACTTCACTTTAGCCATCCAGCAATCCTTCAGCTAATCTGATCAAATTAAAAACTAATTTAAGCAATTTACCCACTACAATAAATATAAAGTTCGAAAGTATTACAAAAAATATTAAGAGAATTTAAAAAAATTCAAACAATAAATATTTGAATATGAAATACTATAAAAGTAAAATAGGTATTTATTATGGAATACGAAATTAATGTTATAATTGTAAAATAAATAGATTACGCTGACATTTATTCGACAACAACAATTAATTATTTCTTTATAATTTTCAAAATAAATTCTTCTAATTCTAACAACTACAGATATACATTAACAAGTTTATTTAAATGCTGCTTTTACAGTTGAATGTGAGCCAATATCTTCTAAGATTGTCGACTACAAAAATAATGATAACTTTAGAACATGTAAAATTTGATTTAAGGAAACTTAAGTTTTGTATTATTAATAATAATCGGACATTTATTGAAATTAATATTTAAGAAGTTGATACGAAATACTTCAATCAGCATTAAATATTATATAATATCTAAACAATAGATTCTATATAAGAATGTATAATAATTAAAAAAATATAGAAAAGCGAGGAAACGAATGCTTTTGACTAATCATTGTATTATTTACTTGTTTTAAGGCTCTTTGAAACTTGAAATTATTAAACAATTAATTATAATTACAAATTGTAGAAAATCGTTGAAGTAAAACAAAGATTTTACCAATTCAAGAGTAGATAATGAAATACTGTAAAATTATATAACAATTGGTATTGTTAATGAAATATTTTAGGAAAAATGTAAATTGTGAAGTAATTAATTGAGAATATCAAATAATCCTTGTTGGGGATAAATGCAAAGACAAAAAAATGAAGAGCGGACTCGGGAGGAAGTCGAAGCATTATCGCATGTGGAAAGCATTTGCGTCATGCGTTACGCATGTGGCATGCGGCATGTGGCATGTGGCATGCTTGAGGCGGCCTAATGCAGGCGAGTATGAGTACGCGGATGCATGCAAATCATGAGGCAGAGTCGCTGACGTTGCGTGCCACAAAGGAGAGCAGGAAACGAGGCAGCCTCGCAATGCATTCGAGGTTGGGGGGGAAGGAAGATTCGCTGGTTGCGCTTGGTTGGTTCGTTATTCGGTTACATTTGATTATGGCAAAGATGGTGGCTGCCTCGTGGGGCACGTTGCTGAGGTGCCGAGGTGGCGAGGCAACTGTTGGCGGACGGAAATTTAATTCCTTCCAGCCTCATGCATATTCACAAGATGACGTCGAGGACTCGAACGCGACGCACACACTTTTATAAATTAAGGATAACGACGACGCGACGTCGCATCCAGCTCGGGTAGCTCTATAATGAGACGCATATCTCAGTTCCCTTTCTCCCTTTCCCTCTCCCTCTCTCTCTCTCTCTCTCTCTCTGTCTCTATGTGCTTTGCATAATATGCATCCGTCTCCCTTTGGTTGCCTTTCAAGTTGGTTTGCTTCATAATTGTTATGCGAGTATGTTTCGCATTTGCAGAGACAGCATTTGTGCAAATTGTTAAAACACCATAAACAATTATTTTGCATTTTACTTTGAGACACGGCGTCCTTTGAGGCTGCCTCCTTCATCCTCCCCCTTCGTCCTTTCCCTTTATTGCACCTTCGCTGCATTTGCATCTGCATCTTATTGCACATTTGCTGCAGATTCATTTGGCCACGTGTCCTGCAGCAAAGCTGTCTCTCAAAGCTCTTCACATGCAGCCAGCGGCCATTTTGCAAATCCTTTTCATTTCGTCTAAAGGACATTCGCCAAAAAAGGCATTCAAAGGTGCACTTCAGACAAATTTAGCAGCGTTTATCGCAGGAGAGAGCGACATAAAAGCAAATGAGATCAGCAACTCAACAAAGCATTTGAAAACGATTTCAGTAATTCCTTCTTAAAATTCTAATTGGTTTTATACAAATTTAATTTACACTACATTAAAATAAATTAAAAAAAGGGATTCGAATTTAATTCAATTGCATAAGACTATTTTTGTGTTTATAATTGGGGATTGCTTTGGAGTTCTACTAACAAAGATTATTATTTTTGTATGAGATAAAACTTAACTTCAACTTAATGAACTCTTCACAAGAAGAATGCAATGAGTCTGAAATATTTTAAAACTTTCATAAATTTAATAAAAAATATGGCAAAATATAAAATTAAAATTTTTAAACAAAAGTGTTGTTATTATTTTATCACAAAATTATTATAAAATTATTCCTCTTCGGCTTGATTATGTAAATATCTAAAATCTGCGCAATTTGATTTACCTTGTTTTTTTTTTTAAATAAAATAAATAATGTATTGTTACACAAGTCATCAATATTTCCCTGATCAATTTAAAATATTCGTATGTCAATCTATAGTTTTATTATTCCCTTCAAGTTAAAATGATCGATTTTAATAAATTGTTAAATGAGTCATCAATAATTTTTCGCTGATCAGTTTAAAATATTCTCTTTTTAATCTGTTTTTATTCGCTTACATTTTTAATGATCGATTCAAATATATTGTGAATAATATTTCCCTGATCAATTGAATATATTCCCCTGTTTAAGGTTGAAATGATAGATATTTGAGTTGTCAACTCGCTTCAAGAGGCTACTCAGCCAGGTAGTTAAAGTGTTTCCATTGCACATGTTCACGTCCTAAGAGCGATATCGATTTGTAATTAGTTGCATTATCACACACTCAAGTGCGGGTGTGTGTGTGTGTGTGTGTGCGAGTGTGTGTGTGCGTGTGTTAATGGCCTCCTTAGTTGGTTTGGGGTCTTTTCATTTGTGCGAATTGGCGCTGAAGCGTGAAACTTTTCACTCGCCTCAACATCCCTTTGAGTATCTTTGCTGGCCCTTTTTTGTGTGATGTTTTTTGGTTTATTTTTTTGCTTTGCTGGAGGCAAAGCTGAAGAAAGTTGCACAATTACAAAGGCGGTGGCAAAAGGCGCATCGCTTACACATTTCATATGCATGAGCCATCAGCCATGAACCAATCTCTTTTGAAGTCAACAAATTATGGAGACGCCGCGCCGGAGACATGGAGACATGGACTTGGAGGCGCATCCAAATGCGATTTCTCCAGGGGAATTGGGCGGCGTTCATTGCGTGTGAAGAACGCACACAAAAATGAGGGACGCAAAGCGCGAGTCGCAGCATGTGATCGACTTGTGGCTACCCTGCAAAGCCGAAAGTGCCAGAATACTGCTGAAACATTCAGAACTCTCAACTGAGGCCACAATATAAACAACTCCATTTAAAGTGCGGTTTGAATTCGATAAAGTTCTACAAAATATAATACATATAACAACAGAAAGTTACAGAGTAACAATCTATGTAAATTGTTCAGTTGTTAAAAATATTAAATTATTAAGAAACTTTTAAAATATTAAGTAAAATTTATTTTATATATTGAATTGTATGTACTTTGTTTTATTTCTTGAATCTTCTCTTTAGCATCAGCATAATATAAATAGGAAAAATATGCCGAGGCATTAAGCGTTAAGTTCTATGGAACTTCTATAAAATTCAGAAGTTACAAAATTAAATTATTTATAACATTCAAATAGTTACCATTCAATTAATTAAATATATCAACTATGGAAATACCTTAAAATTTGAATAGCTATAGAATTATAGAAATTATCCTACTATATTCCCATTTTCTTTTTTGGGATTCGTTTCAACTACTTGCATTAAAGCATAAAGATTTATTTCAATGACTTCAGAAACTTTAATTCTTTTTGAGTTCTAAATAAAACCCATTTCAACACCTTTGAATATATATTGTGTTTTCCCTATTACAGTCAAAATACTAGACAACTTCTGCAGATGCAGGGTATGCCAGAAACATGAGCTAAAAAAAAAAGAAGAACAAAAAAAAGTAGCACTCGAGTGGCGCTGAATAAACAGTGTTGCCATGATGGCGATGGCGAACCGTTTTTATTTTAATTTGAATTTGAATTTGAATTGAGAGTGTGAGTTCGGGATGGAGCTGGTTTCAAATTGAAATTTGCATTTGCATTTGCATTTGAATTTGAATTTAAAAGACCCTCGAAGACCGCCCACAAGAGCAGCAACAATGGCCGACAGTCGACGGTGGACTGAAGACTGAAGAAATGCACAAAAAACTCTGACGCCCTTTTCTCGTTTTTTACGCAAATCAAACAATAAACTGCACTCGAGCACGGGTTGATGGCCGGCGAGGGGCGGAGGGGGCGAACAGGTGCCAAGAGGGGAGAGCAGGAGAAGAGGAGGCGAAATAAAGTTGGCCATATTTGAACGCCATGCTGTGCGTTAATTCGATCAAAAGAAGCTGCAGCCCGTGATGGGCGCGTCCTCGACTCAACTCAACTCAACTCGACGCGACTTCACTCTTGACTTTGCACCGTGCAACATGCTGCATGCGGCATGCGGCATGCGGCATGCGGCATGAATGGCGCTCGGCACGCCCCCCCGTCGACGACTCTGCTTCTTGTTGTAACCCTTAATGTCGCTTCGGCGTCGTCTCAGCTCTGAGTGCACTGTTGAAAATTATTAAAATTGTTGCTTAAATGATTTCTAATAACTGAGAAGTGTGAGGCAAAAAAAGGGTTGCTCTGCCACGGCGTCGAGTGGCAACGCCCCGGGCGGCATCTTCATCTCCATCTTCAGACTGAAGTGGCCAGCAGCCTGCAGCCTGCAGCATGCAACACCAGTTGCAGTTGCAGTTGCAGTTACAGTTGCAGCAGCCTCTCCTCAGGCTGCAATAGTTGCCAAGAAGTTCAAGAACTTCCCAGCCAGCTAAAAACATAAGGGCAGTTTTGCGACTCTATAAATTGGAATTACTCGCAATTGACTTCTAGAGAGGAACCAAAGTTGGAAAGAAAATGTATCAAATGGAAGAGAAAATGGATAAATGACTAGTTTGATTAGGTAATAAATTGATCTATACTCAAAACTAAAAACATTAAAAATGTGTCTAAAATTACAACATTTTTTTTGAGTCGAAGGAATAGGTTGTTACCATAAAATGATCATTGGCTTTATTAAACATAAAAATAAGTAAATATATTAATATACATGGAGTTGACCTTCAACAATATTCATTGAAATTACTCAGAGAATAATAAATAAAATCAGAAAGAAAAATAATAACAGATCGAAATATTCTTATATTTAAGAATTTCATTTTTTGTTTTTAGAACTACAAAAAATATAACTCATCAAAATATTAAATCGTCCAATGAAAAAGATAAATAGACAAACGGAAATGGAAGGGAAAATGGATAAATGACTAGTTTGATTAGGTAATAAAATGATCTATACTCAAAACTAAAAACATAAAAAATGTATCTAAAATTACAACATTTTATTTGAGTCGAGGGATAGGTTGTTACTCTAAAATGATCATTAGGTTTATTAAACATAAAAATAAATAAATATATTATATTATATATTAAATACAATACAAGTAGTTATGCTGACTTTCAACAATATTCATTGAAATTACTCAGAGAATAATAAATAAAATCATTGTTTTAACATTTTTTTTATAAGATCGGAAGATGCTCATATTTAAGAATTTCATTCGTTGTTTTTAGAACTACAAAAACTTTAAATAGAAATAGAAATAGAAATAGATAAATAGACAAACGGAAATCGGAGCTAAATAGTTATAAAATATTGAAGAATTACCAACTAATTTTGTTTAGATAATTTAATAGCTAAACTAAGTAAGCTAAACTGCTAGGTAAACTAATTCAAGTACTTTATTTATTTAGCTATTAATAATATGTTAATTACATACTTAATTAAATATGCAATATTTTATATTAAAGACGTTTTAGAAAGCGAAATTAATGGAGTTCAAACTGTCAATATCTCTGCTGTCGAGTAGGGATATCAAAGAATTAAAATATATAGAAAATATTTATAAATAGCATTCAAATTAGGCTTTAATCGAATTTAGATTATCGCAGCAAAACTACTCTCAACTCCACATTCAAGTTGTTGTATTAATGTATGTTGTATTAATGTATGACAAAAATTTATTAATTGCCACATCGCCCTCTAAAATACTCAACCAAAATGTTGTAAAAGTACAATATAGATAAATATTAAATAATTTTCGCTATTATTGAATTGGAGGAATGTAAGTGGATGTATGAAAATAATTCTTATTTTCGATGTTAGTTTATCGCGCTTCACTCTGCATTCAAGATGCAATAGAAACAAATTAAATATATAAAATATTAACTTATCCAAACTTTCCGCCAGAAGTGTTGTTTGGTGCAGTTCTCCCTCACAGTAAATTGTATCGTTCTAATCGAGTTGTGAATCGTGAGTTGTGAGTCGTGAGTTGTGCTGGTCTGAAGGTCTGAGGACTGAAGTGATTCACTTAGCTGATCAAGTAAATGCCGCTGCCCAACTGATTGCCACTTCCTGTACTTAAGACGACGCCATTTTGGCCTTCTTTCCCCCCGTCTCCGTCTTCGTCTCCGCCCCCCCCTCAATGTCGCCATGTGATTGAGGGGTCTATGAGCGCGTCTGGCAGCCCAATCAAACAATCGACATCAATCATAATTTTCGCTATTTTCTTGTTACATTGATTACATTTATTCTCTCGCCTCGTTCTTTATGCTTTGCGCTGCTCTTCGTTTTTTTGTTGTCGATGGATTTTTATGTCCTTAATCCTTGTCAACAGCAACGGCAGCTAACAATGGGTCCTCGCTGTCCTGGGCTGCTCCTTTCGCCTCCTGTCGCCTTGTCGCCTGTCAGATTTAGCGCTCATTTGTGGTGGGAAAATTGTCATAATCTTTTGACGTGCGCTTCTCCCCGGGCACTCAACCAACAACCAGCAACCAGCAGCATTTCCATTTTCAGCAGCATTTCCCGCATTTCCCAACCCCTGATCCTTTGTCTGTGTGCGTGTATTTTTTCCCTCGTCTACTTTCCTTTCGTTGTCGATGTCGTTGTCGTTGTCGTGGTCGTTTTCTTTTTCTATCTCAGCGCCCACGCTCAGCTCCTTTAGTTGTCCTTTGATACTTAATAAGAATTTGTGCTGTTGTTGCCTTCATTTGCATCCCCTCCCCCTCCCCCTCCACCCTGCTCGTACTTTCTCTGGCTCACTCAAAAGGCATATCAATTTACCAGTCATTAAAATTTCATGGCTGACTTTCTTGGCAAACGCCAAAGAGCGTCGAGCAATTAGCACAATTAGCGACAACTTTGCGCAGATTTCGATTTCTTAAAGCCAGCTGCAAGAATGCGTTTTATTTTTTTGATAATGATATCACTGATATCTGGGATTCCGCTGCCGCTTCCGCTTTTCCACTTCCTTTGTTTCTCGAATTGAATTTCCTTTCTAGTTTCAATTCCGGAATTCAATTTGGTCGCACGAAATTGTCTGACAAGTGTGAAAATCATTTCGAGTGGCAAATCGAGTGCATGAGTTGCCCTGAAATGAGCAAATTAAGCTCACAAATTGGGCAAGATGTGAACACGAACACGAATAGACAGTGAAATATCAAAGTAAAACATATACGACTGCATCAGCAAGGAGATAAATAAATAAAGACAGCATTCGCCGGCAGCTGAGACTGCAAACTGATAAGATAACCAGCCATTGAACGTGGCCAGCAATTTAAAGCTTTACAACGTACAAGTATTTCAAAATCAAGTTAAGACCATCAAGACTGTTTTACCAGTCAAATCATGCAAAT
The DNA here is from genome assembly GCA_035045625.1 of Drosophila formosana. Lineage (NCBI taxonomy): Eukaryota > Metazoa > Arthropoda > Insecta > Diptera > Drosophilidae > Drosophila > Drosophila formosana. The sequence goes on along the minus strand of JAWNOW010000688.1, from coordinate 1,334,661 downwards.
AAAGTCGATGAAGTTTGACGACTTCATTAGCCATTACAGCATTATTATTTTAATTAATTTACAAATTAAAAATGAGTGTTATGGACTGCAATTTAATATTTCTAATAGTAGAGTTTTATTGGAAATATTGAATTTATTGAAAAAAATAACTACATCGAGAAGCTAGCTTTGTTTCTTGCAATTTTAGTAACTTTGCAATTACTAAATTCAAATAATTTGTACTTTAATTATTTATATTCTATGATTAATGAATACCATTTATTGCAGTCGACAAACACGAAACTGTAACTTTTTCTAGTATCTGAAGTTCGATATTAATTGTTTGTTGATATCACATTTTTTTTAATAATCTTACTATTTAAAATGTAGTACTCACTGTGAATAGTTTATGTGCATTCGTTTCAGCATTCACCTGTGGAACAGAAGAACAGAAGAACTGCAATCAGTACGAAAGTGCAAAGAAAAACTTGTGCAACTCGTTAATAATCAGAGCACGAATGAATCGAGAACGAATCGTTGGCACAATTATGCGAGTATTCGAAATAATGAAGTGCAAACTCGACTAGAAGTTATTCAATTGATTTGAACTAAAAACACTCACACACACACACTTACACACACGCACTCGTGAATCATTAGGAGACACTCGGTGCGTATGGGCGAGTGAACAAAACGAATAAAGCCGGCGATTCACACGCTTCGATTCACAAATCACCTGCGCGACAGAATACAAAATTATGCAAATACTCATTGGTGTATTTAACGTTAATAGGCATAAAAATATAATGATTGCATAATGCGGGACGGAGACGGAGACGGAGAAGGGGAGGCAAATGGGTTGCGAGCCGATTTTTTGTGGCATCGATGAGGCGAATGTTGTGTGCTCATCTGTGTGGAAAACGAATCCAGGTCCGAGTGTCGATTGTCGATTGTCGTCGCTGCTTTTGTTCTCGAGCCACAGAGTTGGGGGAGATGGCGATGGAGGAGGGAAGGCAGGGGGAATCAATTGAATGTGCGGCGATTGAGCGACAGGTAACGAGGCTCGAAGCGACGCCATTTTGGCCAACTTCCTGTCTGGCAGCGGAAATGGAAATGGAATTGTCAATTGTCAGGCCAAGACGAGAGAGATTGCCGCTCTAATTGCGCGTTGCACATCAAACGAGCTGTCAAAACACGCGAAATGTCACTTGAAATCGAGACGAGCTGCACAGACTTGGAGGGAGGGGGGAGGCAAGGGGTTCCCCCTTTTATTCGTGCCCCTTTTTTATGTGGCAAGATGGCGTTCGCATTTGATATCCATTTTGATTATTCTGCTGTGTCACTTGACGTAATTAAAACCAGCCCAAACAAGTCGCTCTCTCTCTCTCTCTCTCACTTTGTCTCCCTCTCCCTCTCTCGCGCTGAGCGAATGACATTTGCGCCAGGAAGCGGCAATTGAATTGGAAATCCAAATCGGAGCTGTGGCTGCATTTTAATTTGAAGTTTGGAGTTGGAGTTGAGCTCCAGTTGCTGTTGCTGCTGCGGTGGCTGCTGCGGTGGCTGCTGCGGTGGCTGCTGCGGTGGCTGTGGCACTTCCTTTTTGTAATTGAAACCTTCGGCATGGCCATGACACGGGCAATCCTGGCCGGGCCGCCAGGCATCCCTTTGACTCGCCCATTGTCATTATCCTTGTCGCTTTTGCTCTTCACGCAATTTAATCAACTTGACGCGTTTCCCTCGCTTCAAATGCTGCTTCTGCTTCCAACTCTTCTTCTTCTGCTGCATCCTGGTATCAATTACCAAATGTTTTGACAGCAATTGTCTAAATAGGCTCACTTCAACCACACACACAACCTCCCGCTGTCTCTCTGCCCCTCAGCTCCGACCTATCTCTGCTGTCCTTTCTGTGAAATCCTTTCAAATCCCATCACATCAACCTTGAAACGGCTAAAAAGCAAATCAAACAACAACAACGATTCATCTAAGCACATCAATTAAGCTGATGAAACGAGAAGCTTCGATTATGTTATTTGAGCCGCAAATGTCTCTTAAATATAATTCCATTTAACAAAGCTTCAATATTATATATTATATTATCGATAGTTTTGAGACTATCGTGCTTATCGATAACACTTTGCAGTCCACGCATTATTCTCAATTTAGATCAAGAGTCTTTGGAACAATATGAATACGGTGACTGATGTTTAATTTAATTATTATTATGAATAGAAATATAATATAGCAACATTTAATAAATAATAATAATAGAAAATATATATATACAGTTTGTATTACTTTTATTTAAATTTAACTAAAGTAATTCGTTTCAATGCTGCATTTTTAATTAAATAATATAAGAAATAAATTAAAGTTTTAGCTAATTAATATTTGAATCTTGTTTTCATATTTTACTGCTTTTCCAATAAATTAGTTTATTAATAAATTAAACATAGCTAAATAAACAAATAATGAAATCCATACTTGACTAATTAAAATTCACCTTGCTTTAATTGCTTAACAATAACAAATAGTGGAAAAAAACATCTGGTATTGCTTCCAAAGTTTTTAGCTTTCTTTGCAACTGTTGCAAATTAGAAACATTGCAAAGTTTTCTACAGTTTAAGATCTTCTTCCCAATCTGCTTTAGGATAAAATACTATGTTAATGATTGATCAAATTTCGTTAATTACAATCGTTGTACAATTAACATAACATAATTTATTAAGCAACTGTACAATTTTCTATTAATATTATAATTCGAGCCATCGTCTATCGTCGAGTGTTAACTGATTAACCATAAGGGAAGCTCATTGGTCACTTGCAACCTGCTGCTCTCCCCCCCCCCTTCACCCTGTCCAGCAGCTGTCAACTGTCCACATGCATTATTTGTGTGTGTGGCATGTTGAAATAATGCCAAAGTAAATGTAATAATCCAAATAATGGCAAAATGTGCCATAAGATTGAATCATTTTTCCAATCAATCACATCGGCAAAGCCGCACAAGGAAATGATTGGGCGGCATAGAGAGAAAGAGAGGGGAAAGGAGGCGGTGGGGGGGGCGTGGCAGCTGCTGCTGATGAAGCAATCAATAGCGTTGATGTTTTGCCTGTGGGTCTCTGAGGAGGGCAGGAAGTCAGTCGACATTATGATTATTATTTATTGCTGTTGCCGCTGTCGTTGTTATTATTATTTTTATTAGTAAGTAAAAATAAAAACAATTTGAGGCTCGTTAAAGTTGACACTTTCATTAAGTTGGTCAAGCGACGGCGACAAATTGGAATAATTTCTTGTCTGTTGGCTTAAAAGGCGTTAATGAGGCACAACAACAACAACAACAACACCAACAACAGCAACAACAGCAGCGATAACAACTGCTAAAAAGAGGGGACAACAACATAAAAAGAGAGTGACGAGAGAGCGCGTTTGATGCCTGGGGGCGATCTCGCTGAAATTTGATGAGACATGAACAAATTAATGACAAATTAAAAGTCAAAGCAGCGCCCGAGGGGGACGACAACGAACAGCGGAGAGGGTGGGAGGTGGGAGGTGTTTTGTTTGCCGCCAAGCAAATTGTGTCAAATGTCAAAATAAACAACCCAACTAAAAGCACACAACACGAATCCACTCACACCCGTATTCACGCCCGTATTCACATTCATTCGCTACCAACTCGCAACACCCGAAATCCAAACCCACCCGAATAAAGCCTGCGTCACAGTGCGAGTCATGCAAATATGACCAGGCAAATAATTACGCACTCTTCATATATCTTGCTCAATTAGTGCCTAACTATATATAATATTATGGGTAACTTTACTTTAAATACCAGAATATTTAATAACAATATAATAAAATTGCTAATGCAAAAGTTATAGTTTTGTTAAAAACGTAATAATTTCTTATAGAAAACATAGCTTATGCAAATATATTTATTCTAAGTTCTTAGTTTAATTTTAAATTATTCCTTAATTCCTAAGAGAAAATGTACTTCAAATAATATAAGACTACAATTGAAATTATGATATCATTTTTAAAAAAATTGAATATATAAATTTGTGCCAATATGTTTTTTTTTAAATTTAAATTTAAAATATAAGTTAAGTTCCAATTTTGTGTAAATTCTATAATTTCTATCTATATCTGTACACCTGAACATAAAGTAAGTTAATAACCATACAAATATCATAATTTTAAGCAAATGTGCATAATTATAATATTTAAATTTTCAATTCTTTTTTTTGTTAATATTTAAAAATGTAAGTAAATAAATTCTTTTTATCTGACACTAAAAATGTGTATAAGCCATTATGCAACTTTTTCCATGTCGACCATAATTCGCAATAATCTGATTCGCATCAGTTTTAGTCTGTATAGAATAGTCCATTAATTCTCATAGAGTTTTTATAAAATATCTGTACTTATTTGCATGGTCTGCGCTGTGGTTGGTTTAGTCACCTGCTGCGCTGAGCGGAGTCGAGCAGGCGTTGAGCGACGACATCCAATTAAATGGCAACAAAATGTTGCTGTCTTTCGGGCTGTTGCAAGAGACAGAGCGGCATCATGCCACCAATTAAACTAATGATAAGTCAAAACATCAGAGGGAGCGGCCGAGGAGCGAGCAGCACGAGTGGCAGTTGCACATTGATTTGTCAATCGTGTGGCATTTACCCGTGCCATTTGCCAATGTGGCATCGGTGGCATTGGTGGCAACGGCAGCTCATCATTATGGAACGGAGCCCAGACCAAGAGTCGACGGCGTCATCATCTTTGCCAAACTGCCGAACTGTTTGCCCCCGGAATGGCACGCTCGCATCCGACAGAGACGTGAGAAATTGCTTGTTATCAAGTTTATTTGGTTGGCACATGCCAAAAAGTATGCTACGAATTCTGTTACGTGTTCTCGCATCCTCTGTCCGTGTGTGAGTGTGTGTGTGTGTGTAGGCAGCCATGCAAAACTGTAGTCCATGGTGCATGCAACACACTCACACACTCAACGAGCTGTAAGTGGCATCATTTTGAAATAAAGTTGATTCAATCAGTTTCTGTGACATTCATTTGCAATGCGGGCCAAAGGATATGATAACATTCACATATCTCTCTCTCTCTCTCTATCTCTCTCTCTCTCTGTCTCTTTCTCTCTGGCATCCGTCACGCATCCTTCCAATGATGGCAACATCATCACTCAACCATCAACCTTCAGCCATCCATCCAGCCTTCTTCTGCTGTGCGAAACTTGAATACTAACTAAGTGTATCAACGGATATCAATCGCATTTAAATACCATATCAGCATGCTGACTACACGCATATATATGTATATATATATTGGCATATTTATAGAGTGCTAACTTGCTTGTCTAAATCAACTTAGAGTGAGCGAGAGGAAAGTTGATGGTTGCAACTTAATATAATAAGTAGAAATAAAATCAAACTAGGCAAATTATTTTCTCTAGTTATAACATAAATATGTGGAAATCTAATTATAAATATTCTACCGCGCCGAAGTTTGTTTATCATTTTAATTATAACCAACTAATATAAATAAATAAATATTCTCTCTACCTAAGTCGACATTATAAACTAGTTGAAAATATATTTGCTTTATTTCGCAGAAATATGTTTAATAAAAAATATGTAAGCATAATGGTAATTTAAGAGTACTATGTAAATAAATATTTATTTATTTATTGTTATTTAATAACTAATAAATTGAATTGATATACAACGGAATGTCGCTAATTGCACACTCATATTTTACACAAAAAAAAAGCAATGTGTAATGTGCAATTTAACTCAAAATTAAAACTTTTATTGGTTTTGTTTTTATTTGAATGTAAGCAGTTAATTTGAATGCGCAATTAAATGTATCAGTTCGCTTAAGGGCTCTCACTTCGAAAAGAAAAATATGAAGTGCAGATCATAAATAGTGAATTTAAGTCCTTAATACCAATGTGACAATCAAAATAACTTTAAAACATTCTTGAAGTAACGTAACTAACAAAAAAAGTATACTAGAAGTTTAGCGTTAATGCGAGCAAGTTTTTATTGTTAAATTAATTGTAAGATATTAGCCAAATTTTAGTCCTCAAAGTGCACTAATCAACAAAGCTTTTTCAAAATAGCTACTAAATTAAATAAATTCGAAAATTGTGTTAACTAAACCAGCCTGAAGACCTCAGTTGGTATGGCTATGTTGTTGTACTTTAGCTACAATTATAATAAATAAATATTGAAAATACAAATAAAAAAAAGAGAGTGATTTGGCAATTTGTTAGACGCAAAAAACAACTTAAACAAAATAATGTTATACATACCTAGAAAGAGACTTCTGTTCAATATTAATATGAAAAACTATGCTTTGACTATAAGTCGTCTTCCAATGCTCATGATAGATTTCAACTATTCGTCAACATAAATTTAAGATTTATTCACTTTTGTTCTTTTTTGTATTAAAGTTCGAGTAGTTTTTGTACCTAGCCGAATATAATTAGCGATTGTACAATTAGTGATATAGAATTTGAAAACAAAACATAATTAATGCACCCAGCAGCAACTCGAACTCTGAACTTTTAAAATGCTTTCCGTAATGTGTTCAGTTTTCTTTGTTTTTCGGCAGTGGAATATATAATTCTCTTTGTCTTGCAACATTGATGTCAATATGTGAGAATTGCCTTTCGATATTCGCCCATTATTCAAACTTTAGCCGCGAAAGCCTTTCGGCGAGCTTTAAGCTTCGCTTTGCTTTGCTTCGCTGATTTTGCCTGTCGGCTGCAGCCTTTGGCTTCGGGCCGAGGGCGTTTGCAGCGCAGTGGCGCCATCTGGCGGCACGTCGCGAAGTGCGCGCTATAAAAGCAGCTGCCATAAACGCCATAAACTGCTGCTGCTGTTGTTGCTATTCCTGTTGTTGTTGTTGCTGCTGCTCAAGGACTTTGCTGCTGGGGTTGCTGAGTTTCTGCGTTTTGCGTTGCGAGTTGATTAAATTTGTGGCAAGCGGCAGAAGTTGCGACAATATTTACAATGCTGCCGCAGCTGTCGCTAATCCTTGAAAAAATGGACGCACTAAAATAAAAGATGGTAACAAAATTCGCTGCTTTCTATGCGAGCGTTTTTTAATTGAAAAATTCTGAAATGGCATAATTGAGACGGCGAGACAGCGACATCTGGCGGCCAATGCGAGCAGCGCAATTAAGAAACTTAACCCCAAACACGCAACATTTTCATCTTCCCCCCTCCGCGTTACTGGTCAACAAAAAGCCACGTAAACGAAATGTGAAAAGGCAGCAGCTTCAACCTCCTCCACGCTTTTGAAGAGGCTGCTGCTCATTTAGGCGCAATGGCTGCAATGTTGGCCACAAAGAAAACCCCCAACCCGAATCTTCAGCCCCCCAGCAGCATGAAAGCTTTTCATGTAGCAATTCATTTGGTTTTCGAGATTAATTTTGAATTACGCGCGTTTTGAATTCCATTTAAATGCTTCTCTCTCTCTCTCTCTCGTTTTGCACTGCGAAATAATTGAAAAAAGCACGCTTAATGCGACTAATGCTTAATGAGCTCGAGCGGAGGAGAATATGCTTTTCATCTTTGTGCAGCTGCAGATGAAGCAGGTACAAATCTATAACTCATAAATGGCCAAGGATAAACTGCAGCTGGGGAGCGTTTCACAGTCACAGTCACAGGGATGGGGAGAGACGAGGGCTGGAGACATGTGAGGGCTGGGCTGCATAATGAGCGGCAGCTGATTAGGATGAGAGAGTCTCGCGAGGGCGCTGAGAAAGCTAAACATTTCACTGGGCAAAAGAAACATAATTAAAATGCACTCTAAAGAAGTAAATGTATTCTGAGGAAATGCAAAACAGTCTAGCTATGTGTCTATGTCTCTGTCTAATGCCAACTAAATTGCTATTGGAAGAAGAAACTGCACAATAATTAAATAGTTATTGAGTTTACTTTACAGTGCCAATTATGGGTTATTTGATATAAGCAAACATATGAATATAATTTAAAATTTGAAATATGAATGAAAACCATTTATAAAATATGGTAAATATAATACTTGCATTTTGTACTTGAAGTTTAAAATAAAAATAATGCTAATATAACCATATTAAAATGCATTTCTTTAGTTCAAACAATAATATACAATTTAAACTCCCAACAAAAGAAGCTCAAAAGCTATTCATGCCTATAAAGTAGTAATTTAGGCTTAAGAATATTATTTATTTTCTATTTTAAATCTGAAGTCATTAGAGAAATGAATTTATTAATGTTGCAACATGTTTTAGATATATTCTCTAAACCAAGACTGATGCTTGAATATTGAAGATTTTAATCTATATGTTGCTCGTGATATCATCGAATAGATTAGTTTAAAGTTTCCTAGTTTCTGTCGCAGATGACGCAACGCGGTTTCTGCAGTTGGATTCCTTGGTTTGGAGTGCAACCCTTGGAGGACAGACTGCCACCCTTAAGCACAAAGAAATCACAGCTCAGAGTGGACAAGCGAGGGGCGGTTGAGGTAGCCAAGGAAGCACAACAAGAGGGGGGAGAACGAGAAGAACGTGAGAGAGAGAGAGAGAGAGAGAGAGAGAGAGAGAAGCGGCAGGCAGGCAGGCAACGGCAGAAGTTGACCAATTATATAAACCACTTAAGCTACAACGCAGCGAGCGAGTCAAGCGACACACACACACACACACACACACACAGATACACACACACGCACACTCTGCAACAGAGTGTGGCACACACAAAGGCCACAAAATAAATAAAACTGAAAACGAAAACACGTCAATGCGATAATTATTAATAATTATCCACTCGTCCTTCTTCTGCCACAGTCGCTGCTGTCGCTGCTGCTCCTCTTGCCTCTTGCCTCTTGCCCCTGCCTCTTGCCACACGCAACCTGCCCCCTCTCCCTGCCTCGTTTTGCCTTTTGCCACCCGCCGCCGTCTGCTGCTGTTGCCACAGTCGAGGCCACTTGGCTCTCTGTCGTCGTCGTTGCTGTGGCTGGTGCTGATTTCTCGTTGAGTGGCATTGCAACAAAGGCCGTCGTCGTCTCCTCCTCCTCCTGCTCCTCCTCCTCTGCTTCCCCCTCTCCTTCTGCTCCTCTTCGCTTGCTGTGGCCTGGCTTGCTAATGGACGGGCAAAACTAAATTATGGCCAAAATGGTGTTGGCTTTCTGGCTGGCTGCCACTTATGTGCCACTTCACACACTCGCACACACACACACACACACACACACTCGCACACACACACAGTCGCACACAATGGAGTCTTTGGGCTGTGGCGTCGCCCATTTTGGGCCATAGTCGGAGAGCGTGTGCATGAAACATGTAATTATGAAATTAACGATTGCCAAGTGGCTCAAAAGCAACAGCAGCGACAACGACAACGACAACGACAATGACAACGACAACGACATCCACATCACAGCCCATTGGGTGTGTGCACCGCAAGCAGCAGCAACAACAGCAACAACAACTTGCCACAAGTAGCAGAAGAAGCAGACAGACAAACCGACTGAGAGGCTGCGACTCTGCGATTGCAACTGCGGTTGCAAGTCCAGTGTCAAGCAAAAAGACCTTTGCTTCATAATAAATAATAAAATAAATAAATTAGCATGTACACAAATGTATTTAAATATTAATAGTGCACGTGAAATAAATAGGCCAAATATATGTTTATACAAATAACATAATCAAAGGTAGCTCATGATAAATAGTGCAAATAAATATATGCAATCTAAATAAAATACACGTATACGAATTAAAAAATCAACAGTCGCTCATGATAAACTGTTCAAACGAATATTTGCAGTGATAATAAAATAATAAAATAAATAAAAATGTATGCAACTATATTTAACTATAAATAATGCATTTACGAAAATTGAAATATAAAACAAAATATATCCAAGAGTGTAGATTCGAGACAGCTTGACTCTTTGGACAAAAACAACGAGACAATGCATCGAGAGCAATAAATCTAATAATATCAATATGAACACATAGAATAAAAATATATGCATATATATTTATATAATAATAATGCATTTAAAAGTAAGAGCTAAACTTATCTAAGAGTTTTTAGCTCGACTTTCTTTGCAATGAAGACAAGTAGAGCAATAAATCTACAAAGCGAAGATTTGGAATCTAGATGAAAACAAAGAGAGGAATAAGTTCTTCGATCTTCATAGGATGTGAGAACTTACGCTCAAATTCAAAGTGTGAAGTCGCTAAAAATTTCGACATAAACAAACAACGTCAATATTGTTGTATTATACATCCACACTAATCAAATCATCAAAAGTAACTCATGCTAAATAATACGAATAAACACATGTTACAAAAATAATACTATATACATAATGTGTATAACACATGCAAACTGAACTAATAAACTAACTAAACTAAACTAATAGCTAAGTATATACATAAATTGATAAAATAATCAAGAATTAACTAAAATATCAATTGCATTATTTATTAACTATAGATTACTGTGCCTAGCACTACAAATAAAAAAAAATTTACAAGTTTTATCCGATTATAATACAACGATTAACTAATTTGTGCAGGCTTCTTAATTCAAAGATTAGTTTGTTGTACCTTTCAGCTCAAGTGAAAACGAGTTGGAAAAGTAACAGAAGTAGTGACGATAATAATAATTACTAATATTTAATAACAATATTTTAAAAAGTGAGCATTTAAGCAGCTCCAACACCAAAAACTATGCCTCAACCGTGAAAATATTTGTGCTGGGAAAATAAATAATAAATTAAATATACACAAAGTAGTTTAGCCACAGTTTGTAAAAAAAATAGTAGCTCAAAATAATAAATAGTTTTAGTCGTCAAAATGGAATGAAGAAATCTGATAACGAGCAACATCAAAATTAAATTGTAGAATATTATTTTAATTTTATTTGTGGTTGTTCATATCAAATCACTCACAAATAAAAAGTTGAGCATAAATGATGGAAATATTTACAATAATTTGACAGACTGCTTTTAATTCACCAATATGATCAGTGAACTGTATCTTAAAGATACAAATTGTATCTGGCGAGTGCTGAGTGCGAGCATCTGAATTGTGGCTGCGCCTTTTGCCATTAGCTGAATGAGACAATCTGTGGCCAGAGTGCAAAAAGAAAAGGAGAAGACAAAAGAGCAAGAAGCGAGAAGCGATGATGGCTAAGCAATAACAAAAGCGGCGACAACGATGTGGGCAATCAAAGTAATCGAAATGCGGCCAAGTTGCAAGCAGCTAATATGCAGTTGTGGCATGCCCCCTGGCTGCAGTTGCTCCCGCTCCTGGTCCCCAGGGAGACGCGTTGCAAGTGCACAAACACGGGGCACAGAAACGGGGCAGATGTTTGTCTTAATTAGTTCGCTGTTCGCTCTTAGTCTAATGAGACACGACGCCCAAAAGTCGGCAAAAAATGCAAAACAATGCCAACAATCGAAGCTGAAGCTGCAAGATTGATGGAAATTCCAATTCGAATCAGAGCGATTTCGCCTCAAGTGCGCACAGCAATAATAATAATAAAAATAATAATAATAATAACAATGCGAATGCGAAAAAACTTTCGTAAATGCATCTGAAGTGGCCGCCGAACATCAAACAGAACCAGAAGAACAACGATGCTAAAAAGGCTTTTAGACCAGCGTCCTCCATGAAGTGTTGTGTTGTTGTTGCCTCTGAATTTGCATGCATATGTATTATAAATAGTCACACACACACACACGCACACACACAGAAGAGGACAAGTGGCATTTGTGATTTATGCGACGTCTCTTTGAGGATGAAGTGCAGATTACATTATAAATATGAAATAATACGAGTCGGCGCACAGGTCCTTGAGGACATGCCAAACGGAAATTGAAATTCGTGATCAAAACTCTCTAACCGGGGGTAAAGCCCAACAGCAACACAGAGAGAGAGAGGTAGGCGGAGAGAGAGAGAGAGAGATAGAGCGAGAGCTAGTTAAAGAACTGCGAAAAATCAATGACAAATACAATAAAATAATAATATGTGAAATGCTGCTTTATAAACACAAAATCAAGCGATTAAATTCAATGAAATAAAAGAAAGAAAAAGCAAAAATAATAATGTAATAACAACAGCAAAAACAACGAACAATATGTTAAGGTTAAAGCAATAATTTGCAATAATAATATAAATAATACAAGCAAAAGCAGAAAAAGTTTAAAAGGCACAAAAACATAATTTTGTGGCATTGTCCTAAGATGAAGTACAAATAATAAATTGTCGCTTACCTTAACTAATCTCAGAACATAAATTATGAAAACAAAAAACAGCAAATACTTAACAATAATTGGCTTAATTATTAAATTTGTTGAGCAAAATAAATATAGTAAAGTTTCGCTTGGTTTAAAAAGTTCTAGAATACAAATTACAAAAGCAAAAGAAACAGAAAATACTTAAGAATTATTTGTTAATTTTAATTTGAAAACAAAAACATTAATTAAAAAAAAAGTATCAAATTGACGCATTATAAAATGATTCAAATTTTGTAATTTTAAAATCAGCAAATAGCGAAAAATTGTGGAAATAAATATTTTGAATTTTAATTAAAATGTGTAAGCAGTAATAAAATGAAATAGAATAGAAGAGGAAACCCGTTTGAAGTTTGAAAACGCATTTAGTTCAAGGAGAAAGGCTTTTGTTTGTCTGTCGCACTTGGCGAGTGTTCACTGTGGATGCAATTAGATTTACTTTGAAGGGGAAATTCTTAATGCACAAATCCACTCGACAGCAATAAGAACAACAAATAGTCGCCTGAGATGCGCAGCTGCTTCAGAATCTAATGGAAGCGCAAGATGAAAGTTGCCGCAGCCCAAGAGAGAGCAGGACAAAAAGAAAGAGAGGGAGAGGGAGAGGGAGAAGCAGATATAAATATGAAGAAATAAGAATGCAACTTAATTAATGGCCAGTATCAAGAGAGCGATGCAACGTGGCGTATGATCAATGCCTTAATCATGCGCTGCACTCTTCGCACACTCTTGGCGCCGCGAGAGGAAGAGAGAGAGGGCTAATTACACGCTGATTGGGCGCCAAAGAGGAGAGCGAGAGGGGGAAGGGGGAGGGCGAAGGGGGAGGGGCAGCCTAATTGCAAGCCACGCAGTTAATTGAAATGGCGATATTGATTATGCAATTGTTGTTATGCAATGCGACTAATTAATGCACGTTCTGCAGCAGCGAGTGCGAGCGAGAGCGCAAGCAGCCGCGCTGTGGGTGCGAGCGGGAGCGCCAGCTAATCGATAGCGGCCGCAGAGTGAACAAGAGAGCGACAAAGCGACAGAGCGACAGAGCGACAGTTGAGCTGATGCCGAGCGGTTAATTAACATGGCCAACTTTGAACAACAATGCGTGCAATTTGGAGCAGCGCAGCCAGCAAAGCAACAAACGGTTGAGGGGGGAAGGGGGAAGGGGGGAGGACGACGGGAATTGGAAGTGCTTGAGCGTGGGAATTGCACTGGAATGGATGGCGAACATTTCAGCATTTTTGGGCAACCGTTTCGAATTGCACTGCGAGAAAGCAAGGCGAACAAACAAAAGTTATTTATTTATTTACAATCTGTTTATTTAAACAATAAGTACATTTTATGAGGAATGTTAAGTTAACAGAAATAGCAGTTTTCCAATGAGCCCTGCTATTATATATTACATATTTACAGTATTTTGAATTTATCTATCGGGAGATCGAAAATTAGAAACCACTCTGGAAAACAAAATCCGCCTCTACAAATGTACAATAATTGAATCAAATATATTATCCTCATTATAAAATGTAAATACAATCATTCAATAATTTTTCTTAACTTTTATTTTATATAATCAAAATCATAAAATGTAAATAAAATAATTCACATTTCCATAATTTGCACATATTTTCTCAACTTTGATTTGGTTGAAATATTATCATTTTTAAACTAAATTACAATAACATCAATTTCAATATCTCTTCAAATTTGCGTCATTCTAAATATGCGATAATTTGTAAAATTCAACGTAATTATATTACGATCCATTGATTTAGCATTTATTTGCTATGAATAATATGACAATAATTGTGAAATTTCAGTTTCACAGATCAATAATAAATAAATTTGGTCTCTACTTTTTTAACATTTATTTATCTAAGCTGGTCAAATGTTTGTTAATTTGAAATTGCGGTGAATTGAAAAATTTTTGACCATCTAACCATTTTTATTACGTCAAGTAACAACAAAATAAAGTCTCGATTAGATAAATCGAAAGTTAATAAAATTTGTGCTGATTAAAATTGCAGCAATAAAACGATCGCAGATGAAAAGGTTGTAAAATGAACTCTACACTTTGCATCACAAAGTAAATAATTGGATTTCCAAATTGCATTCAAAGTAGTAATTAAAATGCTCTCGATAATTTCCATCAGCTAAATTGAACTTACATCGATAGATAAATTAAATAATTTGCATTAGTTTAAGAATCAAATGTGCAAAACACTTTTCGCGCTCGCCTGGAAACGAATTCGTCGATCGGACGAAAAGCAATGCAAAAGTGAGTTAATCATTGTTTGGGCTTGTTTTATAACAAATCAAAAGTGGAAATTCATTAAACAAGCCATATTAAAAACAACAACAAAAATGCAAACGAAAAAAAATAAAACAAAACTCGTAAATCGCAAGCACACACACACACACACATATAGAAACACACACACACACAGACAGACAGACAGAGAGTCGCATGTAATTTGGTTGTCGTCCCGCCAAATTGGCGGCGCAAAGCGAACTGAAGCTGAGGCCGCTGCGCGCCCAGCAGAGGCCGCAAGGGCTTCCAGTGGCTGGCACACACACACACACACACGCAGAGGCTCACACGGACAGTGTGCACAGTGTACGTGTGAGCTGGCTTCCAGCGAGGAGTGCAACAGCGGCATGCGAGTGGCGTGTGTGGGAGCGGGACAGCAGGCGGCCAGTGGCTGGCCTTACCCCTGCGATTGGAAGGCGCGCATAGGCGAGGCGGGTGTGCGAGTGAAACGGCATGCGTGCGCACACAGCTGCCGTCTCGCTGGCACGCAAAAGATGGCGTAGCGAACGGGCGAAGCAGCGACGACGCCGACAGCAGCAGCCTCAGTCGACAGTTGGCAAGCGAAGCAGTTGAAGCTACCCCGGCTACATAGCGACGGCAACGGCAACGGCAACGGCAATAGCGACGGCAAACGCAAAGACAAGGAGGCGATAGGCCAGCGACAAGCAGCACTGTTGCGTTGGCGTCGCAGCTGGCGCCGGCAGCGACAGCGACAGCGACGTTTGCGTTTGCGTTGACGTTGACGCTTTTGCTCGCGTGCAGCGCGCGCTTTGGTTTCAGTTCGTTTTCGTACGTTGTGCACGCCGAACGCAAGCGGTCAGCGCCCACACACACACACACACTCGCACGCACGCACGCACACACACACAGAGACACACACACACGCAAAGTGTTTGTTGTTGCTGTGTCGTCTTGATACAAAAAAAAAAAAAAAACAGTTCAACGGCAGCTTCTTCTTCCGCGGTGTTCGCGTTTCGTTTGTATTTTTTTTGTGGTTTGTGGTGAAGCAATGAGAATCAAGCAAGTGCAATAAGAATCGCAGTTATCGATATCGCTATCGTTATCGCTGTAGTTGTCATTATCGTCGTCGTATTCGCTTTGTGAACTGAACAATTTTGTGCTCGCAAAAAGCCGTCGGCAAAATGCAGGCTACCAAAATGCGAACTCCGTTCGCCATCCAAGAGATTCTCGGCCTCGGCTACCAACAACAACAACAACAACAACAGCAGCAACAACAACAGCAGCTGCAACAACAGCAACAATCGGCGCAGGCGGCCGCTGCTGCCACGCCCAGCGCCACAGAGGCGCCGCTGTCGCCCGCTGCCACGCCTCCGCCGCGCAACGCCAACACGCCCCAGCAGTCGGCGGTGAGCAGCGCCCAACAACAACAGCAACAGCAGCAGCAACAACTGCAGCAGCAACAACAACAGCAACAACAGCAGCAGCAGCAGCAATTGGAAGTGCGTGACTCACGCTCGATATCGCCGGACGTGACACGACTATCGGCAGCCGCTGCAGCCGCCGCCGCCGCGGCCGCCGCTGCCGCCCACTGTCAACTGCCCGTCTTCAATCCGGCCAACTTCTACGCGGCCGCCGGCTACGCCGCTGCCGCGGATCCCGCCAACGCCGCGGCCGCCCATCACCACCACATGACGACGCTGGCAGCGGCCGCCTACCTGAGGGGCTTCCTGCCGCCCGGCTTCACGACGCCGCACGAGTTCCGCGGCCACTTCCAGCAGCACTTTGGCGCCCAGTTTGCAGGTGAGTGCAAAGAGTGCGAGGCTAATTAGCGAGCGAGCGAGCGAGCGAGCGACAAACGCTTTGTCTCTGCGGCCGCCTTGCGGTGGCGAGAGGGAGACGGAGGGAGGGTGCGAGCACAACGAAGGCAGCCAACTGAACGAAGAACGAAGAACGAAGCGAAGGCGACTAATAAGCTGTGCGGACAGAGGGGGGAGGGAGGGATAACGGGATAAAGGGATAACGGGCGACGCTTTGTTGTTGCTTTCGCCTCGCTGGGCAGCAAAATTAAAACAATAAAACGACAAGCGACAAGCGACAACAACAACAACAACAGCAATGCACAACGCAGCTTATTAATAACACAGCGCACACACACACACACACACGCTGAGTAGCTTCACGCAGAAAGTGTGAAATCTCACACATACTTAAAGCGTTTACGTTTGTGTCTCTGTGTGTGTGTGTGTGTGTCGCTAATTAAGCGCATAATTGTCCAAGCTGATGAGCTGATGCAATTACATACATTCCAATTGGAATCCAATTCACGCCCTCCACTCCCCCAAATTCACACTTCAAAGCGCTGCTCGTCGGCGTTATCGTTACCGTTATCGGCGTCAACTAATTCAACTTCCTTCGATTTCCACCTTCGCAGCGCGATTCTCGTGTTTCAACTTCGCAGCTCAAGAAGTTATGCAAATTGAAATATGAAAGACAAGTATAGATCTATATAGTACATCTGATCAGCTAAAGGGGATTTGAGGCTATTTCAACTTCCCGTCGAGAATTCAATTTCAACTAATTTAAATATAGAAAAAAAATATAATGAAACTAAATAGATTTTTATATTGTACACCTAATCAGCTTTTGAGGCTATTCTTCGTATTTCAACTTCCCGTCGAGAATTCCATTTCAGCTTAAGGCTTTATGCTAATTTAAATACAGAAAAAAATATAATGAAACTAAATAGATTTTTATATTGTACACCTAATCAGCTAAAGGGGTTTTGAGGCTATTCTTCGTATTTCAACTTCCCTCGAGAATTGCTGCGATTTCAGCTTAGTTTTAACTGTTCAGAATGTGATGTGAATTTATGCAAATATAAAAAAAAGTAACGTACCTATATATTTACTATAAAGTAACTAAAGACCTATAAGTACATTTGATTTAGTTTGAGTTTTAATGTTATTTCAACTTCTTATTATTCCTCCTGCTTTGATTTCCCTTGAGAATTGCAGCGACCTCAGCATAATTCTAGATGGTCAAAATAAGATGTGAATTTATGCAAATATAAAAAAAAATAATTAAAAAACTATGATCAGCTGAATGATTTTTGAGGCTATAGCTCATTTAGTTGCTGGTAGAGTAAAGTTTTGTAAATAATTAAATAAAATAATGCATATGGTAAAAAATGTAAGTTATATAAATAAATTGCATTATTTAAATCGCATTTGAAAATATCGTCCATATGTTTTTACGTCGTATTTATCAATTATTAGATAAATATGAACTAGAAAATTACCCGCGATATTTTTTTTGTTATTCAATACTTGCAGTTGAAGTTAGTTAAAACAAATAATTGAAAAAAAATTTACACTAGATAATTCAAAAAAGCGCTAGATGTTATTCACTAATCGCAGTAGTTAGTAAAATTATGATCTAATAAGAAAATAATGAAAGAATCCAAATTCATTTCAATTTGCATAAATAAATGTATTTATTAATACATTCAGAATAAAATTCTAGGCTGCATAGCTGAAAGAACATATACTTTTTTATCAAATAAAATAAAATACAAATATTGGAAGTCGTTAGATTTGAAGAAGCAAAAAGTAACTGAATAATATGATTTATGAATTTCTGGTGTAATCGAAACTAAATATTTTTTGAGGAATTCAAGCTAATTGTGATTCAAGCGCGCAATCTCATTCGACAGCTTATCGACGTTACGGAATTCGAATAGCGACACTACGAGAAACAATAAAAGCAATCCAAGTGTACTATATATGAACAATTTCGAATTCCCGGGAATTTAGATAAAGATACGAGCATAGGCATTAATGTGGCAGGAACGAGAAACTCGGATCGAATCGATGCTGAAATATTTGTGGGATCCTTGAAGCTGGCCCACATAATTTGTTCAGTTTATTTGCCTTCTGCGACACGCCCACACACACTCGCATCGTCCCTCTCTCTCGCTCCGTCAGCAGCCGTCTCTCTCGCACAAGTGGTGACCACAAAATGTTTGCGCCTAAGACACGCACTTAATTTGTTCAATTTTCACACTTGCAACAGTTGTTGTTCGAGTTGTTGTTGCAGCTTTCACTGTTGACCTTTGCGCTAGTCTCCTGCTGCTGTTGCCTCTATTTTCCGTTGTCTATTTTCTATTTTCCATTTTCCAGTTGCTGTTTTGTATTTTCTATTTTGTATTTTTTTTATCTGCTGGCTTCTGTTTCTTCTGTTTGCTCTGGGGCCGCATTTTGTGTTTGCACAACAGAGTTTTGTGCGCAGTCTAGTTGTTGTTGTTGTCGTTGCCCCGGGACAAGTTGAGCTGTAAAAAAGGCAACGTCTTGTCCTTTTCTGCAGCCAGCACAATGGCCAGTCGTCCTGCTCGTCCTCGTCGTCCTCGCTCGCTAGTTGTGTACAAAATAAATCGACTCGAGTGGTTAACCGCAGCAGAATAGAAGATGCAGAAGTAGGAGCCGGAGCGTATCCTTTTACGGCAAAATTGCTACTTTAGCTGGTGGCTGGCACGTTGTTATCCTTAATTTGAGTGGCCATTGAGCCCGTCAGGACGCAGCCAGCGGCAATCGAGCCAAAGTCGGAGTCGGAGTCGAAGTCGAAGTCGTTGCATACTTTCCAGCCTCCATCCGCTGACGCTTCTTTTTAATAAATATTTACTCGAAAGTCATGCAAGTGCGACCTCATCCGCTCGATGTGTGTGTGTGTCCTGTGGTCCTGTGGTCCCGGGTTCTTTGGTCCTGTTGTCTGTCGTTCGGGCCTCTTCACCTTAGATCACTGTCAGCTGGCCCTTTGTTGCCCACTTCGCCGCTTGTTTATGTAATGTCCGTTGTTGTTTTCTCTCAGCGTTTTCTTCACACATTTATGGCCAACAGCTGACTTGCTCTTTGTTGTTTCTGCTGTTTTTTGTTGGCCTTAGTCATGGCCAGTTCGTCAGTGTGAAGCGCAAGTGGATTTCGTCTTAATGGCCCAGTAATTGCACTCTAATTGCAGTTGGCTCTGGATGAGTGCTGATTTGTCACTTGGCTTTATGGCTAACTAAGCGGGCTCAAACAACGCCAACTAACAGCCCAAGTTGGCCAAATTAACTTGTGTCACTCGCTGACAATGCCATCGAATAAAAAAACTAATAAAATTTCCAAAATTGCAATTTAAATATATTCAATTGCTGTTGCATTTAACTATTGTCATTATTATTTGCAACTGCTAATTCAATTAATAATTTGTGATATGAGCAACTATTATACAATAGATAATTTCAGTTATGGAAGATTGAAGGGTATATTATACAGCTCAAATTTATTGGCAGCGAATTTAGTTAATCCATTTTAAATATCGCTGTTTTATTATTATTACTTGTAACTTCGAATTCAATTCTAGCTGCATTAAATTAATCATTTGTAATATTTTGTACAACAGTTTAAAATTGTTTTTCTCGTAAATCAATCCACATCGAATTAACGTTATGCATATTTTGCAAACATGCATTTCATGAATTCTGAAATCTTTTCATCTTTTTAACATAAACCTCCTTAAGCCAATTTGAGTTTCTTGGCATTCTCTGCAATTTAACCCTTTTTCCTCTTAAAAACACTTGAGTCCTTTTGCATTTCTTTAGTTAAGGTTCTGCCATTGTTGAGGGTCTTGAATCTATTGGAATTTCTGTAATGCCATTATTCTATTAAATGCCAATTATGCGATGCTTCAGCTGGCCAAATCCGCAAATCTGTCGTTCCACATAAATTCACATGCATCTGCCACGTGTGGCAAGCGAATCGCTCGAGAATCAATCGCACCAATTTCGGCAGAGAAAACCACAAAAAACGTGCAGAGCGATAAACATCAGACTGAGCCAAAGAAAAGGAAAAAAAAGGCAGAAGAAGTAGGAGGAGGAGGAGCTGAGCAGGAGATTAAAGATATTTATGCTCAAGGAACTTCCGAACTCTGCGCATTTCCTGCCACAAATCGGACAATGGTAATTCGATAGTTTTTCGCACATTTGCAATGGGAGAATGTGAAACGAAGAGATTCCAAATTTGGTGGTAAATTGAGGAAAATTGCTATATCAAGTGTTAATTATGTGACAATGAGTCGACCGAAAACGAGTCGAAAAGTGAGGGAAACACAGTCTGTTTTTTCGGGGGTGGGGGGTCAACGATTATTTTGATAGTAATTTGTTTTTTAATTAGAAAAGTACAAGTTCGGTTTACGGTGAAAAGAGGCAGAGAGGCAGAGAGGCAAAGCAAACAAGCGAAACGAAACGTAAACAAATAAAATGTGAAACATAATTTCCCGAAAAATGCATTTCCAGCGAACTGCAACCAAAAGTGGCACGACCTCAACTGCTGCATAAACAGTTGCAGCAGCAGTCCGAATTTTTCAAATTGGAATCGGTGGCACAGACAGACAGAGAGAGAGAGACAGAGAGAGAGAGACAGAGAGAGAGAGAGAGAGAATTGATGACAACAAGTGGCAAGCGTCGAAAGGAGCTGCGACTCGAGAGGCGAGTCGAGTCGACTGACTCGTCGACGACTTTTACCACAACCAATTGCCTGAACCTTGCCCCCTGCCCCTGCCCCTGCCACCTGCCACCTGCGAGTTGCCCCCAGCTCTGCTGCATGATCAGCCAAAGGCCAAAAAGCCACTTCAGACTGCAGATTCAGATTCAGATTCGTCGTCGTCATTTTCTAGGAAGCACTCGAGCGTTGCGTGTAAACAACTCGCTGAGACTTTTTTCTTTTCCCTCTCTCTCTCTCTCGCACACTCTCTGTCTCTCTCTGTCGCTGCAAGCCCCTTTGGAGTCGTGGGCAATTGCTACAAGGCTAGTCAGCGCATCAGAGCGACCTTTAAGTGGCTTTGTTCTGCGATCTACGAAGAAAAGCAGTGAGAAGCAGTGGAAAAGAGCCTGGAAAAAGAGACGCTGAAAGCCTCAACGATTTCTGCATGATTTGCATTTAAAAGCCCTGCTGCAAACAAGCTGCCCCCAAGTGCCTGTTTTTTTTCCCTCATTCCTTGTTGTTGGGAAAGTATTTAGGCGACTACAAATACTATATGTATAAATACGACTGAGACTGCCAACTTCTGACTGCGTTTTGGCCAAGCTGCGGCGCCACTCGAATGTGCAGCGAAGTCCAACTTGAGCAGCAAAAGAGAAAAGCTGCAAACTGCAAATTGCGTAGAAAGCCTCGAAATGATTTGCCAGACTTGCAGCCCAAAATGAATGCGAATGAATACAAAACACTCTGCTGCAAATGCGATTAATTAATTGGCCACAAAATGTAACTAAAATATTCTGCACATAGAAAACTTGCAAGCAAAAAAGTAATTTCGTTATGAGAAATTTAAATTATGAATATTTATATAATTACCTTGATTGGATTAGACTTCGAAGTAAAATTTCCGATAGCAAAAATATTAATAAATATTTTTGCAAATAATATAAATGCAAAGAAATACAATATAAAGAAGAATATAATATTTTAGATACAAGAATAATAAGTAATTTGTTTCAAAAGTGATATAAATGCATTTGTTGACATTCAAAATAATCAGAAAAATCATATAAATATATTAACATTAGAATGCTTTGAAGTAAAACACAATATTTAGATGGACAAAAAAATGTTCTGATAAAATCAAAATGTCGTGCATTTAAATGCATGTGAAAGAAAATAGACATTGTAAATAGAAATACGAGTATATGCAAATGCTTCTTTTTGTATAAAATGAGCTAAATATAGTTGTGATAAACTTGCAAATAATACAACAATTTGAACTAAAATAAATTCCTTTGCCAACACTTTTAATTCAAATGCAAACGGATTGATGGAGTCAACATTTTGCATAATAAACTGAATTATTAATTCATTAATTAATATCGTTTGCAGTTGAAACATTTGTAGTCGAATTAGTAGAAAATAGTTATGAATGTGGACTATTGTGGAGAGCACTTGGCAGGCCAGTGAATGAATGAGTGTGAATGCGTATGTGAATGCATTCACGAACCGCAAAGTTTTTGCGATTACCCCGACGAATTTGGCACTTAAAATGCCGTCAATCCAAGAGCGAAGGCAACTGTTCGAGTAGCTCCCCAGGCAACTCGAAGGACCTCAGCCATCTGAGTGTGTGTGCGTGTGCGTGTGTGTGTGTGTGTGTGGCAGGCATTTTTACAGCGCGTTGCGTGCGCAAATTGAATATTAAACGTGTTAATCTATTTTAGGGCAACGCACAGCAGCACGCCCAGAACTCGAACTCGAACTCGAACTCAAACTTTATTTTATTTGGCGAGCGCAATTTGTTTTGGCTCGATCTTAAGCGCAGTTCGCAGCAAGGACAACAAGGAGACGGGGCACGAGGACGAGAGAGAGGACGAGGACGGGTACAAGTACCCTGCTCTGTGTAGCCTTTAAAAAGCGTTTGACTTTTTATTAATTTCCCTGTTGACAGCAATTTGCAACGCTACACGAATTTGTTACCACCAAAAACACACAGAGTCCTGCGCCGAGTCCTGCGACTCGTCCTGGCTCTGAATGTTATGTGTAACGAAACGGCCGAAAAACTTCCGCATGTGTTGATGGGTTAATAAATATTTGAACAAACACACACACACACACACACACACAGACACACTCACATGTGGCACATTAAACGCCCTCCGCTTTACACGTGTATTTGTGTGTGTGTGTGTGTGTATTTTTATATTTACCGCTATTTCCGTGCACCATTTGCAGTGTTGTAAAACGTTGCGCCCCGAAAACGGACAGACCACAAAAGGGTTGTTGCTTGTTGCAAGTTAGTTGCCCATTGCCCATTTGAATGGCACGTCTGCCTCTGCCTCGTGGCAGAGGCAGAGGCAGAGGCAGAGGCAGAGGCAGAGGGGCAAGCTGCGAGTTTGGCAAGCAGTTTTATGGCCAAATGAATTTTACACAAGCGACACACAGACAATTTGGCCTGGTTTGTGATTCGCTGCGGACACCGTTCGCCACACTGAATGTTAAGTTGCACACCAAACTCCGCAAATGGCACCAGCAACAAGAAGAAGAAGACACGAGTTACATGTACATACATACATATATGCTATATGCTATATGCTACCGATAAGTGAGTAGACTTGCACACGTATTAAAGGCGCAAATCAATGTGAATTGAGTGCAAATACATCGAATTTGCGCATAGAACATTGATGATGATGCAAGCGATACATGTCATCGACTATCGATAACAGCAGCGATTATCAACAATTGACATAAATTACATGAACATAGTTAAAGTGACTTTAAATCAATTTAATTATCGATCTGTTAAATGTGATCGCTAACATCGATTTTAAATAATAATTGATTAGTTTCAAATGTGACTCATTGTCAGTCATTGATAAGCACATGAGACAATGAAATGAAATGGAAATGAGGCTGAATATTTTATATGCTCGATAACAACAATATTCAACGATTGCTAAACACAAAATGCTATTAAAAAAGTTAACAGCATTGCATAGTAATTAAGCTAAAAGTTGTGCATTACCTATGCAAAGCAATATCGATAACATCTCGATTGTGACAGAGTAATATAATTTAATTGAATTGCTCTTAGCTTCCAATGTCGGCGACTTGTTCGTCGCTTATGCAACGAATTATTCAGCTCGCCAACTTATCGATTGGCAATTTTCCGCCCCAACCCCAATCTGAAGCTCAACCCCAACTCTGATCGCAATTCTGATTACCAATCAAGCGAACAACAAGCGAAGCACACAATTGAATGCAGACCAAAGTCTAATTATATTTTTAAGAAAATGCGAAAATTGGAAAATGAGAAAATTGTCTTGCCCCCAAGCGGCGCACCTGTCGCCTGGGAGTCCCTCCTCCTTGCCCCCCCCCCTCCCCGTCGCCGCCGCCTCCTCTGTGTTGCCCCTAAACTTCAACCTCAAGTGCAGGGGCAAATAAATAATTGAATGGCCGAAGAATGCAAAGCCAAACGGCGATAAAGGAAAATGTGCAGGCAACAAAGGCGTGGCAGGGAGGGGAGTGAAGGGAAGTTAACTCACTAACTACCCAATTATTTCATTTAAGCTTCACTGCTTCGCGGCGCAGTCGCTGCCGCTGCCGCCGTCGACGGCGACGTCGCTGAAAATGGGGGAAAAAAAGCGAACGCAAAATGGTTGAAGAAATGCGAGCAAAACGAAAGCATGAAAACACACAATAAAAAATATACAACAAAATAACAACCATCAACAACAACAACAATGGGGCAACTTTGGTCAAGAGGGGGCAAAGAGAGGGGGGGGGAAGCGAAGCGAGGGAGATGCGATGAATGGTTGCTGTAAGCAAATTTAAGCACAGCAGAAAATCAATGGCAAGAAAAAATCTTTGTGCAACAACAACAACAAGAACAACAACAACAAACAACAACGACGGCAACGAGGCGAACAACGAACAACAATAATACCAACAATAACAACGACAATGGCAAAAAGTGAAATTGGAAAATAAGCGTAACACAAAACCCCGGGAAAAGTGAAGCTCGCGGGTTTGTAATGCAGCCAACACACACACACACACACACACACACACACACACACACACACACACACACACACACACACACAGACCCCCTCTGATGTATCAACAAACCGACTGTTGACGCTGTTGCAGTCGCCGCTGCTGAGTGGCAACTGACAACTGAAGACAGTCGAAGCCATTTTGTACTCCAAATTCGTTGTAAATTGCGCAAGGGTTTCAAGGTGGCAACCCTAGATAGCCGAGAAAGCTAATTGGCAACTCTTTCTTGAAGGGATAGTGATAATTATTTGTATTTTGTTTTTGTACAAAAATCACCGATCTGGAATTGGGCAATTTTAAAATGTTGACTTTTATGCAATTTATTTAAAAATTTAGTATCAATATAATGATTTTTGTTATATACTTCTTTTTTGCTCTAAATAAAATTCACTTTCCCCATTGTGCTTGAAGAAAATCGTAGAACTCATAAATTAATCATTAAAATGTAGTATTTATTAAATTTTATTTATTCATTTGCCGACTTGCATTTTAGGGCGTAATGAAATTACGAAGAGCAGTAGAAATATTTAAATCCTTTTGAATATAAAGTCATTCTGAAGTTTGATAGAAAACTATATCATGATTCTTTGATTTTAGTCAATGATAAGGCATTTATTTTTGTTGAACGAAATTAACTTGCCATATTTTGACTAATTGGAAAAAAGGGGAATTAAATAAAAGATTTTAATTGTTGACATTACATTTTAGGATTTATTATTTTTATAAAAATGTTAAACATTATTATCAAACAGCATTAATTCGGTTCAATGGAGCTTATGCCTTATACTAGAATTCGTAGGTTACTTCCATACCCATCAGGTAATGGTCCAATTGTTGTGAAATGATTCGATCAAGGCTAGAAGTACTTCTCGACTTATGCTCCACTTTGGACAGCAATGATTGCCGCATCATAGAAACTTATCTAATTAGTGGCAGGCGACAACCCTAGAGAAGTGCCCAGTTCGGCCACAATCCGCAATTTACTCGCATTCGACACTAAACTGTGTGCCGCAGAAACTTTGCCAAATTGCGGATAATCCCCAACAAAGAAGAAGACAAAGAAGAAGAAGAAGAGAGCGTGATCTAATAAGTGTAATATGACAACCCTGGACCCTACTTGAGCACAACTTTGTGCAGTAACTTTTGCTGGTATCATCTAAGCTGCCCCCCCAAAAAAAAAAAAAAAGTTGCCAAAAAGGCAGAAAATCTCATTTAGTCTATAGCGCGCTCGCTCGCACTCGCACAAGGGGCGAGCGCCATCTTGGAAAAACAACGGGACGTTTCCACGTACATATTTATTACAAGAACAACACGACGTGGGACAGGCAACAAATCGAGTTAACGAGCGAACAGCGGGCGGCGAAAAAGGGGGGAGGAAAGTGGTAGAGGAAGCGAACAGCACACAAAAAAACAAAAAACAAAAGCAACCACCAAGGCACCCAAAAAGGCAGGCAATGAATGTGGCGAATCAACCCCCAAAGCAAAAAAAACGGCCGGCAGCTTTTGGGATTGTGTAACAAACTAACAACTTAACCACCCCCGCCCCACTCCACACACCTCACTCTGCAGCCTTGCCAAGAGCCGTACCAGCAGCAGCCTTGTCGACTACCCCCAAAAGCCATTTGCCATTGCCGTTTTCCCCATTTTTCCCACTTTTGCCACTTTTTGCTTCTTCAACTTATTTGCGTCTCCATTACAAATAATTGCGCGTCATATTGGCTCAGCTATACTTAGCTCCCAGCAGCCTCCTGGCTGCCTCCCAGCCTTACCGGCCTTACCAGCCTTGTCGCTGCTGCCAACAACTTTTCGTGCTCGGCGCAAATAAATACGCAGCGCACAGCTCCAAATGTGGCCCCATTTTCTGCCTAGACAGACATTGGCAACGCCCCCAACCCCCAACCTCCAACCCCCTGCCACGTACTTCCCCTGCAGCCTCCTGCGCGGCTGTCTTGTGTGCCGTGTAAGTGTAAGTAGTAAATACGCTCGAGTATTATTAACGTAAATGCAAAATTGCCAATTTCGAGTGTATTTCCTGTCAACAGAAATTTTCCTGCTCTTCGCTCTCGTGTCCCTGCCTCCTAAGGTATGCCGAAGGAAATAAAATTAAAAGCAAAAATATCGCCGAGAGGGATGGGGAGAGGGCGGTAGAATCGCTAAGAGAAACGACAGAAATGCGTCTGTTTTTATGGCGTCTTTTACTTTTTTGCCCTGCCTCTTGCCTCTTGCCTCTTCACTGCTTCTAGTTGCGTCGCGTCGCTTTGCGTGGTTGTTGGTGGCACCCAGGCGACCCATCCGCTAAATTGTGTTGTCTACGCAACGCCACCTCCCCCCTTGAAGGTCCCCCGCCATCCCTTGGCAGCAATGTGGCAGCTTCCCTCGGCTTTTATTAATATGTCTGGCAATTTCAATTTGACTTTATTGGTAATTTTACATTTCGTCTTCCATCTCTATCTCTAAACGACTCGCAACTAGGCGCAGCTTTGTGCCAATGTCTCTGTCTCTGTGTCTGTGTGTGTGGGTGTGTGTGTGTGGAGCAGTGAATTTGTTGACTTGGCTGAAGGCTGTCGAGCTACTCGAAAATGTAATAGAGAACTCAGTGGCAGCGAGGCAATCAGACCAATTTGCATTGCCATGAAATGTAATTCTAGGCAAAGCTTGTTATCGATAGTTATCGATAAATGGCAGTTCTGGTTTATTCGCTTGCTTTATATGGCTAACATATACATTTCTTAAGCTCTTACTTGTCGATAATTGACATTTAATTGCAACTTGCATTTTGAAATATTATTTATCGGCGCAAATATTCAACTCAAGCTAATCATTTGGATAGTCGCACAGTTATCGATAGAGCATCAAATGCGTTTCAAATTGGCCCCCCTAAAAACGCTCCTCGCCTTGGCAAATTGCATTAACTGGCAAATAGATATCGATAAGCGAGCGAAACAAAGACTTGTTTTGTTGTTGGCCAAATTGCTTAATTGAACAATTAATAGAGGGGAACAATGGAAGCATTCAAGTGGCCGAAAATAGTCGGGAGCTGGCTATTAAGGCAAGGACGTCGAGGACGTGGCCAGCGTATAGATTACAACGACAGTCCGTCGTTCGTTGTCGGTTGTCGGTTGCCGACTTCAATATCAAATTAATTAAGGCGGAAAATGAAACGAGATGAATGCGATGCGAGCGAGCGGGGAAAACTCCTAATGAAAGGAAAGCAAAAGGGAAATGTGAATGGGAATGTGAGTGGGAATGGAAATGGGAATGGGAATGGAAAGGACAAGCACAAACCGCAAAATATCGCATGACACGAAATCAAGCAACTCATGGCGCCGATTCACTGACCAGCGTCCGTCCGTCCGTCCGTCTGTCCGTCTGTCCGTCCGTCCGTCTGTTCATTTGCCCAACTGTGTGTGTCTGAGCAACAAATTAAATTAGTAGCCCAAAAGCCGAGCGACTGAGGACAGAGGACAGAGGACGGTGCCCGTCGGACCGGATCGTATCTCGAGAGAGAGAGAGAGAGAGAGAGAGAGGGAGAGGGAGAGGGAGAGAGCAGCCACATCTGGCTGCGAGCATCGACATCGATAGCTGGACAAAGTGGCTAACCGAGCTCGCACAGCGCCTTCCCCCTTTGCACCTTGCCCCTTCGCCACTCGCCACTCGACACTCGGCACTCGAGTGGGCGGGCATTATTATTGCTATTTATAAGTGTGCGACGGGGGCACCAAACTGGACATTGGACAGCTGTCGATGTCGCTGTCGATGTCGCTGTCGATGTCCCCTCGCCGCTTCTCCCCTGGCTAATTGTTAATTGATGTGTGTCTAATTATGCCGCCAAAGTAGCCAGGCAATAAAAACAATCACAGCCACATGACAAGAGCAGCACAACAAGTGAACACTGCGAACACATCGTGACTCGGACCCCGCGGTCCCTTTTCGCGTCTGCTTCACTCTTCGCTGGCGAGCAACAAGTGTTTGAGGCACTGTTGAGCCTATCACTTGCTCAGTTGTCCAACACTTTTCTTCAGTCCATTCCTACAGCCTGCTGGCTGAGTCACAGATCATTGCCACTATTTTTAGCGTCTGCCAGTCACAGTTGATCTAAAAACAATTATTTGCCAGGCGGTGCTTAGGATTCTAGTTGTAAAGTTCGCCACTGAGTCATTTAATATTATTTGTGGGTAGTACCAGAGGGCTGCTAAAGACAATAGTGCTGAGAATAAATGCAAATTTGTTGCTCAGTTAACAATTAAAAGTCAGTTATTAATTCAGCAACTATTTCTGCTACACCTGCTCTACCAGAAGGTTCTAGTGGTAGTAGCTAGTTTAACCCAACTTGTATTATTTGCACAACTTAAGTGATTCATGCTTAATTAATTCCAAGTTATTGGTTGAGCCTTACCACTAATTTAATGCGATATTCCCATTCAACGTGAAGCTCATCGCAGTGCAATTTGATGAGCACATTGGCGGGCTAAAACCCTTTTATTGGTTGGTTCCGGAAACTAATTTCGCTTATGGTGAAAAGTGAGACCAGCATTGTGCACCCAGAGACTCGCAATCACAATAGAACGCCCCGTGCGACACGCCTAAGCCGATTCCCGTTTAATTTGAGACCGGAGACCGGAGACCCGACCCGAACTCGAGCGAACACAAATACATCGAGGACGAAAAAAGGGCTAAACCACTTAACACCCTAACACCCTAATTGTCAAAACAAAGCGCACACGAAACACACAACACACAACACACTCGAGACCATCTTGCCGATTTCCTAGACACCTAGAAGGCTCAGGTTCAGGTTCAGGTCGAGTGAGCGAGTGAGCGAGTGAGTGAAGAAAAACAGACGGCAGGCTAAAGAAAATATTTTGTGGCAATTTTCTGGGAAGAGGAAGAGGGAGTCGCAGGACTTAACCCTTCGCCTGCCATTTGAATAAATCCTGGCAAGTTGTCAAAAATCTGCGCGTCGTTGAATGCGAGCCAAGCGAGCATGGAAAAATGTTTCAGCTGTCGCCTCATCGGGTCGGTTTCTGCTTTGTGCAGAGAGATGAGCTCTCCTCGCATGCTCGCATGACGTGTCGCGTCGTGTCGTGACATGCTGCCATTGTCAGGCGCTTAAGATTGCGAACAGCGAAACATGTGTTGAGCAAGCGCCAGGAATGCCACAGACACAACTAATGCAACCCATTCTCTTTCCCTTTCTCTCTTTCTCTGTCTGTAGAACAAGCTGCCGCTCGTGGCCAGGAGTACGCCAGCAGCCTGGCCAACGCCAGCGGCGACGAGCAGTCGCCCACGAAGGCATCGAGCGCCGCCTCCAGCGCCGCCGCCGTCGACGCCGCCAGCAACGCGCCTCATCTCGGCTCCCCGACCGCAGCCAGCAACGGCCAAGCCGCCAACGCCGCCAACGCCGCCGCCGTCGTCGCCAGCGGCAACAGCATCAGCTCTGGCTCCGGGTCGGGGTCGGGGTCCGGCTCTGGGTCCGCCTCGGGCTCCACGACCAGCCGCTGCTCGCCCTCGGCCTCCGCTCTGGCCCACGCCCAGCAGCAGCAGCAGCAGCAAAGCGGTCAGCCGACAGCGCATCATCACGCCGCCTTGGCTGCCCATCAGCATGCGGCGGCTGCCGCGGCGGCGGCGCATCATCATGCGGCGGCTGCTGCGGCCGTGCACCACGCCCACCACGCCCATGCCGCTCACCACGCCCACGCCCATGTGCACGGCCATGTGCATCATGCCCACGAGGCGGCGTTCCTCAGTGCGGCCGGCGCAGGCGCCGCCGGCAACCCCAACGGCCTGCTGGGCGCCCACGCGGGCGACGTCCTCGTCGGACCCGGCGGCGCCGGTCCCGGCGGCAAGAAGAAGAACAAGCGCCGGCACGGACGCACCATCTTCACCAGCAGCCAGCTGGAGGAGCTGGAGAAGGCCTTCAAGGAGGCCCACTACCCGGACGTCAGTGCCCGCGAGCTGCTCTCCATGAAGACGGGACTCGCCGAGGATCGCATTCAGGTTAGCAATTCAAATTCATTTCAAGTTCAAGTTTAAATTTAAGTTCAACTCCTGGAGGGATTTTATAGCTAAGGTTAAATTCGATTCTGAGCTCGATTCCTAGACTTATTTTATTTGGGAACTAAACAATCCCGGGTGGGATTTACTTTTATTCTGTTTCCTCTTCCGATTGCACGTTCAATTCTTATTCCTATTCCTAGTCCAAGTCGTATTTTTCCTCATTTAATACCTACTCAAATCCAATTTCATTGCAGTTCCCTATTCCTATAACAATTTCGAACCGAAGTCCTAGTGAAATTCCTATTATTTTTCCTTTTTTGATATTATTTCGGTTCCTGGTTGAAATCCGTCTTATTCCTTGTGTAATTTTTATTAATTTTCCTAGTTTGATGCCAAGTCAGGTTAATAGTCTGATTCCTCCTAGTCTCCTATTATGATATTTAGTCTCATTCCTATTTTGTTTCCGAGATCGATTTCTATTTTTATTTCGACTCGTCGTAACGAGATTTCTTTTGCTATTCCCAATTTAATTTGAAGTTCCGGCAAGGTTGTCGGTTCGACTCCTGCTGCAATTTATCCTAATCCGACTCCAAGTCGGCCTCCTAGTTCGATTCCTAGTCACGTCTCACTGCAGTGCCACGTACTGTGGCAGATTGTCGAATGTGGCGAGTGTTGAGTGGCAAATGGAAGACGCGCAAATGGCGTCTCTGTTTTTTATGGCCGCTCGTAAACTCCGTTGGCTGTTGGCCGTTGGCTGTTGGCCTTGTTTATGGGCGACAGGACGAGAGTTGTGGGCACGCAAATCAAAGGCAGATTTGGAATTGGTTTGGCTTTGGGAGGCAGTCGCGATGCTGCCGCACTTGCCACACATAATGAGACGCGGCCGCCGCACTGATTACATAATTACGAGTGCACACACACACTTGCAACACGCAACAACACAACAGCAATGAAGTAAGAAAACGTGGCAAGCGGCACTCGCCGACACTCCACTCCAAATTCGCAATTGCAAATTGCGAAATGCAAAAGAGGCGACGACGACGACGATCGACAATCGTTGAACGTGCCACACAACGTGCAACAACAAGCAGCGGCATCATACCCAAATCGCTGACTGACTTTCGCACTTGCAACACTTTCAATGGCCATGCAACAGCATCATCGACAGCCTATTGAATAGGCTTTGCCCCTTGCGTGTTTGCTTTCGCTTTCAGGCGACAACCTTCAAGAGCCGCTGCCCCCAAACCACGATCAAAGGCGTGTTGCAAGCGTCTTGTTGTTGCCACTGTTGTGGGTGTGAACTCCCATAAATATCATCATTCGAGAGTGAGACAATTACTAATTTAATAACCACATAATGGGCAAATACAGAATATATTTCTGAAATAATTTATACATAGCTCGGCAAGAAAGTTGCATCAACATCAAAATGTATTTACCATATTAAATTGCTTTGGATATTTATATTTATTCATTTATAAAATATAAGTATTTCAAAATAAGTAAAAACTATCAGAATAGAAATGTAATCGAAATTGAACAAAAAATACGAGAACACAACTGAAGTTCTACAAATAGAATCATCAGAAACGTACAAAAAATGTCCTTCAACATAATGCATATTACAGGTACAATATTTGTTGTATAGAATAGAACCATCTAAGCACGATAAGAAGAGATAAAGTGCTAAAGCTAATCCATATTTCAGATTTCTACATTCCATCCAAACATCCAATATTTAATATTTATATATCTAATTATTGAATTAAGTCAATGAGTTAAAATTCTAGGCATTAATAACATATATTTTCCGCATACCATATTTCCGTATTTGTTGTACAATATCATTTTCGTTGAGATCAAAAGACCACTTCAAATGCTTTTACATTATATTGAAATGCGTCTTTGATAATCTCGACTCGAGTCAACTCTCGATGCGACGAATCCCATTGGAAGTGCATTAATGAGGCACTTTCGCACATGGGATGCAACGAGTATCCTGGCCAATTGTGAGTGCAACATTTAGAACGGGGCAACGAGGAAGCGAGAGCGAGAGGGAGAGGGAGAGAAAGAGCTTCCCCAATTTCCGGCATTTGGGCCACTTGATAAGCCGCAAGATGGCGCCGCAGTGCAACGGGGGGGGAGCGAAGTGGGGCAGAGAGAGAGAGAGAGAGAGGAAAGAGAAGAGAGAAGTCACCAAATGAAAGCTCAGCAAGCTCAGTGGCCAAATGGCTGACGTTGATGTTTTTAGCCTGTCCAGCCAAAAGCGGGGGGTGTGTGAATAAGTGAATGCTTCAATGTGAGTGTGAGTGTGTGAATGTGTGTGTGCAAATCAAATTAACAAGCACAATTGGCTTAAAAAAACGTAATACGCACAAGTAACTCGAAGCACACACACACACATAGAGGAGCATTGAGTGAATGTCACACACACGCACACACACACACACACACAGATGCACGCACTTCAATTAAGTGCAAATATGGCGCAGTCAGCGCACAGCTTGAAAAAGCCGCGCCAGTTGAGTTGAGAGGCGGAAGAACGAGAGAGAGAGAGAGTGAGGCAGATGGAGATGGAGATGGAGAGGGGGAGGGAGGGAGGGGCACTTGGTCTCTGTTTTCGGGCTGAGGCAATCATTAGCAACAGCGACACAAGGATACGAAATGCGATTGCGAATGTGAATGTGAATGCGAATGTGAATGCGAAAGCGACGGCAACTGGCGATGAGTGCAATTTGAAAGGCAATGGGAGAGCAGCAGGGGCAGCAGCAGCCATGCGAAATGCATGCAGACAACTGCACCAACAACAACAACAACAACGACGACTGCAAATCGAAGCCACCATTAAAAGTTCGCACTCTCTCGCTCTATCGCATTACGCGCTCTCGTTGTTGATTGTTTTTGTTTTTTTGCCTGCCGTTTTTAATTGCATTCCATTTTGCGTGTGCGTGTGTGTGTGTGTGTGTGTGTGTATGTTCCGGTGTTGTTTGTTTCGCTCTGTGTGTGAATTTTCGCCCCTAGTGCAAGTTGTTGTTGCTGCTGTCAGCTTATTTTTGCACAGCAAGAAAGAAATATGGCTGGCCTGACTCTGCACGAAACATGTTCTTCTCCGCTCACTCGCACTCACACTCGCACACGCACAGCAGCCTCTCCTGCTCTCTCGCGCGCTCTGGCGGCAATGGGCGGCAAACTGAACCGAACTCAACTGAGAGCGAAGAATTCAGAGAGAGAGAGAGAAGAGAGAGAGCAAGGCTACAACCGTTTGTTGTTGTTGCTGTCAAAAGTCAACGCACAGGCGACAAAGTCGTCGCTGGCAGCATTAGCTAACCTGCTAATTGGCGCTGTGCGCGTGTTTGCTTCTGTGCTTTGTTGTCGCCTGCGCAACACTTGCACGCTACGTGCGTGCGTGCGTGCGACAAGGACGCACAATCACTGCAAAGACATTGTGTGTTTGCCAATACTGCAATTGGCTGGCGTTCGTTGCCTTTCCTTTGCTTGGCTTTGCTTTGCTTTGTTTCTTTGCTAATTTCAGCAAACAATCGCGGGCACATTTGTTAAGTGTGCACTGCAAAAAGCGCAATACAAAGCCCTCCAAACCAGTTTCGCTTAATTTCTTAAGCGGGTGGCGAACAAAAAAAACATTCAGAAAATGCCATAAAAACGAAGAGGAATGCATTAAAACACATTCGCAATGCACTTCACCGCCTGTTGCAATTGCTGAAGCACCCAATAAGCTCGATTACATGCCTTTCTCGAGTTCCATTCAAATCGATATGACACAAACCCACAACACTACAAAGCCACACAAAACAACTCGACAAATTCGCAGGCTCAGAAGAATCTCTAGTACATCTCTTCCCCTCTCTCTCTCGCGCGCTTTCTAAGTGTAACAAATAATTTTGTGCATAATTCTCAGTGCTCAGCCTCATTTGCACATTAATTATACACTTTACATTGTGCCAACCTCTCTTTTCGCTTCCCTATTTCTTTCTTTTCTCTTGCTGCGTTTTTAATGAGCTGTTAACACACACACACACACACACACATACACAGCACTGTTACAAATGATTATGCATAATTATGTAATTAACATTTAAACAAAAGAGGTTATGTCTATGAAACAAAAGCATTACACAAATTGCTATTTGCATTTTTGCCCATTGCACATCATTAAAAAGCACAAAAAATATTAAATTTATAGTCAAGCGTGCCCCGATATATGAACTGGACGACCAGCAGATACTCTGCACTCTAGAACTCCAATATTAATTATAAAACCATTTAGCGAGCACCATTTAGAGAATATAAAGAATAAGTAACTTACTCGTTAAATTTCCTGACTTCCATCAACTGTAAAGATAGAATGTATTTCATATATAATATAATTATTGTGACCAATTAAAAATAATATTCACTTTCAAATGCAAATGTAAAATGAAAATCAACTCAAAGTATTAGACAGATTTAATTTCCTTATTATTTGTAATATTACTCGTAGATAATTAAATTTATGCAATTAAATACAATTTTTGGTATACATTTTCCAACTATATGACAGTTTCAATTTCGATGCTACTTTGGATAATACTCTCCAATATTTCAATTAATTTGATCACTTGATTTATCGTCTGCCTAATTTATGAGCTATAACAGCCATACATTTTATTTAAAGAAAATATGAATTTGTTAATGTTGTGCTTCAATAATAAATTGAAACTAATGTCGATTTTTAAAATAAAAATAAATAATACCGACAGCTTGACAGTTGCGCAGTTCTAGACTTGTTATCATAATATATTGTTGCTGATAGATTGTTGCAGATATATTAAGAGAGAAACATTGTTGCTGAAGGTGTCAATTGAGTTGCCCTTGATCTGCGTAATTACAGGGTATCGCTTTGAATAAAAAAAGCATCAAATTTGCAAATGTTGTAAAATAACAACAAAGGGGGCAAACAAAAAAAAAAAAGCGATGCGCGTGCCGCACTTGTTAGCATTTTGTCTAGTCAATGCGACAGCCGCCTGCCACACCCCCCGCCCCCTTCGAACAGTGAACTGAGAATCGAGAACCGAGAAATGCGAACTGCGAACTAGTCGCATTTTAAAAAGTCATTTATCAACGCATTAACAACGCTGATTGCGTTTAACCCCGCCCCGACTGAAGGTCTACAGCAGACAGGGGTGAGCGAGGGAGGAGGGGGAGGCGGAGGGGTGTTAAGTGTTGTCAACTCAAGCAGATTTAATTTGCCATGTTTGTTGCCCTTCCTACACCCCCTCCCCCCACCACTGGAGCCGGCGATCTCGAGTGCAACAACAAACAAACTAAACAACTGTAAATGCAAATGTTGACATCACACCAACATCCCCTCCCCTACGCCCCTGCTTGCCGCGTGGCAAGCGCAAATTGAAAGCGACCGCCGGCGACTTGTATTTTTATATGGTCCGCGGAGAATTGCGGCACATGCCACAGAGCGAGAGCGAGAGAGCGAGAGAGCAACCCTGAGAACAGCAGATTAAGTTGTCCCCAGAGAGCGAAGACACGAAGACTCGCAGTTGTCTGTGAAATTGAAAATTGACCGTTTAATGTTGAGAGCGGCGAGGCGGCTGGCAACATTTCGTGGCACTAATAAGTACTCGAAAATCAGCGCGTGGCAAGAGAGAGAGAGAGACAAGGATGCGACGGCAGTTTGTCAAGGACCCAGGACGCTGTTTGTCTGCTGCTCGGTTGCGTGACAAGTGTTTGAGGCAAATCCGCGCTTTGTGTTGTTGCATTTAATTTAATTAGTTTTGGCCGCTTTGCTGCATTCATGCCCGCCCGAAAAACCATTCTCCCACCCCTTCCCTCCCCTTATGCGCCATTGTCGCATTTGCACTAATGAAATTGCCACAACAACAAATTTGACTCAATCTGCGTGTAATCCCCGAGGAACTAGCAAAAAAAAACACAGAGCGTTTGAAGCGTTTGACTTTCTTCAAGATTTATGCAAATTTCGATGCACGTTAAACGAGTTTTAATTCAATAAATTCAATTCAATAAATTCAAAAAAGCATTTAAGGAAACATATTGTACATAAATTAATTTTAAACATTTTTTTGCATTACTTTAAGTTTAAGCATTATATATGCACTCCATTTTATAAAGATATTCAAGTCTATATAGCATACCATATATGCTATATAGAATACCATATATAGCATTTATAGCATATAGAAATCTGTATGTGGAGCGTAAGTCAATGCCCAATTAAAATGTCGATGTAAATGGGCACTTTCGCTCTGCATTTTTTCATTTATTTTCGGTTGCTGACGTTAATTGCGGTTCACTTTCTTCATCATTTTGCACTCATTTCATTTGCGCTCATTTTCCATTTCCCATTTCCCATTTCGCACTGCGCTTTACTGTTTGCAATATCGAACTTTAAAGCAACACATTAACATGTTGACCAAGAGAGAGTTCAAGAAAAAGAAAAATTAGAGAAGCTGCAAATGATATTTGTAGTCTCTATTATTGTGCTCAAATTTCCAATTTATATTGTACCAAAATTTGTTGTTCAAAGATTAGCAGTGTAAAAACATTTAAATTTAAACATTTAAATCTCTGTAGATTTAAGTCTTGCATTTTTATATTTGCTTTAGTTTAAAGTCTTCAAATATATCGAGAGCATTTTCGGAAGCCTAAATACCGAAAGAATTAAATTGTATATCTTACTTTCCCACTGAACATTTTTGGTATGCACATATCTTAAAGATTCAAATCAAATGTCTTTCTCAGTTGCTCTGGCTAGAGTTTAGTTCTAGGATACAATGATATTTATGTATCTGTGTATTCATCATTTGAATAATACCAATTAAGTGCAATCAAATCCCTTCCCTCCCTTCCTCAACATTTGAATAATACCAATTAAGTGCAATCAAATCTTTACAAATATCTTCTATATAATAATAATCGCTTCCCTCCCTCCCGTTGCAGGTGTGGTACCAGAACCGACGGGCCAAGTGGCGCAAGACCGAGAAGTGCTGGGGCCACAGCACCAAGATGGCCGAGTACGGACTGTACGGGGCGATGGTGCGGCACTCGCTGCCGCTGCCGGAGACGATCATCAAGTCGGCCAAGGAGGACGAGAGCGTGGCGCCGTGGCTGCTGGGCATGCACAAGAAGTCGCTGGAGGCGGCCGAGCTGCTCAAGAGCGACGAGAGCGACCGCGAGACGCCCACCTCGGACGACACCAACACCTCCTACTCGGCGGGCAGCACCCACAACTCGCCCATCTCCAGCTTCTCGATATCGCGCCTCCTGTTCGACGCCCCGCCGCCGCCGTCCGCCTCCGGCGTCGCCCCTAGCGGCAAGCAGAGCAAGCACGCCCAGGCGCACGCGGCCGCCGCCCACGCCCACGCCCATGCCCACGCCCACGCGCACATCGCGGCAGCGAACGCGGCCGCCGCAGCCGCCGCCGCTGCGCACCATCACCACGGCGACGCGGCCGCCGCCGCAGCTGCCGCGGCAGCGATGCACGCCGCCCAGCACGGCCACCACGCCCACCACGCCCACCACGGCGTGGCAGGCGGCGCGCAGCAGCATCAGCACCATCCCTACAACCAGCAGCAGCATCTGCACCACCTGCAGCAGCTCCAGCAGCAGCAGCAGCAGCAGCAACAGCAGCAGCAGCAGCAACAGCAGCAGCAGCAGCAGCAACTCGTCGAGCAGCAGCAGCGGCAGCAGCAGCAGCATGCGGCAGCGTTGCACTTGCACCATCACGGCAGCACGGCGGCGGGCTACGCCGAGGCGGCTGTGGCGGCCGCTGCTGCCGCCGCCGCTGTGGCCGCCGCAGCGAACGCGCAGCGCCGAGCGGCGGCTGCCGCCGAGCTGGAGATGGAGGACGACGAGGACGAGGAGATGCTGCTGGAGAAGGACTGCGATGCGGACGTCGAGCCCGATATCGACGACAACGACAACGACGAGCACGATAACGATGTCGATAACGATGTCGATAACGATAACGATGGCGACATCGATATCTGCGACGACGAGGACGAAGCGCAGTCGCATCAGCAGCTGCTGCTGAAGGTCAAGCAGGAGCAGGCGGCGGCGGTGGCAGGCGGCGCTGGAGGCGCCACCGATTGCGGCAGCAGATGAAACATGTACATCGACGTCTTGTTCTAAGCACAGCAGACAACGAAGCACGTATTTATTGAGCGATGGCGATGGCGATGGCCAGCGAGGAGAGGAAGCGATGCAATGATTAACTTCTAAGCATTAAGCTAATAAATTAATTACACATTTAACGTAATCAACTTTTTTTTCATACACCTAAGGCACCTAACTAAAAACAACAACAATGACATCAAAAATGACACCCCAAATGCGATTTTTGTTCACTCAAATCGAATCGAATCGGATAGAATTTTTTTTTTTTTTTTGGCAAATTGTAAATATTAAATTATTCTAATTATCGAGCAAATTTTAGAAAACAAGCAAAAAGAACAAAAATATGCTAAATGTGATTTAATTTAGTTTTCATGCAAAACAAAAAAAAAAAACAAAAAAGGCTTTTTATCATTTAAGATACAATTTTTTTTCAATTTTTTTGTCTCGTGTGTTTAAATCTTCCAATCAATTTGTTTGTGTCGTCCCCAAAAGTACTCGTAATTTAATTAGATTTATCGCATATATAAATATATGAATATATATATACATATATAAATAATGAGAAAAACAAATTACTCATTTTTTTTTTGTCAAGAAAATAAATGTAAATAGCGCACGTCACGAAATCAAATCATATGAATAGAGAGTTGGAGAGCGAGGGAGAGAGCAACAGTAATAAAGCGGGAGAGACACATTTCAATGCATTACATATTTCATTACAAATTACATTATAAACAAAACGAAAACAAAAAGCGAAAAACAACGGAAAAACACAGCAATCAATGGCCGACATCAACATCCACTTGATGAACTTAGTTAATAGATTCACACTCACAAACACACACACAATTGTAACAAATTTAATTCTCTGTTTCCCTTTATTGATTGTGCAACAAAGAAGTGCAGATATACCTTATTATATATGCAAAGTTAGATGAAATAAAATGGAAGACATAAATACATATATCTAAAATGCCTCGTCTTTTATTTAATTTGATAACAGATTCAAAATTTGCTATCGAAAATCACGTTTTCCAAACACAACAATTTCAGCAAGAGCCGTAGAGTGTGCTTCAAAGGGTCTCGAATCGCACTTAAATTTGAATTTCCTTTTTGAATCTGCCGCCAAACGTTGTTTAACAGCGTGGCAGCGCCATCGATGTGATGACTAATTCCAACAGTCTGGCAACTCATCAGTGAAATGAGATAGAGGGCGCCAGTTGCTTAGTAAAGCCATCTATGGCTTGTTGTCACTAACCAAAGAATACATTGCGTGCAGACAGCACAGATGGCGCCAGTCAAATACAAAATGTTGCAGAGACAAAATGTCTACAGAAATTCAAGTACATAAATACATATAAATATGTAATAAACCAGTTGCACATTTTGTAGTTTGTTTAAAACAATCTGTAATTCATGTCCATCAAACACAAATTTTCTTCAATTGCAACAAATTGTGCTGCACCTAAAAGTATGCCACAGAAAACGAACCAGTCTCGCGTATAACAGAAAATAAGAAGAGCATTTGCCGTACGAAGTCCATAGATGGCGCCAGCCGTGTTGTTGGCAGCAAGTGTCGAAGTATTTTTCAGTACTAGATCGAGACACACGTTGGCGCAACGCGTTGAGATGCGCGTCGAATGTCGCGAGCCCATCATAAGCATTGAGGGTTCGAGTCACGCCAGCGTTGATTGCGCTCTACTTAACTTAGTAATTTCAAAACTATATGAAAAAAATACCCCTTATCGCCACGCACCTCCTTTGCTTTATAACACTGCAAGTAGGTGTGCCAAGATTTATTCAGGAGGGGATATTAAGAAAGTTCTCGGAAGGAAGCCAGGAAAAGTCGTTGAAATGATTAAAATCTTTGTAGACTCTTGGTGCCAATAAGAAGAGAAACAATATTTTTTTCTTTTCTGGCTTATCGCCCCACTTCTGCTGCTCTACTCTGTTGTGTTTCGTTGTGGTGTGGTTAATAATACACACTCTTGTGATTTATTTTTGTTATTGTTGTTTGCTTGTCATGGTTTTTAATGTTTAACAACCTTGAAAAACTGAACGAGAACAAAATATAAATAAATAGAATAAAAGCTGAGTGTCATTTTCATTTGTTGACTTTGGCAAAATAGCGCATAAATCAAATTTGCCGTTGCCGACGCGTCTCTCGGTGCCTCGGTGCCCCTCCCCTTCCCATCCCCCTCCCTGTGACCCACGTCGCTTGTTGACGGTGGCGATGGCGATGCCAAGGCCCCAAGGGGAAGGGATTGATGCGATACTTCCGCAGGCTGCTGACGCACTATATCTACCATATAGCTGTGGCTATAGCTATAGGTTTGGCTACTTATAGTTCGGATAGCTATAGACATGCAGTCGAAGCTGCCTATGATGAACCAACGAGCAATTGCCAGACCGACGAGCAGACACCTTATTTACAACTACAAATAAAGCATACAACAAAATAATAGAATAAAATGAATTGAACAAATTATGATAATAACAAATAATTGATAACCATCAAATAAATTAATTATTGAATACAAATAAAGTGAGATTAAATTAAAGCAAATCGAAATGAGCATATTAAACAAAAAGTACATCAAAATAATTTAGCAAATTATGACAATAACAATTAAATAAATTATCAAATAATCAAATAAATTCAAATAAAATAGGAATACAAATATCAAGTAATTGGCAATTATCAATTTCGACAGCAGTATAATTGTAATATATATATTATTTTACAGGTACTTTAGCGGTTATCGGATGCTGGCACAATTTCTTTTGGGAGAAATCAGTAGACATGAGTTGAGGGCGAGAAAAAGGCTCCAAAGAACTGACCCAACAGATAATCAATGCCAAGTAATTACTATTATTTATTTTCTTTTTTATTTTGTTAGGATTAGAGTACTAGCAACGACGCTGAGTCCAAGTACCTTAGTTTTAAATATGTGTTAGTATATAATGTTGATATTTCATGCCCTCCATAAAAGTAACAGTTAACAG
This sequence comes from Drosophila formosana, assembly GCA_035045625.1. NCBI lineage: Eukaryota > Metazoa > Arthropoda > Insecta > Diptera > Drosophilidae > Drosophila > Drosophila formosana. Next base: position 1,292,406 of record JAWNOW010000688.1, on the reverse strand, counting down.
TCCGACATTATTCAGATTCCACTGTACGCATCTGAAACTTTATGAAAATATCGAGTCGAGCACATGCCGTTATTCTCCCGTGACACACACACACACACACACACACATGGATAGAGTGTGCGTGCGCCACCTCAAGTGCGTGGGCAGGAATCTCTTTGGCCGGTCGCCAGGCAGGCAGGCAGGCAGGGGGAAAAAGGAGGACGAGGGATGGTACGGAGGTTAAGACCGCGACCGAGTGGCGTTAATCTGGCAGCATTAAATTGGTGCGATCTGGTTGCGGGGCACGATTGAAGTGTGTTTCATGCAACAGGCAACAGCACTCGAGATGAAACACAATGCGGGAAGAAGAATACACGGACAACGAGGAGCAATAATTGAATTAAATTTAATAATAATTAGTTGGTTTGCTCAACAATTTGCCCAAACAGTAGCCGCCAGCTACAACGGCCACCCACAGTGAGCACAGCGCCAACAACGAGCAACTGACCGACCTCGAATTAAGTCAACAGCGCAGCCCTGAAACTGAATTTCCATTTTCATATACAAAAGTTTTCCATGCCATGATTATGTTAATATTATTCATACACATTTCACAACAAATTGAATGCCAAGTCTCAACTTTATGGATCTACTAAGAACAGAGTTCCTACATATAAACAGGATAAGGATGGTTTCCAATCAAACATATCTAAAAATAGCTTTTGCTTAGCTTAGCCAAGCTTCGAACCACACTTTAAGCTCCGCTAAGCTTTAAGCTCTGGCGAATCGTCGTTATTCTTTCAATAGTTCTACAAGAGGAGAAATAATGCTGAAATGCTGAAATTTGTCAGACAGACAGGCAACAACTAATTAGATGGAGAGCGCACAAAATCTATTGCGAACGATAATTAATAATCATAATAATGTGATGGCTTCAGGGACTCGTCTCGGTCTCGAGCAGAGCGCTAAAAATAAGCTGCGACACACAACTTGCAACGTGCCCCGTCCGTGCAGCGGTTGCAAGCTGACTAATGCGTCGAAATGCGAAATGCGAGGAAAATTCGCCACTTTTTCGCATTCTGACTGAAGGAAAATGAGATGAAAAATGCGCGGCACATGCCGCTTATTCACACACATAAAATAAATACCCGCAACAAGCATAACAAGCGAAAATCGAAATAACCAAAAACCGAAAAGCCAAAAAGCCAAAAACCAAGCAAAATCGACAAAATGCCCCGCAAAGTGTCAAAAATGCGTCAAGATCAAAGCGGGCAACAAATTTCACCGCCAGTTGGCGAATGCAACGATAAATTGGCCACAATAACCACACACACACACACACACACACACACTGTGTCTGAGCATGCTCGTATTTGGATACCCTGTATTGCCATTAGCAGTCGAAAGCGTTGCGATGCGGAGAAAGCCACAGAATATTTGTGGAGGCATTTCCGATCACAGAAACGGCAGCTTAAACAGAAGGTAAGAAAATGGGAGAGAAAGGAAGAGACAGGTAGAGAGAGAGAGAGAGAGAGAGAGAGAGAAATTAGCAATCGAATTCTCAGGAATCTTTAATTGTGAGAAGCCAAGGTAAAAATATGTTATCACCGCTTAACGGCCTGAACTGAATCTGATTTTTAGCTAAATTAACATTAATATACACAAAAAAAAAAAAAAACTATTCTTACGCTTCGCTTAACGGCCTCAACTGGATGCGAAATATTAGGCCGTTAAGTGAATCTTTTATTGTATTAAAGTCAACTTTAAGATAGAATTGGCAATGAAACAATTAATAGCCAAATTATATCCAAGATAAAAACACCTCGCAATACTCACACATCGTTTAATAATAAATAGCAAAATTATCAATTTATATTAAAAATATTGAAAATACCAAACAATGCTTAAACATCGCATAACTGCCTCAATTGGATGCTAAATAATAGGACGCTAAGCGCACATAAGTTAAGAGAAGCTAAACATTTTTTTTTCTGAGCTTTCCCTTTGCCGCTAAGCGAATTTCAGTTTAATGGCAGTTTGACAGTTAAGTGAAAATTCCTCAGAATGCATTAATTTAAATTGCCAACGAACTATTCTGCAGGTTTCAAAGCAGCGCTTCTAATGAGCAGAGTAATCCTCGCCAGCTGATAATCGACGGTTTAGCTTAACGGTCAACAAATAACCTATTTTTTATTTTCTGCTTTACAGGGTATCTGCTGATCGACATTCGCTTATGCATATTTCTTTTTGCGTGGGGGAGGCAAAGAATACGTTTTCTTACAAATTGCAATTTGTGTTTGCTCAAGAAATTCGCTGCCTGCTGCTGCTGCGGTTGCCATATGTCCAACACTTTCAGCTGCCCCCCCTTGCCCCCCTTGCCCCTCCTCTCTGGGTTCCTCCCCCTCCTCCCGTTGTTCGTTCTCCTCTCGCGGCGAGTGACTCAAAAGTGAAATGCTTTGCCGTGGTTTTGGCTTTCTTTTTGCATTTCGCCTTGGCACTTGGGCTGCTTTGCCGCTCCACTGCACACACACACACACACACACACACTCACACACACACACACACACACACACACATGCACTTGCAGTTAAGTTGCAAGGAAACCGTTTAATGCATTTAAATGGACTCGATTATCGAGTTGGCAGCACCGCTAAGCAACTCCATATGGCACAGTTGACAGCTGTCAATTCGCATCGAGTGGCAACGCTACCCTTCCTTCCCCCCCCTCTTCACCCACCTCATTTTCTTTCCCCTCCTCGCCGCTGATCAAGCTGTCAGCCTCCGTGCACAATTGCAGGCAGAGTTCCGTTTTCTTAGCCAAGTTCAACTTGAGCATCTGCTCAAATGCTGCTTAACAACACTGCACGACTAGCAGATACCCTGCACTCTCAACATGATCAAACTAAACTTTAAATTTCTGGTAGCTGCCATTTCTAAATACCAAACTGCATAAATACACAGCAAAGTTAATCAGTTTAGTTTTTAAAATGAAATTAATCTAAGTCTTTTAACTTAAATGCATTGCACGTAAGTGCACATTTTGAATAATTGCCTTTTTTTAAACGTCAAATTTGTTGTTTTGCATGAAATCTTTCTCGCTCAAATGTTTGTAGAATAAAACCAAAACTATTTTGCACGGTAATTGCACCTTTCAGATAATTGCAACGTTTTTATCGACATAACACTGTAACTATAATTACTTCACTTAATAAATAAACGACTGCCAAATACGCTGTAGTCAACTTGAATGATATAGTGATAACTGCATAATATGTGCAGCTACCCAACTGCAGCTTTGAGAGCTTACAGGGTATTTTGGGGCGCCATTAGCAATTGTTTATTGAATAGCGCATTTGCTGTGCTTGTTTTAAAGGCGCTCTTCGTCGAATTGACATCTGGATACCGTATTTTGCAATTCGCTTTCGAGTTATTCCAGATTTTGATATGCGTTTTATGTACACACGAGTATTTCGCATTTCGTTGATTCTCTTGTTGTTTTGCTATTATTAGAAGTTTTAATTTATATTCGCGCTGACGAAAAAAACGAAACCAAACAGAGAAAACGAGAAAAATAATTAAACAATAATCAAAACATTTTAAGCGCCTCTCAAGGCTGACGAGTCCCAGGCCCGGGGCCAAAGGGGCCAAAGGGGCCAGCGAATTAGTTGGGCGTGTGCCTTCGGGGGCTGCTCTACTCCACAGATCTGGGTCTGAGTCTGGGCTTGAGGGGAAGCGGCGGACGAGGAGTTGTTTGTGCCCCGCCAAGCGGACTCGCCAATGCTCTACAATGTACGAGAGGCCATAAGTGGAGCCACAACCACAACCACAACAACAATAAGCGCAACAAATTAAACAATAATAAAAGGCTGTCTCTGGCTGGTGGGCAGCGGGGCGAGCACGCACACACATAAAATAAACAAATGACAGGCAACAAATTGTAGCGCGTCGTCGTTATTTTGTTGTTCTTCTCTTGTTGTTGTTCTCTTCGCATATCCAGCAGCCATTAGGCGGCCAACGCGGCGTATGCTCGACGTGCACCCTCTTTTGTAACAGCACAAGTTAAGAAAATGTTCTCGCTTCTCGCCAATATGGCAAACTATTATTGTCAGTTTTCGAAAAATATGCTAATTATTGCAGCTCGTATTTTGCATTTTTTCAAATTTAAACTAAAAGAATATTCTCTCTAATATTGCAAACTTTTATTGTTAGTTTTATGAAAATATGGTTATTATTGCAGCTCGGATTTGGCTTATTTTCAAATGTGAACTAATGGAATATTCTCTTTAATATTGCAAACTCTTATTGTCAGTTTTCTAAAAATATGGTAAGTACTAAAACTCGGATTTGGCTTATTTTCAAATGTTAACTAATAGAATATTCTCGCTTCGAGTCGATTCGACAGACATTATTCCAAAGTATTATTGTTACTTATTACATTTATATAAGTATGGTAATTATTGGAGCTTGGATTTGACTTATTTTCAAATTTAAAATAATAGAATATTCTCTCTAATATTGCAAACTATTATTGTTAGTTTTCTAAAAATATGGTAATTATTGGAGCTCGGATTTTGCATATTTTTAAATTTAAACTAAAAAAATATTCTCTCTAATATTGCAAACTATTATTGCCAGTTTTATGAAAATATGATAATTATTTAAACTCGGATTTGGCTTATTTTCATGTGAACTAATGGAATATTCTCGCTTCGAGTCAATTCGACAGACATTATTGCAAAGTATTATTGTTACTTATTACATTTATATAAGTATGGTAATTATTGCAGCTCGGATTTTGCATATTTTCAATTTTAAACACATAGAATATTCTAAACTAAAAAATGCCTCTTTTCCAAATTAAATGCTTTTGCCAATGACATTAAATATATAAAAGAAAGTTAGAAGAATTATTGTATATTTGGGTCCTGTCTTGTACTTCTGCTTCACTTCTGCTTTTAACTATTTGTAACTAAAGCAAATAAATAGGTTGAAATAGCTCTTATGGCACAAATATTAAAGATATTGCTAGACGATTTCGGTTGCCAATGTTGTAGCTTAATGTTAACTCACAACAACCAACACAAAAGCAAATATATGTTATTATTACTATAAAATGAAAGAATATTTCTATATAATGTTGTATAGGAATTTAAGAATACAAGGTGAATTTGCTGGGTATTCGGAGTGCCAGCATGCCTATGTAGAACATTCTTATTGTTGCCGGAGATGCTGGCCACTCATTGTTGATGTTGCTGTTGCGGTTGTTGTTGCTGTGCTTGTTATTCTTCTCGCTATAGTTTTGATTAATTAATTTCCTGACTAATTCCTGCACAATGCGCGACTCGCTGGAGCCGCAAATGTGCCAAAAAAAAGACACAGCAACATTAGAGCGAGACGCACAACGGCAAAAGAGACAGCGAGTGAGCGATTGAGCGACCGGCAGAGCGATAGAGAGAGACAGAGACAGAGAGAGCGACACTGTGGCGTGCGTGCGAAAGAGCCATATAAAAAATTGCAAAAAATTAGTTTTCTATGGCGTTTCGTATTTCGCGTTTCTTTTTTGCCATTTTTTGTTCATTTTCGGCGTTTTGCGCTTCACGAAATTCGCAAAAACATTTGGCGAGAACCAAGTAACTTCATTAGCGAGTTCAGATCGAATGGAGATTGCAGATAGTCGACACCAAGACCCAAGGGGAAGCCCCTCAGAGGGGGAGGCAATGGAATGGCATAAAATCACGTGCCCCCGTGCGGGTGTCGAGAGAGAGAGACAGAGAGAGAGAGAGCGAGAGAGAGAGGGGGCGAAAGATCGTGACAGCGATTCGATTGTTTATTTGTTGTTTGGTTGGTTTAATGGATTTTTGGTTTGCTAATAAATAAATTACATACGAATACACTCACTGTGTACTCACGGCACACTCACAGCTGCTTAAGTCCACACTCATTATGCCTCCGCACACAGAAAGTCCGGAGTTTGTGGCCGAAAGACAAACGCAATTAAGTCATTGTTATTCTATTTGTTGTTAATTATCAATGCAGCCGCAGCCAGGTGGCAACGCTCTGCAGGACTCAAACTACTAATAATAAATAGACTGCTAGCAATAAATATAACTGCATTTAACGCAATAAATATAACTGCATATAACTGCATTTAATTGCTGCATAGTTTTCTTGAACAAATTATGTGGCAGGTGGCAACGCTTACTTTGCTGACAGCTGGCAACGCCAAACGAGCTTTCAACTGCATTCAGAAATAATGAATGGTAGCAATAGTTAATTGACAAAATAAAATAACTGAATTTCATGCAGGTAACTTTTATAATTTTTTTTGTTTTTACATTTTTATATGAAAGATAATTGATTTTATTGAAGCGTAGCTCTTATTTTTATTTACATTAAAAAAAGAAAAATTCTAATACATTTGAATTAATTTTTGAAAGTTATGTCCGATTTTACAAAGAAAATCATAGATATAAATTTATTTCTTCAATTTTTATTATAAAATATAAAATTCACTTTAATTAAACTGCAGGGACAGCTCAAAGTAAATCACTTTAATGTATTCAGAGAGATTATATTTATAATAGTTGTGATTAAATTAAAAGAAATTAGAGATTTTAGCTTTTTTTGATTGAAACAGAATATACATTTTTTGTTTAATTCAAAAAAATCTCTATTTTATGCAATATTAAAAATTTAAGGTTGTTTTGCAAAGTTTATTAAAAATAATAAATTTTATTCAATTTAACAGCAGAAACTAGATCATATATCAATTAACTCGCTCGAATTTCTGCCCTGATTGCCAACTTCTCAGCTGAACTAAATGGATGTGAACTGAAGACTAATTCCTGCATCGGGCGCTGAGGGAATTTCATGAAATGCAGCGATTGAATCGCACTTGCTGCGCCCAAGTGCAATCATATTTAGTCATAGCCACCGCAGGGGGGAAACTGATATCCAGGGTCACCACAACTCATTGAAATCGCATAAGTTGGACATTTGCTGCGATAGCCTTCAATTGTTCTACACTGAAGTGATTCTTAGCATAATGTGAGTAATGTGCTGTTGTTGATGAGGCTCGAGCCAAGCGACGAGGCTTGCGACGCTGCCTTCAAAGCTTGTCGGGTGTAATAAGTTAATGGCAGTGTTTGAAAACTGTAAAATTAATTAACAAACTATTGCTAATCTGCGATTGTTTAATCCCATTACTATATCGTCTCCTATTGCTGTGATAAATAAGACATATTTTGTTGACTTTGACAGTATTCCACATGAAGCTCAATAACTTGGAAATAAATCGACTCGATTTACGATTCCTAGTTGCACATTAAATAGAACGTATATCAATAATTCGACTATTCACTAAACCATCTCTGAATCGGGCAATCAGTGCGAATGAGCAACTTTTCCCCTTCTTAGTTAAAGTATTAAATATACTACACTACATTATATATAATTAGGTATTCTACATTAAATATAATTCGATAATGCGGCGAGTGCTTGGCTGTCGAGCAGGCTGGCGTCTACGAAGCTCACTTGTTTTCCATCATCGTAGACTTATTGGCTGGAGATTCAGTCGCTAAAAATAGCTGCCAGCTCGCTGATGAGTAGCAGCCAACGAGCAGAGGAGGGGGTAGGGGAAAAGGGGCGACTGTTTGTGTTTATGTGAGAAGGGAGTGTCAACGGTGGCATCGATAACCACACGATAGTTGATAGTTGTTGCAGGCAGCGAGAGAATATACATATGTATCTCTGAGTGTGTGTGTGTGTGTGAACGAATGTTGTTGTCGTTGAATTGTAATTGAATTGGCACTGCCTGTCGCACTAACTGAAAGATCAAACAAGTGTGCAAACAGAGAGAGAGAGAGAGAGGGAGTGGGAGCGAGATGGAGATAGATATAGCGAATGCTTCTATAAATATTTGCCCAACTAACCGGGTGTCATGGATATTATTGACGACGCTGCGTTGACTCATGCGCAAACAACTTGGCTTATTAGAAATTCAAAGCTGCTCGCTTCCCCCTCGTCCCCTTCCCCGCTCGTCCCCCCTGCACCCTCTTCCACCTCCTCGGCTCTTCAGCCTGCTCCTCTGCTCCGCTGGCAGCGAGTAACATAAAACCAGCGTCAGTTTTGGAGGTCTCTCGCCCGCAGGGTTGCGGCAGGAGGGGGAGGCTTCGGCTTCGGCTTTGGCTTCGGCCGTGTTTGTCAATGCTGTTTGAAGGCGTCGAGGGGCGGGGAGCGGGGAGCGGGGGAAGCGTTCGCACAGGGACCATTCACATGCAAATGAGCTTAATCAAAAACAGAGCTGGCAAATACCAACTGGCAACTGGCAACTGCCAACTGCCAACTGTTGAGCCGGCTTTTGGCCGAAAAGACTTTGGAGACTTTCGGCCAACCCGCTGGGCACTCGGAGTGTTGACAACGTGGCTCGGAGCATTATCATTATTATTATTATTATTTTTTGGGCTGAACTGAACCGGAGTGCTAATGAAAAAAGCTAAACACTTTAATCACAAACATATTTCAATTTGCATACAAATTATTATTGTCTCTCGCTCTCGCTCTCTTTTCTATGTGCGCAGCAACGACAACAGATAAACAACAACAACATACCAAATAATCAGCTTATTTTATAAATTTGTTCGTATTGATTTTGCCTTAGAGACTCGCAACATTCGCAAATAAACGTCCAAGCTCATTTGCATCGATTTAAAGTCAGCTCTCGCAGCGTGGGCGTTGCAGAAGATTTCAAACAACAAATTTCGCCCCGGTTAAACGTGTTTTTGGCCATGCACATCGAATGCCGATAGTTGTCGAGAAAGTTAACAACACACACAACATATCTCAGCAAGTTTCGCAACTCAAACATTTAGCTAGAATAAGGAAGATTAAACCCGATGATTTATGGCTTTTTCACACACTAAACACAAAGCTGCAGCATTTACCATATAGTTTGTCAAAAGTTCAGTTAAGTAACGAACAGGTATTTATCCAAACCATAAAATACCTAAATTCTATATATTTGCATAATTCGCAGCAATCATTTTTATCGGCACTGAAACTATTTTTTGTCCAATAACAAGTAAATTAAAAACAGTAAATACTCAAAGCAAAACAATAATACACTTGTAGAGTTAAAGCAACTAATTAAAAGGTGGGAGACATCTTTTTGACATCTACCATAAAATACCTAAATTATATTGTATCATATTTCGCAGTAATCACTATTTTCTGTTTCATAAAAAGTATATTCAAAATAGTAAATACCTAAAGCAAAACAATGTTTCCGGCTGAGAAAAATAATAAACTTGTAGAGTTAAACAAACGTTATTTAATTATAAAATTTGGAAACATATTTTCGTTCTCATACCATAAAATAAAACAAAAATTGTTAATCACCACAAACTTGTATAAATACTGAAACCAATTTGGGTTAAATTACTAATTTATTATAACTAGTTAGTCCCTAGAGCAAAACAATCAATCGCGATCTGAAAAATAATATACTTGTAGACTTAAATAAACTTTTTTAAAATATAAATAAATAATATAAAATATATTAAATATACCAAACAGAAGCCGAAAAATTATTTGCGCTTTAAAAAATAATGTAAGACCACCACTAAATAAACTTATTTCTAAGTTTAAAATCAGGTAACATATTTTAGGTATTTTTCATACCAAAATAAAAATATGTACATAAATCCATATTTTCCACAAATCATTTATTGTTTCATAAAAAATATGCTCTTAACCAAAATAATTAAAGAGGAGTTAAATTAAATCTTCTCGAACTATAACACAGCGAAAAATGTTTATTATAATTTTTCTGAATTCACACAATAATTGAAGAATTTAAGATAGATCGTCAAAAGTGCCACAGAAATAAGTAATCGCAATTTTTTCTAAGAAGTTAGAGACAAGAATAAAATGTGAACGCAAATCGCACAGTAAAAACAGCAATTGCAAAACGAACAAGAAATAATACAAGATGTAAAAGGAAAACACAATCGAAGAGGCCAAAACTTTCCACTGCTGTATTATTGGCAATAAATTACCCGAAAAGTGCTTTGGGTTCTTGTGCAGTCGATATCAAGTATACGCAGTGTCTAACGCGCCAAGAATTTCGCTTGACAAATGACATTGGCTGTTGTGTTGTGTTGTGTTGTGTGCTTGATATGTGGGCCGACAACAAGCGGAACTATTATAAGAATATAGTCATGATTTAATCTAATCGACATTGACTTTTGAACGCAGTTCCCCCAAGACTTTCCACCTACCCCTCCCTCCACCTCTCCCCGCCCCCTGCCTCGATCGAGTGCTCGGAAATCCCTCGAAGCGAGATAGAGAGTTGCAAAGTAGATCGCGAATTTATGTATGCATGAAGAGAGCCGTTTGCCATTGGCCAACGATAAGCGTCGAGTTCACCAATCCCATAGACCCGTAGTCTGGAGCCCTCCGATGATTATTGTAGATCTCGATCTCGATGTCGATGTCCAGTTTTTAGTCGTGCCGTTATAATTAGCTATTACAGGCTGACGGCGCCGAGCATTGTTTCAGTTATCTACGAGTGCCGCGGGGCGCTTATAATTTATTGCCTGCAATAGCACATATGAATACCAGTCAAATGAATGTGTGAGTGCGAGTACTCGCTGCGAGTATCTTGAATTTATTAGTTAATTGAATTAAGTAATTATTGCTATTTTGAACAAATGACTTCACATCGTTTTGGGGGCCGAGCGATAGACCGTTCGTCGACACTCGACGCTCGACGATCGACGACGATCAACGACGATCGCTTGAGCGATCGCTGTCAACGCCATTGGCCAATTGCTTAGGCGGCTGGCCTGAATGGGTGGAGCCTAAAACAAACAGTTAGTTAAGTACTCGCCACTGACTCAGACTCCCTCCGACTGCCAACTGATTGCATAAGGATCCGTCGATCGATCGGTTACTTTGATTACACCTCTCTGACTCACAAACAAATGTCTCTCCATGATCTCTAATGATCTGCCGTGTGGGCGGATGACTCAAGTTAGATTAATTGCATTTTAATAGTTTGCAATTGAAGCATAAATAAATAAATAAATTCGCAAGCGATCCTCGTGAAATCCTGCCCCGAATTGATCACGCATATTCATCTAATTAGCCATCTTCGACCCTGTCTTGTGAGTCACGCTACAGCTGCCCGGCTGCCAGATTGTCTGCATGTCTCGTATCATAAAGATCACTTGTTTATTGATCACTTTCGTTGGCAATATGTTAATCAAGTAAACAGCGCTGACTCACTGTTCTCTCAGCTTTTGCAGTGGGTGGAGCTCAACTCCGTCACGCTTCGAGCTCGAAATGTTCTATAAATGATCTGAAAACTTGTTGAATGGAACGCTTTAATAAATCCCTTTCATAAATCTAGACACGAGACCAACAAAGTTAGACAAATATTTTGCAAAGTTCTGCTTTCATTTTATTAATAGCCGTTCTGCTGCTGATGATGAATAATATGCAAACATAATAGTAATTGACCTTAAAAGTTATATTAAGATAAATATTTCCCACAGAAGAATAAAGATCATGTATAAAAAAGCCTTAGCAGGTGTGCCTTTTTTTCTTTGCAGCCTTAGTTTTCAATATAAGCGTATAGATTATTAATTAAATCAACAAATAACGAGTACTTATGACTTCACCTCTACCACCTAATATGAAGTACTTTACTGTCGCTTATCAATCAAAATAAAATATAGTTTATCATCAGCATTACAACTGGAAAACTGAATCTCACAAGCAAGATCAATAAATCAACAACAAATTTATGGAACTCGACTCTCTCCAACTACATAAAAAACAATAAATGCATGCATCTATATTAAAGAAAATTTAAATATCTAGACTGATAAATTAAATATCTAGATTTAGAATATAAATCGGGAAATTGAAATGTCCAGAAACTTCATAAAACTCAACTCGAATAAATAAAGTTGTATAGTTGAACTAACATCAATTATACACAAATTTAAAAATTAAATATCTAGACCTTGATACAAATTTGAAATGTTAAATACCAAGAATTTAAGGAATTTTAAATATCTAGCATATTCATGCAATAGCTCAACTCGGTTTGCAGCCAAATTGGATCACAGGATATTTAAAGACGCAGACCGAGCTGTTCAATCAATGACTCGCCACAATCACGACCCATTCAATCATCATCGCTATCTGCCCTAATATCTGTTGCAGTCAATCAATGCTTCAGTAAGTACTATCTTTAAGCTGTCCAATCACCGAGGCGACTGAGTCACGACTTGACTTTGATTATGCAGCATGCATTAGATTAACCACATTAATTGTTCACCATTCGTATCTGGCGTAATTTGTGTTTAGGTATCGCCTGGAGGCTCCTCTGCCCTCCCCTCTGACTAAGCCCCGCCACCTCTGACTTATCACTTCCGTTTTCCAGCACCGAGCAACCAAACAACCCAACAACCAACCTGTCAGCCTTGTGAGCTTTTGTTCAGTCATCCGTAATTTACATATGTGTCTTAGTCAATAATCTAGAAATAGGTTGCTGGAAGAGCTCGCCCCGCTGACACATTATAATCCAATCGACGGGGGTCTGTTTGTTGTCCCTGAGTCTGTTGCTGTTTAGCACCATGTTGAGGGTGAAAATCTTAAGTGCGCTTTATTTTAATCGACCCACAATTAATGTAAATAATCATATTTCCAACATTTATATGCCTCGAATAAAAATTAAATTAAAATAAGAACTGAAAGCTGTAAAACCTGTAAAAACAGAAAGCACAAAACTCTTTGAAATTGAGTCATAGTTGCATAACTATCTGATGAATCAAGGATGTTTCAAAGAAACAACAAGTCTCTTAGGTACACAAAATTATCAACTGCAAAACAAGGTTTCTAAATGATTCTTAGAAATGTTACTGCATTCTACTGATTAAAATTAATAAATGAAGAGTTTGTAGAGCCCTAAATAATATTGCAAAGAAATAAAAGACTTACCCGTAAAAAATCACTCGCAGAAGCCATGAGACTGATTGGCTCAAAGTATCTGAAAGATAAAAACAATGAATGTAATTTTATTATTATCAGAAAGGTATTTACAAAATTAATATTTATATTACTGAATACAAAGAATATTTTATTAAATATCATATTGCGATTGTATAATATTATTTAAAGTATTAATAAATAATGTTTATTAAATGATACAAAAAATAAAATGATTATTTATATTACTGAATGCAATTAATATTTTATTAAATATCTTATTACAATTGTATAATAACATTTAAAGTTTTAATAAATAACGTTTATTATACAAAGAATATTTTATTAAATATCATATTGCGATTGTATAATATTATTTAAAGTATTAATAAATAATGTTTATTAAATGATACAAAAATAAAATGATTATTTATATTACTGAATGCAATTAATATTTTATTAAATATCTTATTACAATTGTATAATAACATTTAAAGTTTTAATAAATAATGTTTATTAAATGATAAAAACATAAAATTATTATTTAAAAAGAATCTTTAAAATATCGTATTATCAAGTATAAGGATAAGTTCCTTTTTAACTATTGATTTTTAGCAACACATTTGGAATGCTATTTAAATCGTTTACTGAACGAGAAGAATATTGAATTATTTTTGGCAATAATGGTAATATTAAGAGCTCATTGCAATTAGTGAAAACAACTGCAATGAAAGCAAATTAAAGTCCTTCAGTGTTTCGTATTGTTCAACAAATGCTAATCCGACAAATTGCGCTAATTAATCGACCTTGAAATAAATCTCTGAAGCAGAAGCTGCTTCCTTTAGTGGAAAAACAAACGGCAACTTAGTGACTGACTAACTAGAGACCAAATCCCTCCAGCCTCCAGTCTGAAGACTCCTGGTCTCTGAGTCTGAGTTCTGTGCAGGGGAAAATAACGAATCCGTCGTCATCAGAAAGTCACAAGTTGTTGTCATTGTGTGCGTTATTGTTATTGTTGTTGTTGCTGTTGCAGTTGTTGTCGACCCTGTTGTTGCCGCACAAATGTAATCTTTATTTAATTTAAAGTTCACGTATAGGTTGAGGATATGATTCATTTTAATTAGAACATTCCAGAGCATTTCAAATGCTGTTACAACAACAGCAACAACGATTGCACCCAGGGGCGTAGTTCGCACTCAAATGATGGGGGGCCATTAGGCGATTAAATTAATGTGAATATGACAAACACTAAATTACTTTGCTGTGCAATTTTCGCAGCTAAATTCTAAAGCATTGCCACCAAATTTGACGACACTATCTATAATGCTCTTTGAGATCTGCGCTTCGATGCAGGCGGTCAGACGGACGGATGGACGACTTAATACACTATAGCTTAGCTATATTCATATGATGTTCTTTTTTAATTATAATACTCTAAATTCAATTCAACTAAATTTTTTACAATATTTCGTTGAATGTAAAATTCGTATTTACAAATGTGTTTATCATAATACAATATTTTTATGGCCCTGCATTAATTTAAAGCTTATGATTCATAATAAATACTATGCAGAGCTTAGAACTGAAAAGCTATTCAATTGTTTTATATTACAAATATTTAAATTTTAAACTTAAATAAACATTTAAATTTCTTAGTGGTATACTGAAATGTATTTTTATTATTATTGTGTGCTTAATTTCGATATATAAATAATACTGCGCAGAGAACTCAAGATCAATACAACTGAAATGTTTTTACATATTTTAATACTATTAAAAATATTAAAATACTTAATCGAATGTAGAATATAAGGGGAATGCAAGCACAAATAACAAATAAATAAAGATAGCGAAAATGTAACACCAGCGTCTCAGGGCGCTGCAATCCCCTTGAATCGACGCCTCTGCTCACACAATGCCTTCTTATCAGCTCAGCACTGCCTTCTGCCTCTACACAAGAGAGCGGGAGGTATTTATGAGTATGTGTGTGTGCGTGTCTGTGACAGTATGTGTGACTGTGACTGTGAGTGTGTGTGTGTCCATGCGTCTTGTGCGTTGTCTGCGCCGGCGAATATCAAAAGCGTCGATCTGCGCGGACTTGAGACCTCGTTTCGCACAGGGAATGACCAGCGGACAACACAGTTTGCAACAAGGTGAAGGGGCGGGGCACTTAGAAGAGGAGGGGAGGAGGGGAGGGGAGGCGGTCAGTGTACACACGACGAGCAGGACGAGCACTTTGGGGGCGCTTTTAAGTGGCATCCCACGCATTTGTTGACGGCATTAGCCGCATGCCAAGGGCCAAATCACATACGCAAATATGTGCGAGCCTCTCGGCTACAGCCACAGCAGCAGAGGGGGGTCAAAGAGGCAGCGGGGGGAGGAGGAGGAAGTGGGGAGGTCAACTCGCAAATCGGCAAACAATAAAACAACCAACAAAATAAACACCAAAAAAAAGCAAAAGTTTTGGCGTTTTTTGTACCTTTAATGAAAAGGCGCAGAGGGGGAAAGAGAGTGAGAGAGTGGCAGGGGGAGGGGCAGGGGCAGGGGGTGTGGCAAGGGGAGCGGTAAAGTCGTTGCGTCTCTGCCGCATGTGGAAATGGAAAATGGAAATGTCCTTCGAGTGTTTGAATTAATTGCGTAGCGCACGCCCGGCTGGCGACCGACAATCGCCTGCCTGCCTCCCTCCCCCCCCCTGCCACGCCCCTCCCTCCGCCCTGCCAGCACCTCTGGCTGTGCCCCCGCCGTCTGTCCGACTGTCAGTCCAAAGGCAACTCGTACCTAACGCCCCACACAATAAATGAGTTTATGTCCTAGTCCGGCGCTTGGCGTCGCCGGCACATCCGCAGTCGACAGTCCGCAGTCCAAAGTCCTCGCAGTCCGCAGTCCTCGCAGCTCAGTCGACAATCCGCAGTCGGCAGTCGGCAGTCGGCAGTCCTGTTCGTCCTGTTCGTCCTGGGCCTCGTCTCGTTGTCGTCCTCGACGTTCTCGTCGCAGTTGAAACGCGTGTTGCTTTTCGAGTACATAAAACTGGCGCCACAAGTCTGCACACAAAATGGCGGCCCACTTGGCCTGCTGTGGCACAAGCTGCCTGCCCCCCTGCCCCCCTTTCCTGCCCCCGCCCCTGCCTTGCCACCGCCTGCCGCTTTATTATACAATCGTAATTTCGTATCGTAAAAGCGGGCGGCGAAAAATGTCGAAGAAACTTTTCGTGTTGCGTGCAGGACTTCGTCCTGGCTGCCCCTTCCCCCTCTCCCTCCCTCTCACTCTCTCTCTCTCTCTCTCTCTCTCATCTGCAGCGTATATTTTGCTTTTATTTCGGTTAGTCGCATTCTCCTTGTAGCTCTTGCCCCAAAGCCGCCCCAGCCGCCTCCTGCCTCGTTGGGCATTCGATAGCGACAGATTGAACAATTCGAGGCGTTAATCTACAACGTTTAGATTCATTAAATACATATGAACAGACAGCGAACAAAGAAACAAAGACGAAAGCGTTTTGAAGGATGGAAATTGTTTTGCCGAAACTATAACTCGGGAAAGTGAAAGCGAATGGAAAGTAATTCCATAAATTGTATTTGTGTTTTCCAGCAACTTTTTGATTAATATATTTTTGTATAAAAAGCCTTATTTAAGCTATGACTAGACTGACATAAAAGAACAGAGCTAGAAGAGATTACTCAGCTTCGTCGCTGATTTACAATGTGGAAACGCAAGTTAGATACGCAACAGGAACTTAAGATATGACTAATTAAACATAATCGCTGCAGACTTTTAATTTACTGTGAAACATAAAGTCGAGGTGACCCAGATTTAACCAAATAAAATTAAGTTATCTGTAGTTAATTCTAACGTAAATTTGTGTAATAATACTACGAATATCGTGTCTATTAAATTAAAATATATGTATGAATATCTTAATATCTTAATTTGCAACTCAGCTCAACATTTAAGTAAAATTCATTTTTAAATATGTATATCTTGGAAACTCAATGATTTGCAATTACGAATTAAAAGTATTCAATAATTTCAGAGCAATTCAAATAAGATAAATCCAAATGCAAGAAGAATTTATTAATAAATATTAATGATATAATAATAATTAATAAATATCTTTGAAACGACTACTACTAACTCTGATTATAAATTGAATTTATTAAACAAATTCCTTAATGACTTTATACATATGTATCTACTAAATTAAATGGAATTTTTGGTTATTTCATGTCAATTGAATTTAATATTTAATCGAAATTCAAGCGAAAATTCAATTACCCATTCAACTAATAACTAATAATTTCTGGTAAATGTGTCTCTGATAATAATGATTTAATAAATCTTCATTTATGTATACATAATTAGGCGTTTAAATCGCTTAATAAATAAATATTTAGACTCGTACCGCAAACCGCAACTAAAGTTCAATTTCACGAACTTTCACAGCAATTTGGGCGACAGAGAGAGAGAGAGAGAGAGAGAGAGAGAGAGTGAGAGGGAGCGAGAGTGAGAGGGAGCGAGAGTAAGAGGGAGCGAGAGAGTGAGAGACACATTTAGGGAGCGAAGACAGTGCCAAAAAAGAAAATGAAAAGGAAACAGAAACAGAGACATAAAGAGCAGAGAGCAAAGAGAGAAAAAGAAAAATGGAAATGGGTCACCAGTTGCAGTTGTTCACGCGGTGTTGTTGTTGTTGTTGTTGCCTCGGCTCCAGCTCAACTTGAGTCTCATTCGGCTCTCAGTTGTTAGCATAGTTCTAGTTCACAGTGTTGTTGTTGTTGTTGTTGTTGTTGTCAGTCAATGTGGCTGTTGTTGTTAGTTCATTGTTGCTGTTGTCTGTTGGCTTTCGTGGCGCTTAAATTGTAATTGAAGTTTATAAAAGGGCGACGACGCTGGCGACTGACGAGCTGACAGCATGACTGGCTGACTGACTGACTGACTGACTGATGGATTGACTGACTGAGTGACATGCGCCCTTGTCGTCGTCGTCGTCGTCGTCGTCGTCGGCTCCAGGCGCCGGGCACCGCGTGTTATTGATCCACTTTAAGCGACGCTTTTTTCACTCGAACTTTTCCCATGAAAAACCCAACACAAAAAAACAACAACGACAGCAACAACGGCAAGGCGAAACTAAAACAGAAACTCAAATCGCTTCGGTTTTGGGGCCAAGAGTTAAGAGGCATGGGGCATGCACCTTGATACAAGGCCGGAAGCATTTCAGTTGCGTGTTGCGCACAGACAACAATGTTTGCATTGCTATCGAGTCGTTTCTGTTGCCGTTTCTGTTGCTGTTCTTGCCTGCAAACTGCAGCTCTTCATTTGGCCACTCGCTTCTGCCGTGTGGCCGTGTAGCCATAAAAGGCACAAAACGTCACAACATCGCCCCTTTCAACCCCTCAGAACAACACCTGCAGCACCTTCAGCACCTTCAGCTGCTCACTTCTCAAGTGGCTCTTCGCTTATCGCTCCGGTTACGTCTCAGAGTTGTGGGAACCGCCGTCGAGTAGGTGCAAAATCAGCCGAGGTTAACGAGCAAGGTCGACGGCAGGCGGGTCCTCGCGAACCACCAGACAACAACTTCCTCCCCAACAACTTCGCCCACCGTCCGCTGCTCTCTTCCTAATGAGTTTTTAATTGCACTTCGGGCTGTTGTGCAAGTGCTTATCAAGATGGCTTGACGAAGTGACGAATAGTCACTGCAAATGCAGCGAGCAACGTGTGGCGAGTAGCGATTGGCGATTGGCGAGTAGCAAGAGTTAACTGAGCTATGTATATTTGAGCAACCAACAAAATCTAGCTAAATTTCTTTCTATGAACTCTCTTTTGCACAAGCGAGCATCTTACAATAACGAAACTAACGAGTAGAGACGAACGAGGGATTTTAAAATGATCACTAGGTTATAAGTACATAGTTTAAATTCAAACAAAAATAAACATTAAATTAAACGACAGGAGCTGGATTATTTATCAGTCTTCATAGCAGACATACTTATAATTAATATACGCACCAAAAAAAAATATGTATAATATAATGAATGTCGTCTGTTCAGGCAATTTTTCTTTTATTTTCTATTTTTATTGCTTATAATAAGCTAACTCTTTTGAGCAAAAATGTATATTTAGTAAAAATGATTTTCTTACTTTTCATAACTTACTATAGAAGCTTAAAATTATTTAGCAATAAACTTTTGTTTGGGTCTAAGTTCTAGGCGATGTCTTTTTGCAATGCTTTTAGAAACGAAAGAGTAAATGCAAAACTGGAAAGGATTTATTAATTCCGAAACTCAGAAAGAAAACGCACTCAATTCCTTTGACGAGTAAGTAAAAGCAACGAATGGTTTTACAGCTAACGAATAGATATAACGATTATCAAAAAAAAGAAATAAATATAAAGAGTTAAAGATAACGTCTAAATTAAAATTAAATTGTAATCCATTCTCAAATATAATAAAAATATTAAAGGAAATGTTTTCCACGAGTAAATAAATGGAACGAGTAGTTGTAGAGGAAATAGATGGGGGGGAAAAACAGAATGTTTCTAAAGTGATTTAATTTCAAAAGCCCAACGAGTAGATGCATTGAGCAAACACTTTGATTTAGCGATTTAGCTTGATAATTACAAATTATTAGAAGCAATCAATGCACAATGATTAACATTTCGAATGAATTGCGAGGAAGGAGATTCTCGCGTGATTTTCGTGGTTCGCAGAACTGACGAATTCGGCCATAAAAATGCAGAAACCAAATTGCCATTTGCCATTTGCCTTTTGCCTTTTGCCATATGGTGCAATATTTTTTGCATAGCGTAGTGCAAAGAATGGCCGACAGGTGGCGCACTCTGCCAACAAAGTTGTGGTCGCCACGAGCTGCGTGTGTTCTGTGTGCTCTGTGATTGCTGTATGCAATTTCCTGGCCATTCCTAATAGATATTCTATACATAGTTTGGCATAGTCATCGCGTCGCGTCGCGTCGCTTTCTCCCTCTTTCACTTGACTTCAATTCGCATTTTATGGCTTTGCATGTGCCATAAAAACGTCGCGTGCATCTCTTTGCATGGATGCCACAAGCCAGCCAAGTACCGGGAGCAGAAGCAGAAGCAGAACCAGAAGGGAGTCGACACTTCCAGGGCTCTACAATGTGGCACATTGTGCCAATTTCGCAGTCGCCGTCGCAGTCGCAGAATAATGTATGACGAGTGAATCCGACGAGTCACAAACGGCAACGGCAACGGCCAACAACAATGAGCGATGTCTTTATTAGACCTTCGCTTTGTAAATTGAAATACTGATCAGAGCTGTTAACTAGTCGTATACTTAATGCCCATCTCGTATACACAACGATTTGCATAACAAAATACGATTTTCGGTTGACAGCTAATCGCTGTGATTAATGCCTTTTCTCTCTCTCTCTCGCTCGCGCTCACAGATTCCGCTTTTTTTTTGGTTAACTAATCTCGCATTCTGTTATTAAGCTGTAGAGACAACGCATAATCAATAACACAATATATTATATGTGTGTTGTGTATGTGGAGAACTCTGCGATGCCGACAGGTTGACCATCGACGGTGTCGTTTAACCCGCTGCGATTCATTTGACAATCACAACAATAGTCGCCTCCTCCCTCTCTCCCTCTCTCTCTCTCTCTCTCTTTTAATCTCATTGCTACATTGCTTTTCAATTTCTGCAGTTCGATTAACGATTAACAGCGATTGGCATGCGGAAAACACAAAAAGCATTTACCAAATCCAGTAGCCGACAAAACACATTGACAACAAGTGGACAATAAATATGAAAAGATTCTCAATTTGTTTACGTTCTTTGCCTTTGCCTTTGCCTTGGCTTTGAACTGCCACGCCCCTCACCGCCCCGCCGCGCCCTAGACCTGAACTTCCTCTATGCGTCGTAGCAGTTGTAATTCTACCTGTTGCCCCGCCTTGCTTTATTTCCAAGACTGGTTCCACTTCGAGCCCTTTGCGTTGACAATGGATCTTGGTGTGAATATATGAATTTATGTTTATGCTTTAATTATTCCCAGCTACAAATAATGTCGAATACTCTTTGAAACCATTTTGATAAGTTAACATTTTGTTTGTCATTTGAATTATTGTTTTTGAACAGCTTTATGTTGTTTCCTTGCCACCAATTTTAGCTTCGCTTTTATTTCGAGACACTACTTTTAGCTCATTCATATTCATCAGTTCTATCTATACTTTAGATATTCATTTAAGTTCCACTTTTATCTCGTCTATTAACTCAACCTTAAGTGATCTATCTGATATTTGTTTAATTTTCTACAAGCTGTCGTCTGTCCACTCTACTTTTAGTTCAGCTTTTAGTTTTTTTTTTAATTTCCGCTCGACTTTTAGCTCTACTTTAAGTTACTCTTTTAGCAATACTTCTGCCTCTATATTTAAACGTAATTTTGGTTCTCACTTTGGCTCTACTTTTATTCCTACCTCAAGCTCTACATTGAGCTCTACTTTTGGTTATATTGTTAATTCTGTTTTTAGCTCAACCTTTGGCTTTACTTCTGCCTCGACTTATAGCTCCACCTTTAGTTTTATTTTTGCTAATAATTTTTTCATTTAGATCAACATTTATTTTGCCTTTAAATCTGCCTTTAGTTTTTACATTTAATTTACACTAAACTGCATTTAGGATTCAGCATTTTGCTAG
The DNA here is from genome assembly GCA_035045625.1 of Drosophila formosana. Lineage (NCBI taxonomy): Eukaryota > Metazoa > Arthropoda > Insecta > Diptera > Drosophilidae > Drosophila > Drosophila formosana. The sequence goes on along the minus strand of JAWNOW010000688.1, from coordinate 1,270,771 downwards.
ATTTTTAACAATATATATATTTATATATTTATATACTTATATATTTTTCTTGTAGATATATTTTTATATCTATATATATTTTTTTTTTCATACTGTCGTCATATCCAGATTTAACTCACACTTTCTCATTTTATCAGCTGCACTTTTAACTCTAAAGCTCGCACAATTTTTAATTTGTATTTACTTTCTTAGGATCTATCTTTAATTGGATATTTAGCTCAATTTTCATCTCTACTCGCTGCCAATCTAAACTCAACCTTTAACTCTTTCCTAAACTCTGCTATTGACTAAATTTACAATTGTTTTCAACTCTACCTACAGCCATCTCGACTTTCATCACAGCCTCTTGCTGCCCCTGCAGCTCTGCAATGTGATTGAAAAGGCGCAATTTGGTAGCTCCGTAGATTTCACAGATCGTAGATCACAATGGACAGAGACTGTGAGCTGTGATTGCTTTTGTCTCGTTGCGGCACAAAACAAGCAGCAAATTCGAATTCAATGTAAACAACAACAACCAGCGACAACACAACAATGACGACAACCGTTGACACGGTGATCTGTCAAAGATTTCGGCAGCTTGGCACTGTCCACACACACTGCGTATACGTAACGCAGTCAGACAGATCACAAATTGTTGTCGTTGTCGTTGTCGTTGTCGTTGTCGTTGCTGTCGTTGTTGACATCGTGTGTGTTCTCTCCAGCTGGGCCACTGGGCTTAGTTTCCGACTGGACTTGGGCTGGGCTCTCGGATCCATTGGCATTGAAAATTACACGGCAAACAAACAAGTAGGAATGCCACAAGCGAGTCTGCTCGACTAGCAGTTGCCCTGGAGAGCTGAAGGCTCTAGAATATCGAGGCTCCAACTTAGTCATTAAAATTTATTCAATAATTTTCTGTTCGTAGAAAAAACTCCTTTCACAATTTAATTTTTTGGCAAATATTCTTTCACACCTGCTTGCTCTGTCCAGAGGGTATCGAACATGCCCACGTCTAGCTGATCGATGCTTTGGCTTTGTCTTTGTCTTTGTCTTTGTCTTAGTTACTAATTGATCTTAGCCATAATCCGCCGGATTAGCCACAGGTGACAGACGAAGCAGGTGATCTAGCCAGCTTTATAAAATAACTTTTTTGGCGGACTTTTATTACGATTCAAGTCTACGCACAAAACAAACTTTTCGAGGTGTGGTGCGACAAATAATTTTAGCCAATTAGAGCAAGCTATAAAAATAATATGAACAGAAAAAACTGTGCATATCCTGTAAGCTCAGCATAGATGGGATTTAATGGGCCATTAAATCGAGAGATCGAAGATGTGAGAAGATCAAAGCAAGCCTTGAGACAGTTCCGTTTGAAAGAACTTTTGAAAGAATACAGAAATGCAGATCCATTAACGACCCGATGCCATCCATTATTTTGCGGCTGCTGTTTCGACTTCAATTAGCTCATCCGGCATTTCCGGCTGCGCTCATGCAATCAATACAGCAATACAGCAATAAACTGACAACTAGACAGAGAAAGAGTCGATCGTGATCGATGCTAAAAGATCAATATGCAAATTGCGGGGCACTTAACTAAAAAATGCTAATTTCAAGTTGTGTGTATATTGATATTTATATTTATTAGAATTTGATTTGTGTTTGCCCGCTGCTGCGACACTATTTCAATTTGTAACTAATTATTGCCACAAAGTCATTTTACTACAGCACACATTCCATCTACACTATATACTATTATATATACCCAATACAGCCATGCAGCTAGTATATATGTCAGATATATGTACAATATTTATATGTTTGTATATTGTATATTGCTAGCAATTTATTGCAATGCCGCCGTGCGACCGAAACGAAGCGAATTGCAGCAAACTGATCGAAGCGGGCGGCTGCGACGCCAGGCGGCGGCCAACCGGGCGTATGAGTAACAAACAAAAGCTATTAAAAATTATAGTCGCCTATTTAGCGGACAGTCTGTCGCACAGCGGGCTCAACTGATGTCGCGAAGACCAGCGACGGACGGACGGACGGACGGACGGACGGTCGGTCGAACCGTCGGGGGAGGGAACTGAAGAATTGCCGTTGCTGCCTACTGTTAGGCGCATCAAAGGCGACCCACAAACACTTAATACCCTGCCGATCGACCATGCCCGCTACGCGAACATGGAAGGAAACACCCAATTAACGATAAGATTACTTCTTATTATCGCATTACACAATATTTGTAACAAAACAGCCATTTTAAGCTGCTTATAAAAATATTTTGAGAAATTAAAAATACATAATCGCATTATAGTCATTTGAATAATTATATTTACAAAATCAAGAATTTGAGTTATCATTCTAGAAATTATAAAAACATAATCTCATTATATTAATTTGAATAATATATATATAGGAGTTATCATTCGATAAATTATAGAGGCATAATCTAATTATAATATTTTGAACAATTATATTCTAAAAATCAAATATACTTACGAGTTATCATTTGGGAAATTATAAAAAACATAATCTCATTATATTATTTTAAAATCAAATATAAGACGTATCACTCGAGAAATTATAGAATTCATCTCATTATAATATTTAAAATAATTTTAAATTTCAAAAATATAATTTTGAATTAAAATTGAAATAATAATACCATTATTGTATTTAAAAAATAAGTGTTAAAATCAATTGACAAATTAAAATTGGAAATAAAAGTTAAAGTGCTTTCAATTGTTTCCTATTCATTTATAAATATCTAGATATTTTCAACTATTAAAAACGTATTATAAAAAATGTAAATTTAATTATTTTTGGAATACATTTAAATCAATTTTAATTAATGTAATTTAAATAATTTAAGTTTCCTATTCATTTATAATTATTATTATTATTATTAAAAACGTATTATAAAAAATGTAAATTTCATTATTTTTGGAATATATTTAAATCTATGTTAATTAATGTAATTTAAATAATTTAATTATGTTTTCAAATGTAGGCACGTATCGAATTTTATTTAGTTCTTTTATGTTTTGTGAACTTTTCCAATTTATTTTTCAGCAGTGTATAAACAATTCGTTAGAGCTTTTGCTTTGTTCTAGGCAATTGCTAATATTTTTTTTATGGTTTTCGTTAGTTTTGCAATGATTAATTTTTATTTGCATGTAGACACACACACACACACCCACACATGCACACATGCACACGCATGCATAGATAATATATGCATATGCAAAAGTGCAAAGCAATTGCTATTAAAATTACTTGTCGTTGTTATTGCTTTTATAGCCGAGCTGTTGCTGTTGTTGTTGTTGTTGTTGTTGCTGCTGCTGCGGCTGCTGTTGTTGTTCTTTACATAACACGTTTTTGCATTTCATTAACAGCAGAATTTGAGCTATGAATGTTATTTGGGCGGCGACTGCAGCAGCGACGCCGCCAGCCACCTGTTTGTGTCTGTATTAGTGTTACTGCGTGTGCGTGTGTGTTTCGCAGTGGGAACGCTTTAGCAGGCGCACAGCAACCGTTAGGCGCAACTCTTCTGCATCTCTTTTGTGCAAGCTGTTTACATTTTTTTTGTGCGTCAACAGCGACAACGCGTCGCTGCACAATTTCAATTTTTATGCTATTGCCATTTCGCTGCTGTCGCTGCTGCTGCTGCTGCTGCTGCTGCTGCTGCTGATTTTAATGCTCGTTTTATTCCTTTATAAATTCGTTATTAGAAGCCGAAAGCAACAACGACAACGCCGGCGACATAGAACTTTTTTTATTTTGCTTGTTGCTGTTGTTGTTGTTGTGCTTTGTGCTTGTCGCTGCCTCAGTAGTTGTAGTTGTAGTTGCCGATTGTCGCTGCCTGCAGATTGTTGTTGCGCTCGCCAATGCCATCGGCCAATCAGCGCGTCGATCACGACATCGCCAGCGTATCGCGCAAGCTTGTGTCGTGATGCGATGTCTATAAATAGATTCTGTACATTCACTTGGCGGACCCGAACCGATAGCCAAACCCGAAAGCGCACCCGAACGCGAACCCGAACGCGAACGTCAAACGACGACGGCCTTGGAACACTGGAAACGAAATGTGTGTGTGTGTTCGAGCTGCCGGTGTCTGACAGAGTGCGAGAAGAGAGCGCGCTCGCCCTCTCACTCTCTCGGAGAGAGAGAAAGCGCAGCATCAATGAAAATGAAAACAACGGTTTGGATTAGACATGCTCGCCAACAAGTAACGGCACCTCAACACACACTGTAACAGTTTTCAATTGAAATTCATTAATAAATTGCGAATGCAATTTAACGCCAAATTAAGTGAATTTTCCATGCAAATGCAATTTGATAAATAATTTAAGCAACAATTGACTGCTACCAAAATAGCTGACAATTTACACTGTAATTGATGAACGACGACAACGACGAGCCGAAGCGCAAATACACTGCAACTGTACATTTGTACAGTTACTTTGCCGCTTACTTTTGCATTGGAATGTGCATGCAAATATTTGCAGATATTCAATAGTTTGCATTATTTGTAATTAATTAATTCAAATAACTTAATATTTGAATTGATTTTGTACTGCTATTGCTGCGCGGTAACAAACCCGATGAGTGCAGCGAAATAGCCGACAAAGTGCGTGACGGCGACTGCCCGTCGCGTCGTCGCGTGAGTGGGACACTGCGAGCACAGCACGGAACGGTGGAAACGGAATTTCAGCGAAACCGAAACCGAAACACAGCCGGTCGCTTGTTGTTGCTGTAGTTGTTATTGTTGCTCTCCAGCAGTCACGAGCAGCGCGCACTTTGTTATTGTTTTAGCATTTTTTCTGTTCTCCTCTTCTTCTGTTTTGTGTTTGTTGGCGTTGCCGGCTCTTCGCCGGTTGCTCCCAAGCCCACTTATGCACAGTGTGTGTGTGTGTGTGTGTGTGTGTTTCAGTGTTGCCAGGTGATGAGCTGGGATCTGAACCAGAAAAATGCTAAAATTAACATTTTGTTGCACAAGCTCCGATATTCCGTTGCTGTGAAACATTTTAAGCATGCAAAATATTTCAGTTATGTCACAAATACATTTTTTGGCATGAATTAAAAAAACTTGCCAGATTTATGGCTATAAGCTGCTTTGCACATTTTGTAAGCTAGCCTGAAATAAGCTAAGCTGGCAACACTGGCGTGCATGCGTGTGTATTTACACAAAACTTTTGGTTCTTCGCTGCGCTTTGAGAAATAAATCAAAACATTTGATTGATTGTCGACACACACACACACACACACACACACGCACATGCATGCATATGCACTCTATATGCATGTGTGTGTGTGTGTGTTTCGCTTCGCCCTCTTTCCAGCATTTTGGCACGTCGCCCATTGCTGGCAGCGAAGTCACCGTCGACGTCGCCGTCGCCGTCCCTGCGTCTGCCGCTGCTGTGCCGTGCAAAGCTGATAAGCGCTTTACGTCTTATCACAAGCTGGCGACAATTTCAAATTGTTGCCTTGCTCACACACACACACACACACACACACACACTCAATTATATGTATTAATTTTGTTGTGTTGCAATCGTTATCGACTTATCAGCCGTGCAATATTGGCTTGCGTTTTATTTGCCTGTTTGTGCTGCCCGATGTGCAACATTTGTTGCAGCATTTATTGCTTGCCCCACTCAACCGGCTGCGCATGCCTTTTTGCCTGTCCCTCGTTCAGTGTGTTTCAAGGTCATGGCTGCCTCTGCTGCTGCGCTGCTGCTGCTGCTGCTGCATTTGAAATGCGTTCCAATGCCAAATCGTTTCTGCAGCTGCAGCGAGAACACTTTCAGCTGTAGCGTTTCAAAGGATGTGACCAGCTTTTATGTATGTATGTAAATGTGTGTGTTTGAATACTGTTTGTGCAGTTGTATTAGTGTGTTGAGTTTTATACTCGACTCCCGTTAAAACTTTTTAATCCCGAGAAAATGAATTTTAAGTTTCTTACGATAAAACATTTAAGTGTAATCTTTAACTTACAATTAACAATCTATAATTTAAAATGTACATTTAGTCATAAGATTACATTTTAACTAAATTGTTATTTTATATAATTCTGGAATAGCATAATCGATTTTATGGACAATTTCTACAATTTATGGATAATATTTACGGTCTATAATTTAAAATGTAAAACAGATATAACCATTTAATTTTACCTAAATGTTAGTCGACTTTCATGTCTAAGTAAATATGTAATTGATAGAAGAAAAATAAATAAAGTGAATAAATAATTTTGCAATATCAAAATCGATTTTAATGCCAATTTGTGTATGGCAAGAAACCCGCAAAGGGAGTTCTCAGAACTCGCATTACAATTTCTAATTTTAGCGGTTTTTGGGTTTGATTTCGATTCGATCCGAATGCGATATCCAAAGTATGTGAATTTACATTGTACGTGCACATCGTATAAGTATGTACATATGTATAGCTTTTGATCCATGCCAGCAGAAGAGCAACAACAACCCGGCAACAATTGAAAATGTTTCTTTTCTGCTTCCCTTTGCATGCGTGCGCTTCACAATTTCAATTCCCAGTCGTTCCAAAAAGCATTTGACGCGTTGCCAGTGGCGTCGCTGCTGCGGGGGCTTCGTCCGTCGAGGGGATCGTTCAAAGTCAAGTGTCCGCCGTCGCCGTCACTGGGTCGATGTTTGCGGCGGCGGCGTTGCTTTTTTCGTTGTGTTTTTGGGTTTGTTTATTTGTTTGGCGTGTTTGTTGTTGCTGGGCCCGTTCCGTTTTCAGCGTTGCGCTTCAGCAGTCGGCCAGTCGGTCGGTCTGACGCGTCGTCGCATTTTAGTGCTTTTCGTGTACCAGACTTGAACGCAACGCTGCCGCAGCCGCCGTCGTCGTCGCCCGCTGTCGACGTCGCCCACCACCGAAAAAAGACAAACAACAACACTGCTAAGAAACCCGAACGAATGTGCGTGTGCGTGTGCGTGTACGTGTGCGTGCGTTGGTGTGTGTGAGCGACAGCCGACGAGGTTCTTATTAGATTTGTGCTTTGCCGAGCTTAGAACGCAGCCAGCAACAACAACAACAACAACAACAGTACGTTCGGGCGCGCCTTCAGTTCGTTTCGTGTCCGCTGTTCCGTTTCGTTTCGTTTGCTGTTCTTGCTCGTGCTGTTGTTGTTGTTGCTCTCTCTCTCGCGCGCTGTTCGCATTAGAACAAACGAAGCGAGCGCGCACACGAACGAACGGCCACACGACGCGGCGCTGCCGCTGCTGGCGTCGCTGCGCTGACTTATTGGCTTTAAGCGAATTTGAAATTCGCTCGAACTTTTATTCAACGTGTTGGTTTCGTCGCGTGAGCAACTCTGAAACTGAAAACAATACGAAAAGAAAAACAGACAACAGAAAACAACAATTTGGTTCAAATATAAACACCACACAAAACTTGCAAAGAGCCCCCGAAAAAAAAAAACACACACAACCAACCAACAACAAAACAAAAACGAAGTGCAAAGCAGAGAAAGAAAAAACACTTACACACATACAAATACACTCGCAACCGTACCGCAACCCTAGACCGCAACCCTATCCGATAGTCGTGCATAATTCGTGAGTTCCGTGTTTCCAAAACTTTGTTTTTTTTTGCGTTTTTTTTTTTTGGGAGATTGTTTCGAATCGCGCGCGTGTCGCAGCTTCCAAAAAAAGCTATATATACATATGTACATATAGCAATATCTGCCTGGATCGTACTAACTATTTTTTTTAAAGTGTTATTCAAAGCAACAACCCCACAAAAGTGCTACCAAAATGCCTTATAACAGCGTCACGCTTTAGTGTCACAAGTGCAACTTACAAAAAGCCGAGGGACCCAAGGGACCCTCAAGCAAAGAGAAATCTATAATACATATATATATATTAAGAGAGATAAAGAGAGAGAGAGAGAGAGAGTTGTATATAGAAAACTCGCTAACAGGTGCTGAAGTGTTCAGTGTTGGAAAACACTTCCAACCAGCGTCAACAAGAGACAATCAACGCTACGTTTCTTCGCTTCTTCGTCTGCGACATCTTCATCCGGCTCTTCAGCTTCAGCTGCAACCGAATCGCATAACAGGTGAGTGCAACCCCCTTGGCCCCCCCCCATGGGGCGATTCTACGGCACTTCGACTACGTGACTCTACTCACATTTATCGCTCGAGCCCCTCCGCAAGTTTACTTCCTCTATTGACCCCTCCGCAAGTCAACACAATTCCCGGTCGAGCCCAATCTGCTGATTATGGCACATATAGTTTGCGGTTAGCGGGAAAGACCCTCGGGTTCAGCGTCCATCTGCCAGCAGCGACTCATGTTGGGCCCATATGGGAGGAACCCTTGGTCTCTGGGTCTGGGTCTGGGTCTGTGTCTGGGTCTAACGGCAACTGATTGATCAAAGGTTTAGCGCGACTGTCGTTTGCTTTTCCAATCACCACTGTTGGATCTTTATCACGGTATTCCCAGTCGGCACTTCGCCGACTTATGATCTATTAGGCGAATACTATCTGGCTAGTGTTGACATACAATATCTACTATAAATTTAGATTCTACGCAGTTCCTTATATCTTGACTTTGACTTGTGATTTTATTCGAATACATAGAACCTTTAAATACGCACATTTGTAATATTAGCATGAACAGTTTTTAGATAAATCAAAATAATATAGAGAATACATTTCTTACTGAAATGCTGTAGGAAGACACTTTGCTTGGCTAATTATGAATTATTCTTTTATTTTGTATATCGACTATATAGTTTAAGAGCAATCTAATAATATATCTGGTCATTTTCCCTCAGACTTTCTGTTCTTTCTCGTGCATCTAGCCAAATATTTGCGTTCATATTTCAATTTCAATGATTTGTAGCTGGATTTTGTGTGCTGCTTACTTGAGATCTTTCGCTTTAATCTCCATTGTCTGCACTTTGCCACCCCGCAGTCTGTGCGGCACGCTGTGGCACGCTACTTGGGGGCTGTTCCATATTGAGAAACCATTCTTAAAATGCCACATTCCTTTTGCATATGGAGCATGCGGAATTTCGCCAATTTCCACTTGCTGCGGCTTCTGTGCGGCAGGCGAGGCGCTGCTGCAGGGGCACAGCGTCGGGAGCATAGCAATTACCAAGCCTCGGACAGCTCTCGTCTCGAGGGCCAAGCGCTCGTGCCACAGCGCGAGAGAGAGAGAGTCATAGCCTGGCCTGTTTGCCAACTCATCAGCACACACACACACAGACAAAGGGACGGACGGACGGACAGACGGACAGACAGACAGGCAGAGAGGTTAACAGGTGTTTTGGCTCTTTGCGCACTTCTTGCGCTGCTTTTTGGCGCTGCTTTTCATCGCCCGTCGCTTGGCTAATCAGCTGCAATCGACACGCACACAGACACACTCACACACACACACACACACACACACACACACAGAGACAGACTCGTGTGTTGCACCCCCTTGAATGAAATTTCATTAATTTATGGTGCATTTTGAACAACATTTTCGCCTTGTGCAAAATTTGCCATTCATTCTGCCCAAAGCCACCCTCTGCTGCACCCCTCAATCCCCCACACACCCCTCCCACCCTCATACTACTCGACTGCAGTTTGTCTATCTCTCCCCCCCCACCCCCCGAAATAAAAGAAGAAAATAAAGATTTGCGCTGCGCATTTTATCGCATAAGATTTATGCGAGTGAATGCGGAAAATGCCATGGAAAAGCCCAACCACGCTCTTGTCCCCCCTCGCATAGTTTCCCAACCCCTCATCGCTCTCTGCATCTCTCCCTTTCTTTCTCTAGTTATTGTTATTGTTGTCAACATGCGTGCCAGGGACGCGACGCTTGCGAACCAGGGTTGACCAGCCCAAAGGGGGCGAGAGCCACAGAACTCTTTTCGTCCATGTGTTGTGTGAGTGTGCGATGAATGATTTCCATTGTTGAGCCCAAGACGCAGTAGTTGAAGCAACTACCAAGCATGAGTATGCGTGTGTGTGTGTGTGTGTGTGTGTGTGTGTGTGTGTGGCATGTGCGTCTAATGTTCCGAAAAGTGCGGCGTCACATTGCAGAGAGTCGAAAAAGCAGCAACTAACATACTTCGCAGCAGTCGCCAAGCGAGGCGAAGCTACTTGCCCCCCTTTGTGGCACAAGGCGTTCCAGTAGCACTTCCAGTATCCAGGCAGCGAGTATATCTCTTTTAAAGTTCTATGCCACACGAAATAGCTGAAGAATGTGAACAACATGTGTTTCTTTTCCTGCTCGAAATGGGCTTTTAAGTGCCCACGACTTGAAATTTTTGCAGCCTTGAAAGCAGAGTTGCCACCCCTGAATACGCATATATCTATATACATATGTATATGTACATATATATAGACGTAACTGTACGCGACATCCCATTAAGCACACATTTCCATACTCATACTCATATTTGTATTCATATTCACCATTCACAGCCCAGTCGTGCATTCATCCATTTCAGTTTTTGGGGCCTGTCAAAAATTTGTACGACACAAAACTGTCAAACTTTATGAAGGCATTTTTTGTTTTTGGCTTTTCGAATAATACTATACTATATATATATATTTATTTTTCATTTCATTTCATTTCGTTTTCGCTTTTCGGGCTTTCGTCTTTTCTCTTCGACTTTTTGGTTTTTGAAATATCTGTAGCGCAATGAAATTGTCACCGAGCTGCCAAGTAAATAAACTAATAAAGAAATATGTAGTCGACGTGTGTGAGCCAATGCGGCAGGCGGCGAATGTAAACAAAAAGCGAGAGTAGCCTCCCTCCCACCTCTTGCCCCCTCCCACCTGTCGCTGCCCCTGCCCCATCGGCCTGCCCCATTTGACAAGTCGCCTCCGAACGCAAATTGCAACAGATCGCAAACTGTCGCATGTGCAACGCTGTCAACTGCAGTAAACATTGACTATGCGACACGACACGACACGACGCGATAAGCCCGATAAATATCGATGACAGATTTGCGTTCCATATACATAATGCCGAGATTAGACAGAGAATTTCGAAATATTGCTAGAGAATAAAATATACTTAAAGTTGAAGTTTTCATTTAGCTTAAACCCCTTTCGCTTTAATTTATTTATTTTTAAGCATTTCTAATTTATATTTATTACTGAGATTAGACATTCAGAAGCAGTGCTCAGAAGATGTAGAAATATTGTTTATGAAATCTATATATATAAACCTAAAGAGTAAATCATTTTTTATATATATTTTTTAAAAATTATACCTTCAATTTAACAGACATTAATAGTATTTATATCTTATACTCATTGGATATATTTATTAATATTTCTATCCAACATTTATAAGATATGTAAATCTAATATTAACTGCAAATATTTATAGCCGATAAATATTAGATATACCTATTAATATTCAAATCTAATATTTTTTGGATATGCTTACTAACATTCATATTATATTTGATATTTTGTTACTTCATATTTATTTAGATTCATGTAATATTTATATTTATATAAGATGTAATAAAGTCTTTAACAAGTTAATCTTGCCTGATAGTTTGGCCAAATATTTAGCACTACAAATATGATGGATATAAATTTATTGTTTGTTGTTTGTTGCTGTTGGGATGAATGTTGGCGATAAGTCTGGCTGGTTATGACGTCGAATGGAATGTTTTTGATACTCAATATCTGCTGCTCTGAGACCGATAAGATTATAATGCTCGGCAGCGAGACGTTGATATCATTTTAAGCGCTAGTTAAAAACAGCTTGAATATCTCAGCGAACTTTACGTGCTGTAAAAATCAATCGTAAAGCATAAATTCTGGCTGCTCAGCCCTTTATGTTCGCTTCCCCCAATCTTCCAATCAGAATGCCCGCATTATTCGTTGTGGCCTTTTGCAATCAGACAATCAATCGATGTAGCTGCTCCATTCATTAGACAATTAACTCGAAACCGACTGATAGACAGACGGACAGACAGACGGACAGATATTTCCCATACTCGATTAACCCCCGAACCCTAATTTATCTTCCCTTTATCTGCGCTCTCTGCTCTCTGCTGATGATGTTCTATTGTGGTTGTTGCAAGTAGCATAGAGTTGGGTTCTCTGCTGGCTTTTGGTGGCTCGCCCACTTGCGCTTTCTTTGGCCCAGAAGCGGACGGCACTAAAACTGGCAAATCAAATGGCTAAAATGGATATCTGTGTACAACATTTATTTACTTAAGCCATAAGAAGTATTTGCCAAAAATGCTGAAAACCGGGCAACAACACAATTTCAAGCTGAAACCGAAACAGCAACAGCAACAGAGCTGGGCTAAAAGCCAAACCGGTTAGCCATTTGTCAAAGCCAAGCAGAGCAGAGCAAAAGCAGCCAAAAAAGCTCCATAAAATAACAATAAAAGCAATCGCAGTGCCCCAAGCTAGGCAATGCGCACTCTAAATGCCCTACAATCCGCACGAGAGCGTATTTGGACCATTAGCATGTGTGAACTCGGCTGCCAGCTGAGTTCTTGGTCTGAAATTTGCTATAACTTTTGATAAAACATAAATCCAATGTAAATGTTTAGCTGAATTTATCATATAGCTGCGAGATTTATAATTATGCCTAATATTGCATATTAATTGCGACAAATCAATTTATATCAATTTCTTCTACATATTAATATTTAATAATAAATTTGTTTTCAAAATATTGCACTTACTTTTTGACAAACAAATTAATAAAATTGCTTCAAAACAAGTAAAAATAATATTGAATTTAAATTAAACAGAACAAATTAAAAAATTAAATTTCTTCTACATATTTTCTCTAAGTATTTTTAGAGTTTATTTTGTTTGTATATTTTTTAATATAATTAAATGTATCTTAGAGTTTCTTTATGTTTCTTCAATTAACATTAAATTTTAATTCAATTTACAATTAATTTAAATATTTAGCTATTTCTTTTACATATTGTGTATTAATATATAAATGTTTTCTTACAGTTTTAATTTGTTTAATTAAATTCCTTCTGCATAGTTTGCTTCAATATTTTAAGAGATCAGCATCTCATAGTTTGGTTTAGATTGAGACATCTTAGTTAAGCACTGTCTAATTGCTTGTCTGCCAAGTCGGTAATTTACAGTAATTTCTCAACTATTTTTGTTGTTGTCTGTGCTCAACAACAACAACAACAACAACAACAACAACAACAACAACAGCGACATAATAAAATTAAGAAAAAAACGAGAAAAAAGGTTCTTAATGATTTCGGTTGTTTGTTGCTTGCTAATCTCTTTTTTTTTTCTCTGTTTTTCTCCTTTTTCGTATACTCGTATTTTGTTAACCTTTTTTTTTCGCTGCGATTCTTGCGTAGCTCACGCTCTAACTGCCGCCCCTCGGCTCCCCGCCACGCCCCTCCCAGCCCACTGCCTTCCGCTCTTCCTCTTTTTTTGTTTTTAGAGTGTTTGTTGTTTGCGTTTTTTTATTGTTTAAAATTCATCACGAATTTTATTTGGTTGTGTTCGTTCTTTTTTTGTGCTTTTTGTTTTTTTGTTGCCCCGACGTTTCGTCTAACCTTGAAGCACATTAAATTCGGTTTTGTTGTTGGAAAATAAACAGCAACAATAACAACAACAGCAACAGCAACAACTATAAAATGTACATCAACTAAAGGATGCGGCGAGCGAGCGAAAGCGAGACAGAGAGAGAGCATTCTAAATATATGTGTAATAGATACAAATGTATCTGTATCTGTATCTGTATCTGGTGTGTGTGCATTATTATTGTAGAGGGGGATACATGTGTGAACTTATGTACGGCACACATTATATATACTATATGTTTTACTAACTATACACAACAACAACAACAACAACAATTTGCATTTGTTTTTATTTTCATTCGCCGTCGTCGTCGTCGTTGCTGTTGTTGTTGTTATAATTGTCGAATTTTCATGCGGCTGCCGCGTCGCGTCTTGATTCAAATGTTGTCTAGCTGAAATCGTATATATCATCTTTTTGTTGTTGCTCCAAAAATTACTTAATTGCAGCCATATGTGTGTCGCTCTCTCTCTCTCGCTCGCTCGCTCTCTTTCTTCAACTTTCCTGGGCGATAAACTGGAAATGTGTCGTCGCTGTGGATGTATCTGTATCTCTATCTTCAGCTTGTATCTGTGGCTGCTTCTACGCATCTACTCGCTCGGCTCTGGGCTGTATCTAATTCTAATTTATTTTGCCAAAAAGCGACAAGAGCAGAGAGAGAGAGAGAGAGAGAGAGAGCCAAATAATAATGAGGCAGGCAAATAAAAAACGACGCCAAGGAAGCGCAAAGCGAACTCGCTGTTGCTGTTGTCGTTTTATTTATTTATTTATGCGTTTGCTTTTTTTTATGCTATTCAATAAATTACGGTCTGTTGACATGCCGCCACCCTCGCTCTCTCCTCTCTTCTCTCTCTCTCGCTCTCTCCATCTATCTCTGCCAACCCTCATTTGGTCATTTGAATTGCAGTCGACGTCGCCGTCGGCGTCACGCGCCGTTGCGCTTTAATGACCCAAACGCAACTTTTGCTTTCATTGCACGTACATATGTATGTACAACAACAACAACAACGACTGCGGCCCAAAATTGAACTTGAAATATGGCCAAAGCTCGGGACGCCCTCAAGTCGCTTCTCACGCTCGGCTGTGAGCGAGAAGATAAGCGAAAAGCTGCGCTGCAGAAGCGTGGGCTCATTAAGATCCGGCTCACTGTAATGTGGGCGTGGCTGCCCTCCCCAAGAAACACAACCACAAGCAACACTAGGTTTTCTGCCCCGAATACCACGAAGCTGTTGCAATCGCCAACGAAAGAAAGCCACAAAAACACCGGCGAAAGATCACTATAAAAAACCAAACAAGCCAAGATCAGCCCAGCTTGACAAAAGCTGCTTGCTATGGCACTCGGTTTAAAAATTTACGTTATTTGTCATTATTAAACAATTTAACAAACTGAAGTATCATATAAAAACGAACTTCAATTTATAAAATAAAAATCTTATTAAATGAATTTCTAAGTAACTCATATACAAAATATAAAAATAAAAAATATATTACAAACTAATTGCAAAATTAATTTGAATCACTTATTAATAAAATATATATTACACAGTAACTTGAAAAAAAATATAACAAACTAATTGTAGGTATAGCAAAATTGAAAAAAAAATATATATTAAAGTTCAGTAATAATTAATAATGTATTGCAAACATAAATTCTAATGACAATTAAAAACAAAATTAAAGCAGAATATAACACTAGTACTTAAAGAAATACATTGCAAATGAATTGTCATTTTATAATATTTAATATGCAATAAACAAATATTACAAACTAATAGCAAACTTAAAACAAAGTCACGTAAAGTTGTAGATCACTTAAGCATTAAGTGCATTAATAAAGTTTCTTAGATGTGAGAAGCTTGAAAATTTGCATGTGCCCAGCAGCAATAAGCTTAAAAATAGAATATAAATTGAAATGGCAGATCGGTTAAGCTTTAACTGCATATAAAAGTGTGTTAAATATCGTGTAAAACTGAACGAAAGTAAAATGTGAGCTGAGTTCTCTGGAAGAGAAGTTTTTGTTGTGTTGTTTGTGGCAATCGTGGAAGTTGTTTTGAGCATTCGTTGCGATTGTTTGGCCGACAGTCATTTGACAGCTCGGCTATCAACGCAGACATCTTCAACTACCCACAACGCAACGCACATATATGTATATATATATATATATATATATATATATACTATATGTATTTAGTGTGGCACACTCGCGCTTTAACGAGCCTCGTCCGGCTGTAAAAATGAAGTCAAGTTCCACGAGATACGAAGCGAGGAGGCGACACCGCGTCACGTCTGCTGGAGAGACTCCGAGGGGGGGGGGGGGAGTAAGAGAGGGAAGAGGGGTTGAGGGGACAGCCAGGTAGACCGAAAATTCGCAGAGCTGAAAATGCTTGAGAGTGTGGCAATTAGAAAACCCGAATACCGAATATACGCTCGTATAAACTCGCATTAGTGTTGTTCACTTTGTTGCCGTTGCCGTTGCCGTTGAGGTTAAAAAATGACTTTCCGCTGCGTTGGGCAGCTCAGCAGTTGAGCAGCTCAGTCCCCGAAAGCGCTACACACGAAAACCAAAATAAAACATTTGTCGGCTTTTGGCTTTTTGAATTCAGATTTAGATTCTCTGTCCGTCCGCCCGTCCGTCCGTCGGTGTTACGCTTTTTGAGCCATAAAATCAGACAGTAAATGAAAAATAGGAAAAAAAAACTTCTGTCGGTCGCTCCAAAATAGTTAAGTATAATAATAGCGCGCATCTTAATTATATAACAATTAAACCCAGAGAAAGATAGCAACATTAAGAACGACGGCGACAGCGACTGTGAGTGCGAAAGAGATGCACAGCTGCTGGCTTCCTCTATAATAAAAAATATGAAGGTTGCTTAAATATGGGAAACTGTAATTTTGGTTTTTTTTTTCGTTTTTATTTTGGGTATGTGAAAAGCAGCAGCAGCAGCAGCAACAACAACTGCGCAACGGCAACTCAAATTATTCGTAATTTATTTAAAACAAAGAAAATTTGACAAAACAAATTGCGAACTGGAAAATGATGATCGTTACGGCAACTGCTGCTGCTGCCGCTGCTGTGTTGGGAGAATGCAGCGACAAGGTCAGCTGATTGTGTTGTTAGCCACATCCAAAAGGCAATTTGTCAACACTGACAACGAGTCGAAGGGGGCGTCGTGAGGCACAAAAGATACAATTAGTGGCTGCGTCGCAGAACGTCAAAAACGCACTCACAAATTGCGCAATATTCACAAATGTTTGGCGACCTCTGCGATGCAAATAACTGATTTCGCACAATTGTAGAACGGATTCAAATGTATCTATTTCTTTTCTCTAATGGAGTAAAATATTTGTCCTCTTCTTCAAATGGCAACATTTATAGATATGCAAATTATAGACCGGATTAAATTGTATCTTTTCCTTTACTGTTAATGAGTAAAATTATAAAATATATGCTTTGACAACCAAAATTATATTTTGATTTCATTATTTTCGCTTTTTTTAATGAGCAAAATTATAGAATTAAATTAACGTATATAATATGTAATACATATTTAAATATATATAAAATACAGATTTATCAAAATGGTATTAAATATATGAAAATATTCACTTACGTATTTTATTTTTGCCATTCACTTGAGACGTTAGCTAAAATGAAAGAGAATTAATTATTAATAATCGAACTGTCGTTTTAATGTTCGCATAACCAAATTAACTCTGAATTTATTTTAAATTTGATTTGCATGCAGCCTTCAATATATATAGTATATATACATTTTATATTTAAATGAAAATAATGGAAGCCAAATGAGCAAACTTAAAGAACTTTATTTTTTTCCCTTCTTGCTGCTCAAACGGAATAATTATTAATCACTTTTCGCTCGATAAATAAACAAACTGTCTATCAAGATTTCATGAGTCTGCTATTGGATTTGCATGCAGCCTTGAAATATCGCATACCCTCTAATAAATGCGCCCACTTCCTAGGGTATTAGGCTAATTGTATGCGATTTGTGCAAAGTTTTCGCTCCAATTTCATTGCAGTCGCAACTTGTTTAGGCGCGTGCCAAAGGGTTTTGCTCTGCTGCGCAGGGGGCAAATTGCGGGGCGTGGCCTGGCTGCAACATGCAACAAAAGGGTGCAACAACAACTGGCAACGAATTGCGCATATTTCGGGGAAATGCAACCGTCGCCGCACAGTGGTAAAGTCGAATAAATCCATCACGAAAATGTATCTTTCAATTGGAAAAGTATCTGCCGCTCGCGGAAGTGTTTCTGTCTCTCTTCTTCTAGCGCTTATCTTGCCGAGTGTGCGTGTGTGTGCGTCTGTGTGTGTGTGTGAGGTGTGAAAACTTGCAGCCGATGCTCGACCGCTCGCTGTGCTTTGTTGCTTTTTCAATCGCTGCTGCTGCTGCTGCGCCCATGTGATGCTCAATGATTGATCGTCTCGCCTCCCTCCGCCGTCCAAAAATGCAGAAATGGTTTTCATTAAGCATACGCCACGTTGCCAGTCATGAGTCTCGTTATTGTTTGCCGCCGCTCGGAGGTGTGAATTTTTCAGCAATTGGATTTTGTATCTTTATCTTTGCATTGTTTATGCGGCGACTTCTCGTTTTTCTTGCGCCTTTTTCGTCGTCTTTTCGTTTGTTTCGTTTCGTTTCGTTTTGTATCGTTTCGTTTCGTTTGCTTTGCTTTGGCGCAAATTAACTTTGAACTTCAAAAAAAAGCAGCGGCAGCGGCAGCGGCAGCAACTCAACAATCAACTTCACCTTGTTCAAGGTCTAAGAGCAACGGCAGCAAATGCCAGCCGAAAAAAAACAATAACAACAATTTCGTTGCTGCCTCATTTGCATAGGGAAATTGAATGTTGTATATGTTTATGCTATATATAAATACATATATATATATATATATAGTTGGCCAGTATATATAAATAATCCGACTCATTGTTCAGGTTTCTGTCTGCATTTGGCTATAACCTGCATAACAGGTGGTCCATCGCCAGTCTTAATGATCTTGACTAAGCAGCTCTGGAATTTTGATCAATCGTTTAGGGTGACCATGTCTCACATTGGTTGTCTAATTGCTGGGCTCGTAATTAGAGTGAAGAGCATCGAATTAGCTTAATTCGCCAGCTAATAGCTATGATTAAAGACCAGGCTGCAATTTCAATCGCTGAGCGACTATTAGCTGCAATTAAAGCGACTCGACTGCACTCTGTAATCAAATGTTTCAGAGTGACCATGTCGCAATAGTTACTCATTGCAAGTAGTCACTCATTTGATCGATTGTGAGCTCAACTCCATAGCTGTGCAAATGAAGACATTAGAGTGACCATGACTAGATTAATAATTCATTTAAAGATCAGTTCTAGAGTGAAAGTATTAGCCATATATTCATAATTACTAATGTAAATGTATGCATACTAGAGTGACCATATCTTAAAAATGTGGAACTTATTTTCAATTTCATTCACTTATTGAGAGTGGCAACTACTCAATAATTATGTTATTTAAAAGTGACGCAGTTGCAATATTTGTGTCATCATGACTTAATGCAACTTTAGTTTAGTGAAAGCGTCGTGTGACTCATGGAACAACAGAAAAAAAACCCCTGCTCGAAGATTAGAGTGACCATAATTACGCTGGCATTTGCATTTGCATTTCGGCCGATTGTCTGCACTTAAACGCTATTACTTGAGCGTCAATTAGTGGCAAGCAGTGCTGATTAGAGTGGCCAGATAAGCGAGGCTCGAGCTGCTGCTGCAAGGGTGACCACATTTGCATAATTGCTTTTCCTATCCACACACCAATCAGACGGGGTTAAAGCTTTTCGCTTCCAAACCATTTGCAGTTGCACGTTGGCGTTGCGTCGCCGTCGCCGTCGTCGTCGGCAGCGGCAGCGACGCCAGCTGCAACTTCCGCCAACGTGACAACACGAAATTCACATGCCACTTGCTCAGCGAGTATCTTGTATCTGAGCTCGCTGCACGTGGGCCGTCGAGTGCGGTGGTGAATGCGGTGGCGGTGCCATATGGCCGGCTGACAGGCGATCGGGACGTTGGCCACGAACGACCTTCCCGAGTCCCTTTGCCACTCAGGAAATGGCTCGCCGCTCAGCTGCTAATCATATTAATGCAGTCCACTGTCCCACTGTGCGTATGTGTGTGTGTGTGTGCGTGTGTGTGTGTGTGTGTGTGTGTTTTAGGGCGCGGCTCTCGCAAGGTTTGGCTTCCACAGAACGAAAGAGCAACTTTGTGTGTTTGCGTGGTCCGCTTTGCGCCTGTCTTTCGTCTCCTGTCTCCTCTCGCTCGTTCGCTTCTTCGTCACTTTCGCTGCACATTTGCTGTCGCCTTTTATGGGTCACCTTCTGCCACGCCCCCCGCGCCTCCGCGCGCTTTTTTGGGTCATGTCCATCAGCCCAACAGCTGGTAATATAATATGCCCAGGAAGTCCGGCGGGAATCCATTTTAATAGCGTTCAACGTTCGCCAAACGCCGACGTCGCTTCCTTTAGCTTTGCCACCCCCTTCCCCTCTCCCTCTGCATCCCCCCCCTTCAGACCGCTTGCGAGCTGTGTTGTTAACAGCTTTTTGCTGCCGCTGCCGCTTTTTGTTTGCTTTCAGTTTCAGTGTCTTTTTTTTTCGCACAATATGGGCTCATTAGCACAAACGACTCGGCTCCGTTTCCTAACCCCTCCCCCCATCAACCAACCCCCTCTCTTCGTCTTGCCCCCGCCCCTGCCCCTCATTGTCGATGACACTCGCCGCTGGCAACTAATTAATTATGCCGCTGCAGCAGCGTCACGGGGGTGTATTATTTGCATGTGCGTGTCTCTCTCCCACTCTCCCTCTCCCTTTCTCTCTCTCGCTCTATGTGTGTGTGTGTGTGTGTGTGTGTGTGTGTGTGTTTGCGATAATGTATTTCAATGACTTTTGTTGTTGTTTTGTGTGTTTTTTGTATGTTTTTTTGTGTTTTTCGACTCGATTACAACAACAAAGCGGAGCAGGAATAAAATTTGCATTGTATTTAGTTACCACACGCACATGTGCCATCCACACACACACACACACACATACACACACACACAGAAACAGCATGTATTTAGCTCGCACTCGTATCCAGCAGATACATTTACATAGCTCACTTTGAACACAACAATTTACACCTGAAGTCGCAAAGTGCGACAAAATGCTACGCCAAATGAACTGCTCCAGTTTCAATTTCCATTTTAATTTTAATTCCACTTCCAGTTTGCGCAACTAAATTAACAGACAGACAGACAAACACTGCATTTTATTTATTTTAAAGTCAACAAATAAGTTAATTAAAATAAAAGGAAACTATATTTTAAACTTATTTAACATTTGAGTTAAATTCGACATTTGAAATCAAGAGGAACTAACTGAACTAGAACAAAATTTAAAAATTGTAAAAATAAAATAAATTGCATAGATAAAACATATTAATTATTATTACATATATATAAGAATTAAAAATTATAGAAATAAATTAAATTTCATAACTGACATAATTGCAGCTGTAAAAGAAATTTGAATAAAACGAAAAGTAGGTGCACAAAAATAATCAAGCCTAAAACATGTGAGTTAGATAATTAATTTTTAATTTTTTTTTAAATTATTAATTTTAAATAACATATAAAAGTATATTTTTTAATTTCTATTATAGATAATTTAATAATAATATGCAAATAGAGTTTATATTTGTAATTGCAATTGAAACCAACAACCTCATTACTATTGTTTTCTTTTCAAATAAATTGCTAATATGTGAATTGAAACAATTCAAAATTACACCTAAGGTCGGTGGGTCTATAATGTTGTAATTATAGACTGATTTAGGTTGGCAACCGTTTGAAACTTTTCATGGCTATCAAGCCGCATAATGATGACATTATTCCGTAACTGAGTTTGCAACTAATATCAGAATTTAGTTGCCGTGTTTGTTTGTGTTTCTTGTTGGATTAGTTGGCAATAAGTTTGGTGGCGAGTCTCGAGCTGGATATCGATCGCTGTGCACCTAAATTATAGACTCATACGAGTGTATTCACACTATTCACTGGTACAAACATGACACATTTTCGGGTGGCGGAAACAAAAACAGGGCCTAAAAAGTAGCCAAAAAATGCTAGTCACTAGAAGTGTTTGAATGTGAGTGAGTGTTGTAAATGAATACAATCGAGTGTGTTAGTGTGTGAGTGTGAGTGTCGTGAGTTTGTTTGAGATATGCAAATTAGCTGTGGCCTTGACGTGGGCGTCAAACTTTTGGATTTATAACTTCGTTACACTTTGTTACTTTTTACGTTCTTGTTGTGCCTGTGGGTGTGTGCAAGTGTGTGTGTGTGTGTGTGTGTGTGTGTGTGTGTGTGTGGGAGTTAATATCTGACTTGTAAAAATGCGCTACAACTTTTCCCATTCGTCGGCAGACGCGAAAGCGTCGCTGACGCCTTTGTCGCCTGCCCAAACACTTGGCGCTTTTTATGACTTTTTTTCTTCTGTGTATTTGTTTTATTATTACTTTTTGCAAACCGCAGCAGTTGCTATTCTATGTGTTTTTTTTTTTTTTGGCGACTTTGCCCATTTGCGATTTGTTGAGTTGTGGCCCATTGATTGACCATAAGGTTCGAGGCATTTCTTTAACCACGGCGGAGCTTTCGGCCAACGTTGTGTTGGCCATTTGGCAAACATTCATAAATTATTCAAAACAAATAAAAATCCAGCGTTGCGTTTGAGCGTTTTGGCCTCTTTGGTTCATTGGCATTTCATTTGCCATATTCTACACTCATCAGTGTATGTGTGTGTCTAAGTGTGTGTGTGTGTGTGCAACTTCCCATTCAGTCGACCATTCATTAGTTGGAAACTAGTTTCTCTTCGACATACATATGTACATATGTACCTATCAGCAGTATAACTTTGTTGTTCCTTTCTTCTCTTTTTCTATTTTTCGATTCTATTCTATTTCGTTTGTCTTTCCGTATTCCGCACACACACACACACACACACACACGCACACCCATTTGTTTATACACATTTTTGCTGTTTGCCATTTCAATTTATTTATTTAGTTTTTAACATATTTTTTCATGCTAATTAACAAACGAAACTCATTTAAAACAATAAGCAATTTATTAAAAACAAACTCGAAATAAATTAAAATATCATAAAGCACACACACACACACACGCACACTCACACTCACGCATTTATAAATACACATCTTGGCATCATAATTATGGACCGTCTGTCATATGCATACCAAATGCTTTGGGGCTTCAAAGCAAACCGATTTGAATCGAACTACAGCGAACCCGTTGTCGTCAAAGTCGAAGTCGAAGTCGATGTTGAGTTGTCGAGTTGTCGATTTGTCGGGTATTCACATTATAACGAGGCGTTGTCCACTTTTTGGTTATCGTCGCCAATTAAGGGCCCCCCTCGACGATTGCCATTCAATGAACGAAACGGACAGACCTAAGGTATCAAAAACGATTTAATATCAAGCTGATCTTCATTTGATAAGCCATCGCCAAATCGGATATTGTTTGCATATAAGCATAGTCAACATATGCTCTATTGAAATTCAGAATATAGCAGGCGACTTCTTTATTCGAAACAACTCTTAGCTGAAGAATATTGTATTGTATCTGACTAGCATTTTTCTCTATCCTATCTTTATCCTTTTAAAAAATAAATATTTATCAATAAATAAATATAAATATATAACATTCATACATAATTCATTAAATACTATATGTATA
Organism: Drosophila formosana; assembly: GCA_035045625.1. Lineage (NCBI taxonomy): Eukaryota > Metazoa > Arthropoda > Insecta > Diptera > Drosophilidae > Drosophila > Drosophila formosana. Next base: position 1,247,464 of record JAWNOW010000688.1, on the reverse strand, counting down.
CATTATTTGGGCTAATGAGTATGTTCCAAAGCTATCTGGAAAATCTTGATATCGAATTTTATAGTATGTACATGCGATAATTTTACTCCCTAATAATTATTGGAGCCACGAACAATGAATTCACAGCATTTACTACACTACAGCATCATATCCTCTCTTTATACTTTTAAAAAATAAATATTTTTTAATAAATAAATATAAATATATAACATTCATTTATAATTGATGAAATACATAAACTATATGTATACATTATTTGGGCTAATGAGTATGTAATTCCAAAGCTATCTGGAAAACCTTGATATCGAATTTTATCGTATGTACATGCGATAATTTTACTCCCTAATAATTATTGGAGCCACAAACAATGAATTCACAGCATTTACTACACTACAGCATCATATCCTATCTTTATCCTTTAAAAAATAAAAATGTATCAATAAATAAATATAAATATATAACATTCATTTATAATTCATGAAATACATAAACTATATGTATACATTATTTGGGCTAATGAGTATGTAATTCTAAAGCTATCTGGAAACTCTGATATCGAATTTTATCGTATGTACATGCGATAATTTTACTCCCTAATAATTATTGGAGCCACGAACAATGAATTCTCAGCATCATAAAGTTGCCTTATAAAATAATAAAAAAAAAAAACCGCGACCTCTCGCCCTACATCACTGCCTTGCAAATTGTATAACCTTACATTGTAACTTGTGATATATACTTGACTCCCATATTATAGTCTTCCACTGCTCTCCAACTACTCTCCACCAACTCTCCACTACCCTTCGCGAAGCCTCCTCAACCCTACCCCAGCATTCTTCGCTATTGTTCTGCGCATATTTCGGCCCACAAAAATATTGTTTTTTTGTGGGCATAATTAAAGCAATAAATCTTCAAGTTTTGATTAGCTTGTGGAGTGCTGCTGTTTGGTATTCATTTGTTGAGCGATTCGAGAGATTGCAAATCGCTGTTTCTCTCTCTCTCTCTCTCGCTGTCTCTCTCTCTCTCTCTCTCTGTGTGTGTTGCGTCTTCATCTGGCTTAGAAGTGGAAGAAATTGTTATGCAGCTCATGTGTTTGCAGAGTTCTGTTCTACTTATGTTTCCATTCGCCTTGTTTGCCATTCCCCACTCGCAGTTTTATGATTGCTTTGCCATTGTTCGCATTGTCAAGTGCTTTTCATTTGCTTTTTACCACATTTGTTGTTTTTTTTTTATTACTATATACATATGCATATCAATGTTGTGTTCTTTGTTTTTCACTCGTTACTCGTTTGTTGCTGCCAAATGTTTGCCTGGCATTTTGTTGTTCTCGCTATACGCTGTTCGATTATTTGCATTTGTTTAGTCTAGTATTACAAACAGATCGCTTCAAGTGGGAGTATTTGTTGTCAGCATTCATTTGCAGCTGAAAAGCGGCGACATTGAGCCAAGAACAATCGCCAGGCCACTCCCCCAGCTATCGATGCGCGATAGGTAATTTGGCGATAGTCAAGCGCGATAGAGGCACATGCCCGACGGCGGTCAGTTCTCAATTGCAGCGGGGCGCGAGTTAATCAATCAATCAATTACTGCAATAATGACGAGCTGATTTCCAGCGATTTGTTGCTGCCAACAACAAAGCCCCAAATGCCGACATTTCCCACTCCCCCACTTGCGTTAGCCTTGCCAATTGATAGTTAGACGCCTCCATTAGCCACCCACTCGGCAGATACAGTATCTATAGCTATTTATCTATATATACATATACATTTATACCGCCGACGAGCTCAAAATTTATGCGCAAAGTGTGCCAAGATCTTCAAACATCTTTTGCTCTCCATCTCTCTGTCTCTCTCTCTCGATTTTCTTGATTTGATTTTTGGAAAATGTAAAACACGCACTTAACCAAATTTATTGTTATACATTTACATATTTCGCATGGCATTTTATTGTTATTCTGGTTTTTGGCTCGCACTTCAACTGTGGCAGGTGGCATAAAGTGCGAAGATAAATTGTGATTTAAATTGTTGTGCCCAAAATTAATGGCACACATATATCACTCTAGTCCAACACTGACCAAATGAGTTGCTTCAAGAGCGAGAGAGAAGGAGAGAGGAGAGCGAGATAGCGACTAAAAGTAGGCGAAAATTCATTTGCACATTCACAAAAGGGTCAAAGCGGCGAAGGTGAAAAGCTAACTGAAGAAGCACGAACTTATCGATATAAAAGTGATTGGTTTATTTTTTATTATACTTTGCTATCGTTGAGACTAACAATATTAATTCAATGGTATTCACCAACAGTTTTTAATATGAACTGTATTTAATATTGTTATCAATAACAACATATATAGCTAGTTTAATTTGAGCTATATTGTTTTGAATTGTCGATAAAAACAAGTTTTCTGGATGTTATCGATAAGAAAGTGATTAGCTACAACATCAATAATTCATTTCCAAAATAAGCTATATTATTTTATATATAAATCTAAATAGTTGTTGCAAATGAATGTAATGGATAACAATGTTAATGTTAAGTAATACATTTTTTATATAGCCATATGTTTTTGCTTATAATAACAATATTTATAACTCTGCAATTGTTGTTGTCGAATATTATCGATACAAGAAGTGATTATCGACTGCAACATGATCAGTTCATTTTGTATTTTTGTGCTATCGACAGCAAGAGAGATATCTGTAAGTTGTTGCTGTTGAATGCTATCAGTTGTCTTGTCTGGTTGGTTTGGGGAACTGAAACAGTCAGTTGTCGTTCCTGGAGTTGGGCCGTGAGTCGCAGTCGATAATTCGATTACTCAGTTGATGAAATTTCGCTGTGGCGATGCATTAGTCAAAAAGTCGCTGGACGGAAACGCAAACTTTGCGGAGACGAAGACGAAAATACAGCGAAAAGACCAAATAAATGCATCAGATCAACAAATATTTATCAATTACTCACAAACTGAGTCACGGTCAAATGGTATCGCTCTCTCTCTCTTTCGCTCTCTCTGTCTCTGTCTCTGTCTATGTCTGGTTAGGCTTTGGGGCGCCGTTTGCATGCCAAATGCAAACAAAACTGTTCGTACGATAATTGGTGTTCATTATCAATGGGCAAATACAGCTCAATTCGAAAACCCTTTAACCGATCGCTTGGTGGGTGGGGTATATATACATATATGTTTGTATATACACATGCATCGGTTGTAGCGGAAATCCAAAACGGGTTTAGAGACAACATTTTGGGCATGAACTTCCCGTTGCAAGACGAGCCTTCAACATTGTTTATTGTCGTTGTTGTCGTTGTTGTTGTTGTTGTTTCTATGCAATTATGCCATGTACTTAACGTATGTTTTTTGCTTTTTAATTTATTATAATTATTATTTTCAGTTTTGTAATGACTTTTTAATGGGCACTGTACTTTGGTCAGGCCATCAATACACAACACAACATACATTATTATTATATGGTCATATCTTATCGACGGGGGCCTTCAACTGGCCAGAGAGCAATACCGAAAAAATACTGAACCGAACTGAACTGAACTAAACCGAAGCGAGCTAAGCCTAATTAAACCGGAAGCATTAGATGCCCAGCTAAGAGTCTTTGGGCCAAGTTGTAACCAAGTTGAGGGCCAACCAGGTTTTGTTTTGGGCTTGGTTGGCTTTTTGGCTTTTAGGTCTAGAGTTTCAGCGTCTCATTCCACACAGTTGTCACGCCCCGCCTTTTGTTATGTTTATTGTTTTTAAATTATATGTATTGCTTAAATTAAGTGAAAAGGCGAAGCCGAAAAAAGCAGCGAGAAAAAACACTCGAAATGTGGCCATAAATTAAAGTGGCAGATGCGCAGTTCTCTCGCCTCGGTTTCAGCATTAGCATTAGCATTTCGCCTTTTCTCTCCTCTATCTCTCTCTGTCTCTCTCTGTCCCTCTTGACGCTGCCCATTAGTATGGAAATGTTCCGAAAAGCGGCATTAAATTATCTGACTAACTGTCCGACTGTCCGTCTGACTGACTAACCGACTAATCCGCTTTATATAGCCAGATCTGCGTGGTTGAATCCCACAGTTTTGTTACGATCGTGCTACGTACGAAGCTGCCAATTAGCCTGTCGTCGGGACCGCTTTTGTGTTTGGGCATATTGTTTCTCGATTCTTGGATACCCTAACTGGACAGGGAACATCAATTTGGTGATACTTTTAATATATATAATCTATATTTAATTCTATTGATTGTTTCTGTCCTCCAACTGAGAACGAAAGTAAAGAAAAATCAAAATTATAAATAAAACTTTACTCCAATAATTTTATTAAATGCATTTCATCTTCAAAATATCTCTTGTAACAAATTTGGTATTTTATATGTAATTCATCAAATTCTATTCACTGTTTCTTTCTTTTCAAAATATCCATTTGTATTTATTTGAGCTTGCATTTTATTCTTTTAATACTACTAATAAATGTTTAGTATTGTATGAAATGCAACTCAACTTCCGTTTAAACTTTAAGTTGCATTTATTTCAAATGGTATCGGAAATGCATTTCTACAACTTTCCATATTAGATTTAAATGAATCAGAATGGGCAACACTGTAGCTTTGAGGAACTGAATTGTCTGTATTGTAAATCAGCTTTGATGGCATCCAAAAGTTGTCTGCCAAGTTCATTGATAAAATCTCAAAAGCTGCGCCAAAATCGCATCGATTAGTTTTGGTTTTGTAGTGTGACATTAATTGAGGGCATTCGATCGTTTGGCAAATTCGCAATGTTTGCTTTTTCTGTTTGTTGTCGCGAATTTGGCAATTTGGGCAATGCCAATTTTGAGAATCAGCTCAAAGGTAGCGCCATTAATTAGTTAGTCCAATTCGACTTTGGCCCGTAGTTGTTGTAGTTGTTGTTGTGCTGCTCTAATTAAACGATTATTATTCAATTACGCGATAGACACGGCGGCACATTTCATTCATTTTCATTCTCATTCTCATACTCATTCCGTTTCTCGCTCTTCTTCAAGTGTGATTTATGTGCAACGCCCACGCAACGCGAGCGATCGCAGAACAGTATACTAGATACTATGTTATATGGCCAGCGATCGCGATCGTTTTGGCTTATCATTGTGTGTTTGCGAAGGTGGAGGAGGAGGGGAAAAAGGTCAAATTCTCTATTCTAATTGACAAAGTTTGTCTAATGATCCAACGAATTCACATTGGACCCATTTCCTTGGCGCAGTGCCAATCAATTTACGTCAAGCGCTTGATTGGTCAACCTCTCTGCCCCCTTCCCCCCCCTCTTGGTGGCAACTCTCCCGCCACCCCGGCGCTCGATTAATGAAATTAGACAATCAACGTGAAGCGAGTCTCGAATAAAAACCCCAAATAGTAGAACGAAAAATTAAAATCACTTAATTAAATAATTTTTAATGTGCTTCGTTGTGCGTTTAATTGCTGCTGCTGCTGTTGTGGCTGCTAAAATTAAGTTTTATTTTGTTACTTTTTTGTGGAGCAGCTGTCGTTCGTTAATTGCAAAGAATGACCGTTAAGAGCTTCATCTTCATCGTCATCTTCATTATTCAAATTGAAATTGGCAGAGCTATTTTCGCTTCACATCTATGCAAAGTGGCAACTCGCATTCTGGACGCCACTTGGGCCAGATGAAGGCCACGCGATACGCGCTAATTGATCAGCAATCCACACACACACACACACACACACAGCCCACAACTGATCAACAGATCGAGAGAGAGAGAGAGGAGAATCGGTCATATGACAACAATAGTTGTCAACGATCGCTGCCCAAGACAATCGATCGCTAATCCAAACAAACTGAGAGCGAGAGAGAGAGAGGAGGGAACAAAAGATTCGCTTGTTCTGCCAAGTCGATCGATCACTCGCTAATCGAAGACATTTTCGAGAGCTGACTTGCTAGATTGATTAGAGAACTAAGACTAAGCGAAAAACTAGCTGATTATAGCGCCACAGATCGATATCGCACGATAACTGCGATCACACAGAGGGAAACACGTCGCAAAGAGTTGCGTTTTATTGATTATTCCGCAGAGATTGAAGCAATCTTTAGTGCGCTGCGATAAGACAGATGAGTCAACTGAAGCAGTCCAGAGTATCTATATATAGGACAGTATGGAAGCAGAGAGATAGCGATTCGATAGATCACTGTGGTTGCCCATGATGTGCCGACAACGTGCCAAGGCTAAGGCTAAGGCAACAACTGAACAGTCTGAGCAGTCGGCCTGACAATTCCAATTGCTATCTTGTGTCAATGGGTTAACAAACAAATAAACGAAGCAACAAAAGAAGCGAGCACATAGAATACGTTTGCTCGTTTACTTACATTATAAATCTTGTGGCTGCTAATGAGGCTCGTAAAAGGCAAAATTCAAAACGACACATCAACAAAAATACTAATAAATGATTAGCAACAACAAGTGTTTGCTGTTGTTGTTGAAACTCCATGAAATTCATTTGCATTTCATTAGGGTCTCAATTGAACACAACGTCGAACTTATACAATACTCATTCAATGCAGCCTGACTTCGGCTTTAATCGGCCTGACGATTACCATTCATTCAATACTAATTGAACTTTAATAAAATACACATTTTACACTTCGGCTCGAACAGCTGTTAACATATTTTCCAATCACTTCTTGATTGACTTGAATGCGGTCTTATTTTTTACTCAACACTTTGCACAATAATTGCAAATTGCAAATTGCAAATTTGAGCAGCGTTTACTTTGTTAAGCAAATTGTTTAATTTGCAATTCAAGAATTACATTTGTTTTCCTTCTAACCAGAGTTGAGCTTGACCCGATTCGAATTTGTAATATTCAAATACTTTAATATAATCTTGGCAATTGAAATTATGAAAATTTCAATAAATACAACATTTGTTTATCTTCGTTCAACTTGACCTGATTTTCATTTATTTTATTCAAATGGTAAATTATGAAAATTCAATAAATATTTAATTTGTTTCTTTTTGTCCTTCAACTAATTTTAATGCTGCTACTTTATTATAGTCAAATTCATTAATATTTTAGTTGGATTATATTCCAATATTTGCAAACCGTTTACATTTTAAAATTGCAATTGCAAATCTCTTTTTAGCTTACACATTTTTACTTTCAATTGTTCGCACCTCAATTCCAAGTCGACTGCCAACTTTCAACTATTAGCAACAATAGTGGGCGTGGCTGTGCCATTTATTCGCCTCTTTTTGTGTCGTCTTTGGGCAGCTTCGCTTTTTAGCGCTGGAAATTGTTGTTAATTGCAGCTAATTGGGGATTTGCACATTTCAGTGCACAATTTTGTGAAAATTCGCACAAAATAACCAAACGCTTCAAATATATGTATGTGTATACACCATTCTTATAGTGTGTGTTTTTTGTCTTTATTTTTTGTGTGTGCTTCTGGCTTTCCGCTTAACGCCTTTTGGCATTTCAAACAGAATTAATGCGGCGGCGTTGCAAATCCTCGACCTCAACAATCGCTGCAAATTGGGAAGCTCTTTCGATCTGTTAGTTTAACAACTCTCTGTGCACTCGGGGTTACCAAATGCCCAAAACAAAATTCATGTACACAAATTACACACACACACACACACACACACACGCACTCGAAAAACCAAATAAACAAAACGTCTTTCGTTTTGGTTTTTGGTCTTTGTCGTCTTTGCTTTCAAGATTTAAGCCAAATTAATGGACAGGCTAGGGGGACTCTCCCTCTCCCTCTCCCTCATCTTCTCGCTCTTTCTCTCTCTCTCTCGCACTCGCTTTGGGATTTCTGTTTGTGTTTGCCTAAAAAATTGGCGCTACCTACGCGCGCTTGTTTTTAGCGTCTTTGTTTTATTTTTGGTGTTTTGTTGTTGTCGACTGTATATATTTTGTATATTTTTCACGTCTTGTCTTCTGCCTGTAATTTGTTTTTTGTGTGTGTGTGTGTGTGTGTGTGTGTTTTTTGGCGATGAATCATGCGGCGGCCGTCCGCCAATTTGAGCCAACATTCGCTGGCAGGGCGAGGGGCTTGGGGGGCACGGTCGCTTAATCAATAATCATCAATCGTCTTACATACAGTAAATAAGCAGAATACATGCACGATGTTGGGGCATAATGGATGGCCATAAGCTGCAATTATTGATGGGCTGAACGTCGGCTACGCACAGCCTCGCATTCAATTACACTTACATATGTACATATATATATATATATGTATTTACGAGTACATACTCAAAGTCTAACCGATTTTCCCACTTGTTGTTTGTTCTCTTTACAGCCCAAACGAACAGAGGCAAAAACGTTGGCTGCATTTTATGGTAAGTCAAAGTGCAAGGACAAAGATTGAATGACTGACGAATCATTAGGCGACTATCAATAAAACGACTTCAGACGATTCGTTTTATGGCCGGCAATTAATAAGATTTGCATACACAATTTTCCAAGCAATTTAATAGCTCTCGACTTGGCAAAAAGTAAATTCCAAAAAAAAAAACGACTAATTGAATTGAATTTTATGCTAAGCTTCAGCTAAGGTCTCCATGGCAGACATTATGCATTTATCTATATTTCAATATTACTCGTAACTAAAATCCAGTAGAGGTAATAAAATAAATATTAAATTACTTTTCATTTCAAATTAGACGTGGTTATTTTAGGAGCTGTTTTTTATTTGATTACATTTTTGCAATTGGGGTAGTAAGAGATATTTAATTATTTCGAATTTAAACTTTACTTAATTTATTTTATTGAAGTAATATGAAATATTTAAATATTTTCGATTTAAAGTTCAATGTAGTTTATATAAATTTTATTTATATTTTGGCTATTGAGATAGTAGAAGTTAAATAACTTTTTATTTAAAATTAAATGTAGCTATTTTATTTTATTTCTTTTTTGCTCTTGGCTGAAATCTATTTGAATTTTAATTATTAAGGGATATTTAATAATATTTCATTTAAAGTTCAATGTAGTTTGAATTTATACGAATTTTATTGTTATGGATGTTGAATAATTTTGTATATGAAATTAAATGTAGTTATTTTATTTTTTGCTCTTAGCTGAATGTATTGGCTATTGGGGCAATAAGAGATATAAAATCATGTTCATATCAAATCAAGTGAATAGCAAATATTAAATAGTATTCTCGAGAATAGACTGAGTATTTTGTTGAATTTACTCTTGAGCAACACACAATGCTGTAAATGTGGATGCGATTATCAAACAATTTGTTGGGGGCCAGTTAGCATTTGGCATTTGATTCAATTTGATGTTGTGTTCAATTAGCGACGGTTGCGTTGCGTGCCACAAATCAAAAATGTGAATTCAATTTCTGTATTCGATTACACACGCTGAGCGAACGAACGCTGCCATTTTGGCATGTCAAATATTTCTGTTTCGTGTTTACATGTCGGGCCATTGCCCGATTCGCCGTTAGCCCATTTCGGCCAGTTCCAATGTAAACAACGTGGCTAAATTTAGTTAACCATCCGTTGCCTGCCGTTGCCGTTGCCGTTGTTGCCGCGATAAACGCAGCTTCCTGGCCGCAAATAAAGCAAATATCGCGTATACGCGACGTGGCACGCGTCGCAAATGAAACGAAATCAATCAAAGGCAGCTAATTTGCAGCACGCAATCAATTTGTGTTTCTTCTGCTCTCCTGCTCTTCGAGGTGTGGCAAAGTGTCGACTTCGACTCTGACTGTCCGTCGAGTGTGGGGCTGCACAGACAACGCGACGCCGCGGCGACGTTGTCCTTGTGCCGCTTTTGTGCGTGCGCGCTTGCTGCATGCCCCGAAAATGGCGTCGAATCAATCAAAAGCAAAAGCAAAGGCAAAGGCAAAAGCGAGCGGACTCAAAATCCGACTGCCGAGTTACGCGCAATTTAACCTGTCTGCCAATTTTGCAGCTGGCAACATGGCCTTCTCTCTCTCTCTCTCTCCCGCTCACACTCTTGCTCAATTATCATAATTGCGCCAGACGGGGAGATTGAGAGCGGAGGTTGGTTTGACACACCAAGCTGGAAATGATAATGTCGGCGCCAGCATTTCCGCTTTTATTCGTCTTCGCTCTCTCGCTCTCTCGCTCTCGCTCTGGCTAAACACACCCAGCTTGTGGTTGTGCCGTGTGTGGGTGTCTTCCCCATTCTCAGTCCCATTCCCAGTCCCGTGTCCCCATGTCCATGCCGATGTCCGTGTCCATGTTGTGGCTGCCTGACACGCACAATTAAGTGCGCCTGCCCTCGCTTCCAGCTCCATCTCGCTGCTGTCGGGCTCAAGGATAATGCTAAACGATATACGCCTGCCTTTGCTTGTCTTTCTTCTCTCAAAATCAAATCAAATAAAATAAAATTTACTACGCTCACGCACGCTTCTTCCATCCATCTAGCTATCTTTCCCCTTCGCATTTCCATCTCTGCCCGGCCGTAAATTGCTGAAATATTGAAATGGTCGACGTCGCTGTGGCGCTCGTTTTCATTTGGATTTTCGCTTTTCGACTATTTTTATATCTATTTAACATTTTCATTTCCGTTTCGCCTTAATGCACTTGACCTTCAGCCAGAGAATTACACACAGAACCATGTACTCTCGAGTTTTGTTTCGTTTTTTATGCTTTGTATTTTTGATTTTTATTAACTTGCCTAATTTCATTGTGAACATTGCAACAACAGCTTTTCACACTCGAATTCCCCTCCGGCCATTTGCAACTCTGGCTGCAGCTCAAATGAGATGCCAACATACAATACTATATACATATATATAGTATTTCCGTTCCATTTATGATTCACTTTGTTTTAGTTTTTATATAAAATTGTGAGTCAACTCGCTGCGCTGCGATTTGTATTCAAATTGTGCCACAATTTCAATACCATTTGCAATGGCAGCAATTCAACTGAAGTTCAATTGCCAAACAACGAGTTCATGCAAATTTGCAGCACTTGTACTTATTTTATTGTCTTTCTCGATAACTATATAATTTTCAAATAATTACCTAAACAATCCCATTAAATTATTGTGATATTCACATAGTTGATAGTTTCTGAAAATGTAATAATTTAATGCACAATTTAATTGAATTATGTTGAGCGATTTGCGAATGAATTGCCATATTATGTGGCAACTATTTCATATTTCAATTATTTATGTATTTGCGCTTCTTGTGGCTTTCAATTGAATTCCATGCGAATGCGTTTGTCAGGCAACTTTAATGCAATAAAAATCAAAAGCCATTGTGCGAGCGAATCGCCTGGCATGACAAAAGGCCACGTTGCACGCTTCTGGCCATTGTTGTAAGTTTCCAGTGTAAATTCCATTAGGATTATATTACGTGCCACACACACACACAGGCTGTTCTTGGGAAGCCACAAAAGTTGCGCTGGCCCATAAACTAGAAGAATTTTCTTTTATTATCCTTGGCAGAGAGTTGGCGGAGCAAAAACGTAAAAAGTTCAAATGGATTAGGGGCAAGCTTCAAGCGGAAGCCCCAACAAGGCGTTGCCCAACAAAAAGAGCGAGAGCGAGTGTGAGAGAGAGAGAGAGAGATTCGCAGTGTTGTGCGTGCCAAGCGAAATGGCGAGGATATGTGTCAAGGACACGCGGCAATCGAGCGCCAACTCAGCTGCCATTTGTCCGCCTCGCTCTCCAGCTCATTTATGCTATGTTCTGCTCGGTTCTTGCTCTTGTTCTGCGCTGTTCTGGGTGTGTAGGCGTGTCTAACTGCAGTTAACACACAGCTGTCATTTTACACACACTCCTCCGTGCGACATTCGGGACATATTTGGAGCACACTAATTGATATTTTCACAGTCCTTTCGTTCGCCTTTTTGTTTTTTTTTTTTGTTTTTTTGGCGCGCCTTCTCGCATAAATTCTCAAAAAAACTATTCTGCTTTTTCGCTCTGTTCTTCATGCGTTGCGTCTCTCCCGAGGGTAGCGAGAGAACACGCCCAAGCTTAGCGCAAAGTGATTAGAATGATGAGCTTAGCACAAGGCCACCACGAACGAAACTGATATTTTGTTTGGAAAGGGTAATTGCTGAAATGAGTGACGCGTATGAATGAAGTGAATGAAATGAATGCACATAATCGTATGATAAGCTGGCTTCTTTTGTCAGCTGCAAACGTGTTGAATTCCAATCAAGTTGAGTTCTTTTCGCCACTTCGAATTGCGTCTGGCGCTTTAGTCATTGAAATATTAAGTATACGCTCTGTGCTTTGCGGTGATTAATTGTAAGCTAAGCCAACAAATAATATTGCATACCGAAATGTTTAATTTTTGCATATACTTAATATTCTTTGTGCATTAATTAATTACATTTTTCTATTTAATTTCGATACTTTGACTGCCAACAAAATAATTTTGTACATCTCACATTTTACATTTTTCGTATACTTAATATTTTTATGTGTTTTTGCTTCCATTTTATTTTATATCGAATATTTTGCTTATTATTTATATTCATTTATAAATGTTTTATTTTCGACGAGTTCTTGCTTTTATTTTATTGCCATAACAAGTAAATATTGTATATGAAATATCTTAACATTTGTTAAAAATTGATTGAGTTTTGTATAAACTGATTGGGGTTTGGTTTCATTTCATTTTGAAACTTGATGGCAATTGAAATAGTTAATTTTTGATGAGTGCTAGCTTCTATTTCTACACTTATTTTTAATTGAAATTTCCATGAAATACAAATCTCAACTTCATATATGAGCTCTTCAAGTGCACCCCAATTAAATTATTTCTAGAGCATTACAATGTACAATGTGCATGCGAAACCATTTGCGAGGAATTGGCAGCGGGTTAAAGTGAAACAAAATCGATGCCACTGCTTGTGGCATGCACAGCAGCAGCGAAGGCATTTCAACAGAATGGTGTTGCCTGTGGCAGCCAGCGGATATATGTGGCAAGAAGACGCGTGCGCTTCATAAACAAAAAAAAAAAAGAAGCAGCAGCATTTTGTCAGTGTTTACTTAATCAAAAAGCCGCTTGCCACGAATCGGTTTTGCGAAAGCTGCAACTGCCACGCGATTTCCTAGAAGATGTTCAGTACAAGCTGCGGCAACGTGGCAGCAAGTGGCAGCCAACTGGCCAACAATAATACACGAGGCAACAACAGCTGCTGACCCAACGACCAACGACGCTTACAACAGACTCTCTGTGTGTGTGTGTGTGTGTGTGTGTGTATATTATTCTTTCCATTTTGGCCCGTTTGCTTGATGCTCGTTTGCAATAAATAAACACAATAAACAATTTTAATGCGAATTCCTTCATAAAAATCATGTCGAATGTTGTGTGTTGAGTTGTGTCTCCTCCTCTGATGATGATGATCGCGACGACGACGATGATGATGACGATGATTGCTGCTGCTGCTGACAGCTGTCGCATGGCAATGACAGCGACACAGCTGCCGCAGCCAAAGGAAAGATATGAAAGATACTCGCGCAAAGCCCAAAAGATTCAAATGTATCTGCACATAAAACGAGGTGTGAAAAGTGTACTAAATGTCTTTAGAGCGGCCCCCAAAAAGTGCTCGAGCACTCAGCGCTGTAGTTTATACACATATGTATGTATTTTGATAAAATTCCAAGCACTCACAAGTCGCTCATAAATGGCAATAAATAAAACAAAACGAAACAAAACGAAACGAAACGAAAGGCAGCTAAGCGAGTGCAGGACAGAACTGAGATAGTGTCAATGACGGCAGCTGGTTAATCAACATAAATCGCTTTGATGTCACACATGTATTAATTTTGGAAATTAATTAGATTTTCACAGCACAGAGCATTTGTGAAGAGCGGCAACTGAACTGAACCGAACTGAACAGCAAATAGGGACAAGAACTTGCACTAGATAAGAACTGTTTTATAAGTTGTGCGTTTCGTGTTTCGTGTTTCGCTTTCGCTGATAAGCCATCTTTGACACAGAACGCAAGGCGACAGCAGCAGTAGCAACAACAACTCCAACTACAGCTGATAAGCGCTTGATAAAAGCCAAAAGCAAAAACTGTGTGTGTGATGAAAGTTGTGATTGTGAACGTCCTTGCTAAAGGCGCAGCAACAACAAGTACTAAAGCAATTACCACAGCAGCAGCAACTGCACCTGTATGTGAGCTTATCTGATTAGTGACTAATGCCCGACTAAACATACAGACACATGTATTTGGAGGAAGGCGAGGGGGGGCAAATGTCCAGGCGAGATACGCCTAAAAGACAGGCAAAATACATGTTTAGCACACGTCACGGGGCGCGACTTTCAGCTAAATGGCCAGCAGATAACTGCAGCTACACTCAGCGAAAATCGGTTCATGAATATTACTTATTTATACTAAAAGTTGACAAGTACTATATATAAAATAATTTAAATAACTAAAACAATGCAAATATGGGTTTAGCTTTTTATTTTCTTTTTGCTTAAAATTACTAAAATCAATTAAGATTACCAGATTGCAATTGTAAATGTAATAAAATCATTAATTGTTTTTAGTACATTTTACCTTGCCCAGTTACTTTTATTTAAATCTTACAATATTAAATTAATTTGCTTGCTATTCAACTGCAAATTTTTTTATGTTTATTTGCAACAATTCTATAATTCAGTTTCTTTTACAGCCTTTTCGACTGCAAGTTAGTTTTAAAGTTTTGATTACTAGAGACAATAATTAAGTTCGTTTTTTCAATTTCAATCATTTTTAGCATAAGAAATATTGGCAGTCAAAAATGTAATAATTTGGCAACTCAACAATCAGCTTAACCAACAGATAAACTGTTTATTTAACTGTCGGTTGACCTAATAAATTAATTTTATTTTATTGCAAATCTTTTTTAAGTGGCAAGTACGTCAACTTAAGCACATCATAAATATTACACTAAAGTTATTTTTATATTTGTTTATTTTAATTTTGTTTTAATTTCACACTACATTTGGTTCGTTTTTTTATATAAGTTTAACTGAATGTATGTTCTATTCATTCATAGAGTCAAACTGATTAACAACTTAATCATTTCAGCTATACAGACTGTTTTATTTGCACTATCTTATCAACGAGTCTCAAATTGAATTAAAGACAAAAAGAATAAAGTGCTGTCCACTTGTTAGCGCTCGCTTTGCAGTTGCTTTTTTTTTTTGGACAGTGTAGCGCACGTATTACAATCTAGATACAAATCACTTGATAGTCGTACCCTTTGTTATACTATATGGTATGTATATATGCTATATATAGGGTTTATCTGATAGGTGCGTTGACACATTTCACAGGCGTTGCTCAATGCATTCAATGTGTGACGCATTTTCTCAGATATTCGACTGTCGACTGCTGCTGTAATTTATCGATAGGCGGCCGCTTTAATCGATAACATTACGTTAATGCCTTTGGCCTGTTTCGCTTCGAGCATATTTCCATAAATTTGCCATTTCATAATTTGCACAGACGATGCTTTTTATACGAGTTTTTCAGTTGAGTTAGTTCCTAAATTTAACGCACAAAACGTGCACAGAAATGTTCATAACTGTAAAACTTGCGCCACGCGTTCGCCATAAGTTGGCGTGGAACTCCATTTCCATCGACATTTCCCCCATTTTCCCATTTCCCACTATTCATTTTCCTCCACCCACATTTGCGCATTTCATTTGGCCCATTTGCCTCGCCATCAAACAGGACATTTTTGGCAACAACAACAACAACTACAGTTCTAATGCTGCATTGCTGCGTGGACAGCAGGGAGCGAGGGGGGGAGGAGGGGGTGTAGAGAGGGGGGCGGGGGACAGCGACAGGGCGCGGTCCGTTTGAATGTGCGAAATTCTTGACGGAGTTTTTGTGCGCGTTTAATTTTTACAACATTTTTATGGCCGCTCGCTGTAGATGTGCATGCTAAACACACACACACACACACACATCACTCTACCCCCCTCTCCGTCTCTTAAGCTGCCCCCCGTTGGCCGCTTGACAGTTCGCCGGCCACCCGGCGTGCGCTCTTAAGTGAATAATAAATTAATTGAATAGCCATGCGGCACATTTTTTGCCTGCTCTGCCACAGTTCACAGTGTGGTTCACAGGGTGGTTCACAGGGTGGTTCACAATAGTTCAGTTCATGTTCACAGTGTGGTTCCAGTTCATTCATTCGCGTCTTTGTTTTTTTTTCGTCTATTTTTTGCTAGGTGGCGCGTGCGCTTCTATTGCCCCTAAGCTTTTATGTTAATAGGCAAGTTTTTATCGCACTGACAGCGCCACCCACGCAGCGTCATAAAGCCAACCCCCAACGCTCCAGTGGCCCCTCTATCGTCACAGCTTGACGAGCTGCAGCTAATCAAAGGCAGATACATTATCTAAATGCTTAATTAAAGTGTAAATTTTCAGCGCTTTGGCAAAGCTGGACACGCCCACACGTTGCCAGGGGGGGGGGGGGGGGGGGCGGAGGGGTTGTGAGAGGGTTTGTCTGACGCTGCGACAGACGACGCCGAATCAATGACACTTAATTAGAAAATAGCTGACAACGAAATGCTGTGAGCAGAGCAGCTTATCCATTAATGTGGCAATTTTGTATCTAAGAGATACACTCTACATCTGTGTGTGTGTGTGTGTGTGTGTGTGTGTGTGTGTTTGCCTTTGGCTCGTGTCCGTGGCCGGGACGCGTTTGTGTTTGGCTCTGGCAAATGCTTTTAATTAAGCCGAGGCTCTGAGAGCCGCAGCAACAATAACAAAGTCGCTCACTGTCTGTCTCCCTCTCCCCATTATTCTCTCTCTCTCTCTGTTATTTTTACGAGCCAATTCCCCTTTCAGCCAAAGTGCAAAAAATAAAAGAAGCGCTGAAAAGGGAAAAATGGGGAAAAAACACACAAAACTAACAAAGTTTTTATATGAGCAGCCAATGATTGGTATTTTTGTCTCTCTTCCTCCCTGTCGCTATATATATTTCCATTATTCGCTTCTTTATTGTGTGCCCACTCCATTAAAGGCTTTAATAACTTGGCCAACAGTTTTGGCATTTGCAAAGTTTTTCGGATATGTTTATGCTCGATACTTAACGCCAGCTTTGCTCCAACTTTAGATATTGAAGGCACCTCGAAATATGCATTGGCAGCAAATCGAAGAAAATCGCAATTACATTATATATTTCTTCTATTTTCATTACAAACTATTTAATATCTAACTCATTTTCCATTCACTTTACCAACTAACCATTTTAAAATTATTAAATCAAGCTAAAATACTTTTTTACTTTTTTTTTCAACTGCTCAATTTGTAATTTCATCATATATATATTTTGTTTAATATCAATTTATGGAGTCGAGTAAGTGAGCACTTCAATTCATAAGCAGTGACACTTGAAGACCATTTTAGAACAAATAATAAAATTAATAAAAATGCTATCATTAGTCATGCTATTTTTTCAATAATTTTGTTGTAGTTTTTGTTTTATTTTAACTTCTAGTAATATGGAATTAACAAATATTGTTATCATTAGTCATCACTATTTTGATTTTTAAATATTTTTGCGAGACGTATAAATTTGTAATTTCATCAGCTGTATTTTTTTTTAATGCATTGAAACTTCTGGGAATATTAATTCCCAGTGCCGAAATATTCATCAAATTGGGTTGTTGGGGAATTTTGTAAGAGCGTTGTTGTGTTGGTGCCACGCCCACATATAGTAAATCAGTCGTTCACTCAGTATGCGATATTTGTTGTGTGCTGTTGTGTTGTGATTGTTTTTATGTTTTTCGCTGCTCGATGTTTCGTCGTCGTGCGATTCGTGATTCGTGTGAAATGTGGAGTGCATCGCGAGTCACGTACCGCAAACAACTTGCAACTAACAGCAACATGCGGACAGCATGATAATAATATTAAATACGGACATATTTCGAATATCATCTGCATGTGTATTATGCAGTACTGTTTTTGGGGGATTGCACACGATCCACAAGCCACTCGGACTTGGACTTGGATACCCGCGATGCCCATTCCGATGGCATTCATCATAATCATAATGAATACCGAGCTGGCGATTGAGGCGCTTGCCACACTCGAATAGACACAACAAATCAGCACAAACATGCCACACTCGTTATCGTAATAACAATAATAATGACAAAACATTCACACAAGTATTATACAATATTCGTGTGATATATATTCCAGGCATTTCCAAAGAAGATGCAATAATTTACTTATTTAATTTTGTTTAATAATTGAACACAATGTTGCGGTTTTTTTTGTGTGCGGTTTCTTCTGAGTCACTTCGCAATATAATTTATATATACAATATATATTGTATTGATCTTTTGTTTAGTATCTGTTTTTTGACGGCTACTCATAGCCTGTAGTCTAACAGGTTTCGTGATAATTGTTTCAAATAAATCCATGAATACATATTGTATATCGATTGCGATTTATCGCGTGTTTGTGCGCGCAGCAATTTATTTAACTGTTATATTGATTAATGCATGTATCGAATATACATATGCTATATCTCGATAACGGGTTTATTGCCTAATGTTCGATCTTACACAATAAATTGAAGCAACTTGTCTCTTATCGACACACTTAAGTAGCCAGCACTTATATATCATTGTTGAACGGATCAATCGGCTGTCTATGCTGAATAAATAAATGCTCGACTCGATGAATTTATCGATACCTTCTAATTAATGCTGATCACCGACTGCCTTTTGTTATTTGTCTTTTATTTGCGCGAAATGTCAATTGAATTATCAAACAATCGACAATAAATCAGCAAATAAATTGCACGATAAATTGCCATAACTTATGCGACTATGTACAAGTTGTTATCGATAAAAATTACTCATCGATTAACTTATCGATAGTGCAAGAAAAACTATATTTGATTAATTTTGGACCGTTGACATTTTGATAGCTTAGTGGATTTGTTGTTGTCGACATTAAAAATGTAAAACTAGAGATTGCAAATTAGAATAATTTGTCAGTTTAAAATTAAAAAAACTACATCAATTTTAAATTCATCTCCTATCAATAATATTCGCATCAGTCAACTGTTTATTTCAAATGTACTTATCGATCAACTGAAAATTTACCATTTTGATCGACCGATCAACTTATCGATAATGCATCGATAATTGCTACTGAAACACCCTGTGAGTGCATGCCATGAATGCAGTTGACACCTGCCCTTAGAGTGTTGTGTGCTCAGCGTGTGACAACGCTGTGATCTTTGCATTTCGCATCGCGATCGTTCAAACAATGTCGCACACTCGAGAGCAATTCAGAAATGCCAACGAATCAATAAATCCAAGCAAAGCAAGGCAAAGCAAGGCAGCCGCAAATAGCTTGGTTCGACAAGGCTTCAACAACACACACACGCACACACAAAAACCCGCTTAGGAATGTTAATGGCCAACAAATAAAATAATAATAAAAAAATGAAGAAACAAAATAAAAGCCAAGTACGAGAGCCAGCTAGAAAAATGTTGTCGGTGCCCTGCTGGGCTACTTGCCAGCAGCTGTCGCTGCTGCTGCTGATGTTGATGTTGCTGTGGCTTCTTTTGGGTCTATCGATTAGCTATCGAAGTCGGCGAAGCGATTGTCATCTGTTTGCGCAAGTCACACGCGGCGTATGCGCAATGTGCAGCAGCGAATGCGCCCATGACCTCAAAAGTTCTACTGCGACTCACAGCGAACTCAGGGGGGAATACGACCAGGGGCGGAGGGGCAGAGGGGCGAGGGGGTGGCACGCATGCGCCACCGCATTTGGGCAAAATGAGCAGAGAAATACAGATTTGTGTGGCGAATGTCAAAAGTGATTTTCGTCGAACAAGTTGCAACAAAACTACACTACACTACACAACAAATGCTCATTTCAAAAGCTGAACCCCCTCACACCCCTCTGTTTGTCCCTCCCTTCCCCCCTTCTCCACCTTCGCACACAGTCTGAAAAACATGCGAAAGTCATAAATCATAATTCTTTATTCTGGCTTTTTTTTTTGTTTTCATTTGTTTGTTGCTCGAGCTTTACGCTTTTCGTTGTTAATTTTCGTGTTTTATTTTATTTCGTATTTCTTTTTTTTTTGTTTTTTTTACCGACTTTCAATTTGCAGCTGTGTGTGTGAGACATAAAAGTAGCACTAAAAGTGTTGCGTGTGTGTATCTATATATTATATTATATATGTACCTACAAACATTCTTGCCAAAAATGATAAATGGCAAAAAGGCAATAGTCAAAAATTGCACAGCTATAATTTTCCCCACAGCTGCTAGGGCGCAATGGGGGCGTTTCGTGGGGGTGGTTTTCGCTTTTAAGTCTCCACGACATTTGAATTTTTAGTGCGATGCGGCGAGGGGAGGAAAGACACAACCTTAACCCCAAGTTATCGTCCAACTCGCAACTCGACTCGACTCGCGACTCAACAACATTATCACTTGGCATTTCGGTTTTCACACGTAACTGGCGTTCGCTTGGCTAATCTCTGACCGGGCCACATAACTCAATTCCCTGAAAAGCCTCCATAAAAAAGCGACACGACTGTCAAAAAAAAGGGCAACAAATTGCCATAAAAAGACAGCACCGAGAATCACAAATAAAACAAGCACTTGCGACGGCGTTTTGCAGCGAGTGGCAACGCTGAAATGGCCTGCAAAATTGAGCTGGCAACGCTGGCAATAATGAACGCTTCGCACGCATCTACCCCATCTCAGCAATACCCTGTAGAAAATAATACACTCAAAAATATGCTCGACTTTTGTTGCAGATGCAAAGATTGCAAATGAAATTTGTGGCTCATTAGAAGCTTTGATGATCAGGGAGCAAAAATGTTTTTTTTGTTTTTGTGTGTTGTTGTCATTGTTGTTGTTTGTTATAGCAGTCACAGTCCCAGTTCCAGGCCCGCTTACAGTACAGTTCTGAGAACTCTCGCGTATTGCCCCAATTGACCCCCGAGAATAGTTGAAATATTTTTGCAATACTCGAAGTGCTTGGAATGCTTGGGCTACTTATTGCCATTTCACCTTCAACTGTGATTGACCGCACACACCCATAGTGTGTGTTACACACACACACACACACACATTTACATGCTGTTATGTAGATCAATTGTAGATCCTCCGACTGCGGCTATCGGGCAAAAAGCTGCGAAAAAAGCCAACGGCAATAAAAATGTTTGTGCATTCTGCATTCAATTAAACGATTAAGCGCTTAATTGAGACATCAGCCACAACTTGGCTACAACTAACTACGCACAACAAACGTGTGTGTGTGTGTGTGTGTGTGTGTGTGTGTGTTACATTGGGTCAGTCAGCTGGTCAGTCGGTCGGTCAGTCAGTCACTCGGCCAGTTGATTGTCAGCTGCTCAATGCTTACATAAATCAATTTACTTACGCTTATTTTATAATTTAATTGTTTTTTTGTTTTTCTTTTTATTGTTGTGTGTCTGAATTGCGTTCGAGGGGTATGCGCAACTAGAGAATTAATTGGCGTCAGTCGGTATTCAAATCGTATAAACCATGACATTTTATAGCCGACTAATTTAACTACATTGAAACATAAATAAATAAAATTATGAAATACTAAAATGCAACTAAGACCTTCAAAAGTATGAACAAATTAAAAACAATTTGGATTATTATTAGAAATTCTGGTTCAGCAAAATACATAATTTAATGCTTTAAAAGATTTTATAAATATAAAAATATTTAATTAAAATTGTGATATAAAAGGAAAATTTAAATATTTATTACATTTATTTTTATAGAGAAATATAAAATGTTATGCAAATGGAATCATTTAGAAAATTTAGGAATATGTATTGAATTGAAATTATAATTATGAAATATTTAAGATTTTTACTTGAATTGAATACTATTTTAATTTTATATTTTACAAATTACCTAGAATATTGGAAATTTGTAAATATTTTGAATGTAATTATAATTAGAATTAGAAGAATTACTAGAATAGAAAAGTACAAGTTATTTGAAATGCTTTGCAGAGTGAAGCTGCATTGTGTACAGGGTATATTTAGTTCACATCGGAGACTTTAGGGTTTTACAGGGTACGCGACAGTCGATGCTCGATCGGACGCTTTCGGACTTGCTTTTATTTTATGGCTATTTGCGCTCGCAACTTGACTTGTATTCCCATGCACACGAACTCATTCACTAATTCGCTCTCTCTCTCCCTCTCTCTCTCTCTCTGTCTGTCTGTCTCGCTCGTGTAGAGCAAGCGTGCGGTTCGTCGTCGTCGTCGTTGTCGTCGTTGATGTCTCGGATGTCGTTGTCGATGTGGATGTGGATGTCGACCGGTGCCGGTGGCCAAAACATTCAGTCGAACTCAACGCTGTGAGCAACACACGCTGGAAGCGCCGATGGAACCGCGTCGCGACGCAGCGGCAACGGCAGCAGCGGCAGCGACAATAACAACAACAACAATATTTAGAAAACAACAACAATCAAGAGCCAGCTAAACACAGCAACAAATTTCCAAGCAGTCAAAGTTTTATTAACAACAATTTGTGATAACCGAGAGAGACAACAAACAACAAACAACAACAACACAAACAACAAGTAGAAGACGCGAGTGTCCAACAAAATAAATAATAAAAAACATTTATATACTTATATATATACATATATTTATACAAAGCGCATATACAACAATTAAGAAAAAAAAACAAACACACAACGTAAAAATTAATTAACTAAAAGCAGTCCAACAAATGCAACGCGTAGGCCTTCAACTGTGATTTACAACATAAAAACACCAACAAATTGAAACAACAAACAACGTTAAAACCGAGTAAAGAAAAAAGAATTAAAGTCAAATAAATTGAAGAACCATTTATCGTGCTATTACTTTCGTTCTGTTTCACATTATTATTATTTCATTGGTTTGTTCAATTATCTGCGTGTTTCAATTCGATTTGTGCAACCGCGAGTCCAATTAGAAGTAACGACGATAACGATACGATAACGATCATCATGTTCAACTCCAACATACCGGCAACGTCGCTGCTCAGCATCGAGGGCGGCAACTGTTTGGGCGCCCACACGCCCAAGACGCCAGAGATTCTCAATTCGGTGATCGCCATGACAAATCCCCTCGACAACTTCAACTTCAATGCCTCCAACAGCTGCAGTGCCGCCTCCACGCCCGTCGTCACCATCCGCAACTTCTGCGGCAACCCCAACGGACAGGTAAATTTACACCTCCCCCCCCCCTCCCAATGTTTTTTAATCCCTTCATTAATGTCCTTTCGGTCTCTTCTGCAGTCGCACTCGCAGGACAGCAGTCATTCCAGTTGCTCGGCTTCGCCGCTCGATTCGCCAGCGGGCACAGCGACCACGCCCAGTGTGCAACAGGTAGGTGGGCGGGTATATTTCATTCTGGTTCAATTCGAATTCGGCTTTTAATTGTCGCCTTATCTTAGACAAATTCCAGCATTTTGCAGTACTTGACAATTGAACAGCTTTCAAATTTCAACATCGAACACAAAAAACAATTGCAGCAGGCTAACAATCAATTCAATTAAGCAGTTTATTTAATTGGCATCAAGTATGCAGAAATGATTTTTACATTTTCAACTACATTTGCATTGCATTTATTGCTAAAATAAAGAAATTGCAATGTTAAATGAAATTCAATTTATCAATTTCGCTTATTTATTTTCCATTCAGAAATGTTGCTCATTAAAAAAAGCGCTGATTTAAATTGGCAAAAAGTCTTATCAACTTTTTTAACTTTTTTGTGTGCTAAAAGGAAATTGCAATCTCTAATGAAATTCAATTCATCAATTAAATTTGCTCAAATTGTGAATTTAAATGTGAATTTGTGGTTGAATTTAATGGCAGCTACATTTAGTGCTTTGATTAATTTGAATAATTTGCAATATGCTACTATACAAAAATGTAGATATTACAAATTCAAACCTTTTCGAAATGCTGCTAATAATAAATACAAAATTGAAAATAAATTGAATTTCGCTTTCGGCCGAATTGTTTTGCATTCTCGAGCTCAGCTTTCGTTCGCTTCCTTCAGCGGCATCGGTTTCTGCACCTGCCTCTTCAAGGCGGCTTCGATTCGCTTTCCATCTGCAGCCTGCAGTCGACGCTCAGTTTCGCTTTCAATTGAAACCGACAATCGCTGCAGCGATGACTCGACTCGACTTTTGTGCTTTATCTTTTCATTTTTGGCGACGTCCAGTTGCAGCTGACGCCAACGCAGCGCCCCCAAAGCGACGGCGACGGCGACAGCGACGTCGACTGCACATTTGCTGCCCACGCTGCCTTCGTCGCCCTCTGCGATGTTGGCAGCAAACTAACAGTACCCGGCCATTGGCCGGCATCCGCCACGATTCTAACGCCTCCGCATTCCGTCCGTCCGTCCGTCCGTCCGTCCATCGGTCTTGGGTCAGGCTTTTGGCTTTGGTTTCAGCTTTGGCTTTGGGGCTTTGATTCGTGGGCGTTCGCTGTTGACGCTTCAATTGCAAACGCAAACAACAACAATAACAGCATTGATTTCACTTTTTTTTCTCTCTCTCTCTGTTCAACAGAAATTGAATAAAGTATCTGCATCTGTGGCTATGCAAATGCATCTGCGACTGCATCTGTATGGGAGATGCGAGTATAAAGAATCACTTGACTGACATTGGCCTTAATGAGGCACGTAGCAGCAGCGAATGGCAGGCGAGGGGGCGGGGCGGGCGGTTCGAAGAGCTGCCGATTAATGCATATGAATAACATTTGCCACGCGGTGCAATTAAATGCCATTCGAGTGTTGTTTCGCCTCTAGCTCCCGGCGCATCCAGCAGATACTTTCCGCTGCTGCACTAATTGCCAGTCGTAGGTGTGTTTGTGTGTGTGTGTGTGATTTATGATTATTACTACAAAACGAATTTATAGGCATTGAGCTGCCTCAACGTTTTAATTGCCCAGCACTTTTCAATTTGTTTTCTAACACATTTCACATAAATTACAAACGGTTTCCCCCCCAAAAAAAACATTCGCACAAAATGTACAATTTTGTTGCAAAAAGTTTTCTTCGCATGAAGGAAGTTTTTATTGCATTATGGCTATTTTTTTTTCATCTTCTCCACATTCATTTATTTGCTTTGCGCACATATTTGCACAAATGTTTAAAATGCAAAAGAAGCGGAGAGAGAGAGAGCGAGAGCGAACAACGCAGAACATATTATAAAAATGGCAAATATTGAATAAGTCGGAGCACAAATAAAGCGTTTGGCAGCGCAACAAATACCCTGCAAAAATATCAAGTATACGCCACGTAGCTTTGTATTGCCTTCAGTTCAGAATACCCCTGAGTGGCTGCTGCTTTTTCGAGGGTAGCCACAAATGTGGCAAACGGGCGAGCAAACAAAATGCGGTGCCAAATAAAAGATGCAAATTTGCCAGACGATTCGTGTGAAATTTGACTTTTGGGCGCTGCTCAGCAAACATTATACATATATGTATATATAGTACATATATATTTGCGTGTGTGTAGCTATATAGATTCAGCTACAGTCGAGTCGTGTGTTGTTGTCAACGCGAAATGCAACAAAGCAAAGTGCAAAGAAAGGCTTGCAATATATTTCATCGCAAATTGTTTGGCCAATTTGTTGTCGCCGTTATCGCCGTCTGTGTTTATTTGCATGCTGTACTCGAGCCCTCGAGTAGTTGCTTCGCTTCACCTTTCGCATAGTATCTTTATCTTTGGCATTTTATCTGCCACTCGCAGCATAACTCAAACGCTTTCTAAACTCGTCACTCGATTTGGCTTTAGCTTCAAGAGATTGCGACGCCGATCTCCCTTACGGCTTATGACTCAACGGCCAGAGAACCTCAACTCCATCCTCCATTTATTTATCCAAGTTCAAGATCGCTGTTGAACTCAATCGCGTGCTCAATGACAAAGTGTGGAATAACTTTTGACATTTTTTTTTTCATTGTTTACTATACTATCAACTTTTCTGCTTGTAAAGCATTTTAGCGTACTTTGTTGCAATTGATATTCTAGATTCATCTGCGCTTCCTAATTTTTTATTAAGTAGTTTTTAGTTTGTTAAATTGATTTCTAATTTAATTTCTTAATTTGCTTTATTTCTAGTTCATTTCAATGAATTTCAAATTTTGCTAATTTAAGAATTCCTTTTCTTTTATTTTCTATTTATTCATCTATGAATCAGTTGTTATTTTAACTACTTAATTTCTTAAAATTGTTTCCATTGCTTTTAGCAAAACAATAACTCTAGTTTGTGGTTCTTGATCTCATCTGGCTGAATTTAGAATCTCTTTCGCAATAAATTCGCCTTTAGCCAATTTCATTTTATTATCTTATCTAGCTGATTAGATGCGATTTTATCTTTTATCTAATTTCTATCAGTTGTTCTTCGAATAACCAAGAAAAGATTCTTGGTTCGTTCAGCAATTCAAATTCCCTTTGGTTTTTTTTTTTTTTTTGTGGGAGATTCCCCAGTCCGATTTGTCTGGCTTCCTGGTCGATTTAAAATGCCCTGTCGCCCTGACAGCAACCAGACCGAGAGTTGCACAACAGCAGTGCCGAAAACGAACTGAATGTGAACCGAATGGTTTGAAATTGAAAACAAGTAGAAAACGCCACAGAAATTGCTGGCAAGAAGTCTACGAGCTGAAGGCAACGCAATTTTTGACCATATGGTCGATTCAACTCAAGTCGACTCAAGTCGCTTTTGACTTTTGTCGATTCATTCGTTGGCGCATGCGATTATTATGATTATGCGTGCTGCCTCTTCTCCCCCCCTCGCTCTCTCTCTAGCAACAGCATTTATTTATCTGGTTTTTGGGTCAATAAATAAAAAGGCAGCGTGCCTAAAATTTAAAATGAAACAATGCACTGTGGGGCCAGGCGGCAGCAGCAATCCCCAAAAATCCCCAAAAAAAAACACAAAAACAAAAACTAAAAACACCAAAACTGTGAAATCAAGAAGGGCGCGTTCAGGGGCTGGGCAGATCTGGAGATGGAGATGGAAAAGGGGGAAAAGGGGCAAAGGGGAAGGGCAGCTCATCGACAGTGGCATTCGAACAATTTCTCGAGCAGACAACAAATAACAAGTGAGAAAGCTACAGTCGAGAGTGCTCGACCGTATGATACCCGCAACCCATTTCGAGAGAAAAAAAAAATTTTAATGGTATTTTAACAACAAATATACCAAAAATATACTGAATTTTGTGTTTTGTTTGTATATATTTGAAAATAGCGGCTAAAAATCCACAACACCGTTATGGTCACACTGTCAACTAAACAAACAAAGCGCGGGCAGCTGCAAGTGAATTTTACATATCAACTTGATTCTTCAATAACTTCCTTGTTTTTCACTCGATCTCAACCAAATTCACAGGAATTATTGAGAATATAATTGTTATTATGCATACCAAAATTCAATGCTCTAGGTCTATTATTACGACTTTTACAGTTTCTGGGGGCGGAAAGGGGCGTGGCAAAAATCTAAAACAAACTTGATCTGCGTAAGACCTACACGAATACTGTCACCAAATTTGATATCTCTAGGTCATTCACACACTTAATACGTCCATATGCACTGGGCACTAAAATTTTGATAAATAATTTAACGAATAACTTTTGTTCTACTTATCCGATTTGTACCAAAATTACAGGGTATATTAAGAGTGTCAAGCGCAGATGGGCTACCAAATTACACATCATTACACCAAGAACTTTTGGAGTTATACGCGATTTACTAAAAAAAAAACTTGACTTTTTCTAGATTAATGCTTATTGTGGGCGAAGGGGGCGTGGCATCCAACTTTTGAAATAAACTTGATCTGCGTAGGGTATGAAGGAAACTTTTTGCCAAATTTGGTGTCTCTATATCTTATAGTCTCTGAGATCCAGGTGTTCATACGGACAGACAGACGGACAGACGGACAGACGGACAGACGGACAGACGGACATGGCTATATCATCTCGGCTGTTGACGCTGATCAAGAATATATATACTTTATGGGGTCGGAGATGCCTCCTTCTGCCTGTTACATACATTTTCTGTTGGCACTAAGTCATAATACCCTTCTACCCTATGGGTAGCGGGTATAAAAAGCGCAAAAATGATGAAGACGATAATGATGATGATGGGCAGACAGAGATATTTAATGTTTGCGTTTGTTGTCTCGGCTTGCCAGGCACTTCAATGAGCTCTCATTGAGCTTCAGCTACCGAATAGCGAAGCACAGAGAGAGGGGGAGGGGCAGGGGGAGACCCTTCAACAGTTGCAGCAGCTGCCTCAATTACCATCTTCATGCTTTGAACAGGTCTGCAATTTATGCTGTGACTTCTGATCTGTCCGTTTCAATCAGCGTTTCAATTCAATGTGCATTTTTGTTGCCTTTTTGCTTTTTGCTTTTTGTTTTTTGCTTTTCGTGCTTTGTTTTTGCTTTGCTCGTTGCTATGCCAGTTCAACGACTTAATCATTGACCCCATTTTCGGCTTAGTTCTGATCTTTCGAGCACTGTTTTAATTCCAACTCAATTTGCATAGAGCTATTTGAGTTGCTTTTTACCTTGCACTTGAACTTGTAGCTGCAATTCAGTTAAATGCAAGCTATTTAATTACGCATTTTCACAATCAATTTCGCTTTCATTCGAAATTCAATTTTCAATTTCAATAATAATATAATATAATATAATATATATTATAAAATAATATGTAATATTTAAATTTCATAACTTTTCTAAATGCATTTAATTTTGTTTATCTTCTATTAAAATTGGATTCCAATATGTACTTCTATAAAAATTTCAATTAATAGTTTTTAATGTGAACTTAATTTGTCTTTTGTTAATTTCATTAAATTTTCATTTTAATTTTATTCCAGTTAGAATTCCCAAATATTTTTGAGAACTTTTTTTGCATGCAGTTTTGTGCATTTTTAAAAATATTATGCAATATATTAAATTATTTTACATCAATTATTTTAGTGTCAAATTATTTTGAACATGAATTTAATTTGACTGCAATACACATTTTAATTTAGCGCGTCCTTACGCATAATATTATTTGATTAAAATGTATTTTTAGAAATTAAATTTCAACTTCAAATAAATTTAAATTCCATTTTAATTGTATTCCAATTATGATACTTTAAAGTTTCCCGTCTCCCTGTTGTAATTGTTGCACTTCGGATTTGTGCCACATATTTAAATGGTTTCCATGTCGCCCGCTTTCAACTTTCAACGAGTTGCACAGCCCTTTGCGTTGAAATGAAAGTTGACAACGTGTCGACGTGATGACCATCTGTTGTCTTCAGTCTTCAGACTGCAGTCTTTAGTCTTTAGTCTGCTCTGATCATTTGACTGTTGAGTCTGCTGCGTCTGTCTGCGGCACTCCATAAAAGGCGCTGACAGGCGCTGCCCACCCACCTCCGTCAGCCAGGAAGTCAGGGAAGTCAGGGAGTCGGAAAGCACTTGATGAAGAGCTGCCGTCTCGTGAGTGGGTCGATCGTACATATATGTGTATATATATTTTTTGTATTTCTCGCTGATTTGGCAACCTGTTGTGGCCTTGTTGTCAGTCAGTTTTGTTTTGTGGCTCGTTGTTTATTTATTTTTGCATTGTCCTGCCCTTAGTTGTAATTTTGTTTTGCTGGAAACTGGGCGTGCCGCAGATGTCTATCTTTTCACTTTAATATTTTCGGCAATTTATGCGAGCGCAAGTCACAAAGCGGAATGCTCAGATAATCTGGCTGGCGCAGGCCTGAAAACCCAAAAGATTCAAGAGAGATTCGAAATGCCCAGCCCAAAATGAAGTTGCCAATATCAGCTGCAATCACAGTCACACAGTCACAGTTTGTGGCATGCCCGAAGTGTGCCACAGGAATGTGCGACGCGTTTCAAGTATTGTTTTCTTGCTACCTGCCCAAAGAGACAGAAAGAGAGAGATCGCTCGCAATCTCTCGTTGAACTTGGCGAGTTCTGTTGCCAAATGTCAGCGTCGCTGCGTCTTGTGCAACGTGTGGCATGTGGCATGCCTTCTTTGGTCGCTGGCCACCAATTTGGCTATTGGTGACAAACAACTTTTGTGGTCGAAGGACGTTCACTAATCAACCGCCTCTCGCTCTCCGTCTATTTTTTTTCAGACCTGTTCGCAGCTGATCAAAGCCGGCCTCAAGCTGTCCATACAGAGCAAACGCAAGCTGTCCACCTGCGACTCGAGCTCCGGCTCGGAGCAGCCCAACTCGAAGTGTTCGCGGCGCGACGAGGACTGCGAGGAGTCCAGCGACGAGGACAGCGAAACGAAATCCGCCCCCAAAGGACTGACGCCCGAGGACGAGGACCGTCGTCGTCGTCGGCGGGAGCGCAACAAAATCGCTGCCACCAAATGCCGCATGAAGAAGCGCGAGCGCACCCAGAACCTGATCAAGGAGTCCGAGGTGCTCGACACCCAAAACCTCGAGCTCAAGAACCAGGTGCGCACCCTCGAGACCGATCGCAGGCGCCTCCTCGAGATGTTGCAAGCTCACGCGCCCGGCTGCGTGAAGCGCAACGGCTGCCAGCTGCCCTCCAAGCTGCTGCAGTCGCCGGCCTACAAGTATCTGCCCGAACTGGAGCTGGATCCGCTAGTCAACAGCAATGGCAACGGCAACGGCAACGCCAGCAGCAGCGGCGAGGCGACCGCAGCGAGCAGCGCTGCCAACACGCCCACCTCCCACCAACAGCAGCAACAGCAGCAACACTTGCAGCAGCAGCAGCAGCAGCAACATATGCAGAGCATACCATCCATGTCGACGTTCAAGTTCGGCTCCAAGTCGCCAGCAGCAATGGCAGCAGCTGTGGCCGCCGCCCAGCAGCAACATCATCAGCTGCAGCAGCAACAGCTGCCCAACGGCTACTGCAAGCCATCGCCCAGCCCGCAGGAGTTTGAGCACGCCGGCTACTTGAGCTCGCCCACGCAGCAGCAACAGCAGCAGCAGCAACAGTCGAACATGAATCCCGCCAGCAGCAACAGCAATGCAGACAACAACAGTGGCAATCTGGTGTCCGACTACGTGCCCAACTGCGACGGCCTCAGCTTGGGTCTCGGCCTCTCCATTGCCATAACCACGCCCACCAACAACAACAACAACACCAGCAACATCAATAACAACAACAACACGAGCGGCAGCAACAGCAATACAAACAGCAACAATAGCAATAGCAACAACAACAACAACAACAACAACAATGGCATTGTCAGCTCGTCGTCCAGCCTTGTTGTGATACCGCCGCCGGCAACCACGCCCACCAGCGCCATAGAGTTCGTGAAGAACGAGCTGGTGGACTCGCAGAGTCCGTACACGACCGCGTTGAGCGCCGAGCGCTTCCTGTTCGAGCCGAGCGAGGGATTCCCGGACACCAAGCACGCGGTCAGCGTGCATCCGAGCAGCCTGAACAACATGGCCAGTGTGGCCAGCTTGGCGGTGCACAGCGGCAGTGGGCACAACAACAACCATCTGCTGGACTTCCACAACGGGCTGCCGCACAGCGGCTGCGGCGTGGGGGGCGTGGGCATCATGACGCCCTGCTACGAGGAGGACCAACTGCTGCTCATGAAGAACAGTTGCTACACCAACGACCTGTTGTCGCATCTCGCCGACGACGCCGCCGACTTCGTCGACCTCGACACGGGCGCAGCGGCGTTCATCACGAACGGCGGTTGCCTGGCGTGAGATCGGGCCGATCCCGAGCTGTTGCTCATCTTCGACCAGCAGCAGCAGCAGCAGCAACACGAGCAACAGCAGCAACAGCAACAGCAGCAACGGCAACAACACGAGCAGCAGCAGCAGCAGCAGCAACAGGAGCAGGACTGGGACTATTGGTGCTAGGCAGAGCACAAAGCGAGAATGCGAGTGAATGCGAGTGAATGTTGCCCCCTCACACACACACACACACACACACACACACGCACACGCACACACACACACGGCTAAGCAAATATCCAAGTTCTTCCACAACAACAACAACCAAAACATCAACTTCTCCCTCCTCCGCTCTCCCCCTGGCTCGAATACAACCTCCACAATCACAACCAACTTCTTTTCGCCCTCTTCGACTTGCTCGTCTCTATGCCTGTGTGTGCGTGTGTGTGCGTGTGTGTGTGCATGTGTGTGTGTGTGCGTGTGTGTGTGTGCGTGTGGGTGTGTCTCTGTGGCTTGACTACCTCATTAAAAAAACAAAACGAAACAATTGAAGAACGTTGAAAATTGAATGCACTTTTTGTTCGATATTTAATTACAGTTTACATCTACATATATGATATATTACTATACCATTTTTTTTTTTTGTATTTTTTTGACTAATCTTTAGACGTGTAAAGCACCTTGTACATAACCTTAAATTTGATATAAACTGTACATGTATACTTATTAACTACTATCTACACTATATATAAATGTATCTATATGTATATCGATATTTTATGTGTATCTATAACATTCCGAGCAACAGGCAATTTGTTGGCAGTCACAGCCGCATCAGTAATTATTAATTTTAATTTCGTTACAAGCCCCACCCCACCCCCCCTTAAATCCCACGTTATCCCAACAATCCCCAGCTAAACTTTAAATTTGTGCGAGATTATGCAAAAGTAAAACCGAGAAAAAAATGCAAAAAAAATGTATGCAAAATTAATCTAATAATTATGACGATGAAAATTAAGCTTAGAAACCATGCGATATGATGACGTTTGATATTTTTTTTTTTTTCTAAACTAAAACATCTAAACTTAGTCAGTGATAAATATATTATATATTAAAAGAAACAACTTAACATTATGCCTAATTGATGTATGTCTAATTTTGTCATTATACTATATACTATATGTGAAAAGAACAAGAAACATTGAAAGCTGTTGCCTTAAAAATTACACAAAAAAAAAAAATCAAAACAAAAGAAAAATTTAAAAATTAAAACTACACGCTGGACAACTAATAAAACTATAATATATACATTTAAAATTGAGAAATAATGTAAACTAGCTTGTAAGTTTGTTAAACATTTTTTGCGAAACTAGAATGTGCTCTTAAACAAAAATAATATACATATATTTAAAAGAAAAAAACAAAACAAATCAATGACCATATACAACAAAACAAAGAATTCGCCTTATTACATTTAAATGAACAAAAAATACTTACAAAATGGAAATTTCAAAAACAAAAATGAATAATATTTGTGTATGTGTGTTTTATCGCTTGATAATATTTGGACAGAACTCAAGATAACAATATATATACTATACATATACGTGTATATAAACCGATCTATATATATATATACATTGTGTGTGTACAACAACAAAATATAACAGCTGTGAACACCAAAAAGTGGCCTAAACAAAAACAATTAACTGAAAGAGATCATAAAAAGTGCTTTTCCATATTGTATTTCCCATTTAGTTGCCCCTTTTGCAATACAAAACAAACAAAAAATGAAATATTGAAATATTTGTTTGTTTTTTAACAACATGAAAATTGCCTCGATTTGTACTAAAGATTATAATATTTACAAAACAAACTATTTATATATGTATGATAATCATAATAAGTACATACTTATACATGTAGCATTTAGTGAGCACGGCTTTGTAGTTGTACATGTCTACCATACCATACAAAATACCCTATAAAAACAAAACAAAAACAAACATAATAATATGCTATACGAAATGCAAATTGCGATCCTCGATCGCCTCTCTACAAGTTTTGTCGTCACGATGTTTGTGTGTTCAATTTGTTAATGGATTAGAAGCACTTTGTCAACTACAGAGTTCATTGAAATTGTTGTAAATATTGCCCTCTACTCTATATATCTCTCTATTACCCAGATACCCTCTGCTGCCTGATATATATGATATTATTACTTCAGCTTCCAAGAAACGACAAAAAAGAAACAAAAACGTAAAAGAAAACGAAAACAAAAACAAAAAGAAAATGAATGGAACTCAGGTCAAATATTTTGTGTGTATTTGTTTATCATTTTTTCATATGGAAAATTCAAGAAAAAATTACGAACTACAAATGAAAATAAAAACATAAATGTTAAATTGTAATCGATGTTAATTCCTTAAAGAAAAAAAAAACAAAACCAAAAACGTTCTAGTGCAAAATTGGGCTACAAAAAATTGAAATGAAAAAGAAACATATTTATTATAATAAAGAATACCTCTCACATATGCATACATAGAAAACATATTGGGTATACCCTGGCTACCAGCTAAGTTCGGGTATATGCGCTCACCTCTGCCTGCAGCTGAACTGAAGTTGTATCGAAAACAAAAAAAAAACATTTGAATAAGTCTAGATATTAATAGATCACTCGGCATTTCTTCCCCTCTCTTTCACTCTCTCGCTCCCTCTCTGTTTCTCTATTTCCGTCTCTGTCTGTCTCTCATTTAGTTTTTGACTAGTAGTGGCGCATCTTTCATCTCGTTTTTAACTGTCATCTTCGACTCATTCGTTTAGCTCCTAGTTTTAGTTTTACAATCCCTAACGATAACGATCATCAACACCACAACAACAGCATTGTTGCAACAAAATGCGCTACGAAGTACCTGTACAATGTTAATAGTAAATATATATGCATAAATGTTGTTAAATGTTTAACACAAAGTACCGACAAAAATCAGAAGCAAATCTTCAGCTGCAGGCACACGGCACAAGCGCCACAAAGTTAGTTCACTGTTCTTTACAAAATATTTACGATATGATATGATATGTGTATGTGTATTAATTATAACTACAGTTTCCAGAAAACAAATTAAAACAACAACGACAACAACAACAACAACATAAGAGAAAAACTCCCATAAACTGTGCTAAAAGAAAACAAAAAAGAAGTAAAGAAATATGAACCGAAAGAAATTCAAAGTTATGTTTAAATGGCATCAAAAGTATTATTTATATATTTTTGACAAGTGCAAAAATATATGCAAATTAATATTTGCGTTTTCAGTTTGCCTCTATTCAAAAACCTAAACGAAAACTTCGGAATGCACCGAGGCAAAAATATCCTTGCAAATATGTTTAAGCAATAATTAATATTTAATTGTCCGACAGTTTTGAAAATTTCCGCATAAAATCTGCAAACACTTGTGAAATATCTGCAAGGATCAACTTATACCCTGCACCCAAAGCAAGGTGCATCGGGTATGCACACGCAACAGAAAAATTCAATTAAATTTGGT
The DNA here is from genome assembly GCA_035045625.1 of Drosophila formosana. Classification (NCBI taxonomy): domain Eukaryota; kingdom Metazoa; phylum Arthropoda; class Insecta; order Diptera; family Drosophilidae; genus Drosophila; species Drosophila formosana. Next base: position 1,212,290 of record JAWNOW010000688.1, on the reverse strand, counting down.
TGAGAACAAGCAATTGTAATTTAATTAGTTTCTTTTGCTATATTTGTATTTGTTTTTGTTTAACTGCATATTTAATATGCGCTTGTTATAAACATTTCAATTGTTAAAACGAATGAAAAAAACATAATATTATAAATAATCATTTTTTTTAGTTTTTATTTTTTAAAGCACAAAAATGAGGCACACGTAACAAAAAAAAAACTCAAAGCCAAACAACGACAGCGACACACACACACACACACACACACACACGCACGCACACACACAGATACAGATACACACACAGCTAACTGTTTTAATGCTTTATAAATGTTTTTCATATTTGTAATACCCATGTAATTTATTATGCTACTTAAAAGTAAAAGAACAACAAACAAATTACAATTAAATTCGCAAAAATAAAAAAAAGCTACAAAAATATTGTAAAACCCAAAATTCCCCACTAAAAAAACTACAACAACATCAAAAAAAACAACATCCAACAAAATGTCAAAACGAACGCAAGAATTCTGCATAAATTTAAAATTATTTCAAAACTCTATATTTTTTTTTTAGATAATTTTAAGCAGCTAATACTAAATATAAAATTAAAAACTAACTAATGATAAATAATAATATTTGTTTTTTATTATTAAACATACAAAACTTGTCAGCAAAATGGCAAAATTTTCTTTAAAAATGCAAAAAAATCAAATAAAAACATACAAAAAAAAAAAACAAACAAACAAAACAAAAGCAAAAATGTAAAAATAAATGTTCTGCTTCAAAATCAAAAAAAAAAAAAAAATGTGCTTTAATTATTCTGGGTATGCGGGACACGATTGCAGATTAAGCAACACTGGCGCTTAGCCAACACTGGCAAAGTCGGTTACTCATAGCGCCGCCTGCCACGCCCCCTCCAGCAGTGATCTTCGGTTGCCGCCTCCGTCTCCGTCGGCGTCTACAGCGAAGCTGCCCGCCTCAATTGTGCACGCTTAATTATGAAATACCCTGCAGCTTATTTGCAAACGGGGCATACACAAAGCTGCGTTCAACTTGACAACTTAGTAGAACTGCAGATTATTTCTGGAGCTGAACATTTGCTGTGCCTATTGCTTGATATGTTAGCTGGATATTCTCACAACTTCAGTTCGATCGTGACATTTATAGCCAAATTTTTTAGCTTCATAACCCGATCATTTTATCTTCATAGGATAGAATTTCAGCAAAATCAAAACATAGGAAACTTATTGTATACGCTAATGTTTTCAGCTTGATCGGGATATTCGCTGATTTATTTATTCAGCACACATAGGAAAATCAATATTTTATTCAATTTAATCCTGACTATATATCGGCTTTATAGCTTGCAAATTTCACATTGACATACATTAAATTTGCGATTTCTCAGCAGAGATTTTTAGCAAAATTTAAAGCAATTTATTAGCTAGATATTACGATTTTTTTAGCAGCTTGATCTGGACGTTCACTAGAGTTATATATTATACACATTATTTAGTCGTTTCGTTTTTTCATTCGATTTTTTAGAATTTCAGGAAAATGAATACATTATTTATTAGCTTGATATCTAGGCCATATAAATTGATGTATAATAAATGTACTTAAAGTGTCAGCATGTTCAGTAGAATAAATACTTGTATAATTTGCACCAGGATGTTAGAGGGTATCGCTGCGTCGAGCAGAGTCGCTGTTGTCGCTGTTCTTGGCGCGTGTCTCGGCGTGGGCGTGGGACACTGGCTGCTAACCACAGATCGCTGCTGATTGCTTTCTGCCCCGTTGTTGTTGTGGCAGAGCATGCGACAGCCACAACGACATCTGGCAGCTCAATTGCCAAAGCGACTGGCGCAGAGGCTGCACAGGGGATGAGAGGGGGGGGGGGGGGAGTGGTCGGGGGGTTTAGCGGGAGTTCGGTTAAGAATGGGCGGACATATAAAAAGACTATGACATCATGTTATTATGCAAAGAGACAAAGACAACGACGACGACGACGACGACGGCTCTATTGAGAATCTACAAGTCCGACTGGGTCGAGAGCGAGAGGGGCCAAAGCTTAGTGTGTCAGCGCTGTCTCGCTCTCTCTCTCGCTCCCTCTCTCTCTCTCTCTCTCTCTTTCTGTCTCTGTGCAAGTCTCAGTCGCAGTCTCTTTCTCATCTGCATAACTTGAAGGCTTGGGCGATGCTTTCGGCGCTTCGATGATTAATACGACAGCTCTTCTAGCCCGCTCTCCTTCTCCCTCTCTCTCTCCCTGTATCTCATTCTCTCTCGCGCGCTGCACTGACTGTGTCTGTGATTAATGCCTAATTGCTTATTGAATGTCATAACAGTAATAGCGAGGCATGTAAAATCCTTCTAAATGCAAATCGTGGCTGAAATGTGTCATTGCTTCAGTTCGGTCATCGCTCAGAAAATCACATTGCTGGACGCATGACATCGCATGACGACGCCTAGGATCGATCGATCGATCGATCGATCTGTCCAGAGCTGGTCCGACCTGGCTGCGTGGGCGAATCCGACTCATAATCTGACAGTTTCCCATCGCGTAAAATCGCGCATTATCAATCACGCCTCGCTTTTCGTTTTTTCTGTGCTTTTTATCAGCGTCCCACTGCAAAATGTGGGTCAATGCAAAATAACGCGACAACCGATTGAGCTCGACGCCTCAGATTTCAACCACGAATCCGTTAAAGGCTCTTCCAACTGAGATTGGGCAAATTAAACGTGTAATAATAACTTTTCAAGTTGATTTAAGAATCTATTTAAAACTTGACTGCTCAGATTGCAACTGCGAATCCATTAAAGGGTCTCCAAAAGACCCTCAACTGAGCTTAGTTTTCAAATAAGCAAAATTAAAAACGTAATAATAGCTTTGCAAGTGGACGACAGGAATTGTTTAAAACTCGACAAATCAATTAAAGGGTCTTCAAAAACACCTTATACTGGGTTTATTTAGAGGCCTAACTGAGTTTGGCATTAACAAATTCAATTAATCTTGCAAATGCTTTTCAGCATGTATTTAAAATCTATGAAACTCTGTTTTATATAAAAATAGATCAATAATATATACATATGTAATAATAATTCGAATAAATGTATAGCTAGCATTAAAAAATAAGTTTTTAATTTTTAATTTCTATTTAGATTGGGTAGACTGGGGGGAAGCATATACTCGTAAGGTAATGTTGCTGATCGCATTCAACTTGGCGCGATCCTTATACTGCTTTCTTCAAGTCGACGCACTACCTCCACGTGGTTCTCCCTGGAATGTTGCTCAACATCCGTTGTGTGGCATACCAAAGTGCGCGGCGGGAGTCCTGGCTCTTCAAACTAGGTTGTGGCGTAGGACTCGAAATCCACCCACGTAAAAACCAAAAATTCAGTGAAGGAAAGAGAAGCCTCGGATAGACACCGGACTAAAGATAACGACCATAAGAACCGAACAAAGGACAATGATTTGAGAGTATGCACCTGGAATGTGCGAACATTGTACAGACCGGGTGCTGCTCAACAACTAGCGGATACCCTCAATAAATGTAGGTTGAAGAAGAAGAAGGAAGGTTGCGTGAAGAAGAAGGACTGTGACATATACTACAGTTGCCATTCAGACCGGCATGAATTTGGTTGTGGATTTGTTGTAGGCTCTCGATTGAGGCGCCGGGTCTCTCATTTTACTCCGATAAATGAGAGAATAGCAACAATCCGGGTTACAGCCAAATTCATTAACATCACTCTGATATGCGTGCATGCCCCCACTGAGGAAAAAGACGATGTCGCCAAGGATAACTTCTATGCGGAGCTCGACCGAGCATACGGCCGCTGCTCATCCCATGACATCATCTCCTCGGAGACTTTAATGCCAAGGTTGGGCGGGAAGGTATCTTTGGTGCCATGAGTCTGCATGAGACCACTTCGAGCAATGGTCTCAGGCTAGTAGGCTTCGCAGCAGCGCATAACATGGTGGTGCGTAGTACAAGTTTCCGTCATTTGGACATTCATAAGGCATCTTGGCTCTCTCCGGATCGACTGACCAAAAATCAGATCGACCACGTTGTGATTGACGGTAGGCATGCATCTAGTATACTTGATGTGCGAACATGGCGGGGTCCTAACATAGACTCCGACCATTACCTTGTTGCAGCCAAGGTACGCATGCGGCTAAGTGCGACGAAGATTGTGCGTCGAAGTATGCCGAGAAGGCTGGACGTCGGGAAGCTGCAATCACAACTGGTGAAGGAAACATTCTCCACTCGTGTCTCGGACCTACTGGGACAGACATCTCAAAGATCTGAGGACATCGGCTCTATGTGGGAGCACATAGTGAACTCCTTGAAGGCTTCGGCGGAAGAGGTACTAGGATTCCGGCCCCCACCTAAGAGGAACCCATGGTACGATCAGGAGTGTCGTGACGCAACAGCTGCAAAAGACGTGGCGTACAGAAGAACATTGCAGGCTGGGGCGACACGACGTATAGTCGAAGTATACAGGTCGATGAGAAGGGATGAGAACCGCCTTTTCAGACGCAAGAAACGAGAACACGAAAGGCGAGAGTGCGAGAATGTAGAGAGTTGCAGATGCCGGAACGAAGCTCGGAACTTCTACCAGAGGGTTAAGCGTCTAACCCAAGGCCACAGGACGGTAGGAGTTTCTTGCAGGGATGACAACGGGAACTTGGTCACAGACGCGGAGGTTGTGCTGAGGTTATGGAGGGATCACTTCTCAAAGCTTTTGGATGGAGACAACGACGACCTTGACGATGGTGATCCACGAACCCCAATCTATGGTACTGACACAGAAGTACCAATCCCGAGCCATATCGAAGTCAGTGCGGCGATACAGCGCCTTAAGAACAACAAGGCTGCTGGAGCTGATGGCTTACCAGCTGAGCTTTTTAAGGCTGGTGGTGATTTGTTGGTAGGGTGCATGCATCAACTAATCAGCAAGATATGGCTCACTGAGAGCATGCCCGAAGATTGGAACCTCAGCATGGTCTGTCCTATCCTGAAGAAGGGTGATGCCACAGTGCTCTCCAACTACCGTGGCATTAGTCTTCTTCCGGTCGCATATAAGGTCCTAACGAGCGTATTATGTGAAAAACTGAAACCTCACGCCAAAGCACTGATTGCACCTTATCAGTGCGGTTTCAGGCCTGGAAAATCTACGATTGACCAGATATTCACATTGCGCCAAATCTTTTAGAAGTCGTACGAAAGTCAGATAGTCACCTTCTATCTTTTCGTCGACTACAAGGCAGCTTTTGATAGCCCCCGACGAGATCACCTATATGCCGCCATGTCTGAGCTTGGTATTCCAGCAAAGCTTACGCGGCTTTGCAGAATGACGTTGAGCAACACCATCAGCTCCGTCAAAGTAGGAAATGACCATTCCGAAACCTTTAGTACCAAGTCTGGTCTCAGACAAGGTGACTCGTTGTCTTGTATGCTCTTCAATATCCTAATGGAGAGTATTATAAGGAAGGCTGGTGTGCATCGGACGGGCACAATATTGACAAATAGATGTGTCCAGTTGCTTGGGTATCCCGATGATATTGATATCATTGGGCGTACCAAGCGTGACGTTACAGCAGCCTTTGGGGCTATTGAAAAAGAATCGGCTAAAGCTGGTCTGGCAGTGAACATGAGTAAGACAAAGTTTATGGTGTGCTCGAGCAGGGAATCGCGGCGACAAGATTCCCAGCTAGTAGCGGGCAGCTATAACTTCGAGTCCGTCAAGGAGTTTGTCCATCTTGGCACTGCTATGACCAGCTCGAATGATGTCAGCCTGGAGATCAAGCGGAGAATCACTCTTGCCGACAGGTGTTACTATGGGCTCAGTAGGCAAATGAGTAGTAGAGCCCTCTCTCGACACACAAAAATTATACTTTACAAGACGCTCATCATGCCGGTACTGTCATATGGTGCAGAGTGTTGGACCTTGACACAGGCAGATGCAGCCGCTCTTGGTGTGTTCGAGAGAAAGATTCTCCGCAAGATCTATGGTCCGATTTGCATCGGGGATACCTATCGCATCAGATGGAACCATGAGCTGTATGAGCTTTACGGCGATATGGACGTAGTCAGCAGAGTAAGGAGCCATAGACTTCGCTGGCTGGGTCATATTGCTCGTATGGAGGAAGACGCTCCAGCTCGTAAGGTGTTTGATGCGGTAGTGGTCGGCAATCGGAGGAGAGGAAGACCCCGGATGCGTTGGCAGGACCAAGTGATGGAAGCTCTGTCCTCACTTGGTGTTACCAACTGGAGGAGACGTGCCCAGGACAGAAGCGCGTGGAGGCAACTTCTTCAGGCCGTGACCCGATAGGGTTGTGATGACCAAATAATAATAATTTAGATGCAAAAATCGTCGGACCGAATTAAGTTGTTTTTTTTTTTTTTGGCACAACGAGCTATATTTTCGTATAATAGCTACATGAAAATCGACATTAATTGCTGATCTAAAAACAATATACAGATTCCCAGTTTTAGTTTTTCTATTGGACTTTTTATAAAACATCCTTTATATGATTTTAAATAAGTCTCTGCGTGTTTTGACTTCCGAGAATCGTCGAGTCATCTACTTTGACAAGTCGATGACACTCTATGCTGACATCTCGCTCTAGGACTGAAATGGGACATTCCGAGTGCTTCACAACACTGGCCAGTTCCCCAACACTAGCAAGTTCCTGTCAAATTTCTAGAATAATTTTTTTCACAAGCTTGCGCTGAGTTGAACCTCAAATTGTTTTCCTCGTCAAGTTGGAGTTCAGTTTGCCTCATTCAATTTCGAGTCGTGTCGCAAAACGTTTCGAATCCTTTTACAAAAAATATTATATATATTTGTTTCGACAATGGAATCGGTTGTGGGCTCGCTGGTGGTAGTGATGGGCAAGGGATGTGTGGGCATGGCATCCGACCAAAAGGGCGACTGCAATCTGGCTAGGATCTTCCAGTGCGGCGAGCGCATGCTGATGGGCGGCACGGGTCCCGAGGAGCAAGTGGCCGATGTGCACGCCAAGCTGATGAGCCACAAGCAGAGATACGAGCAGCAGGAGGGCAAGGAGATGATCATCGGCCAGCTGAACACGAAGCTCAGCGACATCGTAAGCGACAATCGGCATCTGTCCTACGTGGAGCCCATCGTGATGGGCATCGACAAGGCCACCGAGGAGCCCTACATCTATCACACCAACGTCTTCGGCCAGTGCACCGAGGTCAAGGACTTCATTATTCGTGGCCCCATCGAGAAGTCGCTGCGGCAGAAAATCGAGATCCTGTGGCGCCCCGACATGGAGCCGATGGAACTCTTCAAGATGATCACCAAGGCCTTGACCAAAGTCGTGTATCGCGGCGCCACCAGCAACTGGAACGCCACGGTCCACATTCTGGTGAAGGACAAGCTCAAGGAGCGCGAAATCAAAGAACGCGGAATAAGTTCCACGTCTATACAAGAATTTGCATAATTTGTTAACTCTGCAATACGTTAAAATACGCAACAAAATGCAAAGAGCCAATAAAAATAATTGTACTCTATGCAATACAAGCGCTAAATATTAAAGAGTCTTTAACGGAGTAGATTTTTGCAAAGTAATATAAAGTAAAATATTAATTGAGTCATAGAATAAATAAATAACACAAATACTAACAGAAACAACGATAAAAAAGTAATATAAAATAATAAATAAAATAATCAAAATATCAAGAAATACTGACATATACGTATTATTACAGAGTAATATATGGAAATTATCAAGTCACAGTTGTAGATTAAGTTCAGTGGGAATTTAATTTTAATTTAAACTATAAAAAATAAAAAAACATATGTAATAATACAAAAAATATATCAAGCAATGGCAAAAACTTGATATATATACTTAGTACAAAGTATGCCATAAAATAAATAAATAAATTAATAAAAATAATTAAATATATATAGTATATAGGTATATGGTATATTTCAAAGTAATGTCAAGAATTTATTAAGGCCTAGATCGATTTCCAATTGTTGTTTTAAGTCAAAACTTTTAACTATAAATTAAAATACAGAAAATAAAAAATATCGTGAATTGGTAAAATATTGATAAACAAAATATATACATATGTACATACATACATATTATCGTTATATGCTTACGAATATACATATACATATAATTTAGAAAAATATTGAATTTAGTTTCTATGCCAGCCATATAATATAGTGGTTCGATCCGTCCAATTCTCACATGCGGCCTACCTATAGTAGAAACACAAATCGGTACCAAATTTAATGAATATTGCTCGCAAGCTGTTAGACTAATGAGCATCGAAGCAGTTGGACGGACAGACAGACGAAGGCACGTGATAATGGTAATAGAAGAAGTATCTGTGTTATGGGGATTGCCCCAATTTACCCTCCGCAGTGGTATAAGGGAACTACCCACAAGCCGCCCCCTCTTGAGATACTCGGAGACAGTCGAGTGGAAGAGGAAATGGGTGCAAGTGTTGGCGGGGTCTCGGGGCTATCTGTGTTTATTATTTGCGATTAGCTTCGTTTCGATTCAATTTATTTGTGTTCATTTATTTTTTGTTAACGCCAACGCAGCTCATCTGACTGATAGCAACAGGTTGAGGCTGACGCTTGGGTTTGTGCCTCGGTTCAGCTGGCTTCAGTGGGTTGCTTAGATTGCAGGTGATTTGCAAATCCGCGGCTGCATGACGTCCACTTCCAGCAATAGGCGAGTGCGTCAAGGCGGCTTAAAGAGCAGTTACAATGGTCGAAAATCGAGTGGAATCGAAAGGAAATCAGCGCTAGCGCTGTGATAAATTATAGCATTTAATCGTATCAAATGCCGCTCATAAATAACGAAACGCATTATCATTGAACGTACTATTAGCAATCACAGTGACAAGTCAAACACACACACTCACACACTCACACACACACACACTCACACACACACACACACACTCACACACACACTGTGCACACTCGTTGCTAGAAGTGCCGCCTGTAGTGTGGTGTATTTTTAGCTGTGCGTTAAGTGAAAAATTATGCCACCTAGACAATAATAACAACAATTATATTTATTGCAACAATTACTGAGTGAACCGCACATTAATACCCTGTTCAGCACTATCGATATCAATTTAATATTTATGGACAAATCGCCATCAAGTTTTCAGAATCTCAAGTTGACGACAACATCTAAGCAATCAACATTTAAATACAAATATTCTCGGCTTTATTTTTATTTGAAACGGATTTACAATCTCAGTAAATGCAGAGAGGGAGATTTTTTAGTATACGATAAACTAAATTTGTGCCAAGATTCATTTTTCTCATACAAATTCCAATTTTCGATTAATCAAATCTGACATTTAGTCATTATCGATAAATATGAAAATAAAAAATAAATGTATAATATTTTTATTATGATTATGTATTTAAGAATTTGTATTAAAGAGCAAAGCGCATCTAAGAATTTTCCAAATTGTGCCAATACCCAAGCCAAAAGGTCTCTGCTACCCCACTGCAACGCCCCTCCACATACAGGGTATGGGAACAAAACATTGAAACGTAACCAACACAAGTGCAACCTGTGATAAATGGGCTTGTCTTGCGGCCAAAAGGCTCAAGATTAGCATTGACCAGGGCCCAAAGCGCTCGAGAACCACCGAAACAACCAGAGTCGATATCGTTTTCGATGTCGATGTCGATGTCGATGTCGACCCGCTGTCTGCCGTTCGTTCTATAGCTTATAGCATGAATTCACGCCACACTCGATTGAAGGTCAGGCCAGAGGGCGTGGCATGTTCGAGCATAAAAAATATGATAGAAAGTGTGTCTTAAGGGCAGCGGCAGAGAATGGCGCAAAGGCCTTTCGAAAGAGAATTTTAGATTGTTCATTTGCCACTATTCAAAATGACACTAGACTAATTAATTGGCTAATTAATTTATAACAAATTTCAAAGAGAGAGAGAGCAGTCAAGCAGCTGCTCGAAAATAGTGCAAAGTTATTAACAACTTATTTGCATAAAATGACAAGCCAAGATTAAGCGTAATCGTGAGCTTTAAAATCATTTTAGATTGCTCAAAGATTATGCTAAACTTTAAAAAAAAATAGATTGCAAATACTTTGGTTAAGACAAGTTTTTTTTACCAAATTATAGTGGAAAACTTCAACTTGGTTTTAAGTACATACTAAATTCTATGAATACATTATTTTTTGCGACGAAATTATTGAGAGGAAGACGTTTCCTTTAATAAATCAATTTTAAGTACATCGTAATTTTCAGCCAATATAATTAGTAACGTATAAAATTACCTGAAGTGTAAAAGCACAATCAAGAGTTATCTGAAAATAGAAAAATTAATATGTGAATATTTATTTATTTAAAGTTTTGCATACAACAGAAATGTTTTGGGTGAGAAAAGAATAAATTTCCGAAGCGATCACAAAGTTGGATAAAAATAATAAATTAGTAAAAATAGAACGAATCGATAAATAAAACAGAAATCTATATGCAAATCACTAGGCGAACAAATTGTGAATTCATTTATTTTGGTATTTCGACAATAATAGTATGATATTTTTGAGTTGTGACAAATTGTCTTGGTTCAATGTGGTCGGGTTCTGTACGCACTTTGGTGGCAGCTGTATAATTGCAAATATTATTGCACATTTATTTAAGGCAAGACACAGAGCGATATGCATAGATATTACGGCAACAAGTTCAGGTGCATGACGCGACATTAGCCGAGGCAATGCAACATTTGGCGCAACAAATGGGATGTGACGGCCAAGACGTCGCGTCGTTTAGTCGGTGGCAAGAGTGGGAGGCAGAGCGATGCAGGTTGCCGCAGGTTGCGACAAAAAGCCGCAAATGCTACGCGAATTGTGAATTGTGAATTGCGAATTGCTGCGCATATTATGTGCATATGGCCGTCAATCAGTGGCATTATTATGTGCGAGCATTCGTACTGCAGTCATTCTATCAGTCGATCAGTCAGTCAATCAAGGTGCAGCAGTCGAGCTGGCATTTTGGCCGTTGGCTAAGGTCAGCATGGCCAGCCAACATTGCGTATGAGTAATGTCGGCGCATAAGCTTACACAAATAGATCGAGCGAGCGAGCGATCGCAGATCTTTTAGCCACTGTGCGCAACGCCCACAACACAACAACAAACACACTCAACATGAATGCGCGCACTTATTAGCTGCAAATCAAATTTCAAATTTCAAATTCATATTCACATTCAAATCGATTTGGCCGCAGGTCGTTCCACAACAATCAACAATCGTTGTAGAGGAACAGCAGTTGAAACGCCATTTTGTGCGACTGTGACGCATTTGAAACGTGTCGCTTACAGAGATTCAGCATCTAGCAATTTTTTGTTTAAACTGCACATGACTAATTGGCAATCAATCAAGTTTGCAGCGTCTTTCGGCGATTACTAATCGTTGCAGCGCAAAAAAAAATCAAATTAAAATAATGGCCAGCCAGAATTGACATAAACACAACTTGTTTAGTCATGTGCGTTGCGAAATAAGATTTATTTGATTTTAGTCCAAGTCTAAGCAAGTTTGAATTTGAAATCTTAGCGCCAACTAAGCGCTGCCGGACTGTCGGAAGAAAGCAAACGCTGCAGAGTTGCCAGACAGTCACTGCTGCAGCCAACTTAACGCAGTTTTCAAACTGTGCGCAAAACAGAGCGCAGCCAACTTCAAGCGAGTCGCGAAAATGCGCAGGCATTAAACAGGGCGCGAGTTTTTTGTATGCCGCAAACGAATAATTAAAAGTTGCATTACAAAAGTGAGGAGAAAATGTATTCGCCGCAGAAGGCGTTGCCCGTGCCGCAGCCGCAGCAGTTCGGCTTCCCCTACACGCCCTACGCCACACAGGAGCAGCTGATGCAGCAGCTCTTCCTGGTGCTCGAGCGCAAACAAATCGGCATCTTCGAGAGTCCCACGGGAACGGGGAAATCGCTGACGCTGCTCTGCGCAGCGCTCAGCTGGCTGCAGCAGCACGAGCAGCTGGTCCGAGCCGAGCTGCAGCAGCGCGTCGAGCAAGTGCAGCAGCAGCTGCAACAGCTGCAGGCGGCCGACGAGCGGGCCAGCGACTGGATAACGGCGCAGGCGGCGACGCAGCAGCAGCGCGAGGAGCTGCAGCAACTGCAACGCCTCCGCACGCTGCTGCAGCAGCAGGAGCAGCAGCTGGCAGAGCTGAAGCAGCGCAGCCGACAACAGCTGCAGCGCAAGGCGCGCAAAGCCAACGAATCGATAACGAAAGAGCAGCTGGAGCAGCAGGAACAAGAGCAACAGGAGACGCTGCTGGCTGACGTTGAGGAGGAGGTGGAGGATGACCAGCCAGAGGAGTTGCAGGGGGCGGAACGCTTTCGCGACGTGCAGATCTTCTACTGCAGCCGCACGCACTCGCAGCTGGCGCAGATCGTCGCCGAGCTGCGCAAGACGCCGCACGGCCAATGGGTGCGCTGCGTCTCTCTGGGCTCCAGGCAACAACTCTGCATCAATGCGCAGGTGCGGCGCCTGCCCAGCGTGGCGCTGATGAACGAACGCTGCCTGGACATGGCCAAGCAGAAGGCGGACAAACGCTGCGCCCACAAGGCGCCCGCCCAGCTGCAGCGGCTCAGCGACGCGGCGCTGCTGCAGCCGCTGGACATCGAGGAGCTGGCCGTGGAGGGGGCGGCGTGTGGCAGCTGCCCCTACTATGCCGCACGTGGCGCACAGCCGCAGGCGCAGCTCGTGCTGCTGCCGTATCAGCTGCTGCTGCAGCGCAGCTCACGCCAGCAGCTGGGCATCGATCTGCGCGGCGCCATCGTCGTCGTGGACGAGGCGCACAATCTGCTGGACACGCTGCAGCAGCTGCACAGCAGCGAGTTGCAGCTGCCGCAGCTGCAGCTGGCCAGGCAGCAGCTCTCGGGCTACAAGCAGCGCTATGCGCGTCGCCTCAGCAGCGCGAATCTGTTGCGCCTCAACCAGCTGCTGTTCGTGGTGCGTCGCCTGCTGCAGCTGGTCGACTCGAAGCAGCAGGCGGATCGCCTGCTGCACACCTATCAGCTGACCGCCGAGGGCGACTTCTTCAACATCGATCTGCACGAGCTGCTGCAGTTTTGCAGCCGCACTCGCTTCGCCCAGAAGCTGCAGGGATTCGCCCAGCAGCAGCAGCAGCTGCTGGCGTTGGAGGCGCAGTCCAGCGAGAACCAGGCGCCCACGCAGCAGCTGCTTCAGCGTCTCGCCACGCAGCATCAGCAGCGCAACCAGAAGCGCAAGCTGCCCCTGGAGACGCCGCCGTCAACAACAACAACATCACCAGCGACTCCCGGTGCAGCTCGGTTGCCCGCGTCGCCGTTGCGTCCGCTGCTCGCCTTCCTCGAGTCGCTCACCAGCAACGCCGCCGACGGACGCGTCCTGCTGCAGCCCTCGACGGGCAGCCTCAAGTACCTGCTGCTCAATCCCGCCGAGCACTTCGCCGACATTGTCGCCCAGGCGCGTGCTGTAAGTGACACCTTTACTCCCTGTCTGTCTGTCTGTCTGTCCGCTTATTCAAGCTGCTGGAACTCAGCTGCCGACGTAGCTAAAGCTGTCAACTCTATTTATTTATTTAAATTAGTTGTCATTAAAATTATTAACTATTAGATTCTAGCGCTGGCTGCTAAGGCCCTCGGCTTGATGCACACTTAAAATCAGTCTTGAAGGCTGCTTTAGTTGGTTTCAGACTTGAGCCACGCCCACTTACATGCCTGTTAAACGTCAAGAGCAACATTTTCTTTTACATTATCATTATCATCCACTAAAAGCATACTTAAGCAGCAACTACTAATCCGTCTGTCTGTCTGTCCGCCTGTTTAAGCTGCTAGAACTCAACTGGTGATAATGTTTGTTCTATCAAAAGTGAACACTATCAAAAGTAGTGCTGTAAACAGCTGTAGTTGACTTTAGAGTTGAATTTTGCTTTACCTTATAATTACTATTGACAGCATAAATTGCCAGGTAAAAGGCTGTACCAGCTAACCCATAAATGAAATATATTTAATCCTGCTGTCTGTCTGTTCGCTTGTTTGATCAAACAATGTTGCATTATCATTATAATGCAGCATAACAGCAAAGTTTAAAAGTTGTTGAGGTAGAAGGCAGCAGCTGCTACCCTTGCAATAAACCATATTCCATTCTGTGTAGCTCTAGATGAAGTGGCACACAATACTTTTCAGTCTATAGCAAATTAACAAATTGAACATCTATTTGAATGTTATAACTCGAGTATTTTAGCTAGATAATCCTGGCAGCTGTCACACTTTACTATACAAAGCTGTGCTTCAAACTCTTGCTAATCTTGCCATTATATCGCTACAGATCGTCATCGCCGGCGGCACGATGCAGCCCACCCAGGAGCTGCGGTCGCAGCTCTTCGCGAAGTGCGCGGACCGCGTCGTCGAGCACTTCTACGGCCACGTGGTGCCAGCGGACGCAGTGCAGCCTTTTGTGCTGCCCACGGGACCGACGGGCGCCACGCTGTGCTTCAACTACGCACAGCGCGGCAACCCCAGCATGGTAAATCCCCGCGAGACACCTCCACAAAGCGCCTCGATTAATCACAGTTCGTCTTCTGCAGCTTCAGGAACTCGCCATGGTGCTGCAGAATCTGTGCAGCGTGCTGCCCGCGGGCGTCGTCTGCTTCCTGCCCTCCTACGATTACCTGGACGTGGCCTACACGCATCTGCAGCGCAGCGGCACGCTGGCCAGGATCGCGCAGCGCAAGCGCGTCTTCCGCGAGTCGAGCAGCCAAGGCGTGGAGCAACTGCTGCAGCAATATGCGGAGGCGATCGCACAGCCCGGCGGAGGCGCCTTGCTGCTCAGCGTCGTGGGCGGCAAGTTGTCCGAGGGCCTCAATTTTGCCGATGATCTGGGACGCGGCGTCATCGTGGTCGGTCTGCCGTATCCCAATCGCACCTCGCCCGAGCTCAAGGAGCGCATGCGACACCTCGACGAGCAGCTGGGCCCCGGGGCGGGCAACGAGTACTACGAGAACCTCTGCATGAAGGCGGTCAATCAGTGCATTGGTCGCTCGGTGCGCCACATCCGGGATTACGCCTGCGTCTATCTGCTCGACGAGCGCTATCGCAGCGCCCGCATCCAGCAGAAGCTGCCCCAGTGGATCGCGCGCTCGCTGAGCGTGGCCAGCGATGGCTTCGGAATGGTGCAGGCGCGCACAGCGCGTTTCTTCAAGGCGCGCAGCTCATGAGGATAGCGCAGGAGCAAGACGACCACGATAATTCCAAGAGACTGCTGAGTGGCCTACTGGTCTACTGTCTCCAAGAGACTCTCCCATGGGAGCTCCTTCATAGACCTTAACTACTCTTTTTTGAAGACCTTTTTCTTTATTCCTTTGACATGTTTATCTATCTCTGAATCTTTGATTCCGAAATCATCTTTTTGTATCTCGTTTGAAAAGTTTATCTCTAAGACACTTTGATGAAAATAGCATCTTAGTCCTTAGAGTTCTTGTTCCTTTTAGGAGACCTTTTCCACTCTCTCTAAGTAACCTTTTGTATACCTTCTAAGAGACATTTTCTCCATCTGTGAAACATGTTCTACTCCTTTGGGGAATCAAATTCTCCTCAAACTCTAAAATGAAAATAGCATCTTAAATCTTAATCTCATATTAAGAGATTCTTCTGCTCTCTATCTAAGAATCTTTTGTATCTATTATTATAGTCTATTTGAATTACCTTTCCTCTTCCCCCTAAGATACTTCTTGTGTACTTTACTGCTCCACTGATGGGCGTTTCTTAGTCCTCTTTGTCTGATTTCGTAGAAAGCGGAGAGCTTTTATTTATCTATTTACTATTAAGGAATCTCAAGCCTGCTGTGTCAAAAAACACTTGTTGCCTTCGCTAAAAGCTCCGAGAGATCAAAGTCCGCACTCTATGTATTCTCCTGGTTGCTTGTAATTGTTTAGCCCTTTAAGTATTTTAGTTTTGTAGTCTTAAGAAGCCAAGCTCAAGTATTAAAGTAACAAAAAATTTATTAACAAAGGAATTTTTGGAATTGCAGCATCTCCAGCGTCGCCACAGCCAGCCAGAGTATTTCTCTCTTCTCCGTCTCCGTCTCCATCTCCACGGCCGTCTGGGAATCCGCTTTTAGCTGGACTTGCCACGCGAGTACTGGGCGAAGAGGAGATTGTAGGAGGGGAAGTTGCAGCACTGCATGTCGGTGCGCTTCCAGTTGGAGAGCGTGGAGTATTCGATCTCGAGCTCCTTCATCGTCTCGTAGGCCAGCGACGACTTGTTCGCAAAGATGGTGACGATGAATTTGCCCGGCTTGAACGTCTTGATCACCTGGCTGATCAGACGCGTGTAGTTGTCCAAGGCGACGTTGCTCTCGAAACTCACGTACGAGAACTTCTCCTCGGGCGTGATGTGGATGGTCATGTACTCGCCCTTGGCGTTGATGCCGTTCATCGAGTAGCCGCACGGATCGAAGAGGAAGTCGTCGATGTGCATCTGCGGCAGCAGCAGATCGATGCCCGAGCTCTGGGTGACCTCCTGGCCCGTCGAGAACTTCTCCTTGCTGAACAGCGACATCACGTCGTTGTCCAGCTGCTGCATCAGTATCTCAATGGTCTGGTCGGGATCGGCGACCGGATTCGGATCCAGAGCGGGCAACTGCAGCTGCTTCTCCTCCTCCTTCGCGCTCTTCTCCTCCGGCCTGCTGAACGTGTAGAGATACCAGCATTCCTGGTTGATCGAGCCGAGGCAATAGGAGCGTCCCTCGGGGAAGATGCTGTCCAGGTACGTGACCTCCTCGTAGAAGCCCTTGTGGGGCGAGTTCTGCACCTCGGGGCGCGTGAAGTTCTTGCGCGAGTAGAAGATGTCGGTGATCACCTCGTAGCCCTCGACTTTGGCCAGCTGCAGCAGCTGTTCCAGGCACTTGAGCGGCGTTGTCGTGCCGCACGTCTTCAGGATCCACCTGCGACGCGACACGAACATGCTGCTCTCGCTCAGCAGGAAGGCATCGATGTGTTCGTTCTGGGCGAAGCTGATGATTTCACACTTGACGTGGCGCAAGAGATTCTCCCACTGATTGCGCGTTATGTTGCGCAAATCGCCCGCTGGCATCGCGCTCTCGTCGAACCACACTTCCAGCAGCTTCTCCACGCCCTCGAAGAAGTGTTCGCCGCCCTCCTGCAGCTCCTGCGGCTTCTGCATCTCGGCCACTTGCTGCTGTTCTCCTTGGTCGTCCATAACTCCAGCTGCGATGCGATGCGACCGTGGATAAATAGAGCGCCTCAAATGTCGCCGATTGAAATTGCTGCCTCGCTTGCCGCA
The DNA here is from genome assembly GCA_035045625.1 of Drosophila formosana. Taxonomy (NCBI): domain Eukaryota; kingdom Metazoa; phylum Arthropoda; class Insecta; order Diptera; family Drosophilidae; genus Drosophila; species Drosophila formosana. The sequence goes on along the minus strand of JAWNOW010000688.1, from coordinate 1,194,976 downwards.
GCTGCCGAAACATCGATTGCTGATAACAACAATCGATGATTCTCGGATTTCCTCAAACATCGATTTCTTGCGGCAAACATCGATTCGATTGGAGTCAAATTTGTAATTTGAATTGCACAAATTTAGTCAGTTTAAGTTAATTTGTTATTTCGCGCACTACCAACAGCTGCCAGATGAGATGAGATGAGTAATTTCAGTTCATAAATTATTCTTTTAGCCAAATTCATAAATTATTCTTTTATGAGAATAAAATCATTTAAATTCACGTATTGCACAAATTTCCAATTTACATGACTAATTTAGTCAAATAATTTAAGTTAATTTTACCAATTGAGATGTGTAATTTCACTAAATAAATTATTGTTTAAATCGAATAATTTCAATAAATTAACGATTTTGGCAAATAATAAAAGTACATGCATTTTTCTTTTAGATGAATAAAAATATTGAAACTCACTTATTGCACAAATAATTATTGCAATAAATAATTTAGTAAAATAATTTAGATAAATAATAAATATATAAAATAATTTAGATAAATAAATTATTCCTTTAGACGAATAATCTAGCCATATAACGAAAGTTCCAAATAATCTTTTAAGATCAACAATATATTCAAACACTTTAAGTTTATTTATTCTTAAAGATAAATAATTTTACTTAAGAAATTATTAGTAAAATTATAAAAGTACATTAACTTTACTTTTAGGTGAATGCTTTGGTCGAATACTTTTTTTTTATAAATTATTCTTATAGACAACAAATTTTCATATAAATATTTCAAATAAATAATTTAATTTAATATATGATCACATATGTAAATGTAAATTACACTTTTAGATGAATAATTCTTTTAGAATTTGAAAAAAATTTGTTCAATTGAAACAAGATAGCAATTTTTACTGTATACAAAGAAGAAGTGATAAATTTGAATAACGCGCGAAAAAACACTTACGAAATAGTTTCATTTTCAAAAACCATCGATATCAAAAACATCGATGTTTCTTCACCTCTGCTGAACTTTGCGAGCACATGTTCAGCACCTGAACTGGTTCTAACCGGTTCGCTAGAAGGCCACTGCTCTTATCAGTTTACAGTTGACCCAAGTTCCGCTTAACAGCGTGCTCTTACTGTAGAATTCAAACAGTGGATTATTTCAACTGCAGGCAGTGCTCATAAAACTGTTCGCTGATATGCCAAGTTATTTACAGCTGCTATTAATAATTTATTGGTTAGTCGTTGGTTGACATTTTATTAATTTATTAATTTAGTACTGTTGTTTGTTAAATCAATTCAGCAATGTTCTATTAAAACTGTTTGCTGTATTTCACAGTTGTATTTAACAGACTACTGGCAGTGCTGCTCAAACTATTGACAGTTTATGTTAACAATGTGTATTTTAAAGAACAATAAATGAGATTTGTTGAACTTAAAGTAAAAGCAATTATCATAAAAATGTAAATAAACTAAGCTGCTCAATGACCATTACTGTTAAAAGTAATTATATTATTGTAAGCTGAGCGCGAACACAAAACTGTTAACTAAATTTTGAACATATGTATGTGTTAAGAGTTGTGTATATTTAAGATTAATAAAAAGCAGAAGATATAATAATTATTAAACACAAAGTGTGCTAATAACCCATTACATTATTTTAAATGTTAAGTGACATATTCGGTATTACTTTTGATATATTTTGAGGTATTTTTCAAGTGGTTACTGCGGCATTACAACTTTGGCCGCTGACGGTCACACTGTCGCGTTTCGTCTGTTGTATGTTGTGAGTCGCCGTCGCCGTCACCGTTAAGCGCTAACGTCGTCGTCGTCGTCGTCGTGTTTGCCGCCGTCGTCGCCGTCGTTGAATAAAAAGCAAATACACACTGCACACAGAGTGCGAACGAACGAACATTCAATGAAATTGAACATGTGAATTTACAGTGAGAGCAGCACACAGTAAAAAGGGCAGAATTGAATTCAAAAAGTACGTGTGTCAAACGCAAATTACAAAATTTGCGCTACGTTTTTCGTATTTTGTTTGTGTATCCCGTGTAACCGCTACATCTGTGTGGGTGTGTGTGTGTGTGTATGAGAGAGCGTGCGTGCGTGTGCGTGTGTGTGTGTGTGTGTGTATGCTTTGGTTTATGTTTGAAAAAGTGCATTGTAAAAATAGCTGCAAAGCGAATCAATGCAATTGGCGAGCGAGTGCGACAGAGACAGCGGCATTAACAGTGTCGTCCAAGTTCAAGTCCAGACATCGATTGTCACTGCAACCAATTGTCATCGATGACATTTACAATCGACTGACCGACAATTTCCCCCCTCCCCCGCCCCTTGCCATCCCCTCCATTCCCAATTGCTGACAACGTTTTTGTCTCGACGTTCCGTGTTTTTATGATTCTTATTTACTTTTCACATGTGCTGATAAGAGGAGCAGACCACAAAAATCGTCGTGTTGTGTTTGCTTACCTTGTGCTTCGCCCCTCTTCGTTTAGTTGGTTCCTTTTGGAACACGATAACAACAACAACAACAACTTGCCGCCATTGAACAAATATTTATTACTAATCATATTATTTGGTTGCCTCAATTTACGATAAAACGCTGACGCCAGGCTTAAGAATTTTTTCCGCTTTAAACGTTGCTCACATTACAAGCTCACCTGCCCCGCCCCCCTCCCAGTCGCCGCCCCTCGCAGAGACTTCTTCGAGTTGACAACGGAGTGGAAATCGGAGTCGCAGTCAGCAAAACTAGCAAAGTGGTTATTCTCGTTAGTTGTTGTTGTTGTTGTTGTGTTGTGGATGTTGCATTGGAGGCAAACTCGTTTACTGCTTACCACGACAAAAGTGGCACACATATTAAATGCTAACAATAAAGAAAACACTGCTTAGACCAGCAACAAAAGAAATGCATTTGAATTGGCGTTTTATATCGTTATCGTTATCGATATCGATATCCAGCTTGTTTACATTGCGGCTGTCTTAAGCCTCCCACACACAGATCTTCTAATTCCCATGATCGCTCTCTCGCTCGCTCTTTAGGCCTCCACTTCAGCTAATTAGCTAATAAGAACAGTTAGCCGAGAGAACGACTCAGAGAGCAAGAGAGCGCGAGAGAGAGAGAGAGCGCGCAGCAGGAAGATTTTTGCATTTGCTGGCGACTCGAACGTTGCGCAGGTTGCCGCACGATTCATTCGCATTCGGACCGCAGAAGCGGCAACAACGCCAAGCTTGCGAAACGGTTACGCAGCGCAACGCAACGGAACGGAACGAAACGGCAAATGAAACAACGCCCCGTGCTCCGTTTACAATAAACGTGTGTGCGCGACGGTAAAGAATCCAAGCAACCACAAATGCAAATGAGAAATGAAACACACCGAAAATACAGTTATGCAGTGCAAATTGCCAACAACAGCAACAATTCCACAAATTCTGCAATTCAACAAAAAAGCAAAGCGTTTTCCATCAGTTTTCCCATTCGTTTCGTTTTCCACATCAAAATTGTGTGCTGTCTTTTTTTGTTTCGTTCGTTTTTTCCGTTGAATCCTGCGCGAGAGCGAGCGGCAAATGAAGCGAGCGTTTTCATTTTTTTTTTGGTGTTTGTGGAAATCAAAACAAATGTTTTTATGTGTGAACTTTGCGTGCCGCCCTCGCTCTCCGTCTCTGTCACTCTCTCGCGGTTAATTGTGTAATTTATGTGTAAATGTGCAAATTCGGCAGATTCCCTTTTTTGTTGTTATTTTTGTTGCTGTTTTTTTTGTATTTTTTTGGGTGTGTGTGAAAAGTGAAAGTGAAAATTTAGCGCACACACATGCACACAGACAGGACACAGAGCGCAAGAGAACAAAGAGAGCGCGCAGAGCGAGAGAGAGCAAGAGCTGTTTTTGTGCCTGGCAGGAATTCGGAATTTGGCACAGCGTGTGAAGCGCACGCATTAACACCCCCACAACAGAGACCGAAGCAGAGTGGAAGGGAACACAGCACAGCACAGCCTCTCTCTCTCGCTCACTCGCTCTCGTGATGCGCAAGCCGTGTCTGCGTGTGTGTGTGTGTGCGTAAATCTAAGTACGTTCCTCTGCTCACTACTTCCCTTTCCCCCCCCATCGTTCGCTATCTCCCGCAGCAGTCGAGTGTAATGCGCTAAACTCTCCAGTCAATTTTGCGTTGAAACGAGACGCAGCAGCAGCAGCAGCGCGGCGTTTGTGACGTCAAGAGCAGCGGCAGCGAGTCGCACTCCCACACACACACACATATTTACACACACTGACACACACACACACACACATAGTCACGTAATAACAATAAAGGATCCCAAACTAAACTTGCCCCCAAAAAAGTCGAGTGCGAGCGAGAAAGCAGCACACGCGTGCTTTGTGTGCGTGCGAGCGAGTGCGACAGCAACAACAACAACAACAACAACTAGAAGAAGCAGCGGCAGCTTAAGGAGCCATCAAAATGGAACAACAGCCGAGCATGCTCGTTAAAATCCTGCACAAAATACCGCATGTGAATTACACATTTCGTCGGGTTAACGACACCTTCAATCCGGACAGCGATGTTTACCTCGAGGTGAGTACGAGTGCAAGGGGTAGGGGTAGGGGTAGGGGGGGAAACCCCCTTTAGCATAGTTTATATATTCCGCTTTGGAGTAGCTCCTCAAGAGGCTCTCCACTTGAGACCCGAACTCGCAGTCGCAGTCTGAATCGGTCTTGAAGTGCAACCCGAAACCGTTTCGCGCTCCACTTCAGCTTGATTTGTTTTGGGTTTTCGTTCTAGTCTTGTCATATCTGGTCACATTTATTATACATGTTACTGTTTTTTTTTTTGTTTTTTGCCTACCCGAAAAACAGACGCTCTCATTTACCTGTATGACGCGCGCGCTCTCTCTCTCTCTCTCGCTCTCTCTCGCTGTCGCTGTTGTTGTTGCTGCAATTGCACACACAAAAGCGAAGCGAGCGAGCGAAAGACGTACATATAATAAATTTCCGAAATTTTCCCATTTTGTTTACGCCTTTTGTTGTCTGCTGTGTCGACGAGCCCTTTTTGTTTCATTCCCACAACGTTCCCTGGCGCTGTCGTGCCATGTGCCATGTGCGCTGCATGTGCCCAGATTCTTCCTCTTCTTCTCAGTTCGTTCTCTCTCCCTCTCTCCCTCTCTAACATCCACACTCAGCATCTGCACCTTCTGCGCTTTGTTCGCCCTCAAGAGCGAATGTTGAATGCTGAATGGTCGATGGTAGATGGTGGATAGTATCTGGGATAGGGGTTTGAGGGGCTACTTCCGGCTTCGCGTTTGTGCTTGTTGTTGCCTGGTTTCCTTTGATTGCCCCTCGCCATCAATGGACAACAACAATATCAGGCACTCACCTCAATTCGCAGACGTCGCTGTCCTTTTGTTCAAACGATTGACTGACTGATTGACTGACTGACTGACTGACTGACTGAATGGCTGCCTGTTGTGGAGGTTATCGCTCATCTCTGTCGGCATGTGATAAGAGCCCGAAAATACCAAAGTTGTTGGGCGGAATTGCCCACACAAAAAGGAAAAAAGGAAGCATGACGTTGCCAAGGACGACGCAACGCAGCAGCTATTTTTGTGCATTTTCCGCAAGGTTTTCCCTTGCTGTGAAACTCTGAAATTCTCTGATTTCAATTAGCGCATTTGGATTTTCGGCCAAGTTGCTTGCCGGCTTGGCTTGCGACGCCGTCGTCAGCGGCGTCATTGTCAAATTCAGGTCAGCTGAGCGTTTCCCGCAACACGCTGCAACCTCCTCTCGCTCTCTCTCTCTCTCTCTCCGTCTCCGTCTCCCTCTCTCTCTCTCTATTTGGGCTGCACTCGATTTGGCTGCCGGCTCTCGTGGCTCAGTTCGGCTTTGGCTTTGCTTTTTTTTGCAGCTGCTGCTTCTTCTTGGATACTACGGATGTAGGTCAGCTGGGCTGTGCGCCGTGCTGCATTGGGCGTAGTTTTTTACGCGCGTCAGCAAAGCAGCGTTGGGTTCGAGTCGGGTTCGAGTTGGGTTTGGAGGGTCGCGCTCTCCAGGTGGCTGCGACTTCGACTGCGACTTTGCCGGCTATCTATCGACAGCCGTCTCTCTCCGCCTATCCGTCTGCTCCCCAGAGGAGGGGGCTAAGTACGTCACATGGGATTACCCAGTGCCACAATAGGGCTGACAATGAGCTACCACTTAAGCCAATTCTGTTTGCGGTTGGCTGCCAAATGAGCCCACTAAGCTAATCTGCTTATCGACTGACTCCCTCTACCTCTCTCTCTCTCTCTCCCTTGCTCTCTTTCCGTCTGTTCTCAATATAGAAAGTAGAACACGACGAGCCTAAAAGGTAGAGGATGCAACGGAAGAACCCTAATAGAATCAACAACAGCAAAAAGAACGAAAAATGTTGATATTGCATAAGGATTTATTACACGATAAGCAAAGGACGGCAATAAACACAAAGAGAGAGAGGGAGAAAGAGAAAGAGAAACAGAGAGAGAGAGAGTGGGGTAGATGGGGGTATTTTACATAATGTGGCCAAGTCATATTATCATCGGGGGCGTTGCTCAAATGGACTTCTTAATCGGCTCATTTGGTAATTGTCAAAGCACACATTTTAAGCCCATTGAGGAAAAGTGATGCTCTGCTGATAGACGGACATCAAGCCCTAATCGCCAGTTACCAAACTATATGTAGACAATGAACGATAACACCTGAATTTAGTTTCCTCTGGAAGCTCTCTAAAAGTGAAACTTTTTCGATCAAAAGAGCTTGTCACTTTGAAATACCCAGGTTATTTATTTATTATTAAAGTCTATGGTACCAAAAAACTGGGGATTGAAACGAACTTTTGAATAGAATATAACATAATTTTGTTAGCGAAATAATTGATCACAAAAGTGTACGAATTTTTTGTTGAATGTTGCATATGTTTTCGTATTTTTGTTTTCACAATTATTGCATGTTGAACATATTCAACATAGTTCTAAAACAACTTATTTGCAGCCATTATGACGCACGCTACGTGACGCATGCTTCTTTTTTCCACCTGGCTTGAGATAAGATTTTTGAAGTGTAATTCATTCTGTTTTCGCTCTTTTCGTTCAGGGGTTTGTACGACGACGCTTTAGGGGAGAATATCAAATGGCAAAACTAAATGGAGTACAATTAAAATGTTGCATAAATGTATTTTATATATCTCAAGTGAACTTGGGCTCTCTGGAACCTCCAGTCGAGATTTGTGGCGGAAAGCAGCCATTGTGTTGGGCTGGTCCTCTGCATTAATCTTGGCTGTCAGGCTGAAGAGTTCTGGAGCAGCTGCTGCACTTCGAATGAATATATATGCGAGACTCTTGCAGTCTAGTCTGCTAATTCAAATAGCGTTTAATCAGTCACTTGTCACACTCGCTGCCGCCCACATCTGGGGGCGGAAGAGGAGGGGGCGGGACTTCGGTGTCAACCCTTTGCGTTCGCTAGCCGCTAGTCTTTGCTGCATCGCCACACAACGCAGTTGTTGATGATCAATTTAACCTTCAAATAGCAACACAATTGCTCTTGACAACAATGACAACAACAACGGCAGAGGCGACGACGACGGCGACGTCAACGTCGAGTGTTGGTCCCAATTCCCTCCTCGCTTTCGGTCGCTTTCCCCAGCGACAACCTCAACAACCTGGCACCCCTTCAATGGTGATGAGCTGTGCTGTGATGCCTTCTAGTGTTGATGAAGAGCCTCTCTTCGCTTCGCTTCGCTTCTTGTCTTCTTGCCGCTTGCCGCTTGTCTAGCTTGTCTGGGGCAGCCAAGGTGATGACGCACAGTCGAGTGAGGGAACTTGCCTCACTGCCCGCATACTTCAGCCGAACCTCTCTGGGCATCTATTAACGATTGATTCGCCTTCAATGCGTTTCCATTTCCTGCCTCCCCCAACACCCGTAATTTTGTGTCGAACAGGACATAAATTGAAGTGCTATTTATTATTGATGCGACCACAATTGAAACTGTGCGAACGGCCCTCGCAACAGGCAGCTGGGCTCTGGGCTCTGGGCTCTGAGCTCGCTTCGTTTGCCTGCCCCTGCCCCTCGCTATATTTAGAGACGACAACATGCACATATACGAAAGTATCTCAGGCAAATTATCGGGCTGTCGACTGCCGACTGCTGACTTTCATTTTGGGTTATTGCAATTGAAAATGCAACCCGAAAGATGTTGCACACAGCTCAGAGCTCAGGCAAATAGTTTTTCCGGCTGCCTGACTGCCTGCAACCACAACAAAAACAACAGACCGTCTGTCAGGCAGCTGCCCTCACATTTGCTGCCAGATGCAACCCAAAAGATACATTGCCCATATACATATACGCGCTCTCAGATACATTTGTATCTCGGAGGCTTTTACGGCTGTGGCTCTGTCATAAAAACGCTGCCATTCAATCTGCCACATTTGAGAATGTGTCGCATACACAACCAACTATATAGTACACTAAATATATACGTATCTGCTCATATATCTGCTACTATATGCATGTACAAATACATATGTATATGCGAGGCGTATAAACTTTCCGATATATTCCTTTTTGTGCCTGCAACTCGAACTGTTGCTGTTTATCTCATTTGAAGTTGGAGCTGTTTATTTGTGCAACAAGCAGCAAGCGTCGTGTCGACTTTGGAACTTTGGAATGTTTATTTGCTTTTGCCGGCGGCTGCTCTAATTTCGTTTTGATTCGATATACGACCAGACCAGAGTTCGAGGCACAAACACAACACAACGCATCGCATCGCATCGCATACGCATAAAGGGGCGCCCCAAGCGACCTCTTTGCATCGTTTACATATTTCAAATTCTCTAAACTGCCCCCAGACTAAACTCCTCTTACCTCAGCCAAAAAGTTGCTAACTTAAGCACTCCAAAGCGACCACACAGGCGGCAGAGACACGACGTTTTGGAAGAACTGTTGCTCAGCCTTGGCCCACGCGCTTCGATTAACCGACTCGTCTCACCAACTAACTGCCTAACTGGTCCACTCAGCAGGTTTCCCCCAACCCTCCAGCCGCCTCCATCTCGAATGCATATTTCAATGCCCAGTCATTCTCGAAATAAACGTCGGGTCTCCAATACCCTTTGGCGAGATGCTGGACAGCTGACTTCAGGTAGAGATCAGCTCAACAAGTTGACAAACAGCTGAAAAGTTCTTATCTTTCATAATAATTGTATTTATTTTAAAGTACTTTTGAGTAGAAGTTCACTAGAAGAGTAAATTATATCAGCGGCTTAAACTATTTGCCAAAATCAATTCAATCTTTTACAAAACAAAATTTAATTTGATCAATTGTTATTCAAATACCCTTCAATGAATACTATACCAGCTAGAATAATATTATGATCAATTAAAATACCATACGCAAATCAAACAAATGTTATAAAACAAAAAGTTCTTCTTGCAGAGATTCCCAATTCGATGACGAAATACTAAAGATAGTGGCGTATCGAGCAGCAACAGCGATAATTCTGAATTGAAATTAAACTTAAAACGCTGCTTTATTTACCAACTGCCTTAATCGTTCTCTCTTGGGACAAATACTTTTTTTAGCTTCACTCATGAGTCACATCTTGTTGAAAAGTCGAAGCTAAAGCAAAATTATACCCAAAGAATAAGGAAGAAAAAAGTTCAAGTTCAAAAGCGTTTCGATTTCAGATTGAAAATGCTGAGCATGTTTCTTTTTTGGACCTCTCCGGTTTGGTGGGCGTCCCAAGTGCCTCATTTTGGGCATCTTAGATTCGAAATGTCTTTGCTTCCCCGTCCCCGTCCCCGTCCCCGTTGCTGTCATCAGCCCCTTTGCCGCTCTCTTTGTCTGCTTTATGCTTTGTTTGGGATGCAGAGATTTCGGCTGTGTTTTTGTTGTTGTTGTTGTTGTTGATCTTTTCCCGCATCTGCGCCCCGCCCCGCCCCCTTTGATGAAATTGTGTGAAAGTTTGGCGTGGGCGTCGCTCTCGCTGCAGACTTTTCAGTCTGTTAATGGCTTTAGAAGAAATCTCACGCCAACGCGGCTTGTGGCTTTGTTTTTGTCTCTCTGTTTTTTGTTCGTCTGTGTATTTGTTTATATGCTCATCGATTTTACGACCTGATCTGATCCCCAGCAACATAATTGACTTTTCGTTCTGATACTGATGCTGATTCTGATGATGATGATCGGTTCTTTATGGGGCTGCATTGCCTGAATCTGTGTCAGTTGGTTAAACGATCTGTTCGATGTGATAATGACATGTGCACATGGTTAGTTTTTATCTGATCAGCAAAAGACTTTCGGAAACTCATTTCATATCGCTATCGCCGATTAAGAAATGTTTTTGCTCTATTTAAATTCAATGATCTGTTAATAAGTCATTATTTATTTTTGCTCAATATCGATATTGTCTCTCATATTGATTAGTGAATTGTTTACAGCGCCAAATGGCGGCCGAGCTTGTAAACAAAAACTAGTGTTATTATTGTTATTAAGGCTTCATCAAAGTGCAAACTCAGCAGCGTCATCGGATATTCTCTCAATGAAAAGTTCGAGTTGAAGTTTAGAAACTCTGATGAGTCATCTGATATTCTGCTCGTGCCGTCAGTGAAATATTTAATGAATTGCTCGTTTTTGAGGCAGCCATTTAGCACTTTAGCACACGCTGAACTGATTTGATTTATTTATTAACATTTTCATCAATTGTTGTGTGATGAAACGACAAAGTTTGAGGCTTTAGTTTCCACTACAGTTTGCAATTGCAATTCGCTTTGTTGTTCTGCTTTCTGTTTCTATAATTTACATATAATATGCGATCTCTATTCGCCATCTACAAATTGCGCAATTGGAATTCCAGGCTCTGTCCATTCTTTTGTTACTTCTCCCCCCCCTCTCTCTCTCTTTGGCTGTAGTTTGTTACTGCGTCACGTGACGTGATTTGCATATGAAATGCCGTCAAAGGCCCGACCCAACTACTCAACTCCCGCTTCCGTCCCTCACCCCCCCCTCGATATGAGTTTGTGTACATAATTTTACCTGCCATTTGTGCGCACTTCCTCGACTTCCTCTGGCGACGCTTTTCAATAATTTGCCTTGGCTTTTTATTTATTCATCGAGCACAAGCAACCAACCAGTCTCCAGCTGCCTCTCTATGGCAATTGCCATCGCCATCGCCATAGCTGTAGCTATAGCTATAGCTGTATCTGTAGCTATAGCTGCAGTAATAGCAGTAGCTATTGCCATGTGGCCAGCCGGTTTTAGTTTTCGTTTTCGGTTTCGTCTCTCTCTCTTTTTGTGTATACCCTGCAGTCGTAAAATGGGCGGCACTTGATGCTGTTAAGGTTTTTGACCTGACCTATGTATCTCTTAAGCAGCGAGAAAGACTTCAAGTTGAAATTCCAGCCGAAGAAACTCCCGAACACATTCATATAATTTATATAGAACTGAACGAAACTCAACTACATATATATGAAGATAGACAAATCTAATAAATTGTTGTACATTTAAATGTACAGAACAGATTCAGACTTGTCTGGCAATATGCACAAAAATAGAATTGTTTCAAAAAAGCTCAAGAGAAAAAACATTTAACTTTGTTAAATATTATAATATAGAAAATAAGCCAGTAAAAATACATAAATTTGAATCCAATGAATACTACCTATCAAGTTTATCTAGCATTACATACAAAACAAATGTATTTATAAATGAGCTAAGCTTTAAATAAACGTTATTCACGTAGTATGAAACTAAAATTCATACCAATAAATTTGAGTCGAGAAAAGGAATTTTCATTTAACAGACATATAATACATACTTAAAGAATTGATTTATAAATGTGCTTAAAAAAATTTTTCAAATTACGTTGCAATTAAAATTAAACTTAAATTCATACAAATAAATTGTAATGTACAAATTCTAGTTGAAAGAAGAGACGTCAAATTTTTTAAAAAATTCCCTAATAAAAATTATATTATTTTTAATAAATATATTGAATTATTAATAGTGTATGAAGCAGTCGGTGTGTTTGGTTTGTTGTCGCTGCGATTTGATGTAGTTTGGAGTGTGTCGGATTTACTTCCTGTGCAGCTCGATGACGTTTCCGTTGGGGGCAGTCGCAACAACAGCAACAGCAACGGCAACAGCAGCTGATAACAAACTGGAATCCCTTTCGGCATTCCTTGCCACATGTGGCAGATGCGTGTGGCGTCTCTTCACGCCACTCGCAAGCTGTTCCCATTGAGAGAGCCTGTGGCTATATTGTTATTGTTGTCGTTGTCGTTGGATGATTCACAATGCTGTTAGAGCTATCAAACAACGCCTTGCAGATAGCGGCGTGCTTTTCGCATTGTGTGCCACGCTGATTGCTGTTGCTGTTGCTGTTGCAGTTGCAACAACGAACCTCGCAGCGTGCCCCGGAAGCGGCGCGTCACATAAGCGAGCTCATTTCAGATATTATGTCGACTGCGGATTGTCTGGGGCCAGTTTCGTCGCCACATCCACCTTTTTGTTGTTTCTATCCATATCCATATGCATATCCATATCATTCTCATAACCGTAACCGTGCACATACTTATGCGCCTAACTGTTTGTTGGCTAAGGGCATTTTTTTGTGTCGTTCGTTGTGTTGAGAGGGAAACTGGTTTTTCCAACGGATCGCACTCGACGCCAATGTTGACGTTCTAATTTCGGGGCTAAGCCGAGTGCCGCCTGCGGCAGACAGAGCGAGAGCGAGAGAGAGCGAAAGAGCGAGAGAGAGAGGGGAAACCAAAGTGGCAAAGCAGCAGCTATAAAATGTTATGGAGCGTCCACAAGCAACGACGCCTACGAATCCAGCCAAAGACGCAAGACCGGGCCCCAAAACGACACAACAACAAGAGGAAGAAAAACTACAACAACCAAAGGGGCAAGTTGCGCTGTGTTGCATTTCAAATATGAAAGTTTCGCCACAACTCCGACTGCAATATGAAGCTTAGAGCGCTGCCAACTTGCTGTGAAAAGTGACACGAAGTGCTTTGAAGTCGATGCCACTCGGACTCAAATTCGGATTGGGATTTCTTGTACATTGCATTCGCATCGCATTACCTCGACTCAATGTCAAAACGGTCATCAATCGATTCGATTGCACATCTCGAAACTGAGATCATCTCTCTACATTTCAATTGCATTTGCATAACTCGTCATCTTGAATTATTCTTTGGCTTTGGCATTTCCGTTCAGCTCAGCTTCCTTGAAGACTTCTCTACTATGGGATTTTCTTTGCCATGCCATTTACTTGGAGATTAGTGCAAGTCAATTAAATTTATTATGATTAGCGATTGATTTGAATGCAATCGCTATTCGTAGAGATATGGGATGGTTGCAGAGCCAATGTCAAATGCAATTTGCCCCAAGATTAGCGGGGACAAAGGGATTTGTTTTGAGAACACTGCGCATTTCATTTAATCTAGAAATGTTTCTAGTCGTCACGCAACACTTTTGTTTTTACATTTTATATAAGCCGAGAACCGAAAAAGCTGCTCGACTGTGAAATACTTGCTACCATTTGAGAGAATACAAAACACTTACGTATGTGATATAAAATAAAACACAAAAAAAGTGTTTGTTTTTGAAGTAATTGCAATCAAATTTGTAGGAATCTGTTGCACTATTTTAATTAATATTTGCACCAACATTTGATAATCTAGCTTTCAACTATTGCAGCCTTTCTGTTTCGATTTGTTTCGAGTAAATTAAATACGTCAGTCAACATTTCAGTATTTAAACTAAAGCCTGAAGTGCTAATTGAAATTGGTTATTGCAATAAACGTTGTGTATATTTAAAGGATAAATGAAATACTTTAGTCGAACATTTGTTGACCTAAAACCCAAATAAGTCAGTTTTCATTTAGTTTGCAATACAAATATGTGCATGACAGCAGAACTTTTACCTTGCAAGTCAAATAGAAATCATTTGCTGATTTTCAGCCAGCCAAAGCTTTAATGAGTCTGTGTTTAATATTTTGTTTTGCAATAAAAAAACAAATCGAGTTGGCTGTAAAACTATTTCTACCCTTGAGCTTCGATCCCTTGTCGTGATCTCTCCGCGTTTCAACTGCTGCTGATTGCGTGGAACAAGCTTCCTCTTTATTTGTTCACTGATTGTGCTGTTGATTCAGCTCTGCTCTAGATATTCACATTAGCTAGTGCTAATTTCGCACGCATTCTCGTATATGGACAAACCAAACAGCAGCTAAAGTCTGTTGTTTGCTTTTGCCCTAGCCGAATTTCAGACACATTGCGATAAAGGGTAAACAGAGGCGGGGTTGCATGCCCCAAGGCTGACGATGTTGATGGCAATTTGCCTTGATTTAATTCAATTTAATGGCTGCTCCCAGTTCGCAGTTCGCATAATTTGCCGCTTTAAGCGTTGTTGCAAGCAACCCTTGTTGCCACTGGTGGTGGGGGGGGGGGAGGGTAAGGAGGCTTAGGCCTTGTTATGGCCAAATTTGCGCTTCATTTCACAGCAGCGAATCGGGGGCGTGGCGAAAGTGGCATTATAGTTAGTTGCAACCGGGGCGGCGCACGCTCTCGAGTGTCATTCAACTGGCGAGGACACGCAAACAGCCAGAGCAAGAGCAACAAATGGAGTGTGGCACAGGTGGCACGGTCGCTAGTTTTAATGATTATTTGCACGTTGCACAAAAGGCAGTCTGCAACATGCATATAAATAATAAATAGATGTGTAGCACGTCCACTCGCCTCCTGCGCACAACAGCTGTGCAACATCAGCCTCGCCATTCTGATTGAACTTGATTGACAAGCCCGCGTTGTTGTTGCCGTTGTGGTTTGCTGCCGATGTCGACGTCTCAAGTGGCATTCTCTGTGGATCAATCGCTGACTCATGTTTTGGCCCCGAGTCGCCAACGTCAGACTTTTAATGACGCCAACGCGTTTTTTTTTCTTTCTCTCTTTCTTTCGGTGTCCAATATCCCAGTCTGTAATCCGAGTACTCGCACTTCTCCCCTACCCCCTTCCCCTTGCTTTGTCGTCTACCTGCCTCATATTTGAACACCCTGCGAATTGATTGCTCGGGAGCATATGAACAGGAATTAGCTATGCACGCAAGGCAGTTGGGAGCGGTCAAACAATTTAGAATAAATATAGAATACTGTCCAGTCGTTGGCTATTTATATTTACAATAAAGCAATTAAACTACACAAATAAGTTGGATGGCAACGACACGCCTCTATTGCAGTATTAATATATAATGATGAATATATATAATTAGCTAAAACTGTCGCTTTGGTAGCACGATGTGCATTCAAACAAAGCCAAAATAAATAATAGTACTAATAGAATTAGATCTGACAGCGTTATCAATATACATATGTTGTATATTAAGAGTTACAGAACTATCATCATACTTGCATTTTTAATGTTTTTCTTGAAATATTCAATGCGTTTCGAGTTGGACTATTTGTAATTAATTATTTAAATTTATTTGTTTTGTAAGACTTGTAATTGTAATTGAAATTGAAATTGAAAACTATTTCAGTTGAGGCAAATTCAATATTTTTGCAACTTTATTAAATTTGTAATTTGTACAACAATAAACTACAAATAGATAGCGAACAATATTCCCAAATTGAATGGATTTCACAAAATTACTATTTGTAAATAAATAATGCCTCTTTCCCCAGTGAATTTATTTTTTATTATTTTTGCTTGTTTCGATTTAAAACGCGTCAGAATACCGAGATTACTAGATTAAATTTGCAATACATATTCAATAAGAAATTTCAATAAATTGCAAACCTTTTTTAAAAGCAAATAGCAGAATGCAATTTAAAATTGGTTTCTTTTTTTTAAATTATTTTTTTGAATATCCTTTTCGATTGAACTACAAGGTAGTTAATAGCCAAATTTAAATTCCACTGAATAAGATATTTAATTAATTTACAGGGCATCCTTTAGTCGTGCTAGTTGCAGCATTTCGTCGGCGAATATTAATTGAAAGTGCTTTTTAAATAGTGCTATCACTTATAGCGCATTGCATTTGTTTGCATACGTTTCACTGAAGAGTTTTAATTAATTTACAGGACATCCATTAGTCGTGCTCGTTGCACAATTTCGCCGGCTCACTTATTTTTTAATGAGTGCAAATGAAATTTCCGTTAAGCCAACGGTATTTTCATGTTGATATTTTCAGTTTTGTCCTGCTCGTTTTTTAATGTCGCTGCCTTCCGCCGGCCATCAGCGTTCGCCTTCTTGTTACCCTGGCAACTCTGGCCAAAACTTTACTTTTGCTGTTGTCGTTGTTGTTGTGTCGAGGCGTAGTGTTGCCAATTCAATTAAATTGTGCGCCCCAAAACCGAGGGGCGGCACAGCGACAAAAAATTAACTTTGCAGACGTATTTTTACACATTTTTGCTTCGTTTTCGGTTTCGTCCTTTTTATTTATTTTGTTGTTGCCGTTGTTGTTGTTGTTGTTATTTTTGGCAGCGCAGCCAACTAACATAACAGCAACAACAACAACAACAACACGAATAGCGACAACGGCAACAACAAGGACAATAACGACAACAACGAACTCAACAGCAACTCAAACAGCAGAAAACGAGCTGCAAGTTATTCAATTAAAAGTTCACTCAATACCCTGAAACAAATTTTGTAACCCCGCCCCCTGTCTCCCCTCGCTTCCCATATTGCTTTCCTGGCTTATCCTTCATCCGTTGATTCAACTCTGGGAAGGAACATGTCATTTGATCGAACTATGCAGCAGACTGCATAAAGAAATCCCCCAGCAATCGCAGATACCCTGTAATTTTGTAAAAGTTGTAAACATTTATGAACAATCAGTCAGTTTAGTAGAACTGCATTCATGACATCATCTGCTGATATGATATTATTCAGTTATTTATGAACTCGATTTTAAAGATTTTTATTGGCTTTGCTGGCATCGATCACGTTCATAACGATGATTGACGTTGCTTGAATTACATTTTCAATTTAATTTAATTTACGTATTTCAATCTGTCTTTTCTGATTAAATGTCGCTATAAATAAACCTATGCATTCTAATGATTTTCGCTCAATTTCCGTTAGTTGTCGATAACATGCGATTGATCGCAGTAATAATAGATTATTGACATTTTGATGATTACATATGATCTTATATTCATTATGATTCATTAGAAATAATAATTGTAAATAATATTTATTTTCAACTGAATTATTTGATGTCCTCTATAACACTATCACTGATTGATGTCGCGTGATATTCATAATAAGTCAGCGATAAATTGCAGTTGGTTGTCGATAACATTTGCTTTACTGCTATCGATCACAGTAACAATAGAATATTGATGCACTTTGCTTCATATTTTGATGATTGACTATTATCTGTATCCATAACATTCTAATATTCAATAATATTTATTTTCAACAGATTGATGTCGCTTGATATTCATAATAAGTCAGCGATCAATTTCTGTTTGTTGTCGATAACATTTGCTTTACTGTTATCGATCACAGTAACAATAGAATATTGATGCACTTTGCTTCATTTTTTGATGATTAACTATTATCTGTATCCATAACATTCTAATATTCAATAAGATTTATTTTTAACATTTAAATTTGTCCTTTATAACACTATCACTGATTGATGTCACTCGATATTCATAAGTCAGCTCTTAATGCTTCCTCTATTCTAATGCTTTTCCGATAAATTGCAGTTGGTTGTCGATAACATTTGCTTTACTGCTATCGATCACGGTAACAATAGAGTATTGATGCAATTTCATAGATGAAGATTATCTGTCGTTCAGTATTTGATATTGACTTTGACAATCTGATATTCATTCTGATGAATTCATTGTCAATAATATTTATTCCTCTATTATATCTTCTACAACACCTTCACCGATTGTTGTCATCTTAATATTTCCTCTGATCTGCTCATCATTCTAAACACACATTCTCCATTCTCTTTCGATCGTTTCAGAGCCTGGGCATTCTGGCCTCCATTCCGGCCGGCCTCCTGATCCTCTCGCTGCTCGGCCTGCTGCTCTACCTGCTGACCCGCTGCTGCGACCGCAAACAGCGCAAGCCGAGCGCCCAGCGCTGCCAGAGCTGCTCGCTGGTCATCATCACGCTGATGACTTGTGCCGCCATTGGACTAGGTGAGTCGCAACTTCTCTCCCCCAACTGACTGACTTCCGACCGTCGGGGGCCAATGAACTCCTCGCTGGGGTTCCTGCTGCTGACCGTTGGTCACGCCCAGCTCAAAGCGAGCGGCAAGAGCACGTCGCCATCGTCGTCGTGGTTGACGTCGCGTGTTTGACTTGGCAATTAGCCAAAACGTCGTTGCATTTTGGCCCATTACGTGAGCCGGACTGTGGCTGTGGCTTTGGCACGTATCTGGATTTATGGGCGGGCTGCAATCGCGATCGTTGGCAGCGTCAAGTGTCTTGGAGGCAAGCCGAACCGAAGCAACTGTAGCTGAATTGTGGACTCTCAAACAAAAGTCAAAGAGCTCGAGCACTTAATTTGGCCATTCGGCGCAAAGTGTGTCAAACTGGCAAAGGTAACGCCCCAAGTCAAACAACAACAACTGTGGCAATCAATGGGGCAACCCGCAACTACGAAAACAGACTCATAGTTGTGGAGAGCAACTGCGACGGCGAGTGGCATCATTATAATCCAACCTCCGCACACAATAATAAAATAATAATTTAATTAGCGCTCTTAATTGACTCAAAAATGTTGACATAAAATGCGAGCGACGAGCGACGCTCTTTGCTCTTTGCCGCCAACTAATTGCAGAGAGAGAGACAGAGAGCGAAATGAGCATGGAATATTCATTGATGGAGATTAAAGAGTTAATAATTCAGCAGGTTGCAACATCGAATTTATACAGCTTCAGCTTTAATCACAGCCGAAGATGTTTCCTTGGGCAGTAGAGTAATTTTTAGTTACTGATTTCCATAAACATTCTTCAAATTTAAATGCTTATTTCAAAGTTTGACCATAACTCGTAATTTTGATTTGTATTTGTTTTAAATTTGTATTGTGTTGAAAGTGTTTTTTTTTCATTTTGATTATTTCAATTATATTCAAGTACAATTCTTTTTCTTCTTCTTTTTCTCTTGCAACCATTAAGAGAAGATTGTAATTATTCGATTGTTTCCTGCACTCGTACATATATTAATTTTGGTGCATTTGCTTCTTGCAGGTTTATATGGCAACGACGATTTCCACAACGGGCTGCTGCAGGCCTTCAGCTCCGGCAAGCAGGTGGAGAGCCTTGTGCTCAACTTGAAACGACAGGTGAGACAAACGAGTCGGCACATGTGTGTGTGTGTGTGGAGCAAAAAGGACACACGAAAAAAAAATGATGCAAGAGAGAGAGATGTTGAGTGGTGAGGCAGGAACAAGGAACAAACAGCTGTCATACAGATAGATGGGAAAATGTGTGTCTAAAATTAGAACGTAAATCCATTAAGGCCGCCCAGAGTTCATTCTCTTTACACGAACTCTTCTTCATTACACACCAACTATCTTTCCAAGTGAAAGCTGAAAGGAAAACAAACACACACAGAGAGAATATCCTAGGCTAGGCGTTGTCCCTGTCTCTGTCCCGAACTCAACTTGATGTAATTCGAATAGATTAAAGTTGACTTTGCTTACAAGATGTTGTCGTATGTGATTATCACAAAGATATGCCAACGAGGAACAAGGAACAAGAAATCCCATTGAAAGTCAGGGTCTGAGTTGGAGTCGGAGTCGGAGTCGCAGTTTCTGGCTTTGCCTTTGTTGTCCATTACTTAAGTCCTGCACACACACACACACACACACACACACACACACACACAGAGCAGGTGAGAGAGCAGTTCAAAAGTTAATGACCAAAAATGGGCAAAAAGAAAAGGGAAAACCCCGTCCACAAAGAGCTCGAGTTCGCTAGACGGAGTAAAAGGAAGGAGACGCCAAGAGAGCGAGACAGACGGTGAGGCATGCAACGAGGCAACGAGCGCGAACAAAGGACCAAAAACGTTGCACAAACATATAAATATAGTTTTTTGCCGTAATGCTTTTTTGCTTCCGCACTTGTGCCGTGCAGCTTTAAGTACAGGCAAGCAAGGAAAAGAGAGAGAGAGAGACAGAGACAAACGTGGTTCGCCTAAAAGCAGACTACACAATATATATGTCTGTGTGTGTGTGTGTACATGTGTTTGTACATGTGTGTGTACATGTGTGCTTAGTCCTGTGCCTAGATAATTAATAGCGCTTTACTTAAGAGCCGAGCAATGCCAGCCATCTGTTTGGGCCACAGCCGCATAACACAGCATCATCTTGTCGGCACCTTGTCGACCCCTCAGCTGCCCCGCCCACCGCCTACCTCCGCCTTCCACTTCTGCTGCTGACTTTGCGCCTTTATCTAGCTCACTCCCTCCGCCGCCCGTCTTCGTCTCCTCTGGCCTGCTCATGTCTGTGCTCTCTTAACCTTTTGCCTTATCGGCTTCTTTTTATGTGCATACACACAGCTATGGCTATGATAATGTGTTGTGTGTGTGTATGTGTGTGTGTTGTGTGTGTGTGTGCATGTTTATGAATAGTAGCAGCAAAAGCAAAAGCAAAAGCTGAAATCTTTGCCTGAGAGGAAACACCATGTCCTGTCCGCTGTAATTCACGTCCTGTCTTATCCTGTTTCGATCCTATTTATCGCAGTCGCGTCCCACACACACACGCACACACACACACACACACACACACATGCTTGCTGGCTGTACTAGACTTTAATGCATATATGCATAGCGATGGGGCGGGTCAGATAGACGACGCTGCTTCTGCTGCTGCTGCTGCGGATTAAATGCTTAAATATGCATTTTATATAGCACACTGCAAATGGGGACCTCTTCAGCGAATCGCAACGCAACGCATCGCATCGAATATCGAGAGCTGCAAATAGCAGCAAAGTGAGAAATAAAGATATGTGCAAGGAAGTGAATTGAGTTGTCTTCCCTTTTTTAATAGAGTCTGAGAGCGTTGGCAAATTCCAAATGAAACTTATGTTTTTAATTTAATAGTTTTTGAGATGTTGCTGTTCAAAGACACGGACAGACAGGCAGCAGAATATTATTATTATTCACACAATTCTAGATATGTGCAAGGAACTGAAATGAGTTGTCTTCCATTTTAAATAGAGTGAAACTTGTGTTTTTAATTTAATAGTTTTTGAGATGTTGCTGTTCAAAGACAAGGACAGACAAGCAGCAGAATATTATTGGTATTCACACAATTATAGAATTATTTCAGCAAGACACATTCATAAATTATGTGTCCACACTATAGTTTACAACATTTGACAGAGTGTTTCAGAATGCCAATCCAAAACTATTTACAGTATATAAATTAACATGAGTCCGAGAAGGAAGTCCAGACAAAAACCTTAGCACAAACTGCAACCAGTGCTTAACGAAGACACGAACCAGTTTGCATAGAATGAATTTCTGCAGAGTTTAGCAATTGCTTTTCAGCTGAAACGTGTGTTGTTATTATCGAGTTTACCTATAATTACAATATTTATATTAAGAAATTAAAAATTGAGAGAATTGTTTACAAAAAGCGATGCGGGAAATTGACAAACTGCAGCCTTCAACTTCAACTTCAACTTGTCAACTGCAGCTGACATCGATCGCTTAACATAACCACAGCCTGCACATTGCAATCCGATACCATAAATTTCTCTTGATCACTCGTTGCAGACTGAAACCATCAAGCATGATCTCGAGACGAAAATGGCTTCGCACAACGTGGTGCTTCAGGTGGAGAAACCGCAGTACAATCAAACGGCTGTCATGCTGCTCATCGAGACGGCGCGTCTGGTGCGCGACAACACGTCCAGGGCGGTCACCTCGCTCGACAACATGGTCCTCTACTTCATGAAGACCAAGGGCAGCGAGAACGAGACCTCCTTGATGGGCATACTGCACGTGGGTGTCAACTGAATGAATAGTTCTTCAATATCGTTCGTGTCTATAACGTTGTGTTCTGTGTGTTCTTTGCAGCTGGGCGAGTTGTACGAGTCGATACGTTGGCCGGCCACCTTGGCCTTCCTCACGCTGCTGCTGTTCCTCTGCACCGTGCTGGTGATCGGCGTCGCCCGTCGCTCCCGCTGCACGCTGATCTTCTTCAGCGTGTCGGGCCTGTTCTGCATCATCATCTGCTGGCTCCTGGCCGGCATCTACCTCGCCTCCAGCGTGGCAGCCGGCGACTTTTGCATGCGTCCCCACGAGTACATGTGTCGTCAGGTGGGCATGGTAAGTCTCGCTCTCTTTCGCTCTATCCGTCTCTCTTTCTAACACTTGTTCTCTGGGTTCTCTGGCGTTTACAGCGCAGTCCCTACGTCTACTTCCTCAACTGCGGCACGCTGCGCAATCGCTTCATTCTGCGCCTCAACGAGTCCCGCGATCTGGTGGAACGTGCTCGCGAGAGCGTTGAACTGATGCAACGGTAAGCAGACAACTCTGAGCGTCGCAAATGATGTAAACAAGTTCAAAGATTTGCCAAACAAGAAGGAAAAAAGTATTCTCCTTAATCGACAAAGGCTCGCTAAAACTAGTGTTGCTATAGATCAAATCATAAAGCAATTGGATTACTTCAAGACATGTTAAGAACAGAAAGTTAAAAAATAAAACAACGTGTACAGGGTTCAGTTAAAAATCACTTCAAAATATGTTGTTAAGTCGAAAATCAGAAACCACTCTGGAAAACAAAATCCGCCTCTACAAATCCATAATAAAGCCTGTCTGGACCTACGCTATACAGCGCTGGGGAACTGCTAGCAACTCGAATATTGAAATACTTCAGCGTTACCAATCCAAAACTTTGAGACAAATTGTCAATGCTCCCTTCTACGTATATAACGCAAACATTCACAAAGATCTCAACATCCCAACCATTAAAGAAGAAGTAAATAAAATCAGTAAGAAACACATCGACAGACTCCATAATCATGAAAATAATTTAGCCTTAAATCTAGTAGACAATAGCTTAACAGTAAGAAGACTGAAAAGATACCACATCCTCGATCTCCACGATAGATAAATTCAAAATACTGTAAATATGTAATATATAATAGCGGGGCTTATTGGAAAACTGCTATTTCTGTTAACTTAACATTCCTCATAAAATTTACTTATTGTTTAAATAAACAGATTGTAAATAAATAAACAAAATTAAAAAAACTAATTCATTAATTTTAGTTAGCAAAGTTAAAAACAAAAACATTGAAATTGAAAAAGAGTAATCAGAGAAACAAAGTGTATAGTTTTTTATCAGTACACTGATTAGA
This sequence comes from Drosophila formosana, assembly GCA_035045625.1. Classification (NCBI taxonomy): domain Eukaryota; kingdom Metazoa; phylum Arthropoda; class Insecta; order Diptera; family Drosophilidae; genus Drosophila; species Drosophila formosana. The sequence continues at coordinate 1,171,650 of JAWNOW010000688.1, read as the reverse complement.
AACATTGAAGGCAGCATTAAAGCGAAAGTCATTAAATTCAAAATCACTCAAGTTTAGTAAGAGGTATTAACTAAAAGGGAACAAAAGCACTAGCAATAATCGAAAATCATTAAGAAAACAACAAAATTCACTGAGTGATTGAGTGAACGAATAACGCACAGCCCAAAAGGGTAAATACTATTACTTAATAAATTCCTAGTTTAACTATGTTAAATCACTAGTTAAAATGTGTATGCCAAGACTTTCGCTGAGTAGAAAAGTTGAGTGCCAAATTTTGTTTGTGGTTAAGGCGTAAATTCATTTTGAATTATGAATAATCGTTTTAAAGGAGGAATATAATTAAAATTATTGCGAAGGAATGTACCTTCTAAAAACTGTCACTCATCATCACAAAGAACTTTTGATAATAATAATCTCGAGCTACAATTATTTTTGGAGATCGTGAGTGTTGGGATTCGTTGGACATATCTTGCCCTACTTGTTCGTCTACTTGTTCAACATTTTTCTAACTTTCCGCTTGGGTCCTTTGCAGCATGAGCCAGGACACGTATCCGCGCATCGACATCCAGCGCACGCTGCACGCCATGGACAACGACCTGGAGCAGACGAAGCAGAACCTGACCTCGCTGTCGACCACGCTGGACAAGCGGGCCATCGACCAACACTACGGGGACGCGCTGCACGGCCTCTGCGGCGGCGGACTGCTGGGCCTGAGCCTCATGATGGTGGCCGGGCTGCTGACCTCGTTCCTGCTCACCATCCTCGTCTATGCCGACTCGCACGCCTGGATCTATCTCAGCAAGCGGTAGAGCACTCGAGTCCTTCAGTCGCTACATATACTCATATGTGTGTGTTTTCATTTGCAGACCCTCGATGGATGGCGACAAGTCGGAGACGGCGCCGCTGTTTCCCGCCTCGAATGCGCCCAGCGCCAGCATATCGCCGACGGCCCCGATGAGCACCGGGACCATCAATCGGACGCTGCTGCACCACCAGCAGGCGCACGGCGGCCCCCTGGCCCATGGCGGCATGGCGGGCAACGGGACTGGCGGCGGCCACAATACGGGCACACTGCCCAGCGGCGGCAGCCTGGCGGGCGGAGGCGGCGGAGGCAACAATGGGGCCGGACCGTACCGCAATGGCACGGCGGGATTGCGACAAGGGTTGGCATCACCATCACCATCACCATCTCAGCAGCAACAGCAACAGCTGCACTCGAGCAACAACAATACATCAATTTACCAACAACACCACCACAACAACAACTACAACAACAACTACAACAACAACACCAACAGCACACAGCATAGAACTAACCACTCGACCACAACGACGTCGTCGTCGGCGTCGGCGGCAGCGGCAGCGTCCTCGCTGGGCATGGGCTTGGGCTTGGGCCTGGGCTCCTTGGTCAGCCGACGCTCGCCGTCGCCGCCGCCCGGCTACGATTTGGTGCATGGCACAAGGCATGAAGTTTAATTTCTTATCCTTTCATTTCGTTTTTTGCTTTTCATTTAGTCTAGTTTTAGTTGCTAATCGTCAAGCTTCATTTTTGATTTCACTTTTCATTTGTAGCTCTTTTCTTTTGATTTGTTTTCGTTTATCGTTCATTTTCATTTGATTTACTGTCGTCCACTGCACTCTGACCGCACTCCATCTACCATCTACCATATACTTCATACTATATATCGTACGAGGACGACACGCCAACGTTTACACGACTCAGCCATCCCGCCCACGGTTGGGGTAGTCGGGCATTTAATTTCGCGATCTTGGTACTTAATAAGCTTAGACAGCAACAACTTAGCCATATTTGGAATAGAATAGGACAGCATAGGATATTAGCAGTAGGGATCACGCTTCCAGAGTTCGCATTGCCATTGAAGAGGTGTTGCAAATTAAACTTCATTCCTTGCAACAGCCAGCAACTAAACTAAACTAACTACCGCACTAATCAATAAATTGTTAAACCACACGAGTTGCTTTTTTATGCCAGCAAGAGAGATAGTTGAATAAAATACGAGAACTAAGCGAGAGAGAGAGAGAAATTATCAAGAATCGAATCGCTAGAATGTTTGTTGCCCAGTTGGCAGACTTTATTGCCTATTCGTTCAGAATTATGAACTTAATTAATGGAGTTGTTGAAAACCCCATTGCTTTGCTGTTTGGAGAGCATACAAATAACGAATATTAAACATAATATGTATTGAAACTAATATATATTTAAAGCAAGCTGCATATTCAGTTGACTTGGTAACAAATAGCTTTTAATAGGAACCCATCTTGACCCAAGCTGAAATGCAATAGTTTTCAAGTCTGTTTTTGTTACAACAATTAGAGCAACTCTTTGTCTGCATTTCTTCCTCTGCATTTCTCCCCCATTCCTCTGTCTGCTCTCTTCCCCATCATCGCTGTCGCCTGACTACCCCCGGAAACCAGGTCCACTAGTTAACTAGTTAACGCTTAAGCATCCATCACTATCGATACTGTTGCAACTGTTACTGTTTCTCCCGCCTCTGTCTATATCTATATCTACATCTATATATCTGGTCTCTGTTTCTGTATCTTCTGCCGCAGATCTGGGCATCACACGCTGGGTCGCCTGCCGTCGCATCACCAGCAGTCGGCGTCGTATTTGCCGGGGCCCAACAACGGCAAATACGCGACGCTCAGCAAGCAGTGTAAGACGCTCGAATCGAACGACTTCTACTGAGATTCGCTTGCCTGCAGCACGTATGCAGGCAATAGCAACAACACGCAGCAACAGCAACAGCAACAACAACAGCAGCAACAGCAGCAGCTGCAACAGCAACCGCAGCAACAGCAGCAGCAGCAACATCATCACGGCAGCAACACACTGAAGAACATCTTCGCCTCGGCCACCTTGCCACGCTCCACAGGCAGCTCGATACGCTCGGTGCTGTCGGCGCAGACGGCGAACGCGATGTGCAAGTCGACGGGCAACGGACTCGACGTCGACGGCGGCCTCGGCGACGATCGCGATCCGCGCGACGTCACCAACAACAGCTTCAATCGCTTCGATCCCAAGTACATCAGCATCGGCCCGAAGGCGGTGCGCGGCAACAACAATCTGAACATCGTGGCCGCCGCCACGGCCAGCAAGTGCGCCACGCTGCGGCACGTCGGTCGCTACGGCGGCTCGCTGAAGGGCGCCTCGCCGTCGCCCAACCTGCGCAGCGCCAAGACGCCCTCGATCGCCACCGTGTCGAAGGATTATTGCCAGCAGGCCGACTGCATGCCGCAGGTCTATGCGGGCGGCGGCGGCGGCTCCACGGACATGTTGGTGCCGCAACAGCAGCAGCAGATGCTGCAACAGCCGCCGCCACCTTCGCAGCAGCAGCAGCAGTTGGTGGCGCCGCCACCGCCACCGCCGCAGCAGCAGCAGCAGCAACAGCAGCAAGTGTTGCAGCCACAGCCCGCGCCTCCGCCGCCACCCAAACCAAAGATAGTCAACACCTTTACGGAAATACCGGGCACCACGGGCGTGGGCAGCTCCTACGCCAAGGAGCAGCAACAGCTGCTGGCGCTGCAGCAGCAGCAACAGCAGCAGCTGCTGGCACTGCAGCAACTCCAGCAGCAACAACAGCAGCAGCAGCAACAACAGCAGCAGCAACATCATCCACCGACAACGCACATATTGCCGCCCTCCGCCGTCTACAGCATCGAGAGCAGCGGCGTCTATCCGCCAGCAGCGGCAGCAGCAACAGTTGCCACAGCGGCGCCAACAGCCGCGCCTCGCGTCGTGCAGCGTTCCCTCAATCCGGCCTCGATTGTCAATCAGCCGCTGCCGGAGATTCCGGTGCAGCAGGCGACGCCGGCGGCAACGCAGCAGACAAAGATCTCGGCACAGCCGCTGTGCGCCGCCAGCCTGGGGCAATATCGCTCGTTGCAGCGGCCGCAGACGACGGCAGCGCAGCAGAAGTTGCAGCTGGTCGCACAGCAGCAACAACAGCAGCAGCCGCCATCGTTGCCGCCGAAGAATCGGCACAAGAACTCGAGGGACAATGCGAACAATGCGAATCACATGCAGATGTTGCCGCCAAAGTCGGCCAGCTTGCGACAGCAGCAATCGACGAGCTTTGGCTACGAGCGCGACAGAGAGCGAGAGCGAGAGCGAGACAGGGAAAGAGAAAGAGAAAGGGACAGGGAGAGGGAGAGGGAACGTGAGCAACGCGAAAGAGAGCGAGAGCGAGAACGCGAGCGACCGCGACGCGCCGAGACGCTGGACAATGCGCGCAGCTACGCGGAGCAACAGTTGCAGGCGCAATACGGGGCGCAGCCGATGCTGAGCAGCATGAAGAAGCAGCACTCCTACGACACCAGTACCTATCACCAACAGCAGCAGCAGCAGCAGCAGGCGGCCTTCTACCAGCAGCAGCAGCAACGGCAGCACAACAACAACTATCACGGCAACACCACTGGCAACACTGGCAACAACAGCAGCAGCAGCAGCAAGCATCACCAGCAGCAACAGTTGCTGGCCGAACAGCAGCAACAGGCGCTGTTCTATCGGTCGCTGAAACGCGGCGCCTCCGCCGGCAATGCAGCAGCCGCTGCCGCCGCCGCCGCCGCCTCCGCGCACGCCAGCAACGATCTGTACTCGGTGACGGAATTGTAGGAATGCGCCTGCTGCGGCGGCGGCGTTGATGTTGTGCGACGCGCCACGGCGACGACGACGACTTGCTCGTCGTCCGCGGTGGGCGCGGCCACAGCGGCAACATCGCTGCACGCAGCAACGGCGGCAGCCTCGGCCAGCACGCAGACGCAGCAGCAACATCAACATCTCAATCAGGCGCCCATTCCACTGCCGCCCAAGAAGCATCGCTCCCAACAGCAGCAACAATTGCAACAGTTGCAGCAGCAAACCAGCTGCAATGCGAATCTGTGCGATGATCACGAGTACGACGAATACTGTCCGCAGCAATACGAGTCCCAGCAGCAATCACAGTCACAACAGTCGCGGCACAGCAGCAAGCAGCAACGTGCCGCAACCTTCGATGTGGCAGACGCACGCGACTACGAGCTGAAGCGCCTCGGCAACCGACGGTCGCAGCAACAGGCGGCGAGCAGCAAACGCAACGGCGCCGCCGCCGCCGCCGCCCAGGCAGCAGCTGCCGCTCAAGCAGCCGCCCAAGCGGCAGCAGCAGTCAGTGAGCAGCAGCAACATCATCATCGCACACACGATCGGGAGCGATCGCGGTCGGATCATCGCATTCCCAGCTATGCCTGCGATGAGGCTGCCACAGCGCTGTGCAGCGCTGGATCGATGAGTCTGCTGGCGGCCAACGGCACTGCTCAGCAGCAGCAGCAGCAGTCGTCGCATCGCAGCAGCAATCATCACTCGCAGCAGCAGCAACAACAGCAGCAGCAGCAGCGGCGGGAGAAAACCTTCAAAGTATGATTTTTAGAGACGTCATAAAAATTGCCCAACCCGCGACAAGTTGGCGACGATGTCGACGGCAGCAGCAGCGGCGGTGGCATGGCGCAGCGTAGACGACGCACGCGCTGAGCCAGCAACTTGCAACCGAGACGACAACGCAACCAACTTGCGGCGCGGATTTTTCTAATAATAAGAAAATTGTAATTGAAATTGAAATTGATATTGAAAATTGTGGACAAAACCAGAAAAGGCAAACGAAGACAAAACAAACATAATTCTTGCAGCACTCTGTTGCCGCTGCCACGCCCCCTAGCACCTTGCCACCCACCCACCACTTGACACCCTTTAGCAATCTGTTTGTTTATTGCATTTGCCAAAAGCGTAAGCGTGAAATGAAGTTCAATTAATTAAGTGAGAATAAAAAGAAATGTTGCCATCTGCAGCCACTCGTGTGGCAGCCACAAGTCGTGCCTCATGCAACACACACACACACAGACAGACACACACACACATACACACACTCACATAACATGCCACGCCCTGTTCTCCTACGCCCTCTTTTACCCCGATAACAATTCTGATATGTTACAGTTGCCGTTGCAGTTGCAAACCAAAAACGAATCGAAAACATTTGCTCCGTGTTGTTGCCTATTGTTAAATGTAATTATCCAAGCTAATCATAAACATACAACTATATATATATATATATATATATGGAAATACTATACATACATACATACATATAATTTTTAATTCTTTTTTTTTTACTATTGATTACGAAATAAAGCGATACATTTAGTTTGTAATATTTGTTTGTGAGCCTTGTTAAGTACACTTTAAGCCATCATTATTTATTTATGCACATAAGTCGCCCCCCTTTCCCCTTCCCCCTCTTCCCTCTTCCCACGCCCCCCTCTGCTCTTCCCCCACAATCTTTCATACGCATTTTGTTGAACGTGATTGTTTTCTTTTTATTATTTGAAAATCCGTTGCGAGACAGCGAAACGATTGTAATTTTTGTGACGTCAGAAATCTAAAGCGATATGAAGAACAAGAACAACAAGAAGAAGAAGGAGAACATCAACAACAACAAAACCAACAACAAATACAACAGTAACAAGAACAACACTTTGTAATTCCATTAAGTAAACTTGTTGAAACAAAAGCAATAAAGCAGCAAATATAGCCGAAGAAGAGAATGCGAACAATGAAACCAAGAAGCCATAACAAATGAAATTGTTTAACTAATTTACAACATACATATAGTATATATAAAGATATAGATACAAACATAAACATAAACATAAACATAACGATATGCATACAAGCGAAACATACGTACGTACATTATATTAATTAATAAAACAATAATAATACAAACGGATATTATTAACAAAATGTTCAGGTCAATAACTGCATTTACAACAAAACAAAACGAGAAACGGAAATTTTGTTAGGCGTTAAATATACTCTATAAATACATATGTACTCCATTTTTTTTATAAACAAATACAAAACAACAAGCATATACCCCATACTATATACTGTATACTATATACTATATAGTGTATCGAGACGTTTGCATGGACAAATGAAATTAATGTACATTACATAAGCATTACTTAAATACAATAATAAACGACAACAACATTCAAACAATGGGAAGATCCTGAAGCACAGAAGATAACGAACTCAAATCGAACATTGATATGGAACATTGCATACGAAAATTATTCTCTCTGCTGTGCAGATGCAAATAAACATTAACAAATGGAAGAAACCCAAATTGAAGTGAATGAAATGCAATTGAAGCGAACATGGAAAATAATGGCAAATATTTTGCATACATTTTGTTGTATATATACGATATGCAGAACACACACGTAGTTATGTGAAACTTTTTAGCCCTATCTCTCTCTACACTCTATCTCTTTATCTCTCTCACTCACTTTCCTTCTCTATCGCACAGAAGCAGTTGCACAAATTGAAACATAGATAATTAATTAATACGCGTATTCCAAGTAATGACATTCCAAGTCCCCAATTCTCCTCCAATCCTCCTTCTCCTCCTCCTCCTCCTCCCTTCCTTCGCTCCTTCACAAGAAAAAAAAAGAACTAAGAACAAGATGTTAACAGCGAAATCAGTTTCACAGTTTTCGACTTTGTATATAAGCAAGTTTATCGTTAACTTTATAAGTAGAACGAGCTACAGCAACCGCAATTAAATTAAAATATATTAGTATACAAAAATAAACAACACTACATACAACATTTTTTTTCGTTAATTGTTGCACATTAGGGTGCCACAAGAAGGAGTAAACAGAGAAATGTTTCAGCATGTAGCGTAGTGTAGCGTGTCGTCAACCCTCTTAACAAATAAGGCCAAAATAGTTTTTAACACACACACACACACAAGAAATTTCAATATAGCGAATAATTATTTAAAAATACAGAAAAAAAAACAAAAACAAAAGGAATGAAACCAAAAGAAAGCATTAAATAAAATACAGAGTTAGGCAGGTATTAACATACTTATAGCATTTAAATCGAATGACAAGCATTACACTTAAATCAATGACGATTATTATTATTAAATTAATGAATAAACAATTGCAATTAAAAAACGATATATACATACATATATATGGAAAATGCAAAAAGAAAAAGTGTTTAGACGTTTTAGCTACGACAAGCAACTAGCGCACTTTTTTCTTAATTAACAGATTTAATCAAAGATGAAAACAAAACAGCAAACATTAATGGAAACAACATAAACATAACGTATAAGCGAGAAGCAAAGACGAGGTGAATAGAATTTTAGAGTGCGCCGTTTTTAAGTAATTTAAGCAGTATTTTAATAAATCAATTTATTGTTTTCCGCAACTATTTTCACTCTTTTGTTTTAAAAAAACACTCTTTAACTATTCCCCCATTGATCCCATACGTCGCCCCCTAATATATAGTATATACATACAGTCATGGAAAAAATAATAGAAACGCATTTTCTCAGTTTCTTCAACTTCATATTTTTATTGCAAAATCCAATCTTGAGTTCAACTTTTTAATTTTTCTTAAACGTAAATATATCAGTCTTCAATAATTAACAACAAAAATATCAAATTTTGTATTCAGTTAATTATGATATTTAATTGAAATTCAATTTTGATTTTCGGCCTGGAAAAAATAATAGAAACGCTCGCGTGTTTTGCTAAAATTTTCGTTTGTTTTTCTTTAAAAACAAAATAAAAACCTTTGTTTCGCTAAATTGAAATAACTTTGGCTTAAATATTACAACTTTTTTTGGAAAATTATTATCGAATTTGGTTATTATAGTCGCAATGGGTCTTGGATTACATTGTACTCGAGGAGAGAGGAAAATAATACTCAGGTTAAAAGAAGAGGGTCAATCCACCGCAAAATCTACAGAACTAATGGAGTTTTACCAAAAGAATATGTTTTCTGCAATCCACTTCCTAGAAAAATCAGAGAAACGGGGCCGGAAGCCAGAAACTTCGAAAAAATTTGACAAGGGGGTTATATAAAAATCGAAAAAGGACCCACTCCTTCCATTAAAGGACTTCAAAAATTGGATTAAAACGATAGTTACTAGTTGTTCTATACGTAATAGGCTTTTTAAGCAAAGTTTGAAGGCGCATGCATCAAAGAGAGACCCTTTTCTGACCATAAAGCTTATGGGCAGGCGTATATTTACTGGCAAGAAACATAAACACCTCGAAAACGGGAAAAATGTCGTAAAATCCGACGGGACAAAGATAAATATGTTTGGAAATGACGGACAAACCTAAGTTAGGCTCCCAAAAAATTCTGCTTATGATCGTAAATACACTTTTAGACCGTTAGGCACTGTGCAGGCCATATAGTGCAATGGCGATGTTTATCCGCTTCAGGTGTTGGTCTCTTCTGAGTGAATGCGCCTTCAAACTTCCCTCAAAAAGCCTAATACATATAGAACGATTAGTTACTATCGTTTTCATCTAATTTTTGAAGTCCTTTGATGAAAGGAATTGGTCCTTTTTCGATTTTCATATAACCCCCTTGTCAAATTTTTCCGAAGTTTCCCGCTTCCGGCCCCGTTTTTCTGATTTTTCTATGAAGTGGATTGCAGAAAACATATTTTTTGTGTAACAATCCATTAAATCTGTAATTTGAGTCATGGATTGGCCTTCATTTCTAAGTCTAAGTATTATTTTTCTCTTTACACCTGTGCAATGCTCTGCACGACCCATTTTGACACTAAATGTCAAAATTTAATGATAAGATTTACCTAAAGTTGGTATATTAACATTTCTGTTATGCGAAATAATTGTAATAATACATTTTATTTTGAATTTGACCAAAAATTACCAAAGATTTCAGCAAAACACGTGAGCGTTTCTATTATTTTTTCCAGGCCGAAAATCAAAAATTTAATTTCAATTAAATGTTTTAATTAACTGAAGTCAAAAATTGATCTTTTTGTTTCTAATTATTGAAGACTGATATATTTATGTTTAAGAAAAATTAAAAAGTTGAACTCAAGTTGGAATTCTGCAATAAAAATATGAAGTTGAAGAAACTGAGAAAATGCGTTTCTATTATTTTTTCCATGACTGTATATCCTACTCTGACTGTTATATGGAATTGGCGATGGATTTGCGTCGTCGCCAAGTTAATGTATGCCCCGAAAACGAAACGAAAATACTGTTACAATGATGAACGAGGAAGAACAACAATTTCAATATTATTGTAATAACAATATAAGTCTGTACATTTGTTAACATTTTGTCAGCTCGTAAGGTCTCTCGTAAGGGCAAACCCAGCGTACGTCTATGTCGTCTATATGTAGTTGTAGTTAAACCAAATTACAATTACACAAATCATACATATATGAAAAACCGAAATCGTGTGAATTATACAGTAATGATTGATTGATTGACAATTGTTGAAAGCAACTGCTTTAAAATCAAAAAGAGAAAAACAAAAAAAAAAACAAAAAAAATATGAAATGAAATGAAATGAAAAGAAAGCAAAATAATAATTATATAACAGTTGTGAACAAATTATATTTACATAGCGTATAAATAAATTGCATAACAATTGATTTAAAATACACAAAATGCGCACCTTTTAAACTATTTGAATTTGAATTTGAATTCGATTGTCGATTGTCGATTGCCGATAACGCACGCTTATCGCGCGCAACGCAAAAATGAGATTGCGCGCGACGCGAACGCGAACGCAAAAATGCGCCATTTGCATAATGCGCCTGCAGACAGCCAGCCCAGCCCTGGCATGCTCGATAAACCTATCGGAAAAACAGCTGACGCTGCTGCGGCTGGCTACAGCAGAAGCAAGTTTGCCCAATTAAGAGTCGAGCACGGGACAACAACAACGACCAGAGCAGCAATAACAACGTGAAGTAAAGCAGAGTAAACAATGTACAAGTTACTTCGTGGCGTTGCGTGCTGCCAGCATGCCGCCAACAGCGGAGTGAACAACGCCATCGCAAGGACAGCCCGACTGCTGAGCACCGCGACCGGCGGCCATGTGGATCCCGCGGACGAGCAGGTGCTGCGGAAGCGCAAGTTCCAGCCGCAGGACGCCATCGAGCCGCACGAGCGACCGGCCACCCAGCTGCCCGGCCAGGCACGCGTCGTCATCTGCGGTGGCGGCATCACGGGCGCCTCCGTCGCCTACCATCTGGGCCTGCAGGGCTGGGGCGGCGAGACGGTGCTCATCGAGCAGGACGACGTGGGCGGCGAGCTGCCGTGGAGCGCCTGCGGGCTCGCGGGCCGCTTCGAGCCCAGCTACACGGAACTGAAGCTGGCCGAGTACTCGATCGATCTGATCAAGCGGCTGACGGAGCGCGGTCTGCCGACGGGCTGGCGACAGGTGGGCAGCTTGAACCTGGCGCGCAACTTCGATCGCATGACCTCGTTCCATCGCATGAAGTCGCTGGCCGTGGCCTGGGGCATGAACTGTGAAATACTGACGCCGCAGCAGTGCCAGCAGCACTGTCCGCTCATCTCGCTGGACGGCATCGAGGGCGGCCTCTGGATACCCGAGGACGGCGTCTGCGATCCCCATCTGGTGTGCCACGCCTTCATCGCGGAGGCGCGCCGCCTGGGCGTGCGCATCGTGGAGCACTGTGCGGTCAAGAAGATCCACAGCGCCCACGGCAAGGTGGCGCGCGTGGAGACGACGGCGGGCGACGTCGACTGCGATTACTTTGTGAACTGCACCGGGTTCTGGGCACGCGAGGTGGGCACGCTGTCGCAGCCGGTGGTGAAGGTGCCGCTGAAGGCCGTGGAGCACCACTATCTGCACACCAAGCCCATCGCCCAGCTGGATCCGATGACGCCGTTCGTGCGCGACTTCGACGGCCGCATCTTCTTCCGCGAGTGCGAGGGACACATTCTGGCCGGCGGCTACGAGCGCGAGGCGAAGATGGTCTACGAGGACGGCGTGATTCCGCTGTCGCAGGAGGCCAGGCAGTATCCGCCCGACTGGGATCACTTCCACGAGCTGCTCGATGCGCTGCTGCAGCGCGTGCCCTCGTTCCGGGACGCGACGCTCGATCGCCTGACCAACTCGCTGCAGGTCTTCTCGCCCGACTGCAAGTGGATCTTGGGCGAGGCGCCCGAGATACAGAACTATTATGTGGCCGCCGGCAACAAGACGATGGGCGTCTCGGCGTCGGGCGGCATTGGCCGCGTGCTCACCGATCTGATCACCAAGGGCTCCACGTACTTGGACCTGCACATTCTGGACATCAGCCGCTTCCTCGGGCTGCACAACAACCGCAAGTTCCTGCGGGATCGCTGCAAGGAGGCGCCGGGCAAACACTTCGAGATCAACTATCCCTTCGAGGAGTTCCAGACCGGCCGCAATCTCCGCATGTCGCCCATCTACCCCCAGCTCAAGGAGGCCGGCGCCGTCTTCGGCCAGTCGATGGGCTACGAGCGACCCAACTTCTTCGACCTCAACGACAAGCAAGGTGAGTAAGCATGGAACACATCTTCAATCCCATTGAGATCAGCACAAAAAAAAATACAATGCAATTTTCTGCAATGTAGCAATATTTTTGCTTTTATATTAAACGTTATGCAGTCCCAACGAGTGTAGAATACTTTTTATCGGTTCCTAATTTCTTAACTTTTCCTTACTCTCCGACCCTATAAAGTACAACTTAATGTCGATAAATGCAAAACCAATTTTTACGCAAAAAGAAAAAAACATTGAAACAACGAAGAGAACCATTAATTGACCTAATTTCTCAACTTTGCTCAATAACTCTCCGATCCTTTAAAGCTCAGTATATAGTAATGTTGAGATAATTGCACAACCAAAGTAATGATGCAATTAATCGCAATGCGCAATGAAAATACAAATAGTTCTGCATTTACGATATTTTAAACATTTGACAGTCCCAACTGTTAAACAACATTTTTGCTGAGCCGATTAATGACGTTACCTAATTTCTATATGCTAATTTGCTTAATAACTCTCCGATTCTTCAAAGCTCAGTTTAATGTTGATAATTCCACAACCAATTTGTACACTTATACAATATTTTTGTTGAACCGATAAATGTCGATAATTGCGCAAACATAGTTTACAGCAAAAATTATGCAATTGTGATTATATAAATATTAATATGGTTGCATACAACCATTTTACAGTAACAATGCGCATACATTATTTTTGCTGAGCTAATACATTTCAAAGCTTTCCATAAGATGCTTTAAAACTTATGCAATAATCAGAATTATGCAATTAAATGCAATGCATTTAAGTTCAAAGATGTTTTATTTAAGAACTTAGCAGCTGTTGTGCGTTAAAATAAAACTTTCTAACAGATGACACAAAATAATTTCAGGACCTTTCAGTCAATTGCAATTTAAGTTGTCTAGAATATGCAAGTGCTATGATTGATTTTATAGTGTATACGTATTCTTGATCAGCGGTCGAGCCGTTCTTCCATATGATTGTACTTCCATATGATTGAAGCAACAACTTAGTTGCAGGGATAAATTAAACAGCTCTGTTATTTAGCATGCGACGTTTCTGTTAAGCAAACAGTTCAACCAGACGACTGTAATGCGCTGTTAACAACTGGTTTAGATGTTTTCCAAATGTTGTATTGATTGTCGTTTTACTAATTGGTCAATTTATTTGTTGTCAGATGAATTTGGACTGCCGCGCTTTCGCATTGCGCAGACACGGACCTTTGGCAAGCCGCCGTGGTTCGATCACGTGGCCTCCGAGTATCGAGCGTGTCGGGAACGCATCGGCATCGCCGACTACAGCTCCTTCACGAAGTACGACTTCTGGTCGAAGGGCAACGAGGTTGTCGAGCTGCTGCAGTATCTCTGCTCCAACGATGTGGACGTCGCCGTCGGCTCCATCATCCACACGGGCATGCAGAATCCCAACGGTGGCTACGAGAACGATTGCTCGCTGGCGCGACTCTCCGACCGACAGTAAGTCTCCCCCAACATATATATATATATCCATCTAAAATACTTACTTCTCCTGCCTGGCAGCTACATGATGATTGCGCCCACAATACAGCAGACGCGATCGATGTGCTGGATACGGAAGAACACGCCGCAGCATCTGCGCGCCAAGGTCAATGTGGCGGACGTCACCTCCATGTACACCGCCATCTGCATCCTGGGCCCCTACTCGCGCATCCTCCTCTCCGAGCTCACCGACACCGATCTCACACCCAAGAGCTTCCCCTTCTTCACGTACAAGGTAACCGCGCACCTCAACCTCCTCCAGCTCTGAGTCCGCCCTGCTCACTGCCTTCGTGTGGGATCTTCTCCTCTCTCTCGCTCTCCCTCTTGGAGGGCTTTTGGTTCCTTGTGATACCCGACACCCATAAAAGAGCAGGCATATACATATAGAGCGTCTACAAGCTTTTCTTGAGTCTGCGTGCGTCGGTCTGTCGCATCAACACCAAACTCTCAAACAACTTGAACAGCTTGAAATTTTAGCGACAGCCACGAATTTAAAGATATTTCTTTATAGTTCACATCCATGGTGATATATTGGATTGGCTGTTGAAATTGTCAACATAATTGTACATCAAAAAGTATCGACAAAATCGCTGTCGCTATATTCTCTAGCCGAATTTATTTAAACTAAAGCATCAGCCACCAAATTTATTTGTATTTCGAGTTTACCATCAGTATGTATTATCTAAAAGTTTCAAATGATATGCAATAATTTGGAATTTGTTTATTAATTCTATATAACGAAGTTGTTCTGAAATTGCAAGCAATATTTTGAAAGACTTTTCTATATTTAAATTTGTAAATTCAAACAATTTCCAATTAGTTTCTCTGATGTTTTTGAATTAATATATTTCTTGTAGTATCCCATTTTCGAATTTGTAAAAAATGTTGAAATTGGCTGTCTTAAAATTAGAACGTTTCAACTAATTCAATTAGTTGGAACTAATTCAATTAGTTAGTTAGCGTCACTCAACTGTGGGTGGCGGGTATCTCACAGTCGAGCACACTCGACTGCAGCCTGCTCACGCGACTCAAATTCGCTCTCTCCCTCTGTCGCTGCTGCATTAGGAACTGGACGTTGGGCTGGCCGACGGCATCCGAGTGCTGAACATCACGCACACCGGCGAACTGGGCTACGTGCTGTATATACCCAACGAGTATGCGCTGCATGTTTACTCGCGCCTCCACCAGGCGGGACAGAAGTATCAAATACAGCATGCAGGCAAGTCGAGCAGCCACAAATTTGGTATTAGCATTTGAATAATAATAAGGCGCGCTTTGCAGGCTACTATGCGACGCGTGCGCTGCGCATCGAGAAGTTCTATGCGTTCTGGGGACAGGATCTGGACACGTTTACGACGCCGCTGGAATGTGGGCGCAGTTGGCGTGTCAAGTTCAATGTGAGTGCGAGAGGATTAGGCAATTATACATGATATATTTATATCTGATATTTATCTGATTGCATTGACAGAAACCGACTGAATTCATTGGACGCAGCGCGCTGCTGAAGCAGCGAGAGGAGGGCGTCAAGCGGATGTATGTGCAGCTGCTGCTCAACGATCACGATCACGAGGTGGACATGTGGTGCTGGGGCGGCGAGCCCATCTATCGGGACGGCGTCTATGTGGGCATGACCACAACCACCGGCTATGGCTATACATTTGAGAAGCAGGTCTGCTTGGGATTTGTGCGCAACTTCGATGCGCAGGGCCACGAGCTGGCCGTGAGCAACGAGTACGTGCTGTCCGGGCACTATGAGGTGGAGGTGGCCGGTGTGCGATTCGAGGCGAAGGTCAATCTGCATTCACCCAACCTGCCAACCAAGTTCCCGGATCGCGAACGCGAGGCCTATCACGCCACGCGCGACAAACCCGACCAGGCAGATCTGCTCTCATTCAGCAGCTCGGGCGCCAATCAAACCATGACGCGACACTAGTCATTACACTACACTACACTACACTACACCACAAGTTACATAGCCACAAGCTAAAATGTTTATATTTAAACATTTCTAGGCTGTCGCGTTACGTATTTTGATATTTGTTATATTCTTATTTTTTTTTGTTTTCTCTTTGGCTGCATGTCTTGAGTCTCAATTGCAATGCGATATTAGTATACATATAGTATAGTCTGTAAAGATCAGCGAATGGGCGAGTGAGATGCACCACACATCACATCATCGAGAGCGGGTAGAAGAGTGAAATCGTTGGAAGATCCATTTTATTCAGATACATATTTTGCTCAATTCATTCGCACACTCAACACACATATTATCGATAACCGAACTTGTTTGCTGTTTGTTTGTTTTCTATATATTGCCGTGTCAATTAAATGAAGGAAATTATATATTTATATATTTAAATTATTAACAAATTAAATTATTAAATTGGACCTGCGCTGCCAACGACGACGATGACGACGACGACAACTTTATTAATATTTGTTTTCGTTTTGGGGAACGTTTTACAAGCCCTGCGATATCGAAAATGTTCCTCAACGATAATCGGATAAGGCACTTTGTTAAAAATTCACACTCACACACGTAAGCACAACTGCATGTGTGTGCGTGTGTGTGTGCGTGTGTGTGTGTGTGTGAGTGTTTGTGTGTGTTTGTAAAGCGCCGCTATTATGAAATAATTATTAAAAATCATTTTTGTTTCCTATTTCTTGCCAAATTCAAAAAGTGAACAAACACCCAACACACACACACACACACATACGCACGCCACACACACACACACACACACATGGATGCATAAATAATTATACTAACAATTACACACACACATATTTATACGCATTTTTTGTGTATTATCGTTGATATTCTTATATACTTATTATACATACGATATATTTATATACAAATAAAGAAATGTTTATATAAAATGCATTCCAATGTCTACTAATATTTTCCTTTGTCTGTGTGCAATGAATATGTGCAACAATAAATTTAAAAACATTATGTTTACTACCCATTCATTCCCCTGTCCGATCAGCTTATGAATTGACGACTTACAAGTTTTGCCTGCTGCTAAATGTGATAAGTAATAAACTTACTGCTAAGTTAAAAAAAAAAACAACATACAAAAAGAATGATAATAAATTTTAGAAATCGGATTTAGTCCTACAATATTATTAACTCTTATAGTAAGACTGTGATCCTTATACGTAATATTAAATTACCATTTTATTATCAACGTTTTTGCTGATATTAATTCAAATCCTTTTAAATTTGCATTTTTAATTTGATACCAACAAAATAATTATGATTATTTATTTAAAAATAATAATTATTATTTGTGATTTGTATTATTTGTCGATCGACATATATATATATATATATATTAGGTGGAAAAAAATTAATAAATTTCGTCTACTGTATTCAAATTTCTGCTGCTATTAATTCGTATCCTTATAAAAGGATCACGAGGCACCCGCCATGGCAATTGATATAAAGATCTATCGATCAGCTGACAAAACAATGCAGTTAAGAGAGCTAGAGGGAAATTATTCCCTATCTCATAAACAAAATTGTTTAAAAACAACTAATTCTAAATAAATTAGGTGAAAATAAATAAATGACTGTTTTTACCGATACTTTTTAATATCCGTATAAATGAGATCAAAAACTTGTTATTTTATATTTCGTATCTGAACTGCATATCAAAGCTGCAGCTCTGTTGATAAGCTGACAAAGCAATGCAGTGAGAAGCTATAGAGGGAAATTTTTCCCTATCTCATAAACAAAATTGTTTAAAAACAACTAATTCTCAATAAATCAGGTGAAAATAAATGACTGTTTTTACCGATACCTTTTAATATCCGTATAAATGAGATCAGCAAACTCCAAGACACTTTAAATTTATTTGCATTGAAAAGTTGTTATTTTATATTTTGTATCTGAACTGCATCTCAAAGCTGCAGCTTTATTTATCTGCTGACAAAGCAATTAAATAAGAAGCTATAGAGGGAAATTTTTCCCTATCTCATAAACAAAAATGTTTAAAAACAACTAATTCTAAATAAATCAGGTGAAAATAAATAAATGACTGTTTTTACCGATACTTTTTAATATCCGTATAAATGAGATCAAAAACTTGTTATTTTATATTTTGTATCTGAACTGCATATCAAAGCTGCAGCTCTGCTGATCAGCTGACAAGGCAATGGCGTTAGAAGAGCTAGAAGAGGGAAACAGGATATCCAGGAGTCGTGTCGACTCGCCCGAAGTTTGTTGCCACTGGCTGCGCTGTGGCAGCAACTGCGACTGCGGCTGTGGCTGTGGCAAGTGTAATGCTGCTAATGCGCGCCTGGTGTGCAGTTAAACTTTTCATTTTGTCCAAGACAACAACGAAACAAAAAAAAAGAATGTTCAAACATGCAGCCCACAAACTTGGAGAGTGAAGGAGGCAAGGGGCAAGGAGGGGGCTAGAGCCAGCTGTTGTGGCATAATATGCATAAACTTTTGCGCCGTGTGGGTGTGGCCAGATTTGCATGAACTTTTGTTGTACTTGCAAGTGAATGCGACTATCTGTGTGTGTGTGTGTGTTTAGCCAAGAGATTCAGGCGTGTGCTAATGCCCAAAACTCGTTGCCAAAGATTGTTGCACATGTTTTGGGCCAAGAAGTTTTGCAGGGCTTTCGCTCAGCTTGGCTAGCTAAACTAACCAGCAGCAACAATAACAACAAAGCCAAGTTAACAGACAGCCCGGACAGAAACAGCTACTGGTCCTCATCAGCAACAACAACAACAGCAGCAACAACAACAACAGCAACAACAGCAACATCATCAGCATTGAGGCATTGTTGCTGTTTCGGTTGTTTGTTGTTTTCGTTGTCCTAGGGGCACTTTCGGCCACGCTCGGCTGGGCTCTCGGCCTGGCCAACTGCCTGGCTAACTGACTAACTGGCTAACTGGCATTGGCCCGGCATTGCCTGTGTAGGATTACAAACTATCTTTTTGTTAGTAATTAGCTGCACACGATAAACGTGACATTATTATTGTTGCCCAGTTGTGTTGTGCAAAAGTTTGCAGTCTCAGTCTTTGACTTGCAACACAACACAACTGTCTTGCCCCCTTGCCCCCTTGCCCCCCCCGCCGCCGCCTCCTTCAGCTCCTCGCTTCGCCCGCGCTTGAATTTGAATTTTCGTCTGGCCGTTTTCGGGGGCCCCGTTTTACAAATGAGACTTTTGTTAAATCAAAAATTCAAGTGGCAACGCCGCACTCGATGGCGCCTCACAGTCAGCCAAGTCTGTCCGTCCGTCCGTCTGTCCGTCCGTCCGTCCGTCCGTCAGTCTGTCAGTCATTGAGCTCGCTAGTCTGTCCGCCAGAAATTATCAATTTCACAGACAGCGTGTGCAGATCCTTTGGTCCATTGGGGTCTTCATCATGTTTTGTAATTTATGCCCATTTATTGTGTGGTTTTCTACCGCATTTCGTCTTGTGGTTGACCAGTTGAAACATGGCTGCCACAGCTCCCAACTTCCAGCTACCAGCTACCCAAATGCTTTGTGGCTCCTCCCGGGCCGAGGCAATCAACAAAATTTGCATATGACTGCACTAAAACAGAGCCGGACAGATGGACCGAACACAGCCACAGCCTGGACTTTGGGCTAAGGTCAATTTGCGGCCAGCTGCTGGCTGCCTTTCGCAAAAATCTGCTCGTATGTATCTTGTATCTTGTAGCTGTATCTGTATCTGTATCTGCATGGCCAACAAAAGTTCTAGTTAGTTATGGCAAATCTCTGCCATCAGGCATCGACTGTGATTTCTTTTCTCTAGCGCTAAGAAAGTAATTCTCTGTCAGGCGTAGATTATGCAATGCAATTATTTATTTTGGTCAAACTTAACTTCAAATACTTCAAATGAAACTTACCTAATTATTATTAGATTTAGTCTTTATTTCAACGAAAAACTCCACAAATATTTATTGAAATTATTCATCTGATATTTAGCTGCAACTTTGCAACAAAAATCATTACCTAATTCATTTATAATTTTTCGTTTTTTATCGAAAAATTCCACAAAGAATTCTTAAATTTATTCAGTTGGAATTTAGTTGCAATTCTTTGTAACGAAAATCATTACCTAATTCTTCTTAAATTTGTTCGTTTTTTTTATCAAAAAATTGCACAAAGAATTCTTAAATTTATTCACCTAAAATTTAGCAACAACTATTTGCAAAGAAAATCATTAGCTAATTCTTTTAAAATTTCCTCCATTTTTTATCGAAAAATTCCACAAATAATTCTTACATAAAATTTAACTTTAGCACCTAGTAGAATTTCTGCGGCAATTTGTCAATCAATTGGAAACAATTTATAACAAAATGTATAAATCGAAATATAGCTACAGAATTATATTTCCATAGTTTGACAAGCAATTTGAAATAATTGGGAACAAAAAAAATGGAAATTGCTTTATATTACAAACAACATTTTTCAGATATCCTAAATCGAATTAAGTTTTCTTTTTTGTTTTAATTAGAAAAACTTGTATTCTAATCAAAAATTGTAGACTAAGCTCGTTAGAGCATTTTTGTTGGTTGTATTTTATAAATATGGGCATTAATTTATGGCATTTCAATTTCAAACACAAATTTTTCTGTGTTTTATGCATTCAATCAGCACAAAAATCAGTTTTAAAAGATTAGACGAATGTGGTTTTCGAATAACTTTTGAAAAAATGTGAATATCTGAAGAAGAAGTAACAACGCCAAGTAAAAAATAACTTTACAAACAATTCGATCGCATCAAAATCTGTTAATGGAATGATGCCGTAAAATAAAAATAATAAAAAAAATTTCTAAGACCCTAACAATCAATTCTTCAAGAACAGCAACTGTTCTTGCTGTTGTTGAGCAGTCTCGTAGGAAGTATTTTAAATTATTTATAAACAGATGAGAATGCTGCCAGAATAATAAACTTTTTTGGCAAAGTGAAATACATTGATAATTTGTACAATCACTTTGTTAATAAAAAAAACTAGGATTTAAGCTGAAAACATAGCCAAATATGAAAAGCCATTTAGGGGCATTTTATTTTCGAAGAGGGGCAACAAAAACTCCGGTTTTGAGCCCAAATCTCCCGTATGAAATATCAATGAGAAGAAACAGATCGAATGAGCAAACTTACCCTCATTAAGTGTGTCGACAAGCCAAGGAGCTGCAATTAAGAAAATAAAGATTTAAATCAGTTAATTGTCGGAGTAATGTAATAATAATTACGATATCAAATTTCGGGGGAGACAACAAATGATGAGCTGACAATGGCAGCCTTCCAAAAACCAATTAGACGAGACAAGTAAACGATGAATCTCTCACTGGTCCAAATAAAAATGGATTTAAAAACTGACTGATTTGTGAATGCATTTAAATATTTTAGTCGAATCGTGAATATTTCACATATTTAAATCGATTGTGCTTAATTTATGTGGAAACTCTTGACTGTTTCAATTTGCAATCAGTAATCTCACAAGCTGTTTCTCTGCAAACATCGGATGCGAATACTTTGGGGAACAACAATCTGTCGCTTGCAATTGCATACCAAATTGTGTTGTATCAAATCAAATCTTGTAGTCAAATAAATGCGGGGGAGGGAAATACAGGGTGCTTAAAATTCAATGCAACCCGAGAGACTAAAGCCAATATTGATTCAAGTATTTGGCCGATGGTCAGACACAAAAGAGTATCGAATGTTTACATAGAATTAACAAAAGAAAGATCTGGGCATGGCGCGCAGATAAATAAGATTAGTTTTAACGGGATAATGATATCAAATCTACCTCCCCTGGACCCCTCTGCTCTGTGGCCAAACAGAAGTAATGCGCCTCATTAGAGGTTAAGCTGTGGGCGTTGCCCGCTCGTGTGTCGAACTCGAGCTCAGAGCGAGCGAGACGCCAACAGTTGAGCCAATGAGTGTGCGACAGAGAGGCCTTCGGCTTGCCCTGGGCTTTCTATTGCCATTCCCTGGACCCAATCTCAATTCCAGTCCGACTTTCAGTCCGTGACCCATTCGCCGACTCCGACTCCGACTCCGACTCTGACTTCGAGTTCGAGTTCGCCAGGCATTCCCAATATCAATTCAGTGTTTAGCTTTAGCTCCCGTTTCCCATTCGCCGTTTGCCGTTTTTCCTTTTTCCGTTTGTTTGTTTGCCTAATTTTCCACGTTGATTTTCTAGCCGCAAAACAAATGAAACGTTCGCTGCATATTAAGCATCTAATTTAATTTACGAAGACCAGCGGAGAGCAAAAAATCAAGCCAGCCAAATGCGGGCGGGCGTGCTCGACCAACAGCCACCCTGTCAACCACACGAGATTTTAACGTTCTATTCGAGTGATTATTCAATATAGAATATATAAATTTCAATAGCTAACGGAATACAATAAAATAATGATATGACAAATGTTCTAAAAGCAATTCAATCATTTTCAACTAAATATAATTAAATAGAGTAACATAATATTAATATCAGCAAATTTAAATTAATAAATATAATCCACACTATATATGCACATAATATCAAAGTAAAGATACATATACATTTTTTTTATTTAAAGAACATTTCATTTCAAATTATATGGAAATTTCAAATTAAGGTCAATAAATTAAATTAAATTTTATAAGCAAAGGTTACAGGAATTTCTAGGATAATGTCTATAATTCGATAGCAAATTCTCCTGCTTAAGATTAATCCAAAATTATGCCTTAATGTGCGGTAAAAAGTATCTTCGATGCCCAGACGGCTTGTGACCAACCAGCTCACAAACTGAGCATACTCGCTTACACACTTTTATGGAAGCAGCGCCTAAAATAATAGAAAAAGCAAAGCTTAAATCTGTAAGCTATCAACCCTGCTGCCCCCCACTTCCTACTCCATCTACTTCTCCTCCTCTGGTCGCACGAGGGACTTTGGCTATAGCTGAATTGGAGGTTTTGGGGTTTGCTTAAATGCTTCATAATGAAAAGCTGTGATAACTTGTGCCGTGCGGCTTTGATTTGGCCTTATGCTTTTTCAAGTGGTTGATTGTCTGTCAATACGGGGCGACAATTTGCGCTGCTGATGCCAATGCTGATGATGATGATGATGACGATGACGATGATGATGATGAGCGTGATATGCCCGAGGGGGGTGTTGGTGGCAGCAGAAGGTCGAGGATTACAATTTACAAATTGCGGCTGTTACGCACGTTCGTTTTTACCGCTGCTCTGCGCTGCGGCTTTGCTAAGCCTTTGATTGCCCACATTTAGTGGCCGAGCTGAAGCTGGCGACTCAAGCTGTGAGAAAACGCTCGCCCAAATGCTTCTCCTGCTCCCGTCGAGGCTTCTCTCCGCCCCTCTCCTCACATTTGCCATGCCAATGCGATTGCGAATGGGAATGCTCTATGTGACTTTTATGTGCACTCAAAGCAAATTGCATTTCAATGCGCGGGGTGTTGCCGAGTCCCTAAAACCCAACAAGCAATAAAGCGGCAGGCAAGTGTGCTCGACTCTGAAACACCCGCTACACATTTGGAGACAACTTCTGAATGCTCATTGGCAAAGTTTTAAAAACGTTTTAGTATATACTTTTTATTTGAACTTAAATAACTCGAGTCAGCAATTTAAATTTTTTTGAAATTTATGATAATGCTCCTTTTTTAAATTCTAGATTTTAAATGTTTTGCCCGCGTTCCACAAAATAAAACCAAATAAATATACAAGCTTAATGTTGCAATTAATTTGATCACAACACTTTTCCAACCTTATGCCGAAATATTATATAAAAAGCAATAATTAGTAAAATTTTGTGAGTACTTAAATTGATGCAGCATTTAAGATATTTAGAGTGGGAATTTCTAAAAAGTATGCAAACTATGTTGTGTTAAACTTAAGATAAGTTAGTAAGGATATATGTATATACCTAGATGTGTGCTTAATTTCTAAAATTTATTTCTTGTATCCTTTATAACTTTGGTAGATCTACTCGTAATTGGAGGACAGACTACTAGCCGGATAGTTGCACATGCTGATATGGCTATATTTATTTGAAGGGTTTTGTGATTCACAGACAACTGGTATACCGCTCTGCGCTACGTTTACCGGGTGCATGGCAAACCCTAAGCGGCAAAGTCAAGTCGCCGTCGCCGTCGCCGTCATCGTCGCAGTTCCAGTTTACGGGTTTGAGCTGAAGCATTTGCATGTCGCCTGTCGCCAGTGTCGCTGTGCTCGTGATTTATGCCCGCGCTGCTCGCGAGAGGGTTGCAGCCGAGCCGAGCTGAGCAGAGCAGAGCAGAGCAGAGCTGAGGGTGGTGGGTGTTGTTGGGTGCTTTGGCTGCTTGGCTTCGCGCCCGGCTCAATGAACAGTCACCAAAAAAAGCGGCGAGGCGAGGAGCGCAAAGAAAGCATCGCGCGCGTTGTGTTGGCAGCCAAAAAGCCAACAGACAGCCGACGAGGGGGGACGAGGGGGGGAAAAGGAGGGGAGACAATGCGGCAGCCAGTCGCAGGCGTCAACAGGATGCGCCCAGTCGACACAGGGGTTGTCGCCAGAGCCAAGAGCGTGGGCGGCCGGAGGGGGGAAGGGCAGCTGGTGCTGGGGATCTAGGATTGGCTGTCAGTGTCATTGGCAGCGTTTGCCTGTCACTTTGGCCCCCCCCATCCCCTCTCCCCCCTCCAAGCAGCCCTCATTCCGCTTAAGCAATTGCCGCACAATTGAAAATTTTATTTCATTTTTATGGCTTTTGGAAATTAAATTGTTGTCGTTGAGTTTTTTATTTTCGGGTGACTCTGCATGCAAAATTAACTAAATGCGTGGTTGTTGCCACAGATTTGCATAGTCATTGCCACAGAGAAGGTGTGACCAGCCGCCCTCTCTCCCTCTCCCTCTCACTCTCACACTCACTCTTTCACTCTCTATCTCTCTCTTGTGTTGTCACTTTTGTTGCCACAACTGCTGCTGCTGCTGCTGCTGTTGTTATTGTTATTGCTTAAAAGCACCCGCTGTGCAGTCGGCCGGAGGCATTTTGTTTAACATTTGATTGTGGTTAAGATTACACGCAGCAGGCAGCAGGCATCAGGCCAGAGACCCGAGGGGGGCAGAAGGAGAGATGGATGTGATGCGACACAAAGAATGATCTAAATGATTCTTTTGGGCTCAACCGGCCAACAGCCTAATTGTGAGATAAGCGAAAGGATTAAAGCCGCAACTCTCAGCGAAGCATTCGATAAGCTCAGATAATTTGCCAAATTGGGATTTGTTGAACTTCAGCTCGATTCGCTGCTGTCGATTCGATTTACCGACCGACAATGACTAGATAAATATAATTCTATACAAATATAGTTGACAATTTGGCAAAGTGTTTTCAAGTTCAAAAAGTTCGCAAATTAATCTAATTTAATTCTATAATTCAGCAGAAAATTCTGTAAATTGGAAATATTGTTTCAAGGACTTATTTTTAAGATCGAAAAGTTCTCAAATTCAAGATATTTATTCTAGTTTTTAGAACGTAATGTTTTTGGTGTGTAGGTTTCATAGTAACTACAATTACGAAAGCAAACTATTTTTTCTACACTTGGAATATACAATACAAGTCTATTTTTTTAATTTTTTCTTTTTACTTAAAAAAAGAGAAGCGACTATGAACAGTCGAAATCGAAAAATTACTTTAGTTTAATTAAATTTAAATTAAGAAATATCATCACTTAAACAATCATTTAATCTCATAGTTACAGCTTTTAATTTGTATAGAACAGTTTAATGTTCGAAATCTTTTTATCGATTTAAAGCAAATTCCCAATTATTAATATTCATCGAAGAAAATTTGAATAGTTATGAAATTTAATAACTGCCATGCCAAAATCTTAACGCCGTAATAATGATAAACACATTGTCATGCTGAACTTAAAAGCTATAATTTTGCAACTTCAATTAATTTTCAGTTGATTAGCTTTTCTTCATTTAAAGTATATTAATGCATATAGCTAACTGTACTTTTGTTAATGAGTTGTTAAACAATAATTAAAAAACTATTTATTTATCGTATAGCGCGCATGAAAAGCTCTGTTCAGAGTGTAGAGCGAGCTCTAGCAATATATTCAATTAAATGCGAATGCACTAATCCAATAGTTCGATCTGAAGCAGTCCAAGAGCGAACCCAATTTGCAATTTGATGTTATCCGGAAACTCTAGCTGGACTCAGGTGCAGAGGAGGAGAGAAGAAGCGGAGGGAGGATCAAGGGGAGGGGAAGGCGTGGGTCAGCTTAAGCCCCGCATAAAAACTAAACAGGCAGCAATCAATCGATTAAAAAGTTGCACAATTTTAAACAGAGATTTGTTGTGTGCCCCCCTCCAAACCCTCCCCTCCTCCTCCGTGCCCATCTCCGGCTGGCAGCAGCGAGCTAAGCATGCCTCGGGGACCCGCAGCTGAATGGACTTTGCCACTTGCCCAGCTTGCCGTCGTAATGCGTCGCTTATCTCGATATT
This sequence comes from Drosophila formosana, assembly GCA_035045625.1. NCBI lineage: Eukaryota > Metazoa > Arthropoda > Insecta > Diptera > Drosophilidae > Drosophila > Drosophila formosana. The sequence continues at coordinate 1,145,271 of JAWNOW010000688.1, read as the reverse complement.
ATTTTGCCATAAAAAAGCGGGGAGGAGCGAAGGGCAAGGGGAAGGGGATGGGGGGAGGAGGACACGTAAAAGGACACGGCTTCTTGTCATTTGTTATGTGACATGCATGGATCTGGGCAGTGGGCAATGGGCAAGTCTCCAGACGACGCTGTTCTTGCCCCTGGAGCAGGCATGCAAAATGTTGTAAAGTAGCCAAATTGTGGGCAGGACACACACACACACACACGCCAACACACACGTGGTCCAAGTGACTTGAGAAAAAACTCAAATAATAAAAAAAAGAAGCGAAGCAAAAAGAAAAGAAGAAAAAAGGAAAGCCCAAGAAATGAGGCAGGAAACTTTTCACATGTCACAGTGGCAAAAGGCAAACAAGGGACGAGCAGCAAGGAGCAAGGAGACGGAGAGGGCAGGAGGAACAGACGAGACAATGTCGCTGTGGAATGGAGCGTAGCGAATGCTGCGGGTTCCGTTGTTAGTCCAACCCCCTTCCCTCCCCGCCCGGCGCACGCGACCCCCCCCGAACAAACCAAGCTGGACCAGAAGCAGGAGCAGGAGCAGGAGCAGCAGGACATGCACCACAATCAGACAGCGGCTCAGGCTTCGTCGCTGTCCACGCGCGTTGCAAATCCCTTTAGTTACACTGTTTCAAAATTAAATATTTACATTTTGTATGCGCCAACGGGATGTGGGTGTTGTGAGGGAGGCAGAGCCAAGGGAAGCGGCGACTCTGGCCGAACTGAAGGGTGGCGGCGACTGTTGATGGTGGTGTCTGTGTGCGACACTGTGACTTGGCTGCTGCTGCTGCCACTTGCTTGGTCCAGTTCAGCCAGGAGCGTAGTCAGCATAGTTCGCTGGAGGGGAGCTTAAGAATACGAACTATTACTATCATAGTATAGAAACTACATCCTAGTTTCTAATGATAATAAATTATTTGAAAATGATTTCTTAAATTATATTTACAAACAAAATAGAACAAAAATATTATTTATGATCGCTCATAATAGAAAAACTTTAAAAATTCACTGAAACGAAATTGAAGAATTCTTTAAATAGTATGCTAGTAATAGCATAGTTCGCTGGAGGGGAGCTTATGAATACGAACTATTACTATCATAGTATGGAAACTACATCTTAGTTTCTAATGATAATAAATTATTTGAAAATGATTTCTTAAATTATATTCACATACAAAATAGAACAAAAATATTATTTATGATCGCTCATAATAGAAAAACTTTAAAAATTCACTGAAACGAAATTGAAGAATTCTTTAAATAGTATTTTTGTTTCAGTTGTTATACAACAATGCTTTACTGCACTTAAGCAAAAAGTGCGCATAGAAAATAAATTGTATATTATCTCAAGATATAATATAAATGCTCCAAAAAAAGGTTTTGCCAATTGACATGAAATTTGCGTATTTTAATATTTTAATGCTTAATACTTTGACTACTACTACTACTACTTTAATATTTTGACGATATTATTTTTTTTTGTATAAATACATTATTTTATATTTAATATTACGTTGTTGAAATGAGTTTAAATGATGAAAGTATTTTTTCTGTATACAATTTATGTCTAGAAAATTGCAACTGTTTAATATTTTCAGTGCAAATGTTTTTCTTCAGCGAATGTAACTTTATTGGCAATGAATGTTTAATGTATCTTTCATTATTTAGGCTTTCTAAATACAACTAAAATATGTTTAGATACATAAATGGCAAAGCAATAGGATACAAATAAAGTATTAATTTTATTTAATAAATAGCTGTGTGCAAACAAATTAATACAATAAGTAAATGTAAAGAAAATGTAGTTATGTAAATAAACAAATTTAATAAACAGCCCCCTTTGTGCCACCCCTTTGCGCGCTTACAAATTAATATCTTGTGCATCTTCAGCTGATTTCCGCCTTGGTCGCTCTTCAATTTCCAATGCCATTTCCATCTCCATCTCCATCTCCATCTCCATCTCCATCTCCAACTCCAACTCCATCTCCAGATGCATCTCCCACTTCCATTTCCACATCCACTCATCGAGCTGTGGCTTGGCCAACTAGCTGGCGTATCTAAGCAACAATCTGGCCAACTATCAATTGTATCTAGTACCAGAGCAGAGTACAAGTTTGCTTCTATCTGTATCTATGCGATTCCATCTATCATCGGTTTAGTTTTGGTTTGTGGGCGAGTGTGTGTTGGTTTTCATTTCGCGTTTATTTAGTAATTTGTTTGTCTCTCTCAATTTGGACACGGTTTATGCTTGACATTTATTTTATGAGCGTGAAAAATATATGAGTAGACCCCAGGGCCAATTTGTGAGTGTGGCGAGTGTTGCAAGTTGCTGTGGTGTGCTGCTGTGGTGCTGTGGTGCAGGTGGCAGACAAAAACACCACTTAAACCAGTTTTGATTGCATTTTATTAATGGGCTGGCGATTTAAGTGTTAGTCTCGGACTGCCAATTATTGATGGTGTGCAACAATTTTCGTGCGATTTATTGTACACATATAGCCAGATATTGTTGTTTTGATTAAATCAGAGCAAAGCAACCATGACTAATGTCGCTTGGTCCCGTTCTCCATTTAATCTGTCTCTTTGGGGTCCTCTTTCAGTTTTGCTTTCTAAGCGCATCAATTATGTTATCTGTTTCGGCTCTGTGCCGTGTGTCTCTGTGTGTGTGTGTGTGTCGGCATAGAGAGTTATTGGCCTATAAACTAATCGCATAATTGCACAAAAGTAATTACACTCATCCTCAATCTGCTGCTCGACTTGGCCCGCAAAACGCATCCTTTTGTACACCTTTCACTCGCCGCGAACAGGACGAACTACAAACATTTCCTACTGATTTTTCCACTCAGCTGACGAACTATGCGGCTTATCCGCATCGCTGCTAAGGATGCTAAGGAAGTGGCAGCCAGGCACGCAGGATGCGGCCCAAACAGTTGGAAAAATGCAGAGCAGTCGGAGAGTTTCGCATTGTTTTGCGAGCAAATTGCAAATCAAGCTGTTGATGGCAATCACACACTTGAGGTAGCTGCCTCTGCTGCGACTGAAAGTGAGGCACGCTGCACGCTGCATGATGGATGGGACGCCACTGTAGCTGCCAGGCGGCAGCCAGGACCAACTAGGATGTATGCATCGCTGGCAACGCTGAGACGACCGTCGACCGTCGACCGTCGACTGCTTCCGGCTGCCTCGTTTCTTTTCTTTTTTGCCATCGGCTGTTTTTCCTTCTTCTTGTTTATTTGTTTTCTTTTTTATGCCTCTTCCACTTTTCCCTGCTCTTCGCATTATGTACTTTTTTGTTCGTTGTATTTTCGGGTTGACATCCTGAAGTGCAGCCTTTTGGGCCGCTCTCTGTTGTTGTGTTTGGCAGTTGGTTTCATTTGCTGATTTGTTTGTTAAACGTGCACTAATTGAGTTGAAGTGTCCTCCAGCGCAGCGCAGCGAGTCCTGTCAGCCTCAGCTGATGCCGCCGCCGCAGATAAGGATGAAGCTAAGCCCCCGACAAACCGCAGGATATCGACAGATCGACGGATCGCAGGATCAGCAGCCAACATGCCTCGATAATCAATTTCAATTGCAAGCGACTTTCAGACAGAATTAAGCAAATATTCATTAGGTTCCCTACATATATTTATTCACTAAATATAAAAATCTGTTAGAGTAGAAAAGGTTGAATTTGATCGGCACTTTTATTTTTATATTAATTCACATGTCTAATTTCCATATAAGTAATTTCCATTAAGTAATTAAACATGTCGCTAAATGCATTCAAAGTTAGCTTAGCTGACATTTAAATAAATAGTTCAAAATAATGCAATAAAACAACATGCATGCAAATATTTAGATTTTAAGTTGTTTTCATTATTATTAATAAATAAAAAAATACTATTAAATGAGCCAATTAAACCACTCTGATTTATTATCGATATTAAAGATTTATTTGTTTAGACTAGACTTTGAGCAGTAAAAAAGTATAACAATCGCATGGACAAAGCAATAAATCACGATTTTTCTATACCTCATATTGCAGTTAAAATTGATATGAACTGAATTGAGTAAAGGAATATTTAGTTTTCAATCTGGGTATATTTTAGAATTAGTAATCTGCTACTTCTTCATAAATTCAGCCCTATTTGCAGAATTAATTGGCATAGACAAAGCACATTGAGAGAGCTTCAGCAGTTTTAACATATGTAATTTTCAAATTAGAAATCAGTGCGACAAAATGGCGCATAATGATTGCGAAATCGTCGAAATTAATTATGCAAAATGGTTGAGTGATAAAAACATGTATGGAACACAAAATGCTCGTGCTTTGCTAATGATTACGCTGCTCACTTTTGAACAACACCTTCTCCGCTCTCCCCGATCCCCTCTGCCTTGGCTGGCACACACATCTGCGAAGCGAAGACATCCAATTAGCAGACGCTGCAAAATGAAAACATTTCTCACAGCTCGACGCTTGACGACGCTGACGCTGACGATGACGACGCAAAAGTAATTAATTGCAACTGCAACTGCAACGGCAGCGAGAGCGAGAGCGAGAAGCAGAGACAGTGAGGGGAAGGGGAAGGGGCAGCTGCTGAGATGAGAACTGTTACTCAGTGTGCCACATCATTCGCAGTTCGCAATTCACAATTCGCAATTCGAATGTTGCAGTCGCATTTTTAAATGGCCAACCAATCGGCTCGAGAGCCGCATACTTTCTAAAGCAATTATCGAATGCCAGCGTGTCCCAGCGTCTGTCATCGCCCTGGCGTCGCCATATCCGACTCTTGCAACTTGCCACAAAAAAGCAGCAACAGCAACAACAACGAGAACGAGAACGAGAACAAATACAAAACAGCGGCAGCGTCAATTGCACCGTGGGCTGCTTGTAGTTTCATGACGCCAACAACGCCTCATCGTGTTTGGTTAGCCGCCGTCAGAGCCGCCACCGACGCCACACGATGGCTGTGGCAAGTTCGCCTTGCCTGCTGCCTGGTGGGCCATGGACAGCAGCCACAACCACAGCAACGGCAACAGCTTCGAACTTGGGTCGTGATCAGCGTCGTGTTCGCAAAATATTTCTACGCATGCCCATTCCCCAAATTGGCCTTGAGGCAATGATTGGCTGCCGCTGCCACAGTCGCCGCTGCCGCTGCTGCTGCCGCTGTAGTCTGCCTGCCACAGTCTGCTGTCGCCTCTACAGACTGCAATCTGCAGCAGCAGCAGCAGCAGCAGCCTCAATCCAATTCAACTTGAGAGACTGCAGCTTGGCCCCGTCTCGTTTCATTTTATGTAGTTTACTTATGCTTCACGTCTCTCTCTAGCGCATATCTCGCTTCTCACTCGCACTCCCTCTCGCTCTCTCTCTCTCTCTCTCCTTCTAGCTGTGTGTGCGCAAGTGTGTGAGGCGTTGATGGCGATGGCGCTGAAGCTGGCGCGCATGCGCAACGCAGACGACGACGACGACAACGACGACGACCACAAAATCGCATTGTGCCACACAGCCGAGTCAGCCAAATGTTGTAAGACATATTTCGTTGTTGCTGTTGTACTTTTACTATGGGCCTCGGCGCTCTCTGTGTGTGGACCTCCCGCAGATAATTGCCCATCATCTCATCAAGTTCCGCCCAGCTATTTAAGTGCAGCAACAAAAAGCAATGAAACCCACAAAACAAGACACCAAAATGATGAACGCGACCACGCGAAGTAGAAGTAGCTGCCACACAGCCTCAGCCACAGCCTCAGCCACAGCAACTGCCACATCCAACAACAACAACAACTACAACAACAGTCTGGGCCACAGCCTCAAGCCAAAGTCTGTCCAAACTAGCGCAGGTTGCTCCTTGAGTTCTACTGCATTTTCATAGCCATTGTTAATTTCATAGATTTCAATTCATTTGCTTAAAATGTCTAAAATTATGTGATATTCAATATCGATCGATTGCTTCATTTTGATTTCGAGCAACAAAAAGAAAAAGAAAAGTTTTAAAAAATAATCATTATGGTTCAAACAAAATATTGGATATCGAAATCTTGTTTAGAATAGATGCATGAAAATAAATAATGATTTCGGTTTAATTTGTTTCGTTCTAAGACTATTCCCAGTGTGTGATTTTTGTATTTAACTACACAAAAGTAATCACATTTTTAATTATCATCTTTGCTAAAACAACTTAAATTAATCTTATAAGCTGCAAGTTATATTTACCATAGTTTGAAATTGTTGTCATACAAATCAAGTAGAATAGATAGAGTCTCCTTAGCTCCACAGATAGTCAACAACACTGTGCCAAATTCTACTGATAATATCATTAAAATCTAAATTTAAACTCAGAAAATGATCAAATTAACAGATTTTAAGTAGCACTATAAAATTCCAAAAACAATTTATTATATATTTGATATATACTTGTTAAATGGCTAGTTGATTTTAGAAGTTTTAAGAAAGTATTCTATGCTGTAAATACGTGGAATAAAAACTAGTGTTTTTATAGGAACTTTTCAAATTTCAAACTGCTCACTAAAAGATATTTAAAGTAGCATTACTTTCTAATTAGGTTTGTGAAAAATGTCTACACTTTGTGGGTAGGATTCGAGCGTCCCTCGTTGGCGACGTAGCGCCACCAAGAAGACAGCTTGTGAGCCAGCAACCAACAGCAAAGAGCAGGCAACAGGCCATCAATAGCACCACCGACGTCGACGCCGTAGACGCCGGCAACAACAACAACAACAACAACGGCGACGACGGCGACGACGACGACGTGGTCCAAGCCACGTTAATCGAGTCATATCGATTTTGGCGTGGTTCGTGTCTTGGACGTTTTACTTTGAGCGGTCAGCCGAGAGAGAGAGAGCAAGAGAGAGAGAGAGAGACAGAGAGACAGAGAGGAGGCCAACCGATCGAGCGAGCGACCAACCAGCGAGGAGGCACTTACACAGATCTCATCAGCAAACGGACGCGACGGCGTCATCCAAGGGGTGGCACGAGGAGGGGCACGAGGAGGGGAGAGGGAGAGGGAGCGGAAGAAGGCAGACGATCATCTGCTTTTGGCTTTTGAGTGGCTTCTAACTAAATTGAATGCAATTGCAGATTGCAGTTAACCAACAGAAATGCGAATACAAATACGAAACGAATACGGGTACGAATGCGAGTATGAATACGGGTACGAGTACCCCTTGCGAGTTAATGAATGAGTGTTGACCAAATTGCATTCGACTGCGGCTCATTCAGTCACTCCTCTCAACCACCTGCCTAGCTAGCCACCTGTGTTTCTGGGCTCCTCGCCGTCATCTCCGCCCATTGTGTTTTCTTTTAGTTCCTGCCTGCTTGTACGATCTCGGGATCTACTTCTGTGATCTCAAGTTATACCTATTTTATGTCAATGTAATTTAAATTAAAAACCACAAAAGAACAACGTCAGCTCCGAAGTTGTCATCAACTTGCATTCGAGTTGCAGAACATGTACCGATGAATAGTAATAATTATAACTAAATATGGGCAACTACAAATTATTTCAATTTCATTAATTTTAATAAATTATTTAAATTTAAGTATGCGATGAATTTGGCAAATTTGTATGCTTCGTATACAATAATAATAATAATACAATTGAAATTAATGTAAGTTGTATTACTAAATTTTTTGTCCCTTCAATTTGTTTTTCTTTTGACATATTGCCAAATATTTTGTAATCACTTTCCCAATAATTTCAAGTAAATTAGATAATTTTCACAACCGTTTTTGTTCTAAACTTCTTCTACACTCTCCTGTATTTTAAATTATTTATTTATTTTCAGTTCTAGTTTTCTGTAAATTGTGAATTTTCTCTGTACCTTCTTTGATTTAATTGTTTTGTCGAATATTATCCATTCTGCCACTCTAAATTAATATTTTAGATAAATAATATCTACTCTTTGCCTTCTCTGATTTCCCTGAGTTCTTCCAGCTCGTTTCATCTCTATTTGCATTTTAAAACGCTCTTCCTCGACACTCTTCGGCCATTTTCCTTCCCCTTCCGCTAACCTTCTTCTCCTGGTTAATTTTCTGCTTTTCTTCTCTGCTGATCTCTCCTGCAGCTCGCGTGCTTCTCTCTCTCTCGCTCTCTCTCTCAGTCTGCTCGAATGTCTTGCTGCATCTCTGTCCCTCGGCTAATATCTCAATTGGCGGTTCATTGCACTTGGCCACCCACAGGAGTCGTGGCTGGCGTTGCAGTTGGAGCTGGAGCTGGAGCTGAGTGTGGCCAGTGGCAGCAGCTGCTCCAGTTTTCAGCTGCTGTTGCTGTTGCCGTTGCCGTTGCTGTTGGTGGCAAACAAGCCAAAGGCTTTTCTGCAGCACCAAAAAAAAAAAAAGGAAAAAAGGGGCAAAAAAGGAAAATGAAGCAGCTGAAGAAGGAGAAGGAGAAGAGGCAACTTCTAATTGAATGTAAACATGTGACGAGGCTCCGTGCTTAAAGCTGCAGGCAACCAGCAACTCCTTCTGCCTAGCACCCTGCCCCTTCCCTCAAGCTGCAGCTCCTTGCAGCCAGCAGTCCATTGCCTCCCCGGACTGGAGTCGTGGCATTGTCATGCTGCAACCCAAAGCCAAAAGGGGGCGTTGCTTTATCATTCTTCTTGTTGCCTTCTGCTTTCGACCAAACAACAACGCCTGTCAAACTTTTCAGCCAAGTCATGGTTGTTTGTCATTGTTGTTGTTGCTGTTGTTGTTGCTGTTGTCATTGCCTAATGGGCACACTTGCTGCAGCAGCATCTTCAACCACTTTTAGCCTGCGCCTTGGAGCAGCACTTGACCTGATTCTGGGCTTTGGCTTCAGCTTTAGCTTCTCCCTCAGCTGCTGCTTTGGCCTAGCCTCTATGCAAGGCGGCTAATTGCAACCTGGCGGCAATTGACGCACAGTTTGAACAGCAGCGACTAAGAGTGCCCCAAATGCCCACAGTTTGAGCAGCACTGCCCATCCGACTAATGCTGTGAAGGGGGCGTGGCAAGCAAATGACTAAGCTCAATATTCGAACTGACATTGTTTCGTCAACTGTCTGCTTGCGACGTGATTCAATTCGCCCTGAAATTTCGCCATTTGTAAATGCAACTAAAATCGATCGTTCAGTAAACAGTGAAGTGTAATGTTGAGTATGCTCGACTGCCTGATACCAAGTGATAAGTGTTGTTGCAGTAGTGTGGAGCTATTCGAAATAGTTTATATCATTTATAAAAATTTCTAAGCTTAATACATATAATTTAATTGGAATTATTAGGAGACATCCAAAATGGTTATACATTTATTTAAAGTTTAGAATGAAAAGAAATTACAGCGATTTTGGTTCATATTGTTTAAATTGAGTAAATTACATTGAATTAATCAGTATCATCGTTGAAGAAAATCATTGAAAATAAAAATATAATCAAAGCCATGAAAGTTTTACAAAATAATGAATCATAAAAATGATTCGAATTTATGAAATATATTAATAATAATAATTTACTATAGCTAACCATTGATTCGAGTTTGATTTGCAATTTTTTTGCAAATGAGTTGCAGTTGCATTACCAATGATAATAATAATACTAATAATTAAAGGGCTCAACAATCTTTGATGTGATTGCTAGAAATTGCTGAGAAGTTGGCAAAAACGCCCTTTAGACGCTGGCATTCAACAGCTGAAGCTGCCACTCCCCTCCTACAGTTTTGCATGCTCGCTCGCTGCAGTTGGACGGCAGTTGCCACCCACAAACACACTCACACACGCACACACACTCAGAGGGAGACACGTAGCAACACAAACACGCATGCTGGGCTAATAAAACATAATAATAATAATCGCAGAACAAAAACAAAAAATAAAAAATAAAGAAAACGATGAAAAAATGAATATAATAAATTGCCAAAACGAAAAGAAGAAAAATGCCGCCAGTTTGTGGAGACCACCGAATAGGTTTTTGCTGCTGCTTGGCGGCTGCTTGATTTACTGCACCACTGTATGTGTGTGTGTGTCGGTGTGTATGTGTGTAGGCTGAAGGTATGAAGGCTGACGCCAATTGGCCTGCTGGCTGCTTAGCGCCACGGCGAAAAATCGCGAAAGCAAAAGCTACAACAACAAAATAAATACAAATAAAAAGTCCAAAAAAGAAACACGACGACGACGACGACGACGACGACGACGGTGAAGCATTTTGTTCCTTCTGCTGTAGTTGTTGTTCACTGTGTGTTATAGACATTGCCGACGCCGCCGCCTGGTGGCGCCTCAAGTAGCCGCCGCCGCCGATGCTGCTGCTGCCCCATGCGGGGACACAGAGAGAGAGAAAGAGAGAGAGAGAGCGAATGCTCTCGCTCGGGCGCATAACTTGAAGACGCTGGACACAACGAGCGAGCTTTGTGGCGGCGGCTTCTGATCAAACGACAAGCGGCAACAGCAACAACAACAACAACAACAACAATGCAGTAAAACAAAAGCGCGTTGGCAGCCAGCAACAACGACAACAACAACAACAAGTGACTTGGGCTGGAGAAGAATAAAGAAAATACTGTGAGGCCGAAGAGGAGGCAATCCTTAAGTCGTGTTCTTTTCATGTCCTTTTGCATTTAAGTGTGCACTCGTTCGATTTTTTCGGATTGGATCGTCTTTATTTTGAGACAACAAAACAGTCAATGCATGGCTGGACCCAAGCTGCAACAACAACAACAACAACAACAACAACAGCAACAACAACATCGACGTCGTCGTCATCGTCGTCGCCGTCGTCAAGTTATTCAAGTGGCGCCAGTCAAACAATTTTTGTTCATTTTCTTCTTTTTTGATTTTGTAAGAAATAAAAATAAAAAATAAATACGTTCAAGAGAGGCAACCAAAATAAGCAAAACGCTGTTGCAGCAGCAGCAGCAACAATGCTCCGACCAGTGCAGCTGCAACTGTAGTTCGAGCAGTGCTCATAAAACTGCGCTAATTTGTTTGCTGCCGCTGAGTTTCGACATTGCAAACTTAAAGCTCTTTAAATTTAATATAATTCCAAATCAATAGCAACTGAATTTGCATATTTATTTGAAAATGAAATTAATATTATTAGCTAAAATTATTTTATAATTAAAAGATATTCACATTAAAATAGATACAACATAACAGGCAAACGGAATTTAATTTGAAATGAATAGAACAAACTAACCAACGGTAATAATAATGTAAAAATGCAAGTATTGAATATCAATATTGGTTAATACAACTCAAAAGCAAGTAAATATAAATATAAGGGCAAGATTAATTTCAATTCAAACATAAAAACGACAGATATGATAATGGTTTCAATACAAAAAACTAAAATTTTAATGAACGAATAAATGCCAAAAATAAAAATAAAATATATGTAGCTACCATAGAATCAGAATAAATACAAAAAAAAAGGTATCGAAATACTTTTGTTAACATCAAAATAAAAAGCAAAGTAAAAGCTATTTAAATATTAGACGAAAAAAATGCATTATTGCGAAAGTTGAGCAAATACAATGATGTCTAAAATAAATAACAAAATGGAATGAAATTCAATCGAGATAATAATAGTAGAAATGTCTGCCAAACAGCTTTATCAGCTGGTTGAAAAGAAGGATAAGATGGTAAAAAATAAATATAAAATTAATAAAAGTATAAGCCACAATGCAGCTGCAACTGTAGCGAGTAGCTCTCAAACTGTGCTAATTTGTGGGCATCGCTGTTCGAGGGATGGAAACTCTTTAGGGTAAATTGTAAAGAAAACGTGAAAAGTGAAAAGTCAGTGTCAAGGACAGACCAACAGAGCTGACAATTTGATGAGTATCCAAAAGTGTCTTTCTATCTGTTGGCGGCAAATGTATCTGATGCTGATGCTGATGTTGTGATGCTGTGTGTCTGCATCGGATGTATCAATTCGCAAGTTGCGCTTCCTTCCGATCACGTGGCGCAACGCCAACTGCAGCCGTTGCTTCCGCTCAGCCGATAGCTTCCGTCCGCCAAGCCACCCGAATCCACCCAAAAGCCGTCGTCCAACAACAACACTCAGGGCGGCGACAATGACAACGGCAAATAAAAATCAGCCCAAAAACACTTCAATTGTGTGCGTTGGACGGACAGGACAGTGCAGGGCATCCTCCCCCCCCCCCTTCCACCCCCTCTTCGGCAGGCTTTCATTCCCTTCCACTCCCCGTACTCAACTTTTTTTTCCCAGCCCGCGTGACAATTACTCATGAATACATTTTGCGCCTGTGCCGCCGTTTGCGTTTTATTTATGGTTTTATTTGTGGCAAACACAAAAGGGACAATTGCGTCAGGACGAGCACACACACACACACACACACACACATTGTAAGCTGTCGGTCGGTATCTCAATGTATCTCAATGTCTCAGCGTGTATCTCAGCGTCGCGCCATAACCATAAAGTCAATTTATTTATTAAGTTTTTATCGCAAACGTCTCGCATAAGCAACGAGTGCGACACAATCGAATAACGAATAACATTCGCCCCAAAATGAATAATACTCAAGAGTTTCGGATTTGTGGGCTCGGAGAGTTTTGCCTTAGCAGCAATTTGCCAGACACACAGTCTATTAGATACGATCGAATTAGTTTTTGGTGTGGCAACTACTTTGTGCCACACTCGCAGACAACGTGCCACACAATTGATGGGGCAAAGTGCTGGCGCATATGCAAATGTCGGCAACAATTGTTAGTTTTGTGAACTTGTGAACTCAAGTTTAGTCACAGTTCAGTTGAGGAATGTGGGCAAAGTGATTTTGCAACTCACTTTATGAGTACTATATTGTTTCTCTGTAAAATCTATTCGATTCATTTGGAGTTGAACACGAATCTACATGCAGAAAACATATGCTAAACTATATTAAACTATTGCAAAAGTGCTCGGTTGAATTTGGGAATTTTAAACATTATTGTATTAGAATTGTCGTGACGAAAAGAGCTTCACATGTTATGAATATATAGTCTTTAATATGTTAAGAAGCGAAAACAAATTAAATGGTTTTCAATTTGGTCATGTGAAAACAGTTCGTCTAAAAGGCAATTTTCACTGTAGTTGTAGAGGTTATTGTAGTAGAAGAAGTTAAAGTTACTAGCGGTATAAATAATCGAGAGTAATAAAAATCTATGTAATTGTGTAAATAATTGCAGTAGCTGAAATAATTACTACACGTATAACTAGTAGTCGTAAAAGTATTTCTTAGTTGCAAAAGTAGAAGAAATGGTAATAGTAGAAGCAACAGTAGTGTTACTTATAGTAGAAGAAGTAGTAAAAGTGTTGGCACAAGTAATTGCAGCAGACTAGAAGAATACGTATAAATAGATTGTACTTAATGACTTAGAAGCAGAAGTCGTAGAAGTAGAAGATGTTGCTGAAGAAGTATTGCCAGCTTAACTAGTTTTCATATAGTGTGAAAGTGAATGAATGACGTAAATCTGAATTGTACCTAGATATATAAGTCATTTGATTAATGTCATGGCAGTTGAAGTATGGGTAGAAGTAAAAGCAGTAAAGCTAAAAGATGTCTGTGTAGTAGAAGAAGTTGTAGAAATATTTCATTTTGTAAATGTCATCGAAGCAGCAGATGTAATAAAAGCAGTTGATGGTGAAGTCAAATTTGCTGTTGTTGTTGTTGTTGTTGTTGTTGTTGCTGTTGCTGCTGTTCAACCCAAAATTGTGGCGAGCGCTTGGACTGCGCCTGTTTAATGACACGGAAATCAAATGTCGACGCTGCTGCGCGTTGTCGTTGGCGTTGCACGAGTTCTGCTCGTTGTTGCCGTCAATTGCAACGCTTTTCCGCCACTTTGGTCAGTCGCCCACACACACACACACACACACACACACACAGAGAGAGACACCCTTCCACATCAGTTGCGCTCAGTGCTTAGCCTTGAGCAGACATTTGCTTTAATTAACAAAAATTAAGCGCAGTCGGCAACCGACAACTGACAGCTACAACAAAAATACAGTGTGATCGTCAGCGTCGACGCCTACGCACAAAGTGCGTGGCTGAGAAGCGGGTTGAGGGGGGAGAGAGGGGAAGAGGGCAGAACACAGCTGCTGGCGAGCGTTTGTTTAGTATGTAAATTAACTTAAATAGCCTAGAAATTAATTAGCAGCGATTGAGATCGCTTGATAATGACAACAAGCAAACAGCAGCAACAACAACAAGCTGCAAACAGACCACCGACTGTTCTGCTCAGTTGTTGTTGTTGTTGTTGTTGCTGCTGCTTTAACCCTTCATTCCGTTTTGGGCGTCGACTCTTCGGCTTGGCGTTCGCTGGCTCGTTGGCTCGTTTGGCTGCTCGGCTATTCGGCCGCTCGGCCGGCGACAGTAATAATGATGCGTTTATCCAAAACGAGCATCAGATAAGCGCACACAGGCATCGCAGTCGTCGTCGTCGTCGTCGTCGTCGTCGCCGTCGAAGTCGCAGCCGATCGACAAGTTTGATAAGCAAACGCGGCGGCGTCGCTGAGCGTTGAACGCTCTCACCAAAGTGATAAGCGAACGCTCTCAGCGCAGCGGCTGCACTTGGCAGAGCCAACAGCAAGCGGCAAGAGACAAGGGGCAAGGGGCAAGGGGCAAGCGGCGTGTGCACATCATTCAAATGCCAATTAAAGGCGCCGGCCTTACACAAAAAAAACCTGAGAACCTTTCCGAAGACCGAAACTAAGCGAAACCGAAACCGAAACCAGCAACGATGAACAAGACCCCAAGACGAAGAGTCCAAACTCGAAGTCGCGATTCAAAGCCTCCTCTGCCCCTGTCCCTGCCCCTGCCCCTCGGACGGCGGCGGCAAGTCAGCGCAACCGAGAGCAATCAGCTGTCATTTGGAGGCAAACAAAGTGGACATGACTCTGCCTTGCATTTCATTTGGGCACAACGAAGACCAAACAACAAAAAAGGGTTTGAGCCAACCATCAAACTGTAATGCGCTGCACTTCATTCTCTCTCTCGCTCTCGCTCTCTCTCTGCAGTTCGCCTTAATTATGACAGCAATATCATTTAGCTACGCGTAGATTAGCATCAGCTTAATTAAATGTTATCAGACTTATCCTCCTTGCACATAATATACGATATTATCCCTTCGGCCCGTTTAGCTCTGTCTGTCAATTTTTCACCAGCTATTTAACCCTTTGAATTGCCTTAGTTTGTTAGCGGAAACACATTCCACCTTGCCTCTGCTCTCCACTCAAAGTGTTTCTCATTTGTTGCTAATTAATTTCAACATTTTCTTGAGGCATTTCTATAGTTTACAGTTGCGCCATAAATTACAATCTGTTATTGCCTTCTAATGAAACATTTTGTTCAGTGATAATTAGTGATAATCTGTTCACCCATCACTTTGTATTACGATATACGTTTATATACATTTTTTGTTATTTATTTATGACTTTGATAATTTTTGTAAATATTTTTCAATTGCTTAGTCATTTTATATGAACATGCACAACGAATTTATAACATCTTTAATTTTAGATTTGCTTAATTTGTTGAACTGATTACTTTTAGATAATTTCCTTTTTAGATAATTTCCCATATGTTTAATATTTTTTCTTGCTCTTTCAAATTATTAAAATAACTTTTGCAGTACCCCAAGTATTAGCTCAAATATTATACAAATGTATCAAGTAATTTTAATTATTTTTTTATCATTTGTTCAAATCTTAGAAAATTAATTAAATGTATTTTTTACTCTATACAATATTCGCTCGATAATAATTGCATTCATATCTTAAACTACATTTGTTAGCTATTCAAAATGCCTGTCGTTGCAGTTGCCACTAATGGAATCTGGTAATTAATCTATGGAACACACCTGCAGGTATAGATGCAAAGGTAGCGCACAAGTGCAGTTGCCACAGCTTAATCCGCGCTTAACCAGAGCAAGCAAATACGATGGAAAAAAAAATTGGAAATGAAAAGAAACGAAACGAAACGAAACGAGACTAAAGCAGAGCAGAGCAGTCGAGATCGATTCAGTGACTGTGTCTGACTGCGAGAAGCAGCAGAACAAGAAGGTGGAGAGGAGAAGGAGGAGGATCGGGAGGTCGGGGGCATTGTGTGAGCCCAACTCAAAAGCGGCGCTTGAATTCGCAACGGCAGCGGCGCCGCGTGTCCCTGGGCCGAGCAGCCGAGCAGCCGAGCGGCCAGCCAGCTAACCAAGCGAATGCCCATTCATCGATCAAGTTGCAAGCGCCACGACGAGAAACGTGCGGCAGCAGCAGCGGAGGCAACACAACAATCGCCTGTCGCTGATCTGCGTTGCTCGGTGGCTCGATTTGAATACATTCGTATATGCGAGTATGCGAGTATGCGAGTATTTGTATTTTTGTACTTGTGTATTCGCTGCTGTCAAGCGGCTTGTCAGTGTCGCCAAAAAAGCAAAACGTCGTCTTCATCGCGAATCTTCAACAGCCGCTGCTGCTCCAGTCTCCAGTCTCCATCTCCATTTCCATCTCCATCTCCGTCTCCTTCTCATTGTCTCGCAGTCGCAGGATCTGTGGCCGGGATTTTGTCTTTGATCGACGACTGTTTAAACATCAGGCAACTCAGCAACTGCCAACTGCCAAACAGACTCTCGACTCTCGACTGTCGACTGCCGTCTGCTCTTGTTGCAACTTGCCTGCCCCCCTGCCCCCCTGCCCCCCTGCCCCCCTGCCCCCATTTGTTGCATGTGCACTGCTGCCCTCTGCTGTTACCGTTTTGCTGGCCTTTTTTCGGGGGGACCCGCAATTGATTCGCAATTCCATGGCGCATTGATTTTGATCAGCCACGACAGGCGCACCTCAGTGCCCCTCCCTCCGTCCCTCTCCCGTCTTCTCTTTTTTTTTGGTTGGCTTTTGGGCCGAGACCAAATCAGCGCCAGACGCAAATTTTATTGACAGCATCAGTTGGCAGCGAACGGTTCTGGGCTCAAATCATTTGGCACTCGTGTGAATTGCGAACTGCGAACTGCGCTTTCATTTTTGCGGCCAAACCGAATCCACTCACATTTTATAGGGTACTCGCATCATGCGCCGCTCAGGCGGAAGTAAAGAGCGAATGCACTCATTTGATGCAGCCATAAAAAACATTTGTTTCGCACAGGCTCATTAGTAATTGTAAAATATAAATTTATTTATATATTTGTTTGTCAATTTGTCCACAACAGACTAAATAAATTATATTAATTTTGCTGCTATGAATAAATTCATTATTATGTTCTAGTTATAATCATATTGCATATTTTTAGATTTAGCAATTGTTTCAACTTCGGTACTAAATATTATTAATTAATTTCATTTAACTGAACCCATTTCCAAATATGAATACGTGAATGTCTGCTTAACAATAATTTTGTTCGCATTTCTTTGTCATTAATAAAATGCCACAACACAAAAGTGATTCATTTGAAATTCTAATTGGCCAAAATTGCTTCTGAAGACTTTTAATTAATGGATCGCATTTGTGAGCCATATTTGCTGGTCAATTGATCCTGGCAAATGAGTGCATTTGAATGCATTCACTTGCCAGCAGTAATAGCTGTTGGCTGCGCTTTCAACTCACCGACGCTGGCGGCGCCCCGAAATTGCTTCTTTTTTGGGGCATCATGAGCTTTGGGGGAGGGGAGGGGAGTGCGGGGAAGGCTCGTTTCGCTTTCATTTGAACACAAACAAATTGCCACAAATTTGCCAGGCCATTTGCACTTGCAGCGTGCCATCACTACAAAGTGCCCCACGCTAATTGCGGCAATTAAGCGCACAAAAATCTAACGACAACAATTTGTGGCATTCTCGAAAATTCTTGAAATCAGCCTGAGACAGAGACTTCGACAGAGACGGAGGCAGGCAGCTTCCTTGATCTATGCTACCTGCTATTTGCAGCCGCCTTTTGTTGGAATTTGGCGTTAAATGCTCTGCGCCCAGTTGGCAGTTTGGCTTTTGAAGTTTAATAGCGGCGAGCGGTTGGCGGGCAACGTTCAAATGACATGCAACAGGCCGCAGCATCGACAACTGGCAACTGGCAGAGACAAGAACGATAGAAAGAACCAGAAGAGCATTCTGACGCGTTCTGACAACACAAAAAAATAGTTGTCAATGCGCCAGGACATCGAATTAAAGTTGCTCTATTCGCCAAGCACATTTGGCACAACAACTTAATACAGAAAAAGCGACAGTGGGGAAAATATATATAAGTTAATGTAAATAAAAGAAATAAAATAGAGTTGTTGACCCGACACAAGTAAAGCAAAAAGTATTCAGAATGCAGGATGACAAGAAATAGAATAAGATAAAAGATAATTCAAAATTTGAGCAATAGAATTCAAATGAATAGTAAAATACCTAAAGATAGTGGATTGGAATATAATAAAAGAAACAAAAAAAGATAATAGATATACAAATATAAAATATTAAATACAAATAAATAATTAGAGAATGGAAATTTGGAAACGAGAAAAGACAACAAATATTAAACTAAATAAAATACAAAATTAAATGATTGAAATACAAAAATGACGAGAATTTAAATTACTTAATAATAGAAATACAAATATTTCAATGATAATATCCAAATAAATGACTTAAGCAAATTGAGATAGAAATGTGAAATTAAATCAAATAGAGAAATACATAATTGACATACAAATATTAACATTCAAATACCTTTTGAAATAGATAAAGAAAATGTGCATTTAATGTTGTATTTTTAATTAAATGCACATTTTCTTTATCTATCTACAAAAGACTGCAATACTTAAGTAATAAGATACATAGAAATAGTTGTAGATATTTGATATAAAATCAATAGAAAATTAGTATGAAAATAAACAATTTAGAAACCATAGAAATGCAGAAAGTTCAAGAATTCAGTTAAAAGATAGTATAAGAAGATACTCGTATATTTTAGAAAGGGAAGAAAGTGAGTAAATTAAATTTAAAAATATGTAATGACTATAGAAATGAATAAAGCATAATAGCCTAGCAGATAAAAAGTGAGAAGCACCCATAAAAAAGGGTATAATTTAAATGGCACATCGCGAAATGGTTTTGTTCTTATTTCCCTGCTTCGTTTGAACACTTTGATAGACGCCAGTTGATGTCACAGACGAGTTGCAGATTCAGGCATCGGATTCGGGTTCAGCTTTAGCAGCAGACTGCGACTGAGACTGGAACTCAATTGCAGCGTCCTGTCGCCAGCAGAGCTCCTCCCACGCCTCAGCCGCCTGCCTGCCTCTTATCTGTGGCAGCGGCAGTGGCAGGAAATTTGCGCTGCTTTTGATATGATCGCCGACGTGGCACTGATTTTTGATGGAACAATATTTTTGCTTGTCTCGCGATGTGGCACATGCGATGTGTCCTCTCTGTGTGTGTGCGTGTGTGTAGCGCCAATTGCAGATAGCTGCCACACTTGGTTGACACACACACACACACAGGCAACTGTATCTCGCTCTCACTCTCACTCTCAGGGGTCTCAGCTTCCTGCTGATGACGCCGCGTTGACAAGGCGATGACAGATTTCTGCGAATTTTTCGCATTAGGCTTTGAACTTTCGCATTTCGCTGTTTGTTCTCGGTCTCGTTGTTGTTGTTGTTGCTGTTGTTGTTGGCTTGTCGCAAGTGACGTTTCGAAGGCGGCGCTACTGTTTTCGCTGAAGCGCACAACGCGCTGACGGCACGGAACGACCGCCAAGTGGCGCTGCCCTTTGATGCTTTGAGGCTCCACTGCCACCACCACCAACAACAACAACAACAACAACAACAAGCACAACATTCGAGGCGACTCGCCCTCATAACGGTTTCACATACACACACAGCGAGAGATGCGACTCGATTTCAATGGAATCGCTAATAGAATCACAGACGACGACCCCAGACAGAGATTTGGATTCTTTATCAAAGGGTTGACTTTGTCTAAGCTCTGTCCTCGAGTGCTGCCGCAGATTGTTGCAACCGCCAACTGGCAACTGGCAACAGCGTGGAGCTGCAACTGCCACGTCCACATCCACCTGATGGCGACACGTAGCTCATTTAAGCAAGCGCCGCCCGGCGGCGCCTGTGGGAAAATGTGGCTGCCGCTTGACGTTTATTAGCCTGGGTGTGCCACAGTTGCCACAGTTGCCCCACAGCTGCCCCACAGCTGCCACAAGCCCTGCCACTCGAGGCCATCGGCGGCTGTCGCTCTTGAATTAGCTTTGACCATTCTGCATAAAATGTGACCATGTCAGAGCTGCCCACGTTTGGCCATCGACAAGCGGAGGAGCAGCTAAATCGTTCCTTCTCCCCTCCATCCGCTTCCTCTGCCTATGAATTGAATGCGAAATCTGTATTAATTGCAGCAGGTGACCTTTCACTCATTGCTTCATAAAAACCCATTTATAGTATTAACAAGTGTAAGCTGAGATATAATAATATAATTAATGAGCAAAATTGGTAGAGAAAAGGCAAAGGAAATGTTATAGATATAGATATATTTATATTTCAATCTATATATCACCTCTTAATTACAGAGCATCGCATAGAGAGTGAGATGAGTCGAGATGCCTGGGGCTATAACTGAGCGACATTTGTGGCTAATGGCGGGCAACGGCGGCAGGCACGATGATAAGCCCCGTTAACAGAGTCACCGCAGTTGGCAGTTAAGCAACTGTGGATAAAAATCAGGCGATCAATCGATCGAGGATGGCACAAAACGTGCTGCAGCAATTGGCTCATTAGGCGGCTGCATTTTGGGTGCAAATACTGTCACAATATTTGCACTTCTCAAGCGGAGGGGAGGGGAGGGGAGGAAGCGACAGCGAGCCGCAGAAAGAGGTGGCGTCATGCTGTGAGGGTTAGACACTCGAATTGGGTGGGTGGCTGCTTTAGAGCCGGCCAACTAACTATGTGACTTTGTCTGTTGGCCGTGTTGGACGACAGCAAACGACAAAGATGCCGCTGTGTACGGCCATTGAGATTTAATTGCAGCAACGGCAGTTGAGCAATAAAATTTATGACCTACAAATAATAGGTCTTGTTCAACAGACGGCCGCCCCAATGCCAATCGATGTACTTTGATGAATGGTCTCGAAGCCGACTACAGCAACGGCAGCAGCAACAATGAAACTAACAACGGCAACGTTGTCGTTGTCGTTGTCGTTGTCGTTGTCGTTGACGATGTGCGGCAATTACGCGTAAAGTACCCAAACAACCCGAGCGAGGGAGGGAGGGAGGTAGGGAGGAGGCCGCATGTGGGCGAGCAATTGAGCAAAGTATCGATCAGCGGCAGCGCTGAAGCGCCACCTGCCGTCGCCACTGATAACAAAAGAATGCCTCGAATATATCGATTACCCGAGCAATGCATGCGAATCTATGGCTGACGTCTTGTAGCTGGAGGGAGTGAGAACCGAGAACTGATCTGATTTTAGGTAGCAGACGCATTTAATGGCCCTAAACGATTTGGCCCTTTGTTCCCAACGCACAGCAATCTGTTAAGAACGCCCGCACAAACTCCCTCTCTCTCTCTCTCTCTCTCTTGGTGGTATTATCGGAGCTGCTGATTCGCTCTTTTGTTCGCTGGCATTGCATTGTAATCGATAGTTTTTCGCAATGCAACAATTGAAATCAATGAAATTGAGAACATTTGCTGCACTACTCAAAATAGACAAAAACACAAAGCAAACGCAAACACAGCACAGCACATAGGAAAACAAAAACACACACACACACACACACACACACGCACACACACAATGAAAGGAAAATAGAAAAAGAAAATGGATTTTCGTAGGAATTAAAATTGAGGGCTTGCAGCAATTAAATGTACTTGACTGCGTTTCAGAAACTAAAAACCGTTAACCATCTCTCCCGATGTGCACACACCCCCATATATAGTATGTATGTGCATCTCTGTATGGCTATATCAAACCCAATAACATATATCTCAATCGCAATCGCAGTCCCAAAAGTTCAACAACATTGTGGTTGCCATCGACAGCTGCGTCGATTGCATCGATTCCGGCAATAATCATAACAACAGAGCCCAGATCTTGCCCCTGCTCAATGACGCATAACATCCACAGATTTCTGCGCAGATTCCAAATTGGGAAATTAACTAACAAATGGGACTAAGAATTATGCCCAATATCGGCAAAGTGCAGCGCATTGAAACCATTCGCATTCGTAAAAGAATCGCATGTATAATATTAAGTCACTAAAAGATTTCTCATAAATTGGATATGATATTTTGTCACTTAATAAATTTTTAGAATATTTTTTAAATAGCAACTAGATCTGCCTTCACTATACTCTTTTTTAAAAATGGTACATTTTTCTTGCAGAGCTTAATAAATCTTACATTAAATCTTACATTTATCGACCGCTACTTTTTATTTATTTTATTTCTTTATTATTACTTATAATTGTAACTTATATTTGGACGATTTATTATAATTAATGTTCTTCTAATTAGGGATTTTTTTTGTATCGCAATTGGTTATCTTATAATGCACAAAACTCAGATGATACATATTTTATTTTTGGCATAACTAAATTTGATACAGCAATTTTTCCAATTTAATGCGCAGTATAATAAATTCGTCAATTATACACGTGTAAAGCAAATGCAATGCTTTCAAAAATGCATTAATAATACTGACTTTTGGACATGTTAAAGCAGTTTATTTTACTTCAACGCTTTTAAAAAATCCAAATTTATTCCTTACAACTGTCAAAGTATTTAATTTAACATAGAAAGAATACAAATAATTATACTCTTGAAATTGTGTTAAACACTAAAATATGCAATGCTTTCAAAGCAGCTAATTTTGCACCAGAAATTATTCAAAACAAAAAAATTACACACTGAAAACTGTGCAGAAATGATATTAATTTAATGCAAAAACTTTGGACTTGTCAAACCAGTTAATTTGGCATCAAAAACAAAACATATAATTATATTGTGGAAATCGTGTGTAAAGTAAAAAACTAAAATGCTTTTGAATATGCACTGATTTAATGCACATATCAAATTAGTTCATAATGCTCAGAAGCAAAACATATAAATATACTGTGGAAACGTTGTGTAAAAATTGCAAATTGAAACAAATGAAATACAGTAAATTTGACATATAATTATATCTTGAAATTGTGTTTTACAATAAGACCAAATGATTTTATAAACTCAAAAGTTATGCTAATACTAAAAGAGTAATACAAGTTCTTTGGACACATCAAAGCAATTCTTAATTCATATTGAACATAGCAAATAATTCTATTCATATAATTGTGTTCAAAATGAAAATTGATCATAAAGCAAACAAATAATTACACGCTGAAAATTGTGTTTAAAATTAAGAGTTTGCATTAAAAGTTACAAAATATGCAACACTAATTTAATGTACTTTTGCCATGGCAAATCAGTTAAGTTGAGATCATAAATTATATGTTGCACTTAATACTTTATACTTTATACTCTTAACGACTTATCGGCTGAGCCTCAGTGTTTATTGTCAGTTTGCTTCCTTGGTTTCTGCGCTCCTGCGTTTGCGTGTCTTGTGGCTCCTTTGTTTACGGTCCCCTTTTGCCCTAGCATTTAGCATTTAGCATGGCAATTGCAATTGTGCTTCCAATTTCGAAATCCCAGTTACAAATTGCCCAACAGTTTGTCAACCGGCGAACCGACAACAAAGCCGCCCCCTAATTAGATGCCTCGCATAAGCAGACCAACAACAACAGTTTCTATTTACTTCTTGCTACAAATCGCAAAAGCGTAAAAATATGTGACAACGTTGAACGCATCTCATCGCTCGAATGGTCGTTGTCCACTGCCCTCCACTGCCATCCACTTTGCTCACTTTGTCCCTGCTCGCTCTAGTGGTTGGATGCAGTTGACGCCCACACGTTGCGTTGCCGCTGCCGCTGCCGCTTTACATAATGGGGCAGTTGAAGAGTTTCATGCGAACCACAACCTCCACAAGAGACGACAATGCAATTGTTGTGCAAGTGCGTTGTGCCCCTACTCCTATCCTCAGGCACGCCCCTCGCCGTCCTCGGCGGTTTATTGGGGCATTTTGTCGCAGTGTGTGAAAGATCTTCAAGCGTAGACCGCGAGGGTCACGCTTCGTCTGTCGTCTAGGTGAAAGTACCCGTCGAGACCGCTGCGACGCTTCACGCTCCCAACGGTCGTCAGTGCGATCGTCTAGCGATGGTCAAGACGCGAAGTTTCCAGCGCTACACTACAGACTTCCAGTTGACAATGGAACTCTCCACTCGTTTCGATGCGATTTGAACCTACTCTACACATCAGCTCAGAACCAAGTTTATTTCACTTTGAATAATGTATTTTGCACTCATTTCAAAAACTCTACACAGCTCCACGTGCAACTCTTCACTCGTACACAAACTATTCAAGTCTCTACACTGCTCTATACAAACTCTACACAACTGCACATGCAACTCTCCACTTGTGTACAAACTATTCAAGCCTCTACACTGCTCTATACAAACTCTACACTTCTCTACCAGTCCCTATATTAATTTCTTCAATCTCACACATCGCAATGTGCTTCGCTAGAATAATTTTACATTTCTCTACATATCGTCCTACACTACTTTAAACGATCTCTACACATCTCTACATTAGCTACATGTTAATACCCAAGTCCTACCAGTTACTATATTGCGTTCTACAGATTCTGCAACTTTCTATACCAACTCTACACTTCCCCTCATAAGCCCTCAGCTTTACACTGCTCTATTCAATTTCAATATGTCTCTAAGCTACCCTTTACAGTTTCTCTCTAGATCCACACTTCTCTACAAAGTTTCTTAGAGACAACTTATCGCTATATATATATAAGATACAGCTTCAACACAAATTAGATGCCATAAACTAACTCTACACTGCATCACAAACCATCAATAATTCGTGCTCGATCGCGTCGCATCGTGTCGTCGTAGTCGCCATGACGGAACACGCGTCCATCTCTAGTCGCGACGCTCGTCTCGTTTCATCTCGTCTCGTCTCGTTCGACATTCAACGATCGACGTGGCCAGTGGCCATTCGCTTTGTCTTCTGGGTGGGCGCAAGAGCAACAACAGCAACTCAGCTGCGGTGCAGGCTGGTTGGGGGCGGCAAGCTTGGGGCGGGGGCGGGGGGCAGTGGAGAGTGGAGAGTACGAGTATTTTGCATAACGCGACAACATCATGTAAGCGCTGCTCTCTCTCTTTTCTCAGACCAGGCAATCAAAGCAACAGCAGCAGCAGCAGCAGCAACAACGAGACAACAAGACAACAAGACAGCCGCGCAGACAACGAGCTAAATTTGAAACCACCAAAGTGGCGTTGCTGCTGATGCTGGCGGTGGTGATGGCGGTGGTGCTGGCGGTGGTGCAGCGTTTTTTTCTGCGAATTTCTTGAAATCTGAACGAGCAATAACAAGCGGGAGCAGCTCACACAACAACAACAATCGCACACTCTCTGCGTTAGCGACAATCGCCAAGTGCTGGAAGTCGCGGCGCAAAGTCGATCTTCCAGCTGCTTCCACCCTCTCAACAAGCCCTTAGCCCCACTCAGCAGCTCTCTCTATCTCCGACTATCTCTCTCTGCCTTGCTCTCTGCTTTTCAGCCTCACACGATCCCCCTCGGCAAATCTATAGTTTGTTTTTCTCGACGTTTTTCCTTGTTGTTGTCTTCTTTCGAATTTATTCCACAAACTGGCCGCCCGCCATCATCGCTTCGCAATTATAATTAAGTTTAATTGAGTGATTGACGTTTTTAGAGAGTGCGCGGTCACCCACAAATCTACAACAGCGAACCAACGAACGAACGACGAACGACGAACGGCTTCAGCAAATGGCAGCGGAAGAGATTATGAAATCAACGAACGGGCGGACGACGTTGACGATGATGACGGCGGCCCGCCATAATCACAACAAGTCAAAAAAATGTTGAAAGACAACAGCAACAACAACTACAGCAACAACAACTACAACAATGACTCTGCTTTTGTCCCCTTCTCGCAGCGCAACGAAACCCGCTCGAAAATTGTTTTTCATACGCCCCGTTGTCGGCGTGGGTGGCCAACCGCCTCCATCAGCATCTTGGGTCTCGGGTCTCGGATCTCGAGTCTCGAGTCTCTGCACGCCAAAAACCAAAATGATAAAAAACTAAAAAAAACTAAAACCAACATTGCCGTTTTTCCGTCTCCATCTCAATTGTCTTGGTTGCAAGTTGGTAGTTCGCTTGCCTCATGCCGCCACTGGACATTGCACAAATCGTTGCCGATGTTGACAATTTTCCTTGTCGTGGTTCGAGGGTGTTGAGCTGCAGTTCGATTCATAATCCAGACATTGTTTTTTTTGTTGTTTTTTTTTTTTTTTGGGTGGTCCTCGTACTCAATGCACTTTAATTCCCCTTCTCATCAATGTTAATATATGCATACATAATCGTAGTTTTGCCTACAACGCTTCTCTAGTCACATTCTATTTTGTTGTTGCTGTTAAGCCTCAGTAATGACTTTCTATCGCTGATTGCAGCTAAACTATCGACTACTTTAAATATTTGCACTTTAAAATTCTAGAAAGCTCTGGCAGTGGAAACAAAATTTAATAATTGATCAAATTTGTTCATTTAAACGCATTTGTGGATAGAAATACTAATGATTGTAAAGACTCAATTTAAATAAATTATGAATGGATGGGCACTTTCAGAAAAATAGGAAGAAAACAAGTAGTTATACATTTATTTCAAGATAAAGAACAAAAAAATTAAAATTAAGTTATTGTGGTAGGCAACACAGCAGAAAATGGGTTCGCTAGATTTTGACCAATTCAAATATTTCTGGATGCTAAAAAGGATTATTTTGGTGTGGTTGATCCGTATTGTTTTGTATTGTTTTTTTTATGTGACATAAAATGAAAATTCACTTGTTTTAAAATCAAATTTCAAACGGAAATTTCAAGTTCCACATGTCGAATTTTAAACAAAATCAATAAGGTATATAAAAGACAGATCAAAATTATTTTTACCTTTTCAATTAATTTAAAAATATTTGTTTTCAAATAATTAAACTTGTCAACAGATAACTTGAAATCAGCTAGGTTACAACTCTTAATTTTCTGTATTGTTTGTATATTTTTGTTCATAGCATAATTTTGTAAATAAATAGATAAATTCATTTTTCCATAATTATTTTTTGTAATAAATAATGCACATATAGATGTATAAATATATGTATTCTTTTTTATTTTCCTTAGTTTTATTATCCAACTTTTCTCAACATGCCAATTACTAGAAGTTTAAAAATGCTAAAGCAAACGATCGTCAATGTTTCTATATCTCTATCGATTCTGTGGCAATCGAAATAGTGGCTACTGTAAATTAATAAAGTGACTTTCTCAATATATTCATTGCGATGTTCTTGACATTTCTATAATATAATAATTATGTAAATCGTGTGCTCAAACTGTTTTCATGCACAACGATTGCATAGAGCTGATACTCTATGGACAGCACAACAAACACAGCAGCACTATCGATAGTATTAGTAACACCTCAGACAATCCCATCAAAAATCGATATGCAAATCTTGATAATCCAACTCGACTTAACAGACCCACAATTATGTATGGTAATTTCCCTGAAGTCTTTCTCGATTGTCAAGCGGAAAAGCGCAGCCTGTGCCAAATTGTTGGTCCAATCAATGAATATCGATTAGGAGAATCGAGACACGCAGCAGCAGCAGCTTATGTTAATTATAATGTTTCAAACAAAAGATTATACAAATCAACCGTTAGGTGTTACAAATGACCAAACACGCAACCGATTTTCGAGGGGAGCCGAATAGAATACGACCTACATGACAGCGGGGAACGCGTTGCCCGGTTGATCGTTGATTTTGATTAGATGATGATGACCAAAAACGATGAACGGATGCTGCACCTTTAGCCTCCAGTCCAATTTTCATTCATGCCACGTTCCCCCGTCTCTCCCTACCTACCTCCCTCCCTCCCTCTCCGCTCATTTTGTGTGGTGTCGACGGTGCGTGCGTGCATTTTATTACGCGCGGATGTGATGAGTCTATCGAGGGACGTTAGAGATACGAAACGAACTCGAAACTCGACGAGCCAAATGAATGGGATTTTTATGGCCAAAAGATTTTAAGTGCGACGACGACGACGTCGCTGGCCAAAAACAAAAAAGAGATGATCGCTTTGATTATCGGGCACGCCACACAGTCAGTCAATCATTTAGTCAATCAGTTGGTCAGTCAGTCAGTCAGCCAGTCTCGCAGTCAGCTAGTTAAATACTCGTACTAGTTAACGTTTGGCTTTTGTTTTTTTATGTGATTCCTTTTACGACACTTAAAGGCCCCACATGCCCCGAGGCAGCCAAAAAGGAAACCATTAAATAAACATCAACATTTCAGTTTGCTGCAACTGCGGCGCATGAGTGTTAAATAAGTTGCCCAAAGCGAGTGTATTGATTGAGGCGAAGACAGGCTGCAGAATGCTAAGGACAATTGTTTAAATGACTAGACCACAAAAACACACAAAAAAAAACGTAGGACCCGTAATTGACCATTAAAAAGAAACGTCTAACATGGAACTAGACGAGCTTCCGAGAGTCGCCAAAACAAATTTTTTGTTGTAATATAAACAAAAACCAGAAATTGTGCTTATAATAATTCGTTGTTGCTTCCCATAACATTTTTAATTATTTATTTTGTAATATAAAAATTACTTTTTTGAGCAATTTTCACTTGACTAAAACTATACGTATTTTTGAATAGTTAATTTTCTTTCCACATTTTGTACTTGTTCATTTTTTAATTTATCTATAATGTAAATAATGTACAAAATGTAAAAATTGCAGCTAAAAAACTACTGCTTGTTAAACCGTGTATAAAATTAAGAATGGAAAGCTTTAAGAAACAAATTATAAAAAAGGACTTAATATTTAAAATAACTTTATTTTCCTAGAAATTTTCACTACCTCAAATTTAAATTTAAAAATATAAAAAAAGAATAATGCATTTAGATTTCAATCGTTTTAGAATAGTTCTTTAACCTACTTCAAAAACTTGTTGACTAATTTAATACAAATATTTGTAGCTTGCAATCGTTTTAGATTTAATTTGTTTAGCTCAATGAAAGTTTTAATTCTGACAGCCAAATTTGCACATCGTCAAATTGATGGAAACGCTAAAGGCTTCCAAAAAATATATGCGTTTATAGCTTGCAATCATTTTGGAATTGATGTGAATCTCACACTTGACTTGGCACCTTTTACTATGTGTGTGTGTGTGTGTGTGTGTGTACTGTGATTGGAGTTATAGTGTTGTGAGAGGTGCGAGATTGTCGTTGCAATTACCCGGCGGGTCTTTCGGTGATTTGCGTGGGCGTCAAAGTTGCAAATATTTGTTGACAGCCGTGTATCATCTACAGGTGCAATGTTTAATCAGTTATGCAACTATGCGATTTGCGCATACGAATGCATTTCTATGCCCTGTATTTGCTATTTGCAATTTGCAATTGTAATGGCATACAAATATCCAACTAAATGGCCTCCAAGGACGAGTAGTCGATATTTTTTACCGCCATTTTAGCAGTAGAGTTCTCTTATTATTATATATATCAATATCTTTATTTTGTAATTTTTGTTCTCAGTCTTTTTAGTTTAATATATCAATTGCTAAAGTGATGAGATTTTTTCATTATAACGATGTAAAATAAAAAGGATTCTTTTTAATGAAATAAATAAATTGAGAACTACAATTTCACCAATTATGTTGGCACCGTCAAGTAATAATCAGTTACAATGAACGTCTTTGCAATAAGCTTTCAATAGCTGAATTTTGAAATTAATTTGTTGACAAATTTTGTTTTATCTTAGACAGAAATTTGTATATGAAATTATTATTAATTTATGATTAGCAAATTAATTTGTTCATAGTCGACTTCCGTTAAAATAGTTTCGATTATTGAATTTTTTGTCTGCCTTATATAGGAAACTCTACCTCATTTACCTCTCACCATTCATTAAATTGATAATTCCCCCTTTTTTATATTCATATCTCCCACTTACTCTATATTCCACAATATATCCACTCTTGAACCCTCTAAGCCATTAATCGCCTAAGATTTGAAGTCGACTTTTACTGCCTCGATCAGTGTGAGAAATGGAAAATTGCGAAAGCTGCAAAAGCTCGAGATCCCAAGATTCGATTACGATTCAAACGATCACGATATTATCGAAGCACACTGTCTCCCTCTAATGTCTATCGATCAGTTTAATTACGAGTTACAGTTGCACGATTTTTTCGGCTCCAGAACAGTGGTGACTCATGCGCTGCCGCTGCCGGATCACAGTGGGACTTTCGCAAGGGTTTCTTCGCTGGCAGTGCTACAGTTTGAGCAGCACTGTGGCCACGGCGGCCACCGCGTCGATTGCTCTGACCATATCATAATAAACCTGTTCGTTTAAGCTTGTTAAGGCGCGGCCTCAGTCCCATCTCCAGCTCCATCATCACCATCATTATGATGATGATGAGCCTCCTCTTGTCATAATCAAAAACAACGAAAAAAAAATCAAACTAAGGGGAAGAAAAAAACAAACTTACTTCAGTCATAAGCGGGCGGACGCAAAGCCTCAACTTTGTTTGACTGACCCCCTGCCCCTCTCCTGCAGCAGCCAAGAGACCCTGCAGCATGTTGTGTGGCTCCAACTGTGCGCTGGGCAGAGGCGGTACAACAGCAATATTTAGGAGCGGAGTGTTGCGACGGAGACGGGGAACGGGGACGGGGAACGGCACCAGAGATGGCGAGGAGGTCTTGATCTTGTTGTTGTGGTTATTATTGCTGTGTGTGCTTGTCGTTAAAGTCGTTATTATTATTTGTGGCTCTTTAAGTGGCTCATTCGCTAACTGCACGACGACGTTGGCGATATTCGTGTGCCTGTGCCTGCGCCTGCGCACAGTGCCTCCAAAACCACCAAACACAGCGCACAATTTTTGATTAAATATTATTGAGTGTGTGTTGAAAGAGATGGGCAAATTTAGACTACGAGCTGAAGATTTTAGCATCAAGGGGTAGCAGGAAAATACAGATTTAGATGTTTCACATTCAAAGCGAAATTATGTACGAAAGAATAAAAAATCTTTTAATTTTCAGCGCGTTCTAATCATTTGCAGAAACTTGCTAGTTAATAAAATTGTATTTAAATTTCAATGAAAGATACAATTTTGTTTGATTGGATTTGCTTATCTTTAGTTATAAGTTAAACAGCCTGACTAGATTCCTTAAGCAGCGTATTTAAAAAAATTGAATACAACTGAAACAAAATATTTCAATTTGCATGCCCATGAACGCTGTTTTACTTTAATTAAATTTGTATTTATTACGCTAAACATTTTATCTTTATCATAATATTTACAGAATTTTAAGAAAATGGAGTTGTATTTGAAATTCTCATTCCCAAAAATGGTTTATAGCATAATTTTAATTTCTTTTTAGAAAGATATTATAATAATATTTTGAATTTTCATTCCCTCAAACATAAACGATTTATTGCTTTACTTCTTGTTACGATTTAATTTTGATTTCGAGCAATGCTCGAATGGCTTGGTGCCACTGTGCGCTTGGCCATATTCGTGTGCCTGCGCCTTCGGACACTGGCGTCGACGCTGACGCAACGACAAGCGCTGGCAGCGACTGCGACGGTGGTCCACTTGGCGCTCTCGTGAATTGATTCATAAAATATTATATCATTTTTTTCTTCTCCTTTTTTTGTTGCTGGCTTGTTTCTTTTTTCTTCTGCTTCTTCGTTGTTGTTGTTTGGCTGTTGTTTTTTTTGGCTGTGGATCGTTTGAGGCTTTGTAATTAGCGTGCATGTTTACCCGAATAATTTCACTTCATGGCGCTCGTTGAAGAAGTTATTATCAAGAGTCTCTCTCGTTGCTGTCTCTGGATATTTTGGGGCACGAACCGAACGCGACGACGTCCGCCAATTAGCGGGCTCCACTGTCCAAAAAATAAATATACGTATACAGTGTTTATCTGCATTTTTTTGTTGGGCAACTGTAACAACGGAAGGAAGTGGCCCCGTCACCGCTTGAAGTCTCTCCTACAAACCGATCGACGCCAAATCTTCACTCGCCACAACTTCAGTGACGATTCCGATTTTTGAGAGTCGCCTTAGCCGCTGGCAAATTGCATAAATCAGCGTGCTTTGGCATGGATCGGGCCTCGGTTCTTGGTCGCCCTTAATTGACATACTCGCATATAGACCACCGTGCTGACATTTTCCGACGAACTGTCGCCAATTTATGGAGGGCAGCCAAAGGGTCACGTCATGCGTTCGCGCTTGACAGCAGCTCGTAACTTCTTCCCCTCGGGCTGAGGGCTTCGATCAGCTCTCTGACCAGCATTAGAGTCGACCGCGTCTGAGAGCTCAATCAGCGCACTGTTAGAACAAGAGTCGAAGTCGCAAAGAGATGTGAACGAGGCAGTAAGTGATAGAAGAGCTTACTTAGCTTCACTTCAAATTATTTCAATTCTAATGAAATGTATTTCAACTTTAATCTTATTTAATGTAAATATTGAATTTAAATAAAGTTGCTAAAGGAAAGCCTTTTATGCAAAAACCTATTTTTACTTCCAATTTCAAATGTTTAGATTGTAACAAAGTGTGTAATTTATATGTTTGCTTTTTACTATACTTGCTTTCAACTCACAGACAACACTTAGAAGATCTTCACTGCCAAACATATTTAACATTTTAGCAAAAAGATTTGGTCTCGCAATTATTTATGCATCTAATCGTGTTTGGAAGCTCTCTTTTTTCTGTATATTTACGTACATATAGTAAAAACTTGTAGCCCGTGTAAGCCAATAACATCTTCAAAATCATCCCGTTGAATTCACCCTCTCAGACAATCTTCCTCTCATCAATCAGATTAATTTATCAAGAACTTTACTGCAGGATCAAATGTAAAATAAATCATATCTATATTTGTAGTAAATATTCAACCAGTCAGATTATTCGCAAGTGCTTCAAAGGATTGAACTGTCACACAAAACTTTTATCGACAGCTAAAACCCTTCGACAGGATAATACAAATTTGGTTTATACAAACAAAACATTAATATTCAAAGCATTAATCCACATGCTGTTTATCTACTTGACTTTCATCGACATTTCGTCAATCTCAATCAACTTTTAATGAATGAGTTCATCGATTAATTAAGCTCTAATCATTGTTGCGTGATCATTAGCTTGCAGCTTCACCTAGTGATCATTAGCTAAACAAAAACGCTCAAAAGGAAAGGTGGATCGGCGGCGCTTTGACTCCTCTCCAGTTGAACGACCCGAGCTGAGGCTGAGGCTGAAGCTGAAGATTGGGTCTGTGGCTGTGTTATCGAGTTATCCTGGCGAATAAGCCTCGGCTGCTTCTTGTACAATGTGTATATCCTTTCAGTAGGATCAAATTACAAATGCAAGGTTCGCTTCTTCTCGCTTCTCGGTCGCGTTTCTCTGATCTTTTCGTTCTTCGTCTTGTTATTGTTGTCGTTGTTGTTGTTGTTGTCGTTGTCAACGTTCTTAAGGCAGTTGCCATTGCCATTGCCATCCACCCCGTCCAAAAAAACGTGGATCAAAAGTGCCGCATATCCTGTGCTTGAATTTCATTCATTCACTAACCATATCGCTCACTCTCTCCCTCTCTCTCTCTCTCTCTAACTCGTTCTCTCACTTCTTGCCCTCGATAAGCTTTAATGGGAGTTCAGCTTTCAGCTGATGCTAATAGATGCTTAATTAAATCATTGTCGTTGTTGTTGCTCGAGTTGTTCGTGTTCTTGTTGTTGCTCTTGTTCCTATTGTTGTTGTTGTCGGCAGCTGTTGCTGCTGCTGTTGTTGCGTGCCTAGCTGAAGCACAAGGTGTGATGCTACTTGCCTTGCCACAGCTGCCAAATCTTTTCTACTCAAGTTACTTTTCTCTAAGAATACTCTGGAAAATCAACCATTCAATTATCACAAATAGCCAACCAAAATAATCTATTATAAAATTAAGTGAATGATGAACTCGAGGAAACGGGAACAAAATTCTGCAAACATTTAATTTGTTTTCTTTCTTAATTATAATACTATAAATAACTTGCATATGTCAATGTACAATATTATAATTATTTCTTAAGAATTCAAAACTTTGCAGTTGAAGAGAAGACAAGAGAAAATAAGTTACAAAAAAATTAGAAATACTAACAGACTTCAGATATTTGATAGGAGTGTAGAAAAATATATTAATTCGAACAAGCAGAAAAATATCCATAAAATACTAGAGTTTTCCCTCAAGCCACAATCGAATGTTGAAGGATTATAAATAATAATAACTAATATTATTTTGTTATATTGACTACACTTAAAAGGACTGCAAAGGACTGCCTTTTAATTGCATTTATAATTTGCAGGTTTTTATTCACTTTTTAGGTTAATACTTGGCCATATTTTTCAACATTAAGGTTGAGTTGCAATTAATTGCTTGGCACTTAATGAATTAATGAGAAAGTCGCCGTTAAACTTGCTGGACAAACTGTCGTTTAATAAATGTTGGCAGCCGTATTTCAATAATTAGAGTCAAAGTCTAAACGCTGCTGAGCCACTGAACTGCAACAAAGATTATTGAGTCGAAGTCGAAGTCGAAGTTGTGGCCTGAATAATGCAAATGCGAATGCAAATGAGCTGTAAATTTTGTATTGGCAGTTGCAGAATTAAGCATGCTGGATTCTCATTCTCATTTTCTTGCAGCTTTAAGTTGAATGCAACGTCTTCTTCCTCCTCCCACCTCCCTCCTCCCACGCCTCAAAGAACGTCTTGTTTGCTGTCAAGTGGCGGAGCCAATGCATTGACCTCCTTCACACGCAAACACACAGCTGCACAACACACACACACACACACACGCACACACACTTACATAGCACTAGGCAATAATGGTTGCTCGACTTGAGCATAGGAGGAGGAGGAGGAGGAGCAGGAGGAGAGGGGACAGTTAGAGGGGAGTTGAGCCCAGTGTTTAACAACCCCTTTTTTTTTTGCTCATATTTACTTTTTTTGGTGCGGATTTTGAGGCCCGCCTTTTTGCATTCTTGTGATTTCCTGTAAAAAGTGCTCACAGCCGGAGACGACGATGGAGCTGTGTGGCACGAGGGGCACGAGGGGCACGAGGGGGTGGCAGGAACGGGGAACGTACTCGGGCTCTAAGTGGCCTAATTAGCAACCGTGCGGCGATCAACACCACTCGGCACCACCGTCGTCGTCGACAACGTCGAGCGTCGTTGCTGCGAGTTTTTTATGGAGTGGCTAATGCAGCATTAGCTGCCTCTCTCTCTCCCTCTCGCACTCGCACTCGCACTCTCACTGTCTCGCTCGCACTGCTGCATATGTGTGTGCAAGTATTTTGCATATTATTTCACGCCATTGTAACGCTTTCAACGCGAGCAAGCAACGTTGCCACACAGCACACAAACTAGCAACAATGAGGCGGTTGAGTGGCATAAAAAGCTGTCGCCCAGACTGAGACGACCACCTCCAACTTGCCACATGCCGCATGCCGCATGCCGCACGCCGCACTGCGCGTGCACCTCGCCAACATGTCCACTCTTGGCTTTGGTCTTTGGCGTCGCTGCCAGCACTTTGGGCGGTAAAATTCACTCAACACACATCAGCAATGGCGTCGCCCATAGTTTACAGTTTGATTGCCACACGGCGAGAAAAATGGCGAACCGAAAAACGACACAAAATCGCCAAGGAATTCAGAGTAATGAAGTAGCATTTTAAATCGATTTTGTTAAATGACAAAATTTACAATTGCAATAAAATAATATTTGATTCAAATTTCAAATTTAGAACAGAACAATCAAAGTACATTATTTCAACTGTTCAACTAAAAGATATGAATTGAAAACTCCTCAAAATCGCCAAGGAATTCAGAGTAATGAAATGCTAACAAGTAGCATTTTAAATCGATTTTGTTAAATGACAACGCGATGTTGATGTTGTAACACAAATTTACAATTGCAATAAAATAATATTTGATTCAAATTTCAAATTTAGAACAGAACAGTCAAAGTACATCATTTCAACTGTTCAACTAAAAGATATGAATTGAAAACTCCTCCCAGAAAAAGTTTTTTATATAATTTGTATACTAACAAATTATTTTGTTGTCCTCTTTTCCTTATGCAAACCGCAGTACAAATAACTTTTCTCTATTTTAATGATATTCGTTACTGTTCCTGCTTTAAAGTTTAATTATTTTCGCATTCAATTTTGAGCTAAATGTATTTTTTTGAATGTCAACCGTGCATAGCACACGTGTAATTAAAAACCACAGCACAAAATCACAGTTGTTTTAATTATTTATCAAAGTTGCAGCCTTCAGTTAAAAAATGCAATATGCAATAATAAAACTGCAAAGCAAAATGCATGTTCTATTTTATTTGCAGCCAAGTATTAAATGACAAACATAATTTTTAATGATTAAACAAGTATTAAATGACAAACATAATTTTTAATGATTTTAGAATACAAATTTCTTTCCGTGCAAATTTGCGCAGCCCTCCTTCCCACCCTTGTCCCTCTTCCCCTGCTCCCTATCCACTCTTTCGCTACCGTTTTCTCTTGGTTGCCTTTCTCTGTTCGGCTTTGGCATGGCTTCCGTTGTGCTGACGTTGCCCGCGCCATGATTTGTTGCAGTCGCCTTTCCCCCCACTTTTCTTTTCCACCTGGCTTTCTTGCTGCCAGCTTTTTTCTATGCTGCCACAAGGTGCCAGGCCACACAGTGGATCATTTAGACGTCGTGCCACATTCGTATTCTATTTGCATGCACCTGTCACAGCCAATTCCCCAACTTGCCCCCCCGCCCCGCCCAGTCCCGCCCGTCGCCGTGGACGGCAAAAACAAACAGCCAATCCCAAAGCGCATAATTTACCGCCTGCCTCGCCAAAAAGCCACCTCAGGCATTCGCCACAATGTTGCCTCGTTGTCAGTTGGGTCCGTTGCCGCCTCTCCAGCTCCGGCTGCGGCTGCGGCTGTCCGACGTGCCACACACTCGCACTTGCAACTCAATCAAATGTTATCCATTGCTTCTCGTGCTTTAATTGAGTGACGCTGCGTTTAAGTGCGTCCCCATTTCCCCCGCCCCTTTCCCTTTCTAATAATTCTCAAACATGTAGCTGCAACTTGTCTTGATTTAATTTAATCAATCTCAATAAAGCGCAAAAGTTAATTGCTTTTGATTTGTGCCAAGTTCTCAGGCATTTCAGATTTAGTATTTAAAAATAAATTGCAGGGAACCTTAAAAAAGAAGACTCACCTTGCTGTCAGCACTTCAATTGTTGACTTCTCCTGCAAAGAAAGCACAAAACATTTGGTTATTAGTTGCAAATTTCGATTATTATTATGTATTATGATAATAATATAATTTCTTGCTAGGAAATATTGAGTAAACTAAAATTATTGAAGTAGTAGAATACGAAATAGATATCTAAATCTATAATATATGTATATGAGACTGTTTTTTAATTTTACCACTCAATCTAATATTATGTTTCCTAAAATGTTTTAATTATGATTATTTAGGGAAAAGAGTTTTTAGACCCCTTGAATCAATTCTTAAGAAATTGTATCGGAATGGGGTTAACAATGTCATCGTTAAAGGACATGTTTGGCTAAGTTTAAACGTCATGTCCTGACGAAATCGATGCATTGTGCAAACATGAGTGCCGAAGATTCCGCAATAATAAATAATTTCTTTAACAAATTTTGTACAGTTCCAACTTGATTGTTCGCGATAATGGCTACATCATTGATTTATCTAATTCATATTAAGCCAAGCAATGATCGATCCTGTTGTCTCAAGACTGATCGTATAAACAAATAACGGAATATATAGGTCGATGGAGAGGGAGTTGATGGCAAGCTAGATGAGCAGCTGGCAAGGATGCGGCAGAGTGTGAGCGAGAGCGAGAGCTGCTGTTGTTGGCTGAAGTGCGCAATAGCTGTTGCAGTTGGTTGCCTCAATTAGTGGCACGCCTCTGTGGCACAGTGGCAGAGAGACACAACGTTCTTGTCGCCCGCTGTCACTTGTCGTCGTCGTCGTCGTCGTTGTTGCTGCAGCGAGGGCGAATCAAAGCAAAGTGTGCAAGTGTGCAAGTGTATGCCATTTTAGCTCAGAGCCACACACTTTGTGTGTGAATGACATGGCACAGCCAGCAGCAGCAGCAGCAGCAGCAGCAGCAGCGGCAGCAGCAGCAGCAACTGCATCAGCAATTGTGGCAGCAGAAGTCGCAGCTGGAAGACAACGTCGACATGTGCACAAAAGCAGCAGCAACAAGAGCGACAACAACACGTTGCTGATGACAACAACGACGACACATGGAGGCGGCTTTGTCAACTCTCTCCCTCACTCTCCCTCACTCTCTCTCTCTGTCGCTCTGCCTGGCCGCCTCCTCCACTTCAGTGTTGTGGACTTACTCGAAGGTTCAAGGGGGTTCAGCGTGGGTGCAACGACTAAGGCGGGAGGCGCCGCAGAGGAGTGCAACTGTTGCAACTGCTGCAACTGCAACTGGCATGCAAATTACTGTCGAGCATGCTCATCTAAATTAGCAGAACGACAACAGCCAGGCAGCGGCGTTGTGTGGCATGCAACGGCGTGGCATATGCATAATTATTTTTATTATTATTTTCTATGTGCGCTTCGCCCTCGTCGTCGTCGTCGTCGTCGTTGTCGTCGTTGTCGGGGCACAGATTTGCGCAGAGGCTAAAGAGGACTCCTCTGCTGCCCCCTTCGCCGCTCCAGCGACGCAATGTGCCGTAAAAATAATTATGGCTGCGAACTGCACAATTTCTGGGCCCAAACCTCGCAAACCTTGCCACAGCCAAAGGCACTTCTAGGTGGCAGCCACAGAGACGCGAGCAGGGGCACGGGGAGGGGCAACTAGGGTTCCGTGTAATTCCACACCCGCTTGCAACGCTTTCTGCGCCCGACTAAATGCAGTTGGGAAACCGCCCCCGCCCCCGCCCCCGCCCCCGCCTCCACTCTCAGCTCTCGGCTCTCTGCTCTTTGGTCACAAGAATCTAATGTGCAATTTTGTTGCTGCCACGCCCACGCTAGAGGATGCACACGCATGCCGCAATCCCCACTTTCGACTCTTTCCACGCTCATTGGCTTTGTGCGGCAACTGTACGTCAGCGTAGTCAAGGGTTAAGCACACACACACACACACACACACACGGAACGTGCACCAAAAAGGAGCTGAGGCGACAACACAGACATCATTAGCATATCTAACAGCAGCTGCAGAGCGGGGCAATTGGGAAATGGGAACTGGGAAACGAGGGGGCGGGGAAATGGGGTGCAACACTTGATTCGATTACCACAGGCTGAGAATATTCGATGCGGCAGCAGCAATTGAATTTATCTATTGAATTAATATTGCATATTATTGGCGCTGCAAGAAATAATAGTTCTGTAAACATCCTGCTGAAATGATTTCCATCTGAAGAGTTTTATGTGCAAAATATTATATTGTTTAAATTTTATAAATAAATATTCTCTTCTAATCGATCTGTTATTTTCAAGCTTACGATTTTCATGAATTATATATCCAAAATATTGTAATTTAAATTCACAAAAATATATATGATCGGGCAGCAGCAATTGAATTTATCTATTTAATTAATATTGCATATTATTGGCGCTGCAAGATCTAATAGTTCTGTAAACATCCTGCTAATAAAATTATATTTTCTTGAAATGATTTCCAGAGTTAGAAGAGTTATGTTATTTCAATTTAATTAATAAATATTCTCTTCTAAGTATGCACTTATATCAAATTCTCGATCGATATACTATTTTCAAGCTTATGATTTTCACGAATTATATATCAAACATATGGTAATTTAAATTCACAAAAATATATACGATCGTTCAGCAGCAATTGAATTTATTTATTTAATTAATATTGCATATTATTGGCGCTGCAAGATCTAATAGTTCTGTAAACATCCTGCTAATAAAATTATATTTTCTTGAAATGATTTTCATCTGAAGAGTTATATGTTTAAAATATTATATTATTTCAATTTTATTAATAAATACTCTCTTCTAAGTATGCACTTATATCAAATTCTATATTTTATTATATGTAACTAAATCGATCTGTTATTTTTAAGCTTACGATTTTCATGAATTAAATATCCAAAATGTTGTAATTTAAATTAACAAATAATAATAATAATAATAATAATAATTCGATGGGGAAGCAGCAATTGAATTTTACGCATTCGTGGCAAGAAATATTATTGGCGCTAAAAGATCTAAAAATTATATAAATATTCTGCCAATATTATAGTTTATTGAAATGATTTCCAGCTTAACACTTTCATGAATTTCAAATTCACGTTTTACTATCCTGTATTACAAATGCAGTTGCTAATCAAACTATAGCTTGTTAAAATTTGCCAATTCTATATTTATTTTGCAGACCAATATGGATTAATGAAGTTAAAGTTAATAACGGAAATGAAGTTAAAGATTTTATTCAAATCAATATTAGTAATATATTACTTTGATTTTGATTAAATTTATTACAAAGTTGGTCATCACAACTTTTCTATGGAACTTGCAAACAAATTACACATTTAGCAAAGCTATTTTTATTGCATTAAACGTGTGAATATATCCCTGCAACAATTGAGAACATATTCGATTCGGATATATAGATCTTGCAACAAATTTGACAGTTTAATAGGTAGAAATTTGTCCATATATGTACAAATATTATTCCGAAATTTCTGAAATAGTTCTGTAATTATGCCATTCAAAACGACGGTTTTTCGAGTAGTTTTAAATTCGATGAAACAGCATCGGCATTCAAATAGAAAGAATGACGTGAATCTTTAGATTCTCAACTTCCTTAAGCTTCCTCAACTTCTACAGCAAACAGAAGGGTATCAGTTGTATTGCTTGAGCGTATCGAGTTATGCTTAAATGCCGCCCAGGGGCGAAAGTATCTATTACCATAAATAGCGGCAACAATTGCGTAGCTGACTTTTAAAGAAATGTTGTTGATTCGCTTCAGTTTTTGGCTAAGCAGCAAACTGTGTTTATTCCCAGCACAGCACTTTGCGCTGCCTGACTTGGCTGACTTTCGAGGCCGACGTTTTGGGTGGTTAAAAGGCTTTGCATTAACACCACCAGCCGCCAGCCAGCAGCCAGCAGCCAGCAGCTAGTAAAGCAAAGTAAAGCCTTGAGCTCGAGAAGCTGCAAACACCCTAAGCGAAGCAACAGCCAACGATGCAGCCAACCAAACGTCAAATGAGCTTGTTTTTGCTGCTTCTGTTTTTTTTGTAATGGGATTTACCTAAATGAGAGCTAATAATGCCAGGAGAGAGAGATGAGAGAGGAGTGTGGAGGGAGAGAGGCTGCTCAGGGACTGGCAACGAGTGGAAAATATTTCCGGGTGACGCGACGACGACGGCGACTGCAAAATTTAACATGCCATTTGATGTCGAGAGGAGGGGCGAGGCAAAGGCGAGGCAGACTGCCATGATTATTATTAGCACATTAGACGACGGCTCACAGGAACCAAGAGCAGCGGCAGCAGCGGCAGCAGCAGCAACTGGAGGAGGCGCAAAGTGCAGAAGGCCACTCAAGCAACACACTCGACACTCGACGCGACGCGAAGGGTCCAAAAGGGCCCAAAAAAGCAGCAGCAGCAGCAGCTGACCTGGTTGACAGGTTGAAGGAGGTGGGAGGAGTGAAAGGAAGCGGAACTTGCATATGCATGGAAGCAAAAGCTGCAGAGCACCCTTAACTCAACCCTCAACCCTACCACCCACGCCCACAAATG
This sequence comes from Drosophila formosana, assembly GCA_035045625.1. Lineage (NCBI taxonomy): Eukaryota > Metazoa > Arthropoda > Insecta > Diptera > Drosophilidae > Drosophila > Drosophila formosana. The sequence goes on along the minus strand of JAWNOW010000688.1, from coordinate 1,103,420 downwards.
TCCGACAAATTGTCGCTTCTAGAGCCACTTGGACTAAATTGCATTTCACTTGTGAAAGGCAGCGTTCGCCTGGCATGGGTAAGGTCTGTGTGAGGTCGGTAGTGTCGGAAGGTAGCGTCACGATCGTACAAAATCATAGCGAGAAGACGGAAGCGGAACCTGCATATGCAAGTAACCAAAATAGCCCAAACCGCAACCCTACCAGGCCTGGCCTGTTGCTCAACCTCCAACCCTACCACCCACTTTTAACCCTACGAATATTCGTGTGGGGAAGGACGACAAATTGTCGCTTATAGAGCCACTTGGACTAAATTGCATTTCACTTGTGAAAGGCAGCGTTCGCCTGGCATGGGTAAGGTCTGTGTGAGGTCGGTAGTGTCGGAAGGTAGCGTCACGATCGTACAAAATCATAGCGAGTAGACGGAAGCGGAACCTGCATATGCAAGTAATCAAAATAGCCCAAACCGCAACCCTACCAGACCTGGCCTGTCGCTCAACCTCCAACCCTACCACCCACTTTTAAGCCTACGAATATTCGTGTGTCGCTTCTAGAGCCACTTGGACTAAATTGCATTTCACTTGCCGTTGGCTTGGGTAAAGTTAGTGGTAGGGCCGTGTAGGGTCGGTAGCGTCACGATCACACAGAATCATAGCAGGAAGCATGGCAGGCAGTGAGGCTATGTGCGACAGACGTGACCCAGGTCAAAACAGCTCAACGCGCATCTCATAATTATCTCCGCGCTTCGCTGCCGTTCTGACGACCTTACGGAGACAGTTTAATAATCATCGAAATAGCCAAACGCCAGGCTGGGCGGCCGAGAGAGAGGGGCGCCGTTTTTTGTTGTGTCTGCCACAGCTTGTTGCATGTCTGTGCACTGTGCATGTGCAGCGTGTGGTATGCAACACACACGCTACGCTCATTTTGGACTGCATGTGTCAGCTGTTCAACCATCGGGCAGCAGCAGCGAAACCAAGCAGAAGATCTCAATTTAAATGGCTGAGAAGTCTGCAGCGACTTTGGTCTCAAAGTAGCAAATTACTCGAAACTGAGCAGAAAAAACGAGACAAGAAAGTCAAGCTGGTCAACAAGGTTCGCAATGAACTTTAATTTATTCAAACTAAGCCGACTTTGAGACGTGACACAATTTGGTTTTCAATATGCTCATCGTTCTCAATTGGCAAATAATATTCTTTCACTTCTTATTTTAAATTCGCAGTTTCAAGTTTATTTTGTATTTAAAAGAAATTAAATTTGAATTGTTCAAATAAAACTCAAGCTTATTTCATAAAACAATATTTAATTCAATATACAAAAATGTAAAAACATTTATTTAAATAAAGTTCACAAATTGTGAAAGTATTTAAATAATAACAAAAACTTCATAATGTTATATACACTTTTACTTTACTTTTTGATTGAATGTAATTTATTAAAATTTTTAGAAATTGTGAATTTGAATTTTTATTAATTGCTTTATTCAGACTCATAAATTTTCCAACTATTTCTTTTTTCATTATTTATTTTTTTCAGACTTAACTTGAATTTTCAATCAACTTTCTGACTATCTTAAAAGGCATTTACGATGAATGTTAGGATTTTGCAGGGTACTTGAAGGTGCGACTAGACGCAAAGTTGATGCCGAAGTAGCATTTGCTTTGTTTTTGCTGCTTTGGTTTTGGGCTTTCGACTGCGTCAATGGCAATTGCGAAAACAAAAGCACAACAAAATGATTTCAATTCATAACTGAAAATGAAACGTTTTGTTGTAGTTGTTGCTAGTCGTTTGTTTGTTGTTGCTGCTGCTTTAGTTGCTGTTGCTGCTGGTTTGTTTCATGCAACTTTTACCATAATTGCAGGCCAGAGCAGAGACGACGAGGAGGACAAACACCGACATTATGACATCGGGAAGCGACAAGCGAAACGCAACCGGAGCCCATAATTACAACAATTTGTTGTCTAGTGTTTGGCCAACAGAAGCAGCAGCCACAACAACTACAGCAACAACTGCCAACTGGCAACTGGCAACAAATAGTCTTTATTGTCATGCATGAATGATGCAACTGGAAAAGACCAAAACGACGACAGAGGGCGGGAAAAGATTGTCACGCACATTCACCAGCCACATTCACATTCACATTGACAATTTCGGAATGGTGGCCAAAGGTGGGAAAACATTGCCCCACAAGGGACACAGATCAGCACAGCACAACACAGCACAGCACTGTGTGTTGCAAGTACAGTTGTGTGCCACATGGAGGCAGTAGCAGCAGCAGCAGCTGAAGATGGCACAGCTCGTCACACTTCATTTGGACGCTCTCAACGCTTGTTGCGTCTCCAAATTAATTGCTGCAGCGCCCCAAAATTGAATGCAAAGTTTAGCAAATACAACAACGGCGCCCCAAAAATACGACAACAACAACAAATTATAATAACAACTAATTAGCAGAGCCGAGAGCGCAGGCGCCAGAGTTGGTCTCGGTTTCGGTTGCGCTTGCCACGTTTTTATTTGGTTTCGGTGGCACGTAGGATATGCCACATGCGCCACATGCCTCATTATCAACAATTGCATATTGTGGCACATTTTACAGTTCATTTTGCAGCTCCTTCTTTTCTCTCTCCACATTTCTTCTTATTTTTTGTTGGTTGTTTTTAGGTATTTGCTTGCGCCAGCAGCTGCGAAACTTGCCGCCATTTTGTGGCATGTTGCCTCCTGCAGTGCTGCGTCTCTAACTTGGCAGCAGTTGCAAGCAAATACAGATTGCAGTGCGAAATTATTTGCATTCACAACTTGAGAAAGATGTTCATGTTTTCTTTTCTATGTTTATTAATTTAAATGCCACTCGAGGACGATTTTGTTTCTGGTAAGAGAAATAAACCAAAATCGTATGACCTTTAATTGCAAACAATACGTATGTTTGACGATAAGTTTAAATATATTCTATAAACATATATTCAATATTTGTGAAAGTATCTGTTGGAACAAAATTCTCAATAATTACTAGCTATACCAGTTAGGCAATACATAATACAATATTCATTGCCAACTCTAAGCTTAACAATTAAATACAATTAAAACTAAACACTACAAATAATTAATTAATCGATGTAATGCATTTTGTATTTAACTTTAATTATTTAATTATTTTTAGCTTACAATTAGTAAATATCATGCAGTCTTAGCTGCGTGTTTATTATATATAAATAATATAAATATATTCCCAAGAGAAAACCTTTGATTAACGAGTGAACATTTTAGATATATTGTCCAAAACAAATAAAATAAGATTCATTGATAAATTACGCAACGAACGAAATTCACAATAATAAAAAAAAATTTAGTAATAATTGCAAACAATTATGAAATGGCATAAAAAGTGTGTAGTTCATAAAAATATGAAAATAATAATAATAATAATCGTATATAGTAGAGTGTGTTGTATAAAAAGAACACTGTCATCATGCGATTTGATATAAAATAAATGTAACGTAGTTGAAACGTTTGAGTTTGAGGCGCTTGTTAAGCCTTTATTATGGCAAAACTATTGCGCTGCAACGTCTGGTTTCTCGCAGGCTCTAATTTGGCGCCAAAAAAGGCAGCATGCGTCAAAGGATATGTGGAAAGTTGTTGCGGCCAGGATGCACACAAGAGAGTCGCAATCGAAGTCGCAACGAATTTGTTGCGTTGCTGCTGCTGCTGCTGATGACTTTGTTGCGCCACAGGACATTGCGCTGTGTGACAAAATTGCGGAGGATGCGTGCGAGGCAACAGCGCTGAGGCGTTTTATGCCTGCGTCTCGCTCGCACCCGCACACCAGTCGCTTGCTAACTGTTAAACTCCGCCCACAAAGCGATCGTGCGCATTTGTTTTTGTTGTGTGTGTCTGTGTCCGTGTGTGCGTGTGTGTGTATGAGTGCTCTTCGAGCAGTTGACAAAATTGCCAAGTTGTTTGTGTGTTGTTTGTGCCGAAACTCACCACACAGAGGAGCAACAACAACAACAAGAACAACAACACGACAAGCAGACAAATCGAAGCAATGCTCAGCTTGCGGCTGACGGCGTGTGTGCGAGCAGCACAGCATGCTGCCCGACGTTGTTGTTGTCGTCTTCGCTGCGCTCTCTCGCGTCGCGCTGCGACGTCGGCGCAGTCGCAAGCGCGCTCTCGCTCTCGCTCTCGCCCCCATGCCAACGTCTGAGCCGCAATGTAAAATGGTCGTCGTGCTGTGGGCGTTGCTCAGCTGTTGTCTCGCTCGCACACACTCGCACTCACACTCACACACACACACGTTGCTCGCTCTCTTTGTCGTCGTCGCCGTCATCGTCGTCGTCGGCCGTTAACGAATTTGCATATTTTTCTTCTTTATGCTTATTGCATATTTTATTCATTACGTTCTGGCGCTTCTCAACGGGCAGCAGCAGCAGCAGCAGCAGCAGCAGCAACAGCAGCAAAAGCAAAAGCGACAGCGACGCCAAAGTGTGATAAGGCATTCACAAAAGCATTTCAGCTACCTTCCTCCCTTCATCCCTCTCTGCCCACATCCTCCATCACCCTCTCTCTCTCTCTGGCACCGTCGCTCTCGCCAATTGCTGCCATGTTATATTCGGTTTCGCCTTCGCTCGTCTGTTTATTTGTTTTTCTTGTTTTTATCATTAATGACACCATTTCTTTTATCTCCACCTTTTCTTCTCTTTGTTTATGTGTCTTTTTATTGTTTCTGATTTGTTTTTTTTTTCTATTTTGCAATTTCGCAGTCGTCCTTAGCAACTATTGCACAATTTATTCAACCACATTCTAGATTTCGACATTTCCAAAAACATTTATGTACACATTTACTATTCTTCTATTCAATTTTCCCCAAAATTAACCAATTTTCAAATAATATTTACACACAAACTTTTATTTTCTAAGTATACCAACAACTTGGTAAAATTTCTTTATTTTTGGACTGTACCCTTAATAAATTTAAAAAGCTAAAAAATTTATTTACCATTTCTCCTATTTTAAACACTCAAATTTTTCTGATTGCTAAATCAAACAATAAATATAATAACTTGAAATTAAGACCACTATTGAGAACAAATATTATTTTCTTTGCATATTGAAAGGCAACAAAATCTAGTTAGTTTATATTTGTATTTAAGCGCTTTTGAAATATAGATTGATTTTAATATATATTTCACTATTTTATTTATTTTTCACTATTAAATAACTTCAATTGTACCTACAATAAATAAAGAAATAAGAAGAAATAGGAACTTTGTTCTTGAGCTTGTGGAAAATTACTTTATTTCTACTTAGATTTAAAAAAATATAGTCACCATTATTTTGTTGAAAAAAAGGCAATAAATGACAAATAACAAACACTTTCATCAGGTTTTTTTTTGTAATATTGTTGTACAGTTTATTAATAACTTCAGATTAATAAAGAGTTGAGAAGTATATGACAAAATTGTTTGTAGAGCAAGTAGAGTTAGTAAATGTTTTTAATGTAGCCTAAGCAAATTACGGTATTAGAGAGAGACACAGCGAGAGAGAGAGAGAGAGAGAGAGAGAGAGAGATCGTTTACAATGTTTGGCAAACACGTCTGCTAAAGCTTTTGTTACCATCTAAAGCAAACTTTCAACGCGTGTGTGTGTGTGTGTTTGAAGGCATTGCCGAGATGTGTTCTGATTGCTGCTCCAGTTTCAGTTTCAGTGGCCGACATAAAGCAAACATTATGGGCAAACAGACAAATCTGTTATGCCGTCTTTAAAGGACACCGTCAACCAGCCAAGTGCTCCTGCGAGACCGTCCCAAGACCCCAAAATGGCCCCCCAGCCACACACACTCTCACAGACAGAGACACAGACACGCGCACACACATACGCAGCGAGTGCGACGCAATTTTTCGTAGGCGCTGCGCTTTTTGGGTTTTTGGCTACCGCAAAAGGACACAACAGGCAGAGCAGCAATAAAACCCAGCAGCAGTCAAAGAACAAGCAGAAGGGCAAGAAGCAGCAGCAGCAGCGGCAGCAGCGAGAGAGCGCGAGGCTGCGTAGCGTGTTATGTGTTTATATCCTTGCCTACACACACACACACACACACACGCATAGAGAGCGAGCGAGAGGTAGCGACCGCCTGAATCCGGTTTCGAGTGAATTCCGCACTCTCACTCAGTCCAGTTCAGTTTGAGTTGAGTTGAGTTCGTCGCCGTCGCCGTCGCTGTCGCCGTCGCTGTCGCCGTCGCTGTCGCTGTCGACGCCGCTGGCAGTTTTGCTCACTGCCTAATTAACTGAGCAAACAGCGTCGTCGCTGTCGCCGTCGCCGTCGACTGCGCTGCCGTGGTGAGTTTGCCGTGTGTGCGCGCAGCGGCGACAATGACAAACGTCGCTCAGTCTGTCACTTGATGCGCTCCGACGGCAGGCGACGGACGACGCTGAGAGTGCAACAGTTTTTGTTTTTTCCTCTTCCCCCCCCCATCGTCTGCTGCTGCTGCCGTCGGCGGCTGCCGGGCAGCAGCCAAAGATCAGTTGCGGCCATTTTGTTTGGCCAGCGACGCCGCCCACGTGGGTGGGCAGCAACAACAACAACAACAGCAAAACGGTGTCAAAATGCTTGTCGCGCAACGCAGCCGCCGCTGGCGACAGCAAAACGGCGACAGCGACAGCGAACAAACTAAGCTAAGCTAGGCTAAGCTTTTACTTAACGACAACGACAACGACGCTGTGGTGAACACTGCATCGCTGTCCGTCAACAACAAAAAGGCAACTTTGTTGCCGGCTCTCTCGACTGCGCTGCTGTTGATTTTTGTCGTCGACTGCGCTGCCGCGAGTTGCGGCTTGCGACTTGGAAGTTGGGACTTGTCTTAACCCGGCCCGGCTGTGTTGCCTGCCTGCTGCTTTGGCTTGGACACGTTTCGTTCGGCCTGCAGCCGCTGCCACGTTCAAACTACGCAAGCACGCAACCGTGTTGCACGTTCTCAGCGTGTCACTTTACGTCTGTTACGTTATTTGCCGTTTGCCGTCGCGTTCTCAACAATCACGTTTCTAAGTACATAAATCATTTGTCGCGTCTTGTGATTTTTGCCAACATTTTGTTTATTTTGTTTCTGTTTCGCGCCACAACGCTATAAAAACAACAACAACAACAACCAAGAAATCGAAATCAACTCGTTTGATCCAATCACAATCACAATCACAATTAGCTGACAGTGTTTTCCACAGTGTTCTCCACAGTGTTAATAAAGTAAACAACAAAAGAAATAAAATTGCGATTAACTTCTAAAGGTTTGACCACGTTTGCAAATGCTTTTTGCATTTTTGCTGTTTGTTTCGGAGGCATCGTCGGCAACATCGCGCAACATCGGATTACGCCAATCACAATAAATTCAATGTTTTTCAAGATCTCTATTTGAATTGGGAATAAACTAATTTTAGGTATAATTGATTAAATATCCTTATTTTGTCATGAAATTGTTCAGACTATAGACCACAAGCCTTTCTACAATTCTTTTCTATCTCCTGTTATTTTTAGCACTACCAGAGGGTGGTCTCCACAAAATAATATTTTTTTTTTCTGCTTTGGGTGCGAACTAGTTTACTTCTTTAAATTGTCTTAAGCATTCATTGCTCTACTACCGCAAGATGTTTAGTTTTTACTGCGTTGTGCTCAATCTAAACATTAGAGCCCTCCCGGTACTACCGCTAAAGATTGCTTTAAACTCTGATTTATAGCTGAACTGCCTTATTTGCTTTGTCAGTTGGATGTTGTAAACAATTGATAATGTGATAATCTGTGGACATTATCTGTTGATAATAAATGCAAACCGGTGGCCGGCAAATACAAATATAATATCGTAGGCTTCACATGCAGTACCGGGTTGCAGTCTCTAGACACGACTACGAGTCGTATCATTTACATTTGTCAAATCAAATTTGACAGCTGTGGAAAACATAATACTCGCCCAAGTCAAAGCCAAGTCGAGTTGAGCCGGTTTTCCAGTCGCAATCGGGACAAGAACTTGCTTGGCTTGGCTTGGCGCAGTTCAACAACTGCAATATGCATTGACATGAGTACGACTCTCTCAAGATTTGCCTACTAAAATATTACCATTACTTTGGCACTGAAATTATTGTAAGCTGTTAAGCGACGAGGTCAGAGAGCGGAGGATGGATGAAAAGTCCTGCTATAAAATGCAGACTGTGTGTTTGTTGTATTACTGCTGTTGTTATTCTTGTTATTACCGGCGGAAGAATGGAATTGCTGCTGCTGAGGGCTGAGGGCTGAGGGGTTGAAAGGCAGCAGCACTTAACTAAAATATACGATGTCTATATCTCGCAGTGGGAACTGGGGCCAGAATATCTATCGGCAGCTGACGCCAGGACATCCCTGCTGCTCCTGCTGCTCCTGCTGCTGATCCTGAGCACAACTTCACTTTTCATTTACAGCGCACGCAATTTTGTATCTATAGAGGAAAACACACTCATTGTTATTGTTGTGCTGTTGTTGTCGGTGTTGTAGTTGTTGTTGTTGTTGGTGGTTGCTGTTGTTGCCTATGGGCTTGTCTGTGTGTGTGTGTGTGTGTGTGTGTGTGTGTGTGGGTGGGTGGTTTTGCTGATTTTCCAACGTGTTGTAATCCCATTTGCAGGATTGCGGATTCAGGAATCAATTACGAATTTAATTTATAACAGCGCGCGCGTCGTGCACAGGAAACAAGAAATTTAGACAGAGAGCGAGAGAGAGAGAGAGCGACAGAGAGAGCGAGAGAGAGAGCAGCCCTTGGGGTTGTAGTGCTCTGTGCTCCAGAGTGAAGTTGAAGTGAGAAGTCAGGCGAGGGGGAGACCTTTGGTCATATTGATTTTGCTCAAGTGCTTTTCCTCAAGCACTTCATTGAGCTCTTAAAAGCTGTCAAGTCAATGCAGCATCCCCTCCCCCGCTCCCCCCCCTCTCAAACTTTACGCTCTCTCTCTCGATAGAGAGTAAAAAAAAACTTGGCAGTCGGGAAACAGCAAGAAGTCTGGCAATGTAAGGTGCACATCCCCTTCTTCATATTCCCCCCCCTCTCAATCTCTCTCTCTGCAGCAAAACCAACTGAAAATTCTTTTCCATTTCTTGACATTGCTCAAATGATTTGGCTACAAAAGTTGTGCATACGCTTACACCGCACTTCTTCTACCTCTCTATCCCCCTCTCTATCCCACTCGCTGTCTCTCTTTTTTGGCCTCAAAATGTCTGCATTATGCATACAACAATTTTTGTCTAACAATTTGGCGCATTTTCACGCTATTTGTTTGTTTTCTCCCGCCCCAAACAGCAGCAGGAAAAACACTTGACAAGTTTTTGACTTTTTCCCTTAATTGCTATGCAAATTTTGTGCGAGCTTTTGTCTCCAGTCTTCAGTCGCCAGTCGCATCAGTTTTTACAATAATAATCAGTTCACTGCAGTTTAGACAACTTTAAGTCGCTTTAAAGCTCAGCTATGTTGAATGCTGTACATTCTTAATAGCTTAAAGCGCTTTTCAGCAGCTTTTTAACAGTTTAAAAGCTTGCTATTTGTGAGCAGCTTAAAAGCTTTGACTTTAAAATCAAACCTCTTCTTGATTTGTAATCATGCTTAATATGCAATTATTTTGCTATGAACTAAATTGATCATAGTTTATTTTTATTAATTTATAAATTAATTTCCATAATTTGCATGTTTTGGAGAAATACATTTGGTTAAAATAATAAATAATACAAATGCTTGCATTAATTCTAACATATCGATTCGCACATATTCTTATTGTTCAGTTCCATCAGCATCTCTCTTTTTAGTATGTTAAAGTATTTATTTAGACCTTCGGCAATTAAGATATTCCCCACTCAGTTCGTTAAGCTTTTGAAGCTGCTTAAAGCTGCAGCAGCGGTCGCTGCTCATTTCCAATTGGCAATCTCGGAATAAGTTGCCACCCGCAGGGAGGCTCCTCGAAACCTCGAAGAGTTGGCCAACTTAGGAGCGAAAACATTTTGCGCTGAGTCATCATCGCTCGGTTGGAGAGCAAATAATGCTACATTTTTCCGACAGCATCACTTGGCACTCTTAATACAATATCATAATGGCCAAGGACCTGTCAAGAGGGGCAAAGGGCCGAAGGGCCGAAGGGCCGAGGGGGAGGGGCAGGCATAAACTGTGTTGTCGCTCAGACAAAAGTGAATTCCAATTTCAATTCCAAGGAGTCCAAGGAGCAAGCGCGTCTCACATTGTCTGTGAATTGAAGATGGCGAAGAAGAAGAGACCCCAGCTAGAGACGCCTCCCTCCCTCCCTCTCGCTCCCACTCTCTCTCTCGCCCCATCTCTGTCTGTCCAAGGGCGGCGCTGTGCTTTGGCATTGCGTCTGACTTTTACATTAATGAGCATGTTTTTATTTATAAGTGTTTTTCTCCTCGTCCACTTCCACTTCGACTTCCACTTCCTCTTCTTCGTCGACGTCGACGTCGTCTTCTTCGAGCTCTCTCTTCTTATTGTTGTTATTATTCGTTATCCTCGTTCCTTTCGTTTCTTTTCTTTTTCTGCTCGCATTCTATTCAGGCGCTTTTCATTTGATTCTATTCTTACGCTTTTGTTTGGACTCGAACGCATTGTTGTTGCTCTCCAATACCCTGTAGCTATCAGTTGTGCCAGACGGGTTCACCTGCCATAGATCAACCTCTCAAGACGGCATCTTATCTGCCAGAAAACAATAACAATCTTGCTGTTCAGCAGCAGAACGTGTTGCAGATCATCATATTTTATAAATCCACATACAAATCAATAATGTTGTAATACTAATAAATTATTTATATATTAGTTATTATATTCAGAAACCACAGACTTAAAATTGAGGTACGAAAAAACACTGATTTAATGCTCATTGGAGTATCCATTAAGAAATTAAGAACTTTCAGTTTTATTTTCCTCAATTCTAACTTCGATATTTCATTGTATTTGATTAAAAAATAGAAAACGAAAATCCTCATTGGAGTATCCATAATGAATTTAAAAATATTCAGTTTTATTTTTTGTTTAATTTTAATATTAATATTTCATTATATTCATTTAATTATATTTGCATTAAAAACAGAAATCGAGAATAACTATTATTTGTTTCGCTCAAAATAAAATTTACTTTCCAATTCCCGCATCTAATTTTCTGCATTGCATTATTTTTGTGAATATCTGTAATTTCAAAAAAAACATTGATTTCACATTTCCATAACATTGGAGATTACGTAAATATGTTGATTATTAAAGATATTTTGAATGATGTAAACTATACTTAATTTCATACAATTTTCCTGAGAATTCGTCGGGCAGGTTTTTAATATAAATAGTTATCCAGATATACTTATACTTCATACTTCATGCCGGCGCCTAAAAATTTGCTGTTTTGTTTATTTATTTAATTTTCATCTGGGAGATTTCTAATTTCTACTCTATATCCTGACAATTGGTTGATAATTCGTCGACTATTACAAAAGTTTAGATAACTTTCAGATGCTGTAGATTTGTAACCTGAATATTCAATGAATATTGCAGCAATATTTTATCTAGTTTTATTCATTTATTTATTTGCATTCGTAACTTGCTTTAGTCGTGCATACTCTGTGTGTATTTATTTTGTTGTGCAATTGTTGTATTTACATTTATGTGGCGCTACTTTGATATTTGTCGCTTGGCATCTTACGCGACGCTCGATTTGATTTGATGTGGCCGTTGACGCGTCCCTTGGTCAGTCATTTAGTTGATTGCCCCCTCAACCCCTCGCAACCCCTTGCAACCCCTGTGTGCGCTTATCAACAATAGCGAAGTAGCGTTGGGTATGACGATGACGATGATGATGATCCATTGTTGCCGTGGCTAAAACACGCAAAGTCCGATTCGCCGCTTTATCCCCCCGTCCATCCCCTATTCGGGGGATTGTTTACAATCGCACCTCGGCATCAAGCGACGACGTCGGCGTCTATTGACCTGAAGAGGGCGCCACTGTGCTGCTGATTGCTGCTTGCCTACAGAGCCTGCGGCGTAATTGCTGAGAGCGTCGTCAGGCTGGCGCCTTTTTTTATTGCACCAACCAAAAGCTCTTCTCTCTCGCTCTCTCTCTCTCACACGCACACACGATTTGAGCTGCAGTTCGACAACAGTTTAGCACAATTTATTTTATTTATTGTTAAATATACATATTTTTTAGCTTTACTTTTGCTGAATTTGCATTATCAGCTGCCACTTTTTATTGCCGCAACGCAAGTCAAAAGTTTGCATCGGAAAAGTTTGTGCCCAGGTGTCATGTTTTCATTTACACTTTTGCTATTATTGTTATTTATGGTTGTTGTTGTTTAATGCCACTTGCCACTGCAAGTTGCCTCGCTTCACATCCAGTAACATCCAGTTAAAGTTTGTATCAAAAATCCACTTGAACAACTTTATTTCTATAATATGTTTTTTAGAAATCCCTGAATCGCTAGTGATTCAGAATAAAGACAGCTCTGTGAATAAGATATTTGCTTTTCAAGGAGCAGAGATTTTCATGGAATCTGGAATAACAATTCGCGGAACTCTCAATAAAATACAATGTTACAGCAGTTATTCCTTTGAATGTTTTAATATGAACAGTTGGGGCTTTAATCGGTGTGAGTAAAAATATAACTTTTACTACGAAAACGATTTTATTTCAAGAGAAAATAAAAAGCAATAAATTTCGATTCATTCACGATTATTCATTAAAATCTGTACAGAAATAACTAACTGTCTAAATAAATTTCCCATATCTGTAAAAAGATATTTGTATATAGAATTCAATATCTTTCGAAGCAAGTTAATTAAAAAGTCACTTTAATTAGTATGAGCACATTTTGCAACGGACTAGTATACAATTTTGAAACAATAAATTTGTTGAAATTATCAATAGAAAAGTATTATGGACAACTGCTAGTAACTGCTGAAAAGTATTATGGATCAAGCTACTTTACAATGAAACTCGCAAAATGTGCAGGAAATTAAAGAGAATAAAGAAAGCGATTAATTTGAAAGTAATATTATGCTTAAGCAATCAAATATTACAGGTAAATTTCTAAGACTTTGGCTAATGAAATAAAATAGATAAATTGATAAATCAATCTTGCAAAGAAAATTGAAAATAATTAAAGTAACATTTGGCTAGTTTAAAGCCAGAGAAACTGCGCAATAAATTTGTCTCAAGTCAGCGACAGTTTTTCAGTCTTTAGAAGAAGAAAAAGAAGGCTGCTGCTGCTGCTGCTGATGTCGTTGTGCGTGGGTTGCAGCTACAGTGGCTGCTGAAAGTTAGCCAACACACATGCGACGAGGAGACGACAACAAGCGAAATGCGTTCGACGTAGGCGACTCGATGGCGCTTGGCAGAGACAGCGACGTCGTCTTCTTGTATTTGTGTGTGTGTGTGTGTGTGCCAGAGAGAGGAGGAGGGGGGAGGGGGGAGGGAGGGGAAGGGGTCGGGTGTGCCCGGCGAGGGGTTGCTTAAATTGTCAAGTGTTGGTGTCGTTGTCGGTGTGAATCTTGTGTACTTTGGCCACTCCTTTGGCTGACGCCAGCGTCGTCGCCGCCGTCGCCGTCGCCGTCGCCGTCTTGGCCAATCGCTTGTGTAAACAGCTCCCTCCCTCCCTCCCCCTTCCGCCCGCCTGCCCCCTTGTGGCACCTCGACTCGTGGCGAGTCGAGTTTTTCACACAAAAAGTGTTGGCGCTGCCCAACGCCTGCTCTCTCGCTCGCGCTCTCTCTTTCGCACTCTCGCCCTCTCGCTGGCCGTCTGCGATTATTCATATTGCAGCTTGTGCTTCGCCATCCATTTATCTTGCCACATTGTTGGTGCCACACAGCTGCCATTTCTATTGCTACTCCACTTCCTTCTGCCCGCGACGCGGCGCGGCGCGCAAAACGCTTTTGTGTGTTTAATTGCTTGTGAAGCGAGCTTTTCAATGGAAAATGCACACCAACAAAAAAAAAAACAGTACAAAAAACAGCAGAAGAGAAGCGCAAAGCAAACAGCAAACAGAACAAGAAGAAGATCGTCAAAAGTACGAGGGGCCCAAAGGAAACGCAACACACGCAAATTTCTAGTTCATCAACTTTACACATTTTCATCACTTGGCAGCTCGCAAACATTTGATTTGCCGTTATCCTTTCTCGAGCACTGAACTAAACCCGTTATCGCCTAATAACAAGAACTTTTACTCTAATTCCATTTGCAAATGTTGCATACTTTGCAGCTCTCTCTCTCCCACATTCTCTCTGTCGCTCTCGCTCTCGCTCTGTCGAATAACTGTCTGCAACTAGTCGCAGCTTGAAGCAAACTCGCAAACAAACAAAACACATTCTCTCATTAGCTTAAATGCAGCAAATGCTGCGATGCAACGCACTCTGAATACTCTATAACAATGAAGAGCCAAACAAATATTTGCAAACTCCATCGGTTAAAATCAATTCTCGTTTTGCAATTAAATAAATCTCTGTCAATATTGCTTCAATTTAGAGCTTTCGCAAATATCTTGAAGCAATTTAAGCAACAAATACTTTGTGCCATCCAAGTTCAATTTGTTGCATTGTCACAAACAAATGCAGCTTAAAATTCCCTTAAAAATTCACAATAAAATGTTGTCATTGACTGTGCAATAAATTTAATTGGCTTTGTTTGCAGCGCTTGCAAATATTTCAATGAGTTATAGACATTTTTTTATTTGCATTTTGGGTGCAAATATATTTTAATGTATTTTCGAACTGAATTTATTGAGTTGAGAAATAAAAGTGTCTTGAAAGCAATTAAATTAAATGAAATTAAATAACTAATATGCCTTGCTTGAAGTGAAGCCTGATGAGGGTATTAAAACCATCAGGCATCAGCTCGAAATGCACTTTGTTTTTCACACATTGCCCTAACTGATTAACTTTTGTGTGAGCTGCAAAAAACAACAACAACAACAGCACGATGCGTGGAAGTTAAACACACACACACACACACACACACACACACACACAGGCAGACAGATGCACACAGACACAGAGCAGACGGCAGACAGCGCAGTGCAAACAATGCACAATGTCGGCGCAGCAGCGTCTCTGTGTGTGTGTGTGATAGACAGGCGTAAAGTTAATTAAACAATAAATACACACACACACACAAGCACACACACACACACAGACGGAGTGCAAGCGATGCGTTAAAAATGGCGAAAAACTACGGACTACACTTGGCAGCTTGGCGTGAAATTCAACACAACACCACATACGTGACTGTGTGTGTGTGTGTTTTAGCATTTATATACACACACACGCACACACACACACGTATGTGTGTGTGTGGTTGCCTGTTTCGCTGTAATTGAGCAATTGCTTTGACTGGCGGCCATTTGCCAGCAGACGGCCCTCAAAAGTAGGCAACACTCTCAACAACAGCCAGCGACTACTATGTGGGAGTATTACTTAATGTTATTACTATTATTTATTAGCGAGAACATTTTATTAGTGCATCGCAAGCTGAGCTGCGTCTGTTTGTAAATGGCTGGCTTACAATGATTTGTTGGCTTGCCGATAAATGCCATTAGAAACACTTGCGGCAGCAGCGAGTGATGAAGCAAGTAAACTAGACTAAAGCAAGCTTGCTTTTATTTATTATTAATAAATTGAAAACAGTTGCCTAAAGTGACTCGTGGATCGCTTTTTACTTGTTCTCACATCGTTTATTACTCCTTGGTACTCCTTAATGTTCCATTGTATTATATTATAAAAGTATTCTCACACAATTCGCTTAAACTCATCTATCAACGAGTAGCGAGTAGTTTAAATTGCCATGCATATGTTAAACTCGATTATCGAGATATCGCGACATATCGATGCAACCAGAACGTTAAAGAATTGTCGCAAAAATACAACTTTCTTGTGCGATAAGCGAGAAATGTGTTTTGAACTCGTCATCATCGTGGTCATCGTAGTTTCTAGTACTTTCTTCTGCCCTCGTTGGCTGTGCAACATAACAGATTCTTGTCTAGTCTCTCCCCTATTTCTGCTTTCTTCTTCTTCTTCAACATCTGCCCCCGACTTGGCTTCGCTTTGACGTTCACATTCACGTTCACATTCACGTTCACATTCACGTTCACGTTATTCGTTTTATGTAAATGCTGGGATTCTTATCCAATCGTGTGTTCTTCGTGTCAGTGTGTGTGTGTGTTTGGCTTGACACCCCACATGGAATACCAGCACACACACACTCACACACTCACACACTCGCACACTTGGCTGTACTTGTACATGAACAGTTATTCAGTCTGTGTTTACATAAGGCTAGACATTTATTATGGCGCTTTTGTAGCTGATTTGCCTCCCCCTCTCTCTCCCCCTCTCTCTCTCGCTCTCGCACACACTCACTCGCTCTCGCTCTCTCTTATGCTGGACTTGTGTGTTTACATAAGAAATACACTCACGGATACACTCACGAGTACACGCAACACTCACATTGTTTTTGACAGCGTGAAATTCAAGTTTATGCTAATTTTATTGATTGGCTTTCGCAGTGCTCGACATAAACTGTTTAAGATCGCGTTGCATTTCCACAATATATGTACATACATATATCTATATATATATATAGCTCTCACACACACACACACACACACACAGACACAAAGTGTTAAGCCATTCGTCGTCACCCAAAAACATATTTGGATAATTTAACGCGCGCCGCTTGTAAATTTTCACACACACACACACACACACACTGACAACTAAAGCACGTTAAGCAAATAAACAGTGTGAGCGAGCGAGAGGCGAGCTGCGGGCGGGCGAGCGAGCGAGCGAGAGAGCGAGATGGGAAAGCAGCCAGTCAAATAAATGCCGTCAAATAAAGTTTTTTTTTCGCAGATAATTATGAAGCAGCTGCGTGTTCGTGTCTGTCTAGTTCACTCTCAGTGTGTAGGTGTGTAGGTGTGTGTGTGTGTGTGTGTGCACACATAAACTTTTAATTAGCTACAAAGCGCCAGCAACAGCAACAACAACAAAAAATCACACGAAAATTGCGCACAGTGCGTGCGAGCGAGACAGCAACTGAGCGCGTGCTCTCAAATGTTTGGGATGCTGTGGTGTAAGCTCTTTCAATACACCACGGCAGCGACGCCCGCCCGCTGCCCACACACACACACACACACACACACACACAACTAATCAATATACAAACAAGCGAAGAAGAGGAAGCAGCTGCAAAAGAAGTCGAGCAGCAGATAAAAGTTTGTTTTTTATTCAGTCGGTATTTTTGGTTGGTTGTCTGTCCGTGTGTTTTTTCAAACACCTTCAAAGCTTCAGATAAAAATCCCTTAATATAATTAAAAGTCTCTGATCTGTTGCAACTCTCTGCATAAACAACAACGAATTCAAATTTTACACTCACATTTATTATTTATTGCACTGCAGTTAATTGCAATCATTTCACTTCTACTCATTATTTCTTTCACTCCGTTAGCTTGTTAGTTGTGCTAATCACACTAAAAACTAAATACGAATGATTAGAATGCAATAAAATACATTGGTTCATGTTGTTAGAAAATAACAACAATATAACAATTTCCTTTCGCCTTTCGCAAATTTTAATAATAATTCTCTTGCGAAATTCTCATTATCTTTAAAATCAGTTTTTGAACAATAACAATTTATTATTTATTAGCCCATAAAACGTCATTTTGTAAAACTTTCAAAACATATCTGTTGCAAATTAAAGATCCATTAGAACTGCCATTCAATATTCATGTAAAAGATTTTAAACCTTGTTGAAAATTCAATAAATAAATGCAAAGTATTTAAAAAAATAAATAAATAATCATTTTATAAAACACGGCTAATGAAACAAATTTGTTATGATCAATATCACAAACAATTCCATTAAATTTTAGCTCAGTTACAAAATAGTATTATATTTCAAATTTGTTTGTTTTGCTTAAAGTTAAACATTTTTTTATAAAATTTAGAGTCGAATGAATTGTAAAAACTTGTATAATATGCAATTGGAAACCTTAAAATTTTCATTCAAAAAGCCAATTCTAACTTTTTTATTTTTACTTTGAAATAAACATTTAAACCAATTTTTGTCCCAATTCGTTGTTTTTTTTATTGAAAGAAATAATAAAAACAAATATTTGGTTTGCTCGTTCGTCGACAAATGATTCTCCCTGTCAATATAGAGTGCAATAATTTCGTTTTAACGCAAATCAAAATAAATAAGAAATGAATTTCGTAAACATTCTATAGATTATTTTACAATTTTAATACTTTAGCTAACAGTAAAAATCAAGATATTGTATTGCAAAAAGAAAAAAAAAATTAAAAGACTTGTCACATAGAAAAAGATATTTGCATTCGTAGTTGTGTTTGTTTGTGTGAGCCAAGCTTATTTTACACTGGCTACCAAAACTAATCGCCTTTCACTTTGCGCCAAGCAAGCGAGGAAGAAGAAGCAGCAGCGGCAGAGGCAGCAAAAACAACTCTCAGCGCAGAGCATCCTCATTGTCTTTTCTTCACCACAGCGACGGCGACGACGACGACGCAGCTGCTGTAATTTTTCACACCACACACAGACACTGTACACACACACACATACACACTCACACGGGCAAAGAAATGTTGTCACCTCTTACAACTACAACCATTTCACTCACTCACACACACAACGAGTGCGAGTGAGCAAGCAAGCGAACGATTGCCGACGCTGTGTGTTGACGAAGGCGCAGAGGCGTGAGGGGAGTTTACGTTGCCGCCGCCATTGTGAGGTGTGGTGTTAACTAGCTGCCGCGTCGCTCTGTGTCTGTGTGTGTGTGCGCTCTTTGTGTGCGTGTATTTGTGGTTAAACTTGTCACACAAGCTGAGCAGCAGCAGCAGCAGCAGCAGCAAAAGAGAGTCGCAGTCGTCGCCGTCGCCGTCGATGTCGTTGGCGTTGTCGTTGTCGTTGTCGTTGTCGCTGTCGTTGCGCTTGTCGTCTTTTTCTTGCGCACAGCCAGCGCCCATGTTGCCAGCCAGCTCTCACACACACACACACACACACACATACGGGAGCAATACAACGTGTGACAAAATACATTTGCGTTGCCGTTTTTGCCTCTTCTTCTGCTTCTTCTTCTTCTTTGTCTGCTGCTGCTGTCTGTATGTGTGTGCCTGTGTGCGTGTGTGTGTGTGTTTGTGACTTCTGCTTGAGCTTTGTGCCTTTCATTTGCACACCCCATCAGCTGCTGTCTCGCTCACACCCACGCCCAACGCCTTTGTTTGCGCTAACTTAGCGTCAAGTTTGTCACAAGCGGCACCTAGCGTCCAGTTTGTATACTTCTTCTTGCTCTTCTCTTCTTTTTTTTGCTTAGCTTCTGCCTCTGCTTCGGCTGACGTCGCTGCCGCTGCTGTGGCGGCATAAATCTCCGCATTTACATTTTCGGACGCATAAAAGCTGGCTAAAAGCGGCTAAAAGGCGTTAAACTTTTATGCAGCTCACACTCCATCTCCCTCTCTCTCTCGCTCTCGCTCACTTGCTGCCCTTTTTTATTGCTCTGCTCTCGCGCATCATTTAGTTTGTCAGGCGGCTCTAAATCCAACACTAAAAGCGCTAAGAAAACACACATCAAATATCTCACAATACTTTACGGGCTCCCAATTGGAAAAGCAAGAAGATTTCGATGCATGACAGAATATGTAAAATAAACAATAACTATATTTATTTTGCAACTTGTGCGCTTAGAAAAAATAAATACAAAAATATTACTGAATATTTAACCAGCGCAATTGTAAAAGCAGAAGAATTCGATTATCCAAGCTTATTACAATTATATTTACATACATATATTTTTACTTAAATAGTTTTAAAAAATGTTAACGGGTTTAAATTACAACATAGAAGTCGTTAAAATCAAGACCAGTTATTACCAATTATAAAAAAAAAAAATAAAATACAAATTTGTTCCAATTCTAATTTCCAAAAACCAACCATTATGTATTTTCCAACTAGAATTCGAAGACATCAAATTATTCTTACTTTTTTTTGCCAACAAATTCAATGAGTTTTATAAAAAACTTTCATACTTTTTGCGAGTTGAATTCGAAGGCAATAAATTGCCAACAAAATAAATTCAATTCAATATAAATAAATACTTAAGTGCAGTATTTTCTCTCTTGTTGATCCTTTGACTAATCCTTCTGCAGAGCAACAAAAGCTTTTCACGCTTTAAAGCTCTCTCTCTCTGTCTCTTTCCGTTGATCCTTTGACTTATCCAGCGAGCTTTCGCATTTGCATTTTAATTACTCGCTCTATAGCGATCGGAGTCATTAAAATCGTTCTCTTACGCGCTCTCTTTGCAAACACTCCCTTGACTTTTCTCTCTCTGTCTCTTTGTGATTCTGATCAGAAAAGTTCAGTCGCCTCCCTGTGGACATTTCGCTCCCTCCCTTCATCCTCTTCCATCTGCTGCCTGCCTGCGACCATTTGCCTTATCTTGCCTTTATCGCATTTTTCGTGCTTTGCTCACCTACCGCCATGCCCTTGCCTCCCCCTTTCACCCATACATCAAAACATTTGACCATTGAAGCGCATTTTTCGCTTGCGCGTCATTTGTCAACTTGGCCCCCCCCGAAACTCCCCACACTGCCAACCTCACCACCCCAACACAGTCTCTGGTTTTCTTTTTTTTTTTTTGGCTATGATTTACTACACTCTCTTTTGTTGTTGTTGTTGTTGCTGTTGCTGTCGCTCACTCATTTTGAGGCATTTTTGTGGCGCGCTGCACTTTTGGTGTCAGCTGCCTTGTTACTTCTAACACGCTTCACGCTGCTTCTCACACGCCTTGGACGTCGGCTGCGCTGCCCCTGGTTGGTTTTTGCCATTGCTGCCTCCTCTATTGTTGTTTGTCTGCACACACACACACACACACACACACACACACACTTACACTGACGCGAGCAGCAAAGCGTCAACTCAACACTTTGGTTTTTGGTTTTCTTATTGGAACCGATTCGTTTCGCTCTCGCGTCACATCGCATCGCATCGCATCGCAGTCTGCGCTGCTCTCTCACACCCAAAGCGACGTCTCAATGCGACCCAATCGCACTCACTCGCACTCGCACTCAGCACCCAGCCAGCCAAAACTCAACACACTCACACACACACACACACACACACACACACACACACACGCAGTCAGCTCTCTCTCGCTCTCGCTTGTTCGCATTGCCTTTTAGCTTTGCCCGTTTGTTTGCTTGCTACTCGTCGTCGTCGGCGTCGTCGTCGTCGTCGTTGGCTCGCTCGGCGACAGCGCAGTCGACGTCGTCGTCGTCGTGTTTTGTCTTCGGGGGTTGCGCTGCCTGCGTCCGTATGTGTTTTTTCCAGTTTGAAAGCGACCGGCGTGAAGTTCGTATCGGCGTCGTCGTTGTCGTCGTTTCTTGTGTGTTGAGTGTCGTCGTTTTGCCGTTGTCGCACCACCACCACCAACAACAACAACAACAACAACAACACCACCAACAACAGCAGCAACAAAAGCAACAACAGCAGCAACAACAACAACAACAACCAAAGCAATAAGAATATCAACAAAAGCCGCAGCAGCAGCTTGGCTTGCAACAAATTCCTTAATTCTGTTTTTTTTTTTTGAAACAATAACAAACAAAACAGGCAGCAGCAATAAAAACAACAGCAACAACAAACAACTTGCAAGTTTAGTCGAAGAAATTCATGTGCAACAAACGCCGCGTCGCGTCGTCGCCGTCGCCGCCGCGTTGACTTCGTTTTGCCGCCGCCAAAACAGCAAAACAGCAAAACAGCAAAATAGCAAAAAGCGCCAAAAAAAGCAAACAAAAAAGCCAAGCAGCAAATCTACAAATTGTTTTTATCTTTTTTTTTTTTTGGCACGATCCTTAAAAGCAGCACAACAACAACAACAACAACCACAACCACAACAACGGAAAAATCAAGTGCAAAAACAAAACACAATTAATTCTTGTGCTGCAGATGAGTGTGTGTGTGTGTGTGAGAGTGTGTGTATAAAGTAAAGTAACAAATTGAAACAAACAACAAAAAGTACCTGTCAGAAGAGAGAGCAAGAGCAAGAGGAAGAGGAAGCGGAAGCTGAAGCAGCAGTTGAACTGCAACAAGTGCAAGAAGGAAGGCAAAATCGAAAGCGAATTCTGTGGAGCATCAAGTTGAATTTAACCGCGTGACGCACATGTTGATGAAATTGTAATGTAATGAGATACGACGTCCAGGAGCTGCTACTTCATCAGTCTGCTGAGGATCCATTCGCCAGGTTCGCAAATGGGATGGCATATCATCCATTTCTGCAGCTATCGCAAAGACCCACTGACTTCAGCGTCTCGTCGCTGTTGACGGCGGGTAGCAACAGCAATCAGAGTCAGAATCAGAATCAGAACAGCAGCCAGAACAGCCAGAACAGCAACCAGAACAACAACAACAGCGCCAGCAACAACAACAACAGCGCAGCGACGGCAGCAGCAGCGAGCCAAGCGTTGAGCTCGCCAGGATCGGGAGCTGGCAACTATCGCAGCTCGCCGTCGCAGCTGTCGCCCCAAAGCAATCACAGCAACAACAACAACAATAACAACAACAATAATAACAACAACAACAACAACAACAACAAGAACCATTTGAACAGCAACGAGGCGTTGAGCCAAGGCGGCAACTCGCCGACGCCCACAACGCAATCAACGCCACCGCCAGCGTCGTCGTCGTCGTCGTCTTCGGTCGCAGCGCCACCGCCACCGCCACCGCCGTCTCTACCCGCGCACCATTCGCCCAGCGTTGCACCACCGCAACACCAACAGCAGCAGCAGCAGCAGCCGCCACCGCCATCGCTGCATCCGCCGCCGCCACAGCATTTGGGGCCGCAGCAGCCGCCGCCGCCGCCGTACTTCCCGGCCGCCGCTCTAGCCGCCTTGGCTGGCAGTCCGGCGGGGCCGCATCATCCCGGCCTGTACAGCGCCGCCGCCGCCGGCGGACTGCGCTTCCCACCGCACCCGGCGCATCCGCACGCCCACCATCCGCTGGGCACCGCCTACACCACAGCCGAGGACGTGGTGCTCGCTTCGGCTGTCGCCCACCAGCTGCATCCGGCGATGCGGCCGCTGCGCGCCCTCCAGCCCGAGGACGATGGCGTCGTCGACGATCCCAAGGTCACGCTCGAGGGCAAGGACCTGTGGGAGAAGTTCCACAAGCTCGGCACCGAGATGGTCATCACCAAGAGCGGCAGGTAAGCATCACACTCACATAAGTGCCTTTTGAATCTCCCATATGAATCGATTTCACAACTCGTCAACTACTATCGTGAAGATTGAAATTTCTGTCCAAATAATATTATGAAGAGGATTTTAAATTCACTCTTATAATATTGTAGAGAAATCCTTTTGTGGATTTCTATAACATCTGATGCATAGGAATAAATTTCACTTCAGAAACGTATAACTTTGTTTTGGGACATCACTTAATACACAACTCTCAACATCAAAATTTATTGCAATTCCTACTCAAATAATTTTATTGAGCAAATTTTAAATTTGTTAGAGAATTTATTTGCGAGAATTGAGATTTTCACTCTTATAATATTGCAGAGAAATCCTTTTGAGAATTTCTAAAATATCGTAAACTTTTCTGTTGAAACTAATCTCAACTCTCTTATTATCGTAAGGATACCAATTTATTCACAAATAATTTCTTTTGTGTAAAATGAATAAATTGAGAATTAATTTTATAGCATTATCGTGAAAATATTGGAAATTCTTTTGGAGAATTCTTATACAATAGACAAATTTATTATTGAGAAGATTTATAATTTGTTTTGTGTATTTTTAATGAGTATCGTGAAAATATTGGAAATTCTTTAGGAGAATTTCTATAAAATCGGCAACAAATTGCAATTTGTAAAGCCCTTGAGGCTACTTCATATGAAGTAATATTATTTTTATATTTCTAGTCAATGTTTACAATCGGCATGATGAATTTTAGATAACAAATACAATTTAGCTCTAGCCTCAACAAATATTGTAAAACTAGAAATTTTTAAAGAAATTTCCTTAAAATCGAAAACAACGTTTTGAAAACAGCCTTTTTGGTTTTTCAAGAATTGCTCTTGAGTCCACTTCAGAAAAACTGATATGTCTCATAAATATGAACTCATTAGTTTTATCATACGAATTGTTAAATTGTATTGGAAGTCATTGAAACTTACGTAGTTATC
Organism: Drosophila formosana; assembly: GCA_035045625.1. Taxonomy (NCBI): domain Eukaryota; kingdom Metazoa; phylum Arthropoda; class Insecta; order Diptera; family Drosophilidae; genus Drosophila; species Drosophila formosana. Next base: position 1,079,198 of record JAWNOW010000688.1, on the reverse strand, counting down.
AAATCAAATTGAACTTAAATTTCCACTCAAAAATTGAAATGCTTTCGAGAATTCCTATAATATTGATTTCACTTCGGGCTAATGAATAAAAAGTGATATTTACTCGAATATTTAAACATAGAGAAATTGTTGTTCTATATAAAATCTTAATTTATTGAACTAATCGCAACTCAAGGAATACTTATGAAAAGATTCGTAAACTTTCTAGAAAATCGGAAACAAACTATTGATTTGCTTTCGTATATTTAACGAGCATTAGTTGACAACATCTCTGTTTATTTCATAGCAGATGTTCTATAGACTTTCTCAATTATAATTTTAAGTGTGAGTGAAACTGAAATCGTTTATTATTATTGTATTTGGACAACAGAATACATTTTCAAAACCAAAGAAAACTTTAGCAAAAATGAATCTTGAAAATTTCGAATAATTCGTTGCTGTCAATGAATTGAATTGGATTGCATTTTTAGCTCTCGTCTCCAGACATTTTGCCAGCCTCCATTTCTCCGTGTTCCGCTTGCGATGCCCTCCAAGGGTCTCGCACGCAGTTTCTCCACGAAGCGAAGGTCAAAGCAGTGCTCTGTGGCAGAGCTCGAGTAGCAAGTGTCGTCGTCAATGCCACAGTGCCCAGTGGCAGCTACTTGAGCACGTGTGGCGTCTCAAGCAGCCGCAGCCTCAACGGCTAATGTGGCGCAGACAGCGAAAGAGAAATTGGGGAGGAGAATTGTCTTTGGTGGAAAGTAGGTGAAAAACGCATTTTACAAACACTCACACACACTCGACACTCACACACACTCATCGAGTGAGTAGTCAAGGCGTGTCATCATCATCATCATCATCATCGTCATCCTCTCCAGACGTTGACATTCAAGTTGCGTTCGCGCGTGAAAATGCGTTTTAAGCTTCACACCTACTTGAAGAGAGCGAGAGACTCTGAATGAATCTGAATGACTGCGACTCATTCACTCGCCCGCTGAGTGTCATTCGCTTCAGTTTGCAACTGGAACTCCATTTTCATTGCCATCTCTTTTATGTGACAGCAAACACGCAAAGCGAAAAGTCCACAAAACATTCACAAAATTAACAAATCTATTCGATAAATCAATCAAACGATTCTGAATGTTTGCTGAATATTAATGTGATGAATTTATGCAACTAATTTATTAGCCCAGCACGCATCATTATTATTCACGATTTATGCAACTACTTTTCAATAATTCTTCAACTACTGTTAAATAACATTATATCTATTCACTTGCACTCGTTGTTTGTGTGAATGGCGAATGTGAATGTGCTGCTATGCGCTTATTCACTCAATGATTCATTCACAAATTCAATTAGTTCGACGCTTTTCACCTTGTTTTCAGCCACTTGCCGTTGTCGTTGCTGTTGCATTTTTAAAGCTACAAATTTGTTTGACGCCTCGACTGGCCGCTTAAAAATCCCACCCCCGCCCATGGGGGGAGGGGGCAGGCGTAGGGGCGGGGGGGGTGGTGATGAAGCGGCGCCATCGCATTTGACTTTGGCCAACAAAACACGAAAAATACTAAACAAATATTTGCGAAAATAGTTTTGCAAGCGTCGAAAGTTTTCCGAGTGTTGCAGCAGCAGCAGCAGCAGCAGCAGCAGCGTCTGCTGCGCGTCTGGGGCGTAAACACACTGCCACGCCCCCAGGCCGCCCACCGCCATTGACGCGCCCAAACAAAGGAGGCGCGGCGCGGGTTTTATAAATATGTAACTTGCATTTCAGCTGCTGTTCAGTTGTTGCTGTTGTTGTGCCGCAAAACTTTATTGCACAACATTTTTGCACCTCACTTCTAGAGAGAGAGGTAGAGAGGGAGTTGAGCTTGCCGTCTCGCTCTCGCGCTTAATCCTTAAGCTCATTAGCAGCCGGCGCTCAAGTGTGAAACTAAACCAAGTGGCTATCCATAAACATAACCACTCGAAATTTTGCAGGCAACTCGCAGAAAATTCTCCACTCTCAGTTCAGTTCATTCGCCTCCCCTCCGCCCTCTCAGTGCCACGCCCTCCTCGGCCCCTGCGAGTGCTTCCCTTGGCCCTGGCGAGTTGTGCTAATGTGTAAAGCGCGCTAGCAAATGAGTTTAGCATAACACTTGAACTGCAGGCGAGTAGCGTCGCTCTCTCTCTCTCTCTCCCACTCTCTCCCACTCTCTGTTGCTGTCTCTGTCAGAAGCTGAATGCTGCGAAAGTGTTTGCAGCCTTACGTGCAATTGTTGTAAGTCGAGCTCCCATTTCGCCTCGCATTCGCATTCAGTGAGTGAGTGGCTTGTAAAAGTTTTAAGTACTCGTTCGTTTGTTCTGTGTGCCTCAACTTGTGGCAAGAGCGTCGCTGCCACACATGTAAGTTGCAACTTTTTTGCACGCCACATTCGTTGCTGCCGTTGCCGCCGTTGTTGTTGTTGTTGTTGCATGCAAAAAGCATTGAGACGTTGAGACGTTAAGCAGCCCCACATTGTAGCAGCTGGGGCATGCCCCAAACAAGTGCGAAAACTACAACAACTTTGTTGTTGTTGTTGTCGGTTGTTGCACCATCACCGTCATCATCATCAACATCGTCGTCGTCGTCGTCGTCGTCGTCGTCATCATCAATGTCAAAATTATTGTTTTGTTATTGCCGGCAGCGTGGCAGCGTTGTAATCCCTGCAACACCCGCAACACCCACCTCGCTATGCATGTGCTGCAAGTGAATGCATGTTGTGGCAGCGTGAATGCGAATGCGAGTGCGAGTGTGCGAGTATCTTGAATGTTTTAATTGCTATTTCGACTTGCAGCACTCAAAATACATTCACTTAGCCGCGAATCATTTCACTTCACTTGAGGGCCACTTATTCACGCGCTTATGAATAGTTCGAATACTCTCAGCGAGTGGGAGAAAGCTTCCATCGAATGCTAAATATTTGTAGTTGCTTTTCTAATCACACGAATCGTGTGAATAGTGTAAAATGTGGAATCTTAAATGCCCAATAAATAGTTATAGAACTACATATTAAATAAAGTGTCTATTGATTCAATTATGAATAAAATAACTCTCGAAAATAAAAATATCAAACAATTTAAGTAGCTCTTATTCACAATCAATACCAGTTAAATATATAAAATAGTGAGCACTTCACGCACTTCTTGCTCGCAATTTTTCTCACAACTATCATGAGGCGATTTAGTTAGCATTTTTGCTATACTCGATGGCATTCAAACCGCATTCACGCTTGGGCATTCATTACACTCACTCGCAGGCATTCAAACCGCACCTTTGTGGCAATTAATAAAGTTTTGCGCAGCAATTTCCATGACAAATCTGGAATAATGTCATCTGAATATTGCGAGTACTCGTTACCCTTTGAGTTTGCTGCCAAAATGTGTCGCATTCATTCGAATCTTTTGATTTTCTATGCACGCGCGGAAAATTCCCCAGAGTGCGACGCACTCGTGATGCTTCATCGACCAGAGATTCTCCCTCTCTGTCTCTATCTCTCAGTTCTAAAGAGTAATTCTCTCTCTGGTTTTTGATCAGTGCAAAGTCAAAACCAATCAGAAGTCGGCCCCAAAGCGCGACTATTCAGACTCTATTCACTGCTGATTCAATTAGCGCAAACGCATTTGAATCTCGTTATTCATTCGCATTCGCTCCCTTCGCAGCCTCAGCGACTCTGCGCGACAAAATGTCGCTGGCAATTAAGTCGCCAAAGCGAATTGCGTGAAATGTTGTCGCTTTCTTCTTCGCTCGCTGCTTAACCCCCTCCCCCCTCATCCATTTGCCTTGTTGTCGTCTCTGACTTATCAATTAATTGAAATTGCTGCCGAAGCGCAAATAAATAAAGCGACTTCTCGACTCTCGCGACTTTTCGACTCTTGTGCGGCCACTTGACGACACTTTGCCGCGTGAAAGTGCAAAAAAAGAACTCAATAAAGATTGCCTAGCTTGCCAGTCGGGTGACTAGAGGATACCCTGTAAAAATATAGCTCAAGAATGATATACATTTTGTAAACAATTATGGATTCAGAGTTGTAGATTTACTAGTAATTTTAAATCATTTTTATGATTTCTTATATCTGTTATAATAAATGAATGATTAATATAAACCAGAAACTTAGTTAATGATAAATAAATACACATAGCATATTTGATCATCAAAAGTAACAATGTTAGAAAATAATGATAAAATGTTAATATTCCAAGATACGACCATGAAATATGACAATTAAGTAATAAAATGTATATTCTGTAGAAGTTTTTTGCGATTGGTGGAAATCGAATATTCTTATAAATTCTCCTGTTTTTTTGACTACTCCTAGTTCATCATACCCTATGCACTTAATATTCGCCACGCCTCAGAAGGTCTATGACATAAAATGCGTCAAATCGACAAATGTTTCAGTTGCTCGCGTTGATTCGCTGGCGTCTCTTGATGCCAATTGATAATGCCAGCGACATTTGCTTTAGCCTGAGGCTGTCCGCAGTCTACTCCCCTCTACACCCTCCACCCTCCACCCTCCAATCCCTCCCAGGGTGGCAGTGACTAGTCGGGACGCCTTCTAATTGATGCCAGACCTTGTCTATCCCAGAGTGGCGTCCATGCCGTGCGCTAATGTGTTAAAGGGCCGTGCCAAGACACAGGTCGACAAATGTTTAATGATACGACCTCAGCGACAAACTCGCCCCCTCGCCCCCCCCTCCTCCCTCGCTGGTTGGGTCAACCCTCAGAGCAACCGCCTGTCAAAGTTCACTTGTTTAATTTTCATAAATAAAAATGACCTGCCTTTCTCAGGACTCTTTGCTTTTGGGTAAATACTCAGCTGACGGTTTTTTATTTCGTTGGGCCGTCGAGGGGGAGGCAATCAAAGTGCACTGGCACGCCCCTTATTCTATGGCGTGCCTCAATTAAATGGGCGTAACGCATTTTCTTTTGCTTTTGCCAGCAAGTTTTTCTTTATAATTTTTGTATGTTTTTTTTCAACCAAAACTTTGTAGTTTTCAGCTTTGCGTTTTGCGCTTTTTTCCCCAGCAGTCCATAAGTCATTAGGGGTGGTGCCGAGGGTAGCAGCAGCATTAGAATGCAACCCTGGCCACACTGAACACTGAACACTGCACCTAACTCTTGCCTCGCGAAACTGGAACCAAAAGCGTTTTTCATAATTGTGTGGAAAATTGTCGTTGCGAACGGTGGCAAGGGGGCATTATCGATGTGCTAAGTTGACAAATGCGTGGCGAGTCCTGCCGCGATAGTCGACGGCCTCCTCGGTACGCCCTCCGGCGCTCATTTGCCGCAAATTGTGAGCAATTTGAACGATGGCAACTGTTGGCATTCGTTGTGGTTCCAGCTCGTTCAGTTGTTTATATATATACATATTTTTTTTTTGCGACCGGCTCGACAATTTCGATCCATGAAAAATGTATAATAATTGCAGTCGCAGGTAACAATTGGAGGCGCGCACATCCTTTTGGCATGCAAGAATATTTCCATACCCGGACTCGAACTTGTTTTGTGCGTCAGAATTCAACTGAAAAATGCATGTGCTTTCTCCCTGCTCGCTCCCCTTGTAATTTGTGCGTAATTTGCTGTTAAATTGATTCAAATTCGTAATCGAAACAATCTATGGTTACAACTAATTGCAACGTAATCACCACAAAATAATATTCCACGCAATTATCATGATTTGGGATAGCTTTAATTAAATTATTAAAATGCAACTTAATTTGTATCGTTACCAAAGAGGCAGCAAACAATGCTTGAACTTTTCAAGTTCAACTTGCTTTTGGGAAATCTCATTAAGTACATACGAAAGTGTAAAAAGTTTATTTGAATATAAAGCAAGGATTTGTGAAGCAATAATAGTAGAGAACATGTTTTTATCTTACTTACCAATTGAAAACTTCTTTAGTGACCCAATGGAAAGGTTAATTCAGCTTTTGCCTCCATTTTTCACTTCACTTCACTTCACACAACAAAAAAATAGCAGTGAAACACAATCACAAAAAAAAAATAAAATAAATATAAACACTGAAAAGAAATAACGAATTAAAACCAAAATTAGATTAAAATGAAACTTTATAATGATAGATAGTAATAAAAATTATAATATGAGAAACAAGATGAATAAAAAAGCCTTACCTTTTAATATTCCTTTACTACGCATTGATATTGAACTATATTTCACATAATCACATCACATTTTTCACATTGACTTTGCATTGATATTGCACTATATTTCACATAATCACATCACAATTTTCTCACTCAAAAAAATAATGATAATAAAAAATAAGCACTGAAAATAGAGAATTCAAGATAGTATTAGTTTAAAAGGAACCATCAAAATTATGAAAAGAAATAATAATGATAGTATGAGATAACTAAAAGTGGAAAAAATTTATTTTTTATTCAAATTATTGAACAAATCGTAATAAAATACTATGCAGCCTTACCTGGTATTCCTTGACTTCGCATTGATTTTGCACTATATTTCACATAATCACATCACAATTTTCTCACTAAAAAAAAATAAGGAAATTAAAAAACAAGCACTGAAAATAAGTAGAGAATTCAATATCAAATTAGTTTAAAAGGAATCATCAAAATTATGAATAGTAATAATAATGAGATAATTAAAAGTGGAAAAATTTATTTTTTATTCAAATTATTGAACAAATTGTATTAAAATACTATGCAGCCTTACCTGGTATTCCTTGACTTCGCATTGATGTTGCACTATATTTCACATAATCACATCACAATTTTCTCACTCAAAAAAAATAAGGAAATTAAAAAAAAAAGCACTGAAAATAGAGAATTCAAGATCGTATTAGTTTAAAAGAAACCATCAAAATTATGAAAAGAAATAATAATGATAGTATGAGATAACTAAAAGTGGAAAAAATTTATTTTTTATTCAAATTATTGAACAAATCGTAATAAAATACTATGCAGCCTTACCTGGTATTCCATGACTTCGCATTTATATTCCACTATATTTCACATAATCACATCACATTTTTCACATTGACTTCGCATTGATATTGCACTATATTTCACATAATCACATCACATTTTTCTCACTCAAAAAAAATAAGGAAATTAAAAAACAAGCACTGAAAATAAATAGAGAATTCAAGATGAAATTAGTTTATAAGGAATCATCAAAATTATGAATAGTAATAATAATCATAGTATGAGATAATTAAAAGTGGAAAAAATTTATTTTTTATTCAAATTATTGAACAAATCGTAATAAAATACTATTCAGCCTTACCTGGTATTCCTTGACTTCTTATTGATTTTGCACTATATTTCACATAATCACATCACATTTTTCTCACTCAAAAAAATAATGATATTAAAAAACAAGCACTGAAAATAGAGAATTAAAGATAGTATTAGTTTAAAAGGAACCATCAAAATTATGAAAAGAAATAATAATGATAGTATGAGATAACTAAAAGTGGAAAAAATTTATTTTTTATTCAAATTATTGAACAAATCGTAATAAAATACTATGCAGCCTTACCTGGTATTCCATGACTTCGCATTTATATTCCACTATATTTCACATAATCACATCACATTTTTCACATTGACTTCGCATTGATATTGCACTATATTTCACATAATCACATCACATTTTTCTCACTCAAAAAAAAAAAGAAATTAAAAAACAAGCACTGAAAATAAATAGAGAATTCAAGATCAAATTAGTTTAAAAGGAATCATCAAAATTATGAATAGTAATAATAATGATAGTATGAGATAATTAAAAGTGGAAAAAATTTATTTTTTATTTAAATTATTGAAAAAATCGTAATAAATACTATGCAGCCTTACCTGGTATTCCTTGACTTCGCATTGATATTGCACTATATTTCACATAATCACACCACATTTTTCTCACTCAAAAAAAATAATGATTTTAAAAAACAAGCACTGAAAATAGAGAATTCAAGATCAAATTATTTAAAAGGAATCATCAAATTTATGAAAAGTAATAATAATGATAGTATGAGATAACTTAAAGTGGAAAAAATTTATTTTTTATTCAAATTATTGAACAAATCGTAATAAAATACTGTGCCGCCTTACCTGGTATTCCTTGACTTCTCATTGATATTGCACTATATTTCACATAATCACATCACAATTTTTTCACTCAAAAAAAATAAGGAAATTAAAATACAAGCACTGAAAATAAGTAGAGAATTCAAGATCAAATTAGTTTAAAAGGAATCATCAAAATTATGAATAGTAATAATGAGATAATTAAAAGTGGAAAAAATTTATTTTTTATTCAAATTATTGAACAAATCGTAATAAAATACTATGAAGCCTTACCTGGTATTCCTTGACTTCTCATTGATTTTGCACTATATTTCACATAATCACTTCACAATTTTCACATTGACTTCTCATTGATTTTGCACTATATTTCACATAATCACATCACAATTTTCTCACTCAAAAAAAATAAGGAAATTAAAAAACAAGCACTGAAAATAGAGAATTGAAGATCGTATTAGTTTAAAAGGAATCATCAAAATTATGAATAGTAACAATAATGAGATAATTAAAAGTGGAAAAAATTTATTTTTTATTCAAATTATTGAACAAATCGTAATAAAATACTATGCGGCCTTACCTGGTATTCCTTGACTTCTCATTGATTTTGCACTATATTTCACATAATCACATCACATTTTTCACATTGACTTCGCATTGATATTGCATTATATTTCACATAATCACATCACAATTTTCTCACTCAAAAAAATAATGATATTAAAAAAAACAAGCACTGAAAATAAATAGAGAATTCAAGATGAAATTAGTTCAAAAGGAATCATCAAAATTATGAATAGTAATAACAATGAGATAATTAAAAGTGGAAAAAATTTATTTTGTATTTAAATTATTGAACAAATCGTAATAAAATACTATGCGGCCTTACCTGGTATTCCTTGACTTCTCATTGATTTTGCACTATATTTCACATAATCACATCACATTTTTCACATTGACTTCGCATTGATATTGCATTATATTTCACATAATCACATCACATTTTTCTCACTCAAAAAAATAAGGAAATTAAAAAACAAGCACTGAAAATAAATAGAGAATTCAAGATTAAATTAGTTCAAAAGGAATCATCAAAATTATGAATAGTAATAATAATGAGATAATTAAAAGTGGAAAAAATTTATTTTTTATTTAAATTATTGAAAAAATCGTAATAAATACTATGCAGCCTTACCTGGTATTCCTTGACTTCGCATTGATATTGCACTATATTTCACATAATCACACCACATTTTTCTCACTCAAAAAAAATAATGATTTTAAAAAACAAGCACTGAAAATAGAGAATTCAAGATCAAATTATTTAAAAGGAATCATCAAAATTATGAATAGTAATTAAAATGAGATAACTAAAAGTGGAAAAAATTTATTTTGTGTTCAAATTATTGAACAAATCGTAATAAAATACTATGAAGCCTTACCTGGTATTCCTTGACTTCGCATTGATATTGCACTATATTTCACATAATCACATCACAATTTTCTCACTCAAAAAAATAATGATATTAAAAAACAAGCACTGAAAATAGAGAATTCAAGATCGTATTAGTTTAAAAGGAACCATCAAAATTATGAATAGTAATAATAATGAGATAACTAAAAGTGGAAAAAATTGACTTCTTATTCAAATTATTGAACAAATCGTATTAAAATACTATGCACTATATTTCACATAATCACATCACAATTTTCTCACTCAAAAAAAATAAGGAAATTAAAAAACAAGCACTGAAAATAAGTAGAGAATTCAAGATCAAATTAGTTTAAAAGGAATCATCAAAATTATGAATAGTAATAATAATGAGATAATTAAAAGTGGAAAAATTTATTTTTTATTCAAATTATTGAACAAATCGTAATAAAATGCTATGAAGCCTTACCTGGTATTCCTTGACTTCGCATTGATATTGCACTATATTTCACATAATCACATCACAATTTTCTCACTCAAAAAAATAATGATAATAAAAAACAAGCACTGAAAATAGAGAATTCAAGATCGTATTAGTTTAAAAGGAACCATCAAAATTATGAAAAGAAATAATAATGATAGTATGAGATAACTAAAAGCGGAAAAAATTTATTTTTTATTCAAATTATTGAACAAATCGTAATAAAATACTATGCAGCCTTACCTGGTATTCCTTGACTTCGCATTGATTTTGCACTATATTTCACATAATCACATCACAATTTTCTCACTAAAAAAAAATAAGGAAATTAAAAAACAAGCACTGAAAATAGAGAATTCAAGATCGTATTAGTTTAAAAGGAATCATCAAAATTATGAATAGTAACAATAATGAGATAATTAAAAGTGGAAAAAATTAACTTTTTATTCAAATTATTGAACAAATCGTAATAAAATACTATGAAGCCTTACCTGGTATTCCTTGACTTCGCATTGATATTGCACTATATTTCACATAATCACATCACAATTTTCTCACTCAAAAAAAATAAGGAAATTAAAAAACAAGCACTGAAAATAAGTAGAGAATTCAAGATCAAATTAGTTTAAAAGGAATCATTAAAATTATGAATAGTAATAATGAGATAATTAAAAGTGGAAAAAATTTATTTTTTATTCAAATTATTGAACAAATCGTAATAAAATACTATGAAGCCTTACCTGGTATTCCTTGACTTCGCATTGATATTGCACTATATTTCACATAATCACATCACAATTTTCACATTGACTTCGCATTGATATTGCACTATATTTCACATAATCACATCACAATTTTCTCACTCAAAAAAAATAAGGAAATTAAAAAACAAGCACTGAAAATAAGTAGAGAATTCAAGATCAAATTAGTTTAAAAGGAATCATCAAAATTATGAATAGTAAGAATAATGTGATAATTAAAAGTGGAAAAAATTTGCTTTTTATTCAAATTATTGAACAAATCGTAATAAAATACTATGCAGCCTTACCTGGTATTCCTTGACTTCTCATTGATTTTGCACTATATTTCACATAATCACATCACGATTTTCTCACTCAAAAAAATAATGATAATAAAAAATAAGCACTGAAAATAGAGAATTCAAGATCGTATTAGCTTAAAAGGAATCATCAAAAGTATGAATAGTAATAATGATGATAGTATGAGATAATTAAAAGTGGAAAAAATTGACTTTTTATTCAAATTATCGAACAAATCATAATATAATTCTATGCAGCCTTACCTGGTATTCCTTGACTTCGCATTGATCTTGCACTATATTTCACAAAATCACTTCACATTTCACTCACTTGAAAATAGACTCTGAAAATAAAGAAGAGAAATCAAATTAAAATTAGTTGAAAGTTATGAGATCTAAGTGAAATACGGGTGGAAAATATGTACAAATCTTTACGCCGCACTTGATAAATCATTTGCAAATGTGGAAATACTTGGAAAGCAAAATTGAATGGCTCTAACATATTTATAGACAGATGGAGGCATGATATATGACTTTATGCGTCGACATTTTGGATATTTAGCGTGGCTGAACTGTCAGTCATGTTATGTGAAGCTATGTACGCTAAGTTGTTGCATCCACAAGTTGCACGTTGCACGTTGCGCGTTGTCAGTGGCGAGTTGGCCATTTATGTTTATAAGTTGTAGCAAAGTTAGTGGCAGTGCGAATCAAAGGCACCGTCTTTGAGGGTCTGCTCAGCTCGTTTCGTATGCAAAGAGGTGTCTTTCCGTGTGGCAGTTGCATGGCCATAAGTTTTAGTTGCATATAAAACTCAGCAGCAGCAGCAGTAGCGGGTGCCACAAGCAAACTACAATACGAAACCACCCAAAAACTAGACACAAAACTAATGAATAATAAAAAAACAACCAATAGAATTACCTACAACAAATTAGCATAATAATCATAACCATAAAACAAAGAAATACAGATAGAAAAGGGGGCGGGGGAAGCGCGCGCTTTGCTGTTAATTTAAATTGCATTTACGCCCACTTAAAATTAAATGAAAATTAATTTTAAAACGTTAACTTGGCCGGCTAATTAAGTAGCTGCTTCCGCCGACGCGACGTTGCCGCCTCCGCAGCCAGCGGAAGTCAAAGTCGACGGAAAAAAAAACAGAAATAAAGCTTGGCTTTAATGGCCACCAAATTTGGTCATCAAGCGAAACCGAAACCGAAACCAAACAAAATTTTAACTGTCTCCCAGTCGCTGAAATTGGTAACAAAACGCCGCTAAGTGGCTAACTAATCGAGAATTCCGCTGTTTACACGCTCCGCTTGGCTAATGAGCCCCCGTCTCTCATCGCTGCCCATCGCTTATCGCTTGACCTCTTGAACCTCCACTGATAACAGGCCAAAAGAGTACACCTGAAAAAACGGCGTTTACGTTTGCCGGAATGTTCCGCGGCGCCTGCGGCAACTGTACTCAACACTGCCTGTGTGTGAAAAATCGGAATCGAAATCGAAACCGAAATCGAGACGCAGCCAACGAAGAAGAAGAAGACGGTGCTCTTCTAGTCGAAACTTTCGCTTATTTCGCAACTGACAAAAAGCTGAAAAAGGAAGAAGAATGGAAGAAGAAGCAGCAGACAACAGGCAACAGGAACAAGAATTGAATATTAAACGCATATTGTATAAATTTTTTGAAGTATGCATGAAATGCATAAAGAGAAGAGCGCAAAAAAAAGGAGGCAGAAGAAGAAGAGGAAAATATGACAACGACATGATGATGATAATGATGTTAATGCATGCTCATCATCGCCATCAAAAAGGCGCTGCTTTATAATGAAGAACATGAGTTCGATTCGCCAGAACCAGAACCCCAAAAACAACAACAGCAACGAAAAAGGGCGAGTAGAAGAAAGATAACCGACTACGCGATACCCGCTAGCCAAAAGCAAATAATTATTGTTATTAAATCAACTGATACAAGTTAAAATTTTTACGATCAACAACTATTTTAATACATTTTTGATACGAATTGACTTTTCAAATTATTTAATTTAATTTAATTAAATTATTTGCATTCGTTTTGACACTGAGCTAAGCAAACCCACTCAACGCCAGGGACATGGACGGGTATTATATAAAATAGCAGCCAAAAAGGAAGAATGGAGCAACAACAACAACAACAGCAAAAAGCTGCGACGTTGAAGACGGCGTCTTTTTGGCGCCAGAAAAATAACCACAATGCCCGATGGGAGGGGGGGGCGGAGGGGGAGCAGCGACAAAGAGCGAGAGAACGAAAGAGAGTCAGAACAATGACGTCCGTGTATGTGTGCAAAGAGAAAGTGCAGGAGGGGGCGAGAGAGGGGAAGTGAGGAAGATGAGATCAGAGGCTGCAAGTCAGCGTTGCGCAGCTAAGAGAAATGTCAAAAACAATGAGAACGGTCCAATGAATTTGACAAACATTTCCTAGATGTGCGCTGGCAGATCAAAGAAGGCGACGACGCACCGAGCCAGAGCGAGACAGCGAGCGCTTTCGCTGGCTCGCTCGCGCAAAGGCAAATTAGTCAAATTAGCTGTCGCTGATCCTCCATCCTCTCTGCGCCATGTGTATTTTGTCTCGTGGCATCTTCACGCGTTCAGCGCAAACCCGGCTTGGCTTTTAGCATTAGTTTACGCTTGATTAGAACGCTAATTGGCCCAACAACAACAAGGATGCGGATGACGGAGAGGGAATATTCATTGAACTGCGCAATATTCGCGGAAAAACATACCAAGTAATCGCAACAGCTGCTAGCTAATATAATACAATATATTAGTAATAATTAAAACACTTCAAAACACAACCACTTCAATTGGATGCTGCGCAAAAACTGTTCGCATTGCGCCAAAACCTTTTTACATTGCGCCAAATCCTTTTTACATTGCGCCAAATGCTTTTTACATTGCGCCAAAACCTTTTTACATTGCGCCAAAACCTTTTTACATTGCGCCAAATCCTTTTTACATTGCGCCAAATCCGTTTTACATTGCGCCAAATCCTTTTTACATTGCGCCAAATCCTTTTAACATTGCGCCAAAACCTTTTTACTTTGCGCCAAAATCTTTTCGCATTGCGCCAAATACTTACATAACTCAACTAATGAGCTATCAAGAACGGCGTTTGGTCAACTGTTACGCCACTGTTCAGTTCTATTCCTTGCTTGCCTGCGTGTGTGTGTGTGTGTGTGTGTCACATTATTCATTTCGATTTCAACTCTTCTTTTTGTGCTGCTCCCATCGCGTATCGCGCTCTCGCTCGCACATTACCGCAAACGTTTTATGAATTTTAAGTGGCTCGGTTTTATTTTCTTTTTATTAACGCTCGCTGGTGTGTGTGTGTTTGTGTATCTACTTATTTAATATTTTTGTGGAGTTAAATATTATATTTTGGTGCGTTTTAACTGCGCTGCGTGTCTTGCTTGCCTGATGCGATGCTGGCGACGCACAGCGGTCACCACGCGAACTACTTGGGGTGCTGCGCTGGACACTTTACGTTTTCGGTAACACACAAAATTTTACAATGTGAAAAATGTATTAATAAAATTTGATGATTTCGTGGAAATAAAAATCAAATTGATGTTGCACCTCGGAAAAACGTTGCATTGAAATTAACACGAACTCACCGAAGAATACAAAAATGCAGACCGATAAAAAGCAATTACGCACGCACAAGAAACTGTTGTAGAAGAAAAAACAAGAACAAGCAGAAGAAGAAGTGATGTGCGGTGGAGTGGGAGCGCGTCGTAACTGCCAAAGCCTACTCTCGCTCTCCCACTCCTGCCTGCCCTCTGCTTCTCTTCTGCACACTCTTCTTCCACCCACCACAGCTTCGGCTTGCAAGGCGTCGCTGCTGCTGCGCTGCTGCTGCTGCTGCTGCTGTAGGTGTCAATGACGTGCGCTATCAGTTTTCATTCATGCCCGTTACCTTTGGCTTTAGCTGCAAACTACTGGGGCAGCAACAACAACAGCAACATCACTCGTTAGCCAGTGTTGCCAGATTAACATACTTCAGGCTAGCTCCAGCAGATTACAAAACTAGCTAAAAGCCATAAATCTAGAATATTTTAAAATGCGTCGAAATATTTTGCATGTAAATTAATATTTAAGCAAGCGAAATACGAAATCGTTTATTAACATATTTAATTTAACCTTTTGCCTATTGTCATATTTTTAGCTTTTTTTTGTGCGAATGTAGCTCATCGGCTGGCAACACTGATTGTTACTCGGCCCTGCTGCATTTTAGTTGTTGTTACTTTTTGCGTGATACCCGTTAGCCAAAGCAGCCAAGGAGGGTTTTGGTTTTGGTTTGCTCTAATTTGTGTGTCCTATTAGTATAGCTTAGCGGGTATTTTACAGTCGAGCCTTGCAGGCGCCTGCTGATGCCGGCTGCTCTCTCACTCTCAGTCGCTCTCTTCAAGCGGCGCTCTTTGCATGTGCAGATATGTGTGTGTGTGTGTGTGTGTGTGCGTGTGTGTGTTTGTGCACTCAATTAAGAGCAAACAAAGGCTGCATGCATGCGTGTGTGTGTGTGTGTGTGTGTGTGGGTGGCGAAATGCAGCAGAGGTAAAAGTTTTGCGTTTTTATTTTGGCATACAATGTATGTGTTCATGTGTCCATGTGTGTGGCTCTGTTGTTTGTCTGCGTCGTGTTAATTGAGTGTGAAGTTGAGCTTTTGTTGTTGTTGCTGTTGATTTTAATTGTTAAGTAACAAAGGCGCGAAATATGTTTTAGCTGCTGCTGCGGCCAATCTGGCTTTTAATTAAGCGCCCAAAAACTCGACGACATCAGCAGCAGCAGCAGCAACAATAATAAAGCTTGCGTGCAAGCGTCGCGTCGCTCAGCAAGTGTTGATTTCATTAATGCAATTGCTGCAAAGCAAAAAGCACAAAAACCAAAGCAACAACAACGACAGGTCTTTCGCGCTCTCTCTCTCGCTCTCGCTCACGCTCATTTGCTCTTGCATTTGATGCGATCGTGTGTTGACTGCATTTAATTGTCGTCGTCGCGGTCGACTGCGACGTCGGCGTCGCCGCCTCGTTCGTTGTCACTTTGAGTTAACAACTCGATTACACGCTGCGACTGCGCTGCCGCCGGCCATGTGCAATTTTTTTTTGTTGCTGTTGTTTCGTGAATTATTAATGAATCTCAGTCGCGCTGCGCTGCGCTGCAGCGACAGCGACCGTGTTAATAAAAAACAATTAATATAAAGTGTATGTTTAGTGTTGACAGCGTTGTTGTTGTTGTTGCTGCTGCTGCTGCTTTTGCGCTGCACTCGTTGATTATTTGTACTATTAACGCGTTGCGAACTCGTTATTTACAGTCTCTCTCTCTCTCTCTCTCTCTCTCTCTCGCATTGTCTCTCGCTGTCGTCGTGTAATTACTTTTAGTTGGCCATAATTTGTCAATTGCTATTTTGTTGCCACTGTCAGTGGCAATGCCAACGTGCAACGTGCAACGTGCAACTGCCACCGCAACTCCAACAGCAGTTGTTGCCACGGCGGCGGAAGTGCAAGTGTGCAATTAACATAGAGCGAGACGGCCGCTGTTGGAGCGAGACAGAAGCTGCTCTGAATACCGATTGACAGCTTTCAAAATGCATTGATCTAACGATAGCTGCTCATTGTCAGCTTCTCGTTACTTTCACTCCACAGTCCAAAATGGCATTTAAATAACTTTACATAAAGAGTTCTCTTGGTTAAATCATGCTAAAAAGAGTTATCGAATTTACTCGTTACTCGCTCGTAAATAAATCGCTGATTTTGATATATACAAATATGCCTAAGCTATAGAATTGGATTTGAATAGCTAGATAGATAGACAGCTTCATGATATGTTCTAAGGGCCTTCGTCTTATTACCAGTTACTCGTCGTAAACAAGTAAAAAACGTGCTCGAGAATTTTCTCGTTACTCGCTCTTAATTAAATCATTGATTTTGAAATGTACAAATATGCCTAAGCTATAGAATTGGATTTGAATAGCTATATAGATAGACAGCTTCATAATATGTTTTAAGGGCCTTCGTCTTATTACCAGTTACTCGTCGTAAACAAGTCAAAAACGTGCTCGAGAATTTTCTCGTTACTCGCTGCTTTCAAGATGCATAAATATGCTAACGATTGACAGCTTCATGGCATGTTTGAAATACTTTAATCTCGCTACTTGTTACCCTTACTTTTTATGGCAATTTTGTCGTTCGAAATTGTCTTTACTATTGCAGTGCTGGCTTTTCAAAATTACTCGCTACTCGCGCATAAGTTATTCGCTACTCGTTGCATTTTATAATATTATACTAGCTATTCACTCCTTCAGCTGCTTGACAATGAAGAGCAAGTCAGCTTGTCACTCGTCACTTGTCACTCGTCAGTCGGCACTTGCTAATTAGAATACAGGAAATTAGCTGAGTAGAGTTCACGCACACACAAAAGATGCTTAGCACAATTAACTAATTGTCTAAGCCGCTCTCGCTGCTTTCGCGCTACCTGTTGTTGGCTTATTGCGGCGCCTATTTGCACTTCCCCAACAACAATGTTTGGCAGACAACACAAAAAGCAATGAAGAATGAACAAAACTCGTGAGCGCTCTCTCGTTTGTTTTTTGTGTCCGTCCGTCCGTCTGTCCGTCTGTCCATGTCCTGCTCTCTCAGTGGCTTTGTTTGCTGCGAACGCTTTGTTGCGTTTCTTGTTGTCTGTTAAGCCGGTCAGCTGTCCCTGTCCCTGTCCCGCTGTCCTCGCTCTTCCTGCCTTTGATGGCAGCAGCGGCGGCGACAGCAACCCTCATCCTTCTGCAACCCTCTGTGTGCTTGCCAGTTTGTTTGTTTTTGTCTGCTGATCGTTCAATAATGGGCCTGGAGCGCCAGGTAAACCACATTCGCATTCGCATTCACATTGCACGTTGTCTCGTCTCATCGTTTCATCTTCTGCTGCTGCTTGTTTGCTGAAGCGAGATCCGCAAGGCATCCATCAGTGCGGCGCGCACTCCCCCAACGAGCAACGAGCCGTCGAGCCGTACAGTCGGTATCTGCATTTTATGATCGACCCGAGAGCCTTCCCCTACTTATCGCCTGCAGCATCAGCTGTTCGCTGAGCTTTGCTCGGCCTAGTTGCGATCGATCAATGCGATCAATTGCTCTCTCACTCTCTCTCCCCCCCTCCCCCGCCAAGCCTCTCGCTTGGTAGTAGCTGCGAACTGCGGTCCGGTACGTGCTGTGGCTGATGAAAAGTAAACATACCACAAATTGGACAGTGGAACACATGTTTGGCGCGTTAAATGCTCGAGCGTGTTATTTATAACGTTTTTTATGCGCTAACCAG
The DNA here is from genome assembly GCA_035045625.1 of Drosophila formosana. NCBI lineage: Eukaryota > Metazoa > Arthropoda > Insecta > Diptera > Drosophilidae > Drosophila > Drosophila formosana. Next base: position 1,060,846 of record JAWNOW010000688.1, on the reverse strand, counting down.
GCCAACACACACCAGCCGGCTACTACCGGACAGCGGCAGTCGGGGGGCAGGAGGGACAACGAGGGGCAAGCAGACCTGAGACCGGTGCCACAGACACCTTCCCAGCCCAGAGAGTGTTTGGGCTACAAGTCTGCTTCTTGTTGCTTGCTGCTGTTGTTAAGACGCATGTTGGCCCTGCTTGCTGCTGCTGTTTTGGCCAACACCTTTTGTAGACATTGGCTTTGGGCAAGAAAGTCCCAGCAACAACAACAACGAAAAAAGAAGCAAGAAGGCAACTACAAAACGGCAGCAGTTGTAACGTGCTTGTTGCGCTGCCTTTTCCGTCAACTCCTCTGCGGCCTTGTTGCTCTCGCAACCGCAAAGAAATATGCGTGTAGCATTCGTCTGTCGCTCTGTCTCTCTGCCTACCGCTGCCTCTACCTGAGCCCGCACCTTCGTCCTTTTGGGCCTTATGACAGACACAAGTCACAAGTCACAACAAGTCAACCTGTCCTTGAGCACAACTGACGCCACACTGCCGACAGCACACACGCAATGCTCTCGCTCTCTGCCCCGATCTGTTCTCGATTATGATAACGTAGGCCTGTGATCGTGCAAATACAAGTGGAAGGCTGGCTCAGAGGGTTGCTACCCTTTGGCTAAACTAACTATTCGCGCAGATACGCTAGCTGATATGATAAAAAACATTATGTTATCTAAAAATACCAGCAGTACCCTTTGGAACATTGTCAGGAAAGTTGCTGGAAAGTTTGGTGGGTTCTTTCAAGCATACGACCCTCTTGGTGGTACCAGCTTGCAGCGTTATCTGCTTGCCGCATATCTGCTTTGCTTTGAGGCGGAGCTGCTGCCCACTGGCAAATGTTTTTTGGTTGCAGATTGTGCGCAACAGGTGCCATTGCAGCTACACGCCCCTGAGCAGAGCCTTCTGCGGTACTGCGGTACCACTGCGATTATTTGGAGGGAACAACAAGGTTGTCGCGTCGCAAGCTCGCACAGTTTCTGCGAATCGTGTTGATTTGATTTATTTAAACAACGTTAAGCACACAAACACACAATATACACAACAAAGTCGAAGGAAAGCGCAAAAGCAGAAGGTTCAATACGTCGAAGGCAGGCAAGCAGAAGAATACAACAACAAAAAATAAAAAACGTTATCGCCATTCGATCATAAATAAGAATTATGCTTATAAACATGCGTTGGCTGAGCCACCCATGAATGGAGGCGACCAGCAGCAAGGAGGCTGCGAGCGGGTACCAGCAACAGCTGAAGAACAAGAAGAGGAAACAGCATCAGACGCTGTGTGTGGGACATTAGAAAAATCTGTGGCTGTTGCTGTTGCTGTGGCTGTGGCTGTGGCAGCAACAACCTACAACACATCAGCACGCCAAGTTGGCCAGTTGCTTTTGCTGCAATGTTAACAACATTTAAACGCAGCTCGTTTAGAATCTGATTGCCGGCCTCCTCCTCTACGGCACTGCCTTGCAGCCGTACCTCTTCGCTGGGCTCGTTATGCTGCCTTGCTGCTGCCTTGTTGACTTTGAGGATTTATGAGTGTCTGACGTGTGTGATGACTGTTATTAGTCGCAGCCACGTACTCTGCGTTCCACGTTCCACGCTCCCTCTCGCTCTCGTTGCCCCGCTGTCGGCGACGACCTTCAACCGGTTGGGCATCTACCTTGTTGATCGCTTTCGACGGATGTGCGCCTCACAAAACCTCTGCGTTGCTCAGACACCATGATCTCGAGTCTGTGTTGTGTTTGTGTGCTAAGCAAACAGGGACGCGTTAATGTTGCATGCACCAACCATAATTTAGACATTAAATGTGGGCGCCTGCATTCAATTTGTGGGCGTGGCGGGCGCTTAGATAATTTCCAAAACCCACAAAAATATGAAACTAATTGAAATTTTCGAGGCACTTCCGCTTGGATAATCGCATCTATTTTTGGTAGCCAGCCAGAATATGATGAAGCAGAAGAAGCAGAAGTGTCTAGCGCCCTCGATTGACACGCCCACTGCTTTCTTAAGCGTTATCTTTATCTTTTGGCTTTGGTTTAAGCTCACTTAAGCGCTAAATGCGCATAAATTACTTACACTTTGCCAAGCAAACATTGACAGCGCGCCGACACGCAGAGGCCACGCCCCCCCTCCAGCCCCCAGACCACGCTGCCGCCCTTAACAAACTACAACCCCCCACTTAGCTTGTAAGAGAGCGCGACGCGCAAATCATCGAGCTGAAAACATTTGACGCACAATTTAATTAAAAATAAGACGAGTCCTTACCCCAAAAAAAAAACCCCAGCCACCCTTCCTCCCCGGGGCAGCATCCCCCGGCGTGGACGTCATCCCCTGTCTGCGCCTGACCACTTAGCGCGACCCTGCGCATTGCATTGCTGCTCGAGAGCAATGGAAGTATTTTTAAAGCTTGTCCACAAATTATTTAGCAGCTCGCCAAGTCTGCACTACGACCCTACCGACCGAGCCTTCCCGACCCTACCGCTTCTCGTTGTATCTATCAGATACGTCTTTCGCATTTCCCTGTCGTTGCTTCACTTATAGCTCTCTTATCTAGCTTAAATGATGGTCTTGAGACCACCCACAGTTAATGTCTGCCAAAAAAGGAAAGTAAGGAAATGAAATCTTATAATTGGATAGCAGCTGGATAGAGAGAGGGATGAACGCGTATTAGATATCGAGCTGGGTAGCTGCAAGAAATTGATTGAAGATTGATGGTTAGGTAAGCTGATGACGTGGGAGATTTATCAATAACCGGCGAGAGATGCCTCCGAAAAATACTCATAATTACAGAAGGAAATAATGGGGAATAATAATAATACCATTTATAGCGTTAATTAAATGTGGAGGGAAATGTAAAGAAGGAGAAGCAAAATAATTGGAGTAACAAATTTTGAGTTTCGTAATGTTGATTGTAATTTGAAATACTTACAATAATTTATGATAGTATTTTTACTAATTTTTAGTAGACTGATTTATTAATAGAGTTACAGTTTAATATAAAAATATTTAATATTGTGTTAGGGCACTATTTTTTAGTTTAAAATAAGTATATTAAATACATTCCAATACAAGAAAGTGTTGATAAGAATACTTTTAATGAAATATATAAAAGATATGGTAAAATAAATATTGATAGCGAAGAGACACAAATAAAATAGAGAGATAATGATAATAATGAATATTTATTGGAGCAATATTTTTTAACTCAAAAAACGAATTAAATGAATAAATAGAGAGCGAAAGATTATTCACTAACATAGATACAAAGATCTGCGATGAACTGTGTGTGCGAGACAGAGACAGAGACTGAGAGGAGAATGGGACCAAAGCGTGAAAGAGAGATGAGCATAGCTGCAATTAATCTGCATTTTACATATTTCTTTTGCTTCTCTTGCCAAATATGCAGATTAGAGTGCAATAAGTGGATGCCAAGCATGTGGATCTCAAGTGTGCGTGTGTGTGTGTGTGGATTGCAATTCGCCAGCCAAGCAGAGACTGCACAGTGGTGCAAAAGCAACAGCAAAATCCTTAACAAGCTGCGCATCAGAGCGCAGCACAAAACAATTTGACAGATTATTATTTATTATTTGTTGTTGCTGATGCTGTGTTGCTGTTGTTGTTGTTTGTCTCTATTATTTTCTCTCTGTTTTGTCAAGTTTGTCAATTCCAATTAAGTTTTTGCGTGTGCAACAAATTGAAAAACTGAAAAAAAAACGAAAGCACTTAAAAAACGCTGCAATTGAAATAAAAAATCGCTGTTGTTGTCGTTGTGGCTTTTGATTATTGTGCGAAAAATCACACAAGCCAAACAGCCAACGGCATGCATATTAAGCAGTGTGTGTGTGTGTGTGTGTGTGTGAGTGAGTGGGAGGGGCAACACACAAACAATAAAAACAAGCAGGAAAGCTGCTCGACTGCGAGATACCCGCTAGCCGTTTAATAATGTACCGCAATCTACATTTGACATGACTACGTTATAATTATTTGTATGAGAAATTTAATTTATTTTTTTTAACCGCTATAATAATACCCTTCTACACTATGCGTACCGGGTATATGCAGAAAATACAACAACAAAATGTGAGCGAACAATAAGCATAAAAATATTAATAAATTGCTGTAAATACAGCGACAAGTACAAAACGCAAATAATAATAATAATAATAAAAACAAAACAGCAACAACCACATATCAAAATAAGCATAACAGACGTGCGCTGCCTTGCATGTAAACGAGGCAGCGCAGTCGCCGTCGCCGTCGCCGTCACCGTCGCTGTCGCAGTCGACGGCGTGACAAGTGTAGTGAAATGAGCAAACACACGAGTGGAAGGGGGGGACGGGGTGAAGGGGAGCCTGGCAGGACAGCGACAACAACAACTGACCAGCAAACGACAAAAAAATTAAGCAAAGCACTACAAAGCAAATAACAAAGCAAAATGCCAACAACACACACGCACACGCACACACACAAACAGAACTTATGTAGATGCGGGGGCGCGTCTGCTGTCCCGCTCGCACGCATGCGACGCAAATGAGCTGCGTGCGAAGCGAGAGCCAAACGCCAACTGCCAACAGCCAGAGCGAGAGCAAAGAATGTGTGTGCAGAACTTTTTGTGTGTGAGTCTGCTGGGTGCGAAGGGGGTGTGGCGAGGGGAGGGGTCAGTTAGTGCGAGGCCGGGGTGTGCAATATGCGTATGTGTGTGTGTGTGTGTGTGTGTGTGTGTGTTTGTCTGTGTCAATTGACCGAAAATGATGGCGACGGCGGCGGCGACCGAAAATGTTCAGCGAAAATGGCGCACATGTGTGTGTGCGTGTGTGTGTGCTTGACAGCAGCCGCAATTATGAGCAATTATGACAAAAACAAAAACACAAAAAAACAAAACCGAAAATAAATAAAAACAAAACAAAAACAATCAAACAAAAGCGACGGCCATTTGAGCTGCGTACTAAGCAGGCAAATTTGTATTTCTTTTTTTTTTTTTTTTTTGTATTTCTGTATTTGTTTTGGCATCGGGGTTTTTTTTTGTTTTGTATTTTTGAAAGGGAGTTTGTGCATGTGTGTGTGTGTGTGTGTGTGTGTGTTGCGGGCTGAAGGTAGCGCCCACTTAAATACCAAACATTATAATTACATTAATGAAAAATGTGTTGTAATTAATGTGATAAATAATTATGAAATGGAAAGTGAATTTGGGGAATGTGTTTTGTGTTTTTGGATTAAGTTGAAAGCGTTGTAGATAGCCAGAAAGAGATAGCTAAAGTGCCACATGATTGATGAAGAGCAAACCAGTTGAAAGTGTACTAAATAATAGCGGTAGTTGTAGTTGCCCGTATGGGCAGTAAGGAGTAATATATTTAATGTGTGGTCGAGAAATTTAACATAGATTACATATTATTTTAATAGTACAGACTTTTGAAAAAATAGTCTTGAAGATAAATAATATATTTAAGAGTAAATAAATTGTGTTCGATTACTTTTCTGAAAATCCATCTAATGTAAGACTTTAATAATAAAGCCAAATAAAATAAATTATAGTAAACAAAGTAGTAGATAAGTGTGGACAGCTAAGAAAATAATTACAAATACAATAATAGTCTTGCAGATGCAAAATAATAAAATATTTAAAATTGAAAAATATGTATGTTCTTTGTTTTTTTCCCTCATAGTAGTTATCTTTAGCGTAATAATTCACACAATGCCAGACATAGATCTTTTTGTCATTGCGAGTACACAACAAATGTCACATAAATCAACACCCAAAACAGTCGCAGAGACCCCTTGACCCCTGAGCAGGCAGACCCTTCTTCCCTTCTTCCCTTCGCCCCGCTGCCCCTGCTGATAGCTGTCGAAATTTAGACATAACTCGCCGCATAAAACAACCAAATCGTCGCTTATCTGGGGCGACAACTGCATTTCAATTCATAACAATTAAATGAAACAACAAAAAGTGAGGAGCAGAGAACAAAACAAGTTCAAGTGGCGATCGGCAACTGGTACAGGCGAAGATAGAGACAAAGTCTCCTCTAATCGCTCCCAAAAAAAAAAGCAAGCGAACGGGGCCAACGGGTTCAGCACGTTTTGGGCTCGGGCACTACCGAGAGGGTAGTGGTAGTGGCCACAGGGTAGTGATCTGTGTGTAGTTCCTACTTATCATGGCATTGCGTTGACGACTCGCTGAGTTATGTGTGTGCGCGACAGCGTTGACAGCGCTCTCCTCTTACCAATCTCTCTTATCAGCATTAGACTGCGATAAGACTGAAGCTGGGCGGCTTTTCGGGATGCTCTTTTATTCAGCCAAGCGGGTCTATTTGGTTTGTGGATCATTTTGTTATACAGGATTGTTAGAATATTCATACATTTAAATCAAGTATTTTGTATTTTATTACAAATGTATTAGACATTTTTCTCAATCAATTCTATTTAAATACGATTGAATTTTGTAATCAAGTATTCGTAATTCCACTAAAGTTTTTTCAATTCAATTTTACACAAATTTATTTATCTGAAATTCAAGAGCATTTGCTATTCGGCATTTGTTGCTCAGTTTCAGTTTTTTCTCGCAGCGCTCGTTTCACGCATTTTCCATAATTAAGCGACCAAATTGTAATTACATGCGATTTGATTTATATATTGGAGAATATTTACGAGTCTTTGCTTTGATTTGTAGTTGGACTTGGAGTTGGAGTTGGAGTTAGGCGGCGCCTCGAAGCATAGTTTCGTTGGGTCGTGGAATTCCCACAGTGCCTGGCGACAGCTGAGCACTCAATCCTCCACATTCTCAATTTGTGGTAGCGCCACACAAGCTCCCTGAAAATGAAGAGTGCAGGACGTCGTCGTCGTCGTCAAAACAGCGGGTTGCTGGCTGTCTCGGTGTCTGTTTGTTTGTTTGTCCCGTCTGGGGCACGTCTTAATGACATGGCCATTCATTTTGAGGCACAACGAGAGACGCTTGTGGGCGTTGCCACTAACTGACAGCCAGCTAGCGAGCCAGCCAGCCAGCGAACCGATCAACTCTATATGGTAGGGTCGGTGCGGTTGGGGAGGCTGTTTCTTCAGTTGTTATGCCTTCATAAATTGTTTTATTATTATATAGAGTTGAAATATGGCAGATAAGCAGAGAGGTAAGCGGCCGCTGTCAGTTTATTGGTTTAACTAATTTGCCCCAGCAAACAGAGCCCCTATAAACCATATCCCTTCCGACGAACAGCCGACGAAGAGATCCTCCTGTTGTCCGGGCGGGTAATTAGCGTGTTTATGGTGCAGCTGCTACCTTGGACTCCACGTAGCGACCGCTTTCTGCTGCCCGTTCTTGCTTCTCGAGAATTTGTCAAATAAATTTCAGAGATCCGCAGACGCTATTTGCATGCAATTGCAATTCAATAAAATTCAAATTAAAGCCAGCGACAGCTGAACATTAATGTAAAAGAAAACGATGTAAATATGCACCCCTCAGACGCTGAGGATCGATTGAGTTATCGATAGTTATCGAATTGCGATGCCCGCGCTCAAAATGTGTTGACAAGATTACGGGCGAGGTTCGTCAACGTAAAACAAAACTAAAACAACACACAACGAAAGACAGCGACAACGCAAGAAAAAAACACTTGGACAACAATTTTGTTGTCACAAAGGAGAACTGTCAACAGCAGTCGATGTTTTGTTGTGCCGTTGTTGTTGTTGTCGGTACCTTTGGCCGAACGGCCGCAGGTGCTACTTTAATCCCCGCGCTTGTTGACAAAACCCAAACGCAAAGGAAGGGAGAGCGGCAGCTCTGCGTTTTGCAAGCCAACTTCTTGGGCTTCGTCGATTTGGGCCTTTTGTTCATCAGCTGTTGACGTCTGCGGCTGCCGTCTGCAGCCCGCGTCTGATTGACTCGCAGATAAAATGCATTGACAATTGACGCTTCCTTTGCCATCTCGCATCTCGCATCTCGACCTTCTAAAAGCAACGCGCACAGGTGCCTTAATAGACACCGTTTAGTCCCAAAAACTGATAGGCCGTTGAGTGCGGCAAGATAGCAGTTGGTAGGGGCAAAAAAGGTTTGCAGACCGGTAGTAGCGAACATCTTTTCAGCTCTTGTCTCGCATGGATAAAGCATTAGATGGGATTAGTCACTTGGAGTGGGAGCCTCACGACCAACAGGGCTCTAGCTTTCTTTGAATTACAAGTGGAGCTCATTGTTGCTTAATCATATGTTGCAGCACAGCCTTGCAGCTGGTACCAGCAAGCTGCTGAAACTAGTTCACATATTAAATCGCTGCTAATTTGGCAGCGCAGCCTTCCAGCTGGTACCAGCAACTTTTCAAGTTATGCTTGCACTTTCACTTGGTAATGATGGGTAGGTAGGTTGCGCAAGGACGACCGTCGAGCTGCCGCAGCTACTACCAGCTGGCCGAGTTCTGCCAGTTTTGTGCCTGCTGGGCGCATTGCGTAACACGTAATACGGGAGGCATTCGGTTTATCTGTCGCAAGAACTAAAGGACCGCTTATCGAGCTGGGCGACGTCAATGCCCCGAAAATGCCAATTACAACTCAATCGCTGAGCATTTATGTGCTTCATTGGCTGACAAAAAGCAAAAAGGACGCCGGACTAATTGATTAGCCATTAACCTCGATAGGGACGAGAGACGGGCAGGCGAGTTAAGGATGAGGTTGAGCGACACCTCAACACACACACACACACACACACGCACACACGCACGCAGAGAGAGTCGGCTTAATTAGGCTTAATTATGGGCTGAGGGAACAACGTTGGTTGGGTCAACGCTTCAGCCAGAGCCAGAGCAAGTAGCCTGGTCAAAACACTTTCAAGCCACATTAACAGCTCGTCGTTGTTTGTTATTGCTGGGCAATAAAACCAGAAACCCAGAGAGAGAAAGAGGGAGAGAGAGAGAGAGAGAGAGCGAGCGCGTATGGGTAAAATTGAATTAGCTGAAGTAATGTGTGGGCCCTCCGCTACTACCGACTGCCAACTGCCAACTGCCAACTACCAACTGCAAAAACAAACAACTTTGGTCAAAAGGTGCAAGTTTTACACGTAACGATTTGCACGAAGACAAGTCGAAGAGACGCAGACGCAGACGAAGAAGAAGAAGCCGCAGCTTCCAAGTTGCAACACAAACGAGAGCAAATCGTTTTGTTGTCCGAGAGAGTGCAAGAGAAAGACAGCGAGAGGGGGAGACGGGGGAGGGGGAGAGAAGAGGTCTTAGCCCGCCTTCTGGAGACGTTGCGCGTGTGGTGGCCCGATTTGTTTTGGGGCCCAGCTTCGACTTGGCGACGACGACGACGACGACGGCGACGGCGACTCTTGGCTCCAGTTTGCTTGGGGCTATGGCGCGACTTGCGTCTCTTGGCCATGGCCATAACAAGCTGCCAACAACTGGCGCCAAGTGCTCAATAATGTTAACGAGCTATTCAGTTAAGACAACCAAAAAACACAGCAACAGCAACGACGACGACGACCAAAATATAAAGAAACTCAGGCAGGCAAAAGGAGCCCAGCCAAAAGCCAACTAACAAGCCAGCCAGACGTGCCACATTCTCTATCTCTCTCTCTCTCTCTCTCTCCCTCTGCCCCTCTCTCTCTCGCATCGTTGTCTTCGAGTCTCGATGCCTGGCCCGCAAATAAAAAATAATTTGCAGTCGAAAAAGGCAGTCGCCGACCGTGGGCTGTGTCCGCAGCTTAGGCTGAGGCTGAGGTTGAGACTCTGGAAGAGGCTGAAGCTAGGGTTGTGAAGCTGCCCAAAGGATGCCTACACTGCGCGAATAACAAAGTGCAAAACTAAGCATAAGCAGCAATTCATTTTACAAAATATTAATAAATGTTCAGAACAAATAATATTATACAAAACTAAAGATTCGAAATGATCAGATTTACTTTTATAAAAAAAATATTAAAAACTATTCAAAAATATTTTGAAATATTTAAAATACTAAATTATTCAAAATATTAAGAAGTACTCAAAAATTTTAAGAAATTGCAAAATTAGTATGCTGTCAAATAAACATTTACTGAGGTAAAGATTTTAGTGCATATTGAAATATGTTAGTAAACATGCAACAAATATTTATACCCTTCAATAAAACTGTTTTCCTAGTGAAAACTACCTTGAAAAAAACTGTTTTTAGTTTACATTTTATGGACTTATATTATCGGGTTTTTTGCTCGCTTTGAAAATGTGATTGCTTGAAATATTTTTATAAAATATTTAGCAAAGAAATTATTTGATTATTTTAGCGTTTTCACTGCGCTTGTGTTTTTGAAAAATATATTTCCAGCTACAAATGAATTTATTATTAAATACATTTTCCATGCTGAATATTTTAAAACAAAATTTGGCTGCGCTTAGAGATATGACATTATTTTCCACAACTTATGCTATTAATTAATTAATTAATTATGATGCTAATAAGCAATTGAGTAAATAAATAAATTTTATATGAAGTTGCATTTATATTGAATTTATTTTTGGCAAAACTTCAGAAGTTTCTCTCAGTGTGCTGCCACTTGCTGCTGTTGTCCAGAGAGTGGCGAACGTTCTGCAGCTCTAAATAGAAACATCGCAACGTCAGTCAGTTCGTGGCTCTGTCAGTTCGTCAGAGAGTCCGTCCGTCCGTCTGTCCGTCTGTCTGTCTGTCTGTCCGTTCGTCAGTTAGTCATTTAGGCAGTCAGACATCAGTCAGGCTTGTTAGGCCGAGCTGGAGCTGAGGCTGAGGCTGATGCTGGAGCTCGAGCCTGTAGCTGGCCCCTTTGGACGTCGTTCCTTTGTTGGTTTTATCAAAATGCAGGCGCAGCTGATGATGATCTGTGAACATGAACAAGACGTTCGTTAAATTTGATTCATGAGGCGCAGGCGCTGGCGATGGCGCTGAGACGGAAGACAGAAGACCGAGGACTGAAGTCTGAAGACCGAAGAGTCGAAGAGTCGAAGACTCGAAGACTTGGGGACTGAAGCTGAAGACTGGCGCTCTAAAGTTTTTCGAGTTTGAGGCGCAGTCGCAGCGATTGAGTGATTGCTACTTAAACTTATAATTTTCATATTTGTGTGCGAGTGTGTGTGTGTGTGAGGGTGCAGCCCTTTTGGGTAGAAAGAGAGAGAGAGAGAGAGAGAGAGAGGGAGAAACGTGGCACATTGTGTGGCTTGGTCGCTTGGTTGTAATTTTCGAGTTTGCACATTGCCACCAACATGGATGGCCCGAACAGAACATGGACTGAGGCTAATCAACGAGAGCCCAGTCCAAGTCCAAGTCGAAGTCGAGACCAAGACTTTGGCCAATTTGAATTCGAAGCTGGAAACAATTTGCGACTTGGCGCCACTTGATAACCTGGGCTCCGAGGCGACGCGACTGAAAGCGACTCGACACGTTTTGTTTGCTTTTCCCTCGCACTGATAATGATGATGATCTCTCTCGCTCTCGCTCTGGCTCTGGGTCTGGCTCTTCTGGTGGCCTCCCTGAGAAATTCTCGGGCTGCAGCGTTTAGGCTTTATGCCGTGCTGATTAATGTTTTATTTGATTACCCCACAAAATGACCAACTCCTTCTCCATCGTTGCAGACAAATGTTTCCGCAAATGAAATTTCGTGTTTCGGGCCTGGATGCCAAGGCTAAATACATCTTGCTACTGGACATCGTTGCGGCGGACGATTATCGCTATAAATTCCATAATAGGTAAGTAACATTTACTCTCCCAATTCCATTTCTTTGGCTTACGCATTGTTGTTGCAGTCGCTGGATGGTCGCTGGCAAAGCGGATCCTGAAATGCCAAAACGCATGTACATTCATCCAGATTCGCCCACAACGGGTGAGCAATGGATGCAAAAAGTTGTTTCATTTCACAAATTAAAATTGACCAACAATATTAGTGATAAACATGGATTTGTAAGTACTGTACGTCTTCTTTGTTTACCGCATTAGTTATTTAAGCCATAGACGACCCGACCCGCCCCTCCCTCCCCCAACAAAACTTTCAATACTTTACTTACGTATCTAACACAAATCATTACAAATACTTTTCGTTACGTTTTATCATTATTGTTTCTCTCATTGCTATTCGCAAGTTATTGGCGGCCAAAAAAGTGTAACTACAAAACGAAACTTGTTAAAGGAACTCGAAATTATCATTTGATCTTTCGCAACTATTCCGACTCTCTTGAAGTCTATCATTTCAGGTTTCAGATATTGTTTGGAAAAATTCTATAGTCTATAATTTCAATTACTAGATTTATTTTGTCCCTTTTGGAGTATTACGAAATCATTTAAAAATTCCAAATAAAAATCGTTTTTGCTATGAATTCTTTTGCTGCTATTCTGAAAATTTTGTAGTCTGTACTTTCAACATTGGATTAAAAAATAATATTACTATTATAGAGTTATTTGTATCCCCTAGAAAGTTCAACGTGTTGAACACATATTTAAAGCAGCATTTGCAATAGACAAATGAAGTCCCGTACCAGCGATTGTGCAGCAAGGTGGCGTGTTGCAATAGATATTTGCGGTAGCAGCTGCCAATTGATGAGAGGGTAGCGCTGGCATATGGCAGAGAGGGCTGTCGTTGTTGTTGCCGCTGCTGCTGCTGCTGCGGTTGCGGTTGCGCTGGCAAACTTCAAAGCAAACACTATCACATCGGCTTGTACGTGCAGATATATCAAAGAGGAAGCTGCTGTCGAGAGCAGTACCGTGCAGCCTCGCGCTACTACCGAGCGCCTAGCCGGGGCGCTTATCAATGCAAATTTGCATTGCGTTTGAAGTTTGTGGCACGTTATCTAAAACTTCTCACACGCCACGCAGCCAGCAGCCAGCAGCCAGCAAGAAGGTCCCCAAAGCGAGCGACAAACGACGACGACAACAACTTTCGTTTGCTGCCAAGTGGGCGAACAAATTGTCGGCGGCGGCGACGGCGGCGGAATCGTTTTCCTTTGCTGCTGATGAGGTGGTCTGCGGCTGTACCGGGCACTCTCTGTTCTCTGTTCTCTGTCCGGTCGGGCTGCGTTTGTAGTTTGCCGACGCCGATCGCGTAAATTTCATCAACTGCTTTTCATTTTTGTTGGCTGCCTTTTTATATTTTATTGATCGGCAAAAAGTATTTTGCCCACCCGTTGCGCCCCAGCCTGGGCAGCGTTCAATGGGCAACGGGCAACGGGCAACGGGCGATGGCGACAGCAACGCTGGCGGGCGCCATGCAATTCTCTCTCTCTCTGTCGCTTTGTCGCCTTGTCTCTCTCTCAATGGGATCCCTCTTTGCATGCCAAGTCATAAATCGCACAGCGAACAAGCTGGCGCAGACTTTGGCGACTGCCACAAGGGCAACATCGTCGTCGTCGGTTGTCGATGTCTTGTGTGTCTTGTGTGCGTGGGCCTCGGCCTCCGCTAAGTAGCCTGTGTTGGCCATTAATTTCGCTTAGTTCAAACGCCGCGTGCCGACACAAAGCGCTGCGTGTGTTCTCTCTCTCTCCACTCGTTACTCGCCACTCGCCACTCGTTACTCGTTACTCGTTACTCGCAACCACAGCCACAGCTGTTGTCGCTCTCAGGATAGTGGTTTTCTTTTCTTTTTTTTTTTGTGTTGTTCGTTGTGGAGGCCGCGCCCCTTTGGCGTCTGTCATGCGACAGAACGCTCAAAATCTATAATTTAACACTTTTTTGCGGTCTGCTCGAGAGGGGGAGACGAGTCGCTGCCTGAGGTCAGCTCGGTGGTCAGGCCAGGTCAGGTGACGATGCCTTTGCTCCTGCTCCTTGGTGTCCTTCATTCATGCCCGTTGGCTGCGTGTCAAAACAACAGTAAGTCGTTGTCACACACACCCTCCTCGAGACCTTCTTGCCCGCCCTCCATCTGCCTCTTCCGTTCCCGTTCCCTCCCGATCTCGCTCCTATAATTGCATATATCTGACCACGGTTGCATGTCTTACTTCGCTGACAATCGGGCTAATACATTGAAATGCACTTAGTACACATTTTTGAATTTCGAAAATGAATTAAAAACATTACTGGCCACAAGGCGAGCTGACCAACTACCAGATATCCTGCACTATAATATATTTAATATTATATTTATAATAACAATATAAATAATGCTGGCAAATTGCACTTCAACGTAAAGATATTAAATGAAGGGCAGCTGCAAAAAAAATTTTAAATTATATTGAGGTAAAGAATTCACAGTTTTGTAATAAAATAATTATTTATCTAATGAATAGTATAGTTGTCTCACTTCGAAAAATCAGTAATATTATTTTGTAAATTCGTTTCAAAAATTATATTAATTAATTATTTAACTGCAGCTAGCTTAAGTAATTCTAATTTTAATAGAAACTTAAACTGAAATTGCATAAATTGTGAGTTTTTTCTTGACAAATTTTAGTAGAGAAAAAATGTCCAAATTGTTAACTGAACATAATAGAAAATTCATAAAGCTAAAATAACTTGCTTTTTAAAATAATTAGTTTGTTCATATACAGTTAATGTTTAATTGATGTATTCATAAAATGTTTAAAAGAAAAATCATAAAGGTAAATTAAATATAAAAATATATTACAAACACTATCATATTATAAAATATATACAAATTAAAAACAAGGAAAACCAATTTAAAAAGTTGAAGTACATGACACTAAATTAAGAAAAAGCTGAACTAAATAGGAATATACAAATATTAAAACTAATTTTCTTAACACACAAAAATCAACAATTTTTTAAAAATTAAATACGTATAGATACATTAAATTGGTATAATAAAAGAAATATGCAAATAGGAATATGTTTAAAGTGATTTTCAAATATTGAATTAATATAGATTTAAATTACAGAAAATAATATTTTGATAAGCAGAGTAAACGCGACAAAATCGCGCGCGTTTTAAAACGCCTCAAGCTGCACATGTGTGAGAGAGTTTGTGTATGTGTGTATGGTTGTGTGTGTGTGTGTGTGTCGGCCATGTTGCAACCCTGCAATGATGGCAACGCTGCCTTTTTTGCACTCTGGGGTGGTTCGAGAGCGAGACTGCGGCTCGCATTGTGTCTGAGGTGTTGCCTAATGCGTTTAATTGCTGAAGCTGGCAGAAATAAAGAAATATAAAAAAAAGAAAATAAGTAGGATGGAAAACAATGCTGGGAAATACATGCAAAAGCTTTGCCAATTAGCCGAGTAGCTTAAGCACTTCAGCATGGCCTGTAGATGTTGTCAAGTGGCAGTTGCCAGGACCTAAAAGCGACCCAAACTACAAGCTGCAAAGGACACGAGGACACGACCACATCGACATCCTCATCGACATCCTCATCGACAACGACATCGAGACACGGTCTGTCTGCTGCCATTAGTTTCATCGTAGTTCAAAGCATAGTTGGCCATCATCGTTGTGTGACCATTGAGCCATGCCAAGTGGTCGTCCTGCGTCCTGCTGCCAGCGTCCTGCCGCCTGCTCGCATCTTCTGTGCAGCAGGCGAAGCGCAAAAAATTTATCACAGCCAAGTTGACAAATAAAGTGAAGTGGAGTTCCATTTCCGGACATCGGCGACGGCGACGGTGACGTCGTTGCGCCATCGAAATCAAATTAATTGAAGCTCACATGTCCTGGGCAGCAAAGGCTTACACACAACCCCCTCCCCTCCCCTGCCTTCCCATCCCTTCCCTGCCTTCCTCCGAATGCTTTATCCCGGCGTCGTCCTTCGTCAGGCGTTTCGCTCTGTCTTGAAACAATTCGTTTAGAAAATCAAAGGCGGCCCGGCAAATAGAAGTGCGACCCTGCGACTGCCTCACATGCTTTTTGCGGGTGCATGTGTGTGTGTGCGATGTGTGTGTGTGTGTGTGTGGTGTGTGTGTGTGTGTTTGTTTGTTATATGGCCAATTTGTCTGTCATAGTCAGGTAGTCGGCGGCTGTTCTCTTAGCGCTGCCTGCTCGCTGTTGCCCCAAATACAACTTGAAAGGTCGCTTTGATCTTGACAGCTAACTCGCTGAAGACTCTTCCTCTTCCTCTTCCTCTTGCCCCGCCCACCTCTTCGTTTTGCCCCCCTCAACTCAAATGGCTCGTGGTCAGAAAAGTGTCTCAACGCTCCAGCTAATTTTCAACCATTCAGCTTAAATGTCATTTTGCACCAACATCAAAAGACAATGCAAAAATTATAGCCAAGTTATAGTCTAACAATAATCAATAATTGCAGTTTACTATTTTCTATATATGTACAAGTATGTATAAGTAAACTTCCCAAAGAGATTAGTTTCCATCTTTACCGCTTTTCTACCATTTACTGTTTAAAAGTAATGTTGAAAATGCGTTTAAAACGAAATTGCTGCTCAGCATAAACGTAATAATTTGTATAAATATTATGAAGAAATCATTTTTATAAATATTCTTAAATATTCCAAAAACTCCACAGCATGAAAAAGTTGCAATTTGTTGATGTTTGATTTGATCGTGAGGAAATTTCAACTCTAACTATTTCAAATCAGTGTTGAAAATTCGTAATCAAAATACATTCTACTAGTGATTATAATTTTTTGTATTTGCAACTTTCTGGCTGATTTTTATAGTATACCCATGGCTAATATTTGTCATCAAACAAATCCAATAGTTTATACAGCAATATACTAATGCGAACTCGATGATCAAATGCTTCGTATAAAATTATTATATATAGACCAGCAAGTGCTGGATGATGATCACTTATTTATGGATTTCCCTTCGAGATTTCATCGCTTGTGAATTCTTCAATTTGCAGCTCACTCTTTTCTCTATTGTATTCTCCGTCTAGTGGCTGGGACTTAAGCTCTCTATTATTAGCATCTTTGGGGCGCTCTCAACGCTCGCATTAACTGCCAATGGCTGATGTGAAAAGAAGGCTCGCAATTTGCAACCCTCGACACAACCCCTAAAGGCCGTCGAGGCTATTTAATGATGATGCTACAACGACCAACAAATGTTGCCTCGTTTTTCCTGCCTTCTGTGCGCTGTGCGCCTATAAATGTCTGATTTCTTATCTAATGCCTAATGCCATCAATTGCGGCGCTGCGGCTCGCTATCTGCGCGTATATCATGACGCACCCAGACAAGGGGCAGGGGCAAGACATACATCATGGCATCAGCGAGAGCTGAGTGCAAAGGGCATCGCTATCTGCAGCTTGACTACAGTAAATAATCGAAGGGGAGAGCACGAAGAGCGGAAAGGAGAAAGAACCCTAAACCCATTGGCTATCAGTTTGCGATCACAAGATTAGGCATCCCGTCCTCGACGGCATCCTTGGGCAACGCCTGCCCAAAAACCGCAGACACACAAGCTTGCGGTGCTCCGAATAAAAAAAAAACCAAAATAATAAAGTGAGTTTAGATTTTTGTGCAGTCTCTTGGCAGCTGTTGCAAGTTCTCGTTCTCGTTCTCGTTCTCGTTCTCGTTAGTTTGACTTAATTGGCTGCAACTCCACAGAATACTTGCAACTATTTTGGAGCCTCTTCTTTGAACTCATTAACTGCTGCTCTAGCATAGAGTGCTCCGACTCTGGCCTCTCCTCACCTCACCTCACCTCACCTCACTTCACTTCAATTTGAGTTTGATTGATGCTATATTTAGTGGCTGCCTTCCAGAGTCTAGGGCAGACTGTCTGCGACTTTCTTTGCGCTCCGCCAACTCCAACTGACAGCGCAATCTTTTTCTTTTGCTAACAAGCTGTTGACCAGATGCATCTATAAATATATTCTATTACTATAACTCTGATTGATCATTAAGCAGTTTCTAACAAAAATATAAATTCTTCACTGTTGACCATCAGTCGTATTTTTAGCATCTTTTTATTATTACAACTGAATATTCATTATTGTAAATTGCTTATTTTAAATTTGTTGCCAAATAATTCCCTAAAAGGAAATATTGTATTAATAATTTATTTTTTTATTTATTTCATTTCTCACTAAATATTTGTTTAGTTATTGTTAAAGTTGGCAAACTACACAAACTTATATGCAGCACTTTCTGCGAAGCCTTTCGCTGAAATAACTTCACAAAAATAATAGCATATTTTTTTATTTACTTATTATTTACGAAGCATATTATTAGAAACTTCTTTTTACATTTTTTGTAATATTTGAGCCACATTCGTTGCTACATCATATCTCAAAAATATATGCTAATTTTACATATAAAAACCTTCTATTAGTTTTTGATAAATATTGTTTCATTCGTATTAGGCTTTATTTTGCCTTGATCTTAATATAATTTATTTGCTTTTCAACTGAAATTTGTGGTAATTAATGAGTCTATTTTTATATGAGGAAACAGAAAATAATAATGTAGGTAATAAATTCCTGAACTGAAATTACAAAATTATTAAAATATTACTCAGACTGACTATTTTATATAGTTGTCATAGAAGCGATCAAGTTGAAAGTTTGATCTGCTAAAGTGCTGCTTCGCTTCTCTCTCTCCCTCTCGGTCTATTCCCTCCCCCTCGCAGTCGGACATAATTTTCGCGGCCCACCATAAGTGGCTTCATTCCGGGCTTATCGTGCTGCCCACTCAATGGGCAAGTGTTAACCTCAATTGCGTACAGCTTGCTACACGCAGATAAAGCAGAAACGCCATCAGATGCCAGTTGCGAATGCGACTGCGCCCAGACATCTGTCATATATATATACATATACACATCTGGGGCATTAGCATTAGGCATATATATATATGTATATGTATATATTGGAGTTTGGGAGTTGACGTGACCAGCGGTACTTAAGAGTTGCTTTGCTTTCTGGCACCATTTGCAGCGTTCTTTTCGGGCCCAAATGTGTCAACCAAGTGCGAGCGATAGAGAGAGCGAGTGTGTGAGAGGGAGAGGGAGGGAGATTTTGTTGGTGCTAAAACTTGAACATTTAGTTTTTGCGCTTGATTTTTGGGTTGAATTCGGGTGGGGCGTTGAAACTAATTAACATATTTAATGTTTTTAGCACGTTGCGTTGCGAGCTGTGTGGCAGCCCAACCCTGGACACAACCCTTGGCCGTGGCCCTGGCGCCAGTCCTATATATTAGGCTAGTTAAAATCTAATAAAAACCTGAGCATGCCTCATAAATTTCAATGCGCACTGCCCATAAACGGGGGCAGCGGCGGCTCGAGGGGTTGGAGGGTTGGAGGGTTGGAGGTTAGACAAGTTAACCGCCTAATGGCAAACGCGCTTTTATGTTAAATTAAACCGGCAACTCAAGAGCAGAGCAGAGCAGAGCAGAGGAAACTGCCACATTTTTGACTTAATTTCAACGTCGTCGACGTCGTCGTCATTGTTCACGTTGAAGTTGACGAGGTGGCAAGTACGTTGTCGCTGAGGTGCGACAAAATATCACAAATAAAAATACCTTTTATGTTTTGGAATTTTTTAATATTCAAATGAGAACGTCGCGACGCCATGCAAAAAAATGTGTATAGCATAAGAAAAGTCAAGTCGAGAGTTGCTTTCCACCACTTTTCTCTCGAAATTGCAAATATTTAAAATATATTTTTCACACAAAATACAAATACATCTAGACTGCTGCAATGTGAATTTGGTTACTGGGTATTTTGCGAGGCGAGTTGCAAGTTTCATAAAGAAATTTACTGCCTTGGTATTTGGCACAGTGCGATGCCAAATGCCTGAGATGTCGGCTGCCTCAGACTTAAAGAACGTTGTAAATATTATAATACAGAGATCTCGGTAGGAAACGCAGATATAATACAGACTGTTAAGCTGAAAAAATGGGTATCAGAAAATTCGTGGCTTAAATAAATGTATAATATATTTTACAAAAAAAAGAAGAAACTACAAAATTTAATTTAAATATTTCTTACTGTTGGCAACAAAAATAAAATTGTGGGAATAAACTCTGTAATAAAATGAATTAACTGATTTTCTTAATATATATTATATAATAATACCAATAAATTCTACAATTTTATTATATTATTTCAATGGAATATAATATAATACATGTATATGATAAAATAAAATTAGACAGCTAAAAAGAGTGTTGGTTTTTTAATATTTAGATATTTATTAATATTCTTGCTAGTGAAGATAGAGAATATTTTTAGTTTGGATCAAATAAAATTGAGAAAGCGTGTTTATTTATTTATTCATATACTTGAACTGCAGTTTATCAGTTTTAACACTGCTGGTGCAATTCAAGTAAAAGTAAGAGATAAGATAAGTAAGAAGAGATCCCAAAGAGACAAGGAGAAAGCGAGCAAGAAAGAAGACATCAACTGCGGACAGATGTCAAGTGAATTTCAAGAATGATCCGTCGAGCGCAAAAAAGGAATCGATGTGAACAACAGAAAGTCAGAAGAGGCTAAAAATCCAAGCTAAATACCAGGCGGCTAATGATGAGCCGATGATTGTTAATCCCCAAGATGATTACCGACCAGAGGCAGGGACAAAAGAAAGAGAGAGCCTGAAACTAAGACTTTGACTGACCTCAAATAAATGCAGAGAAGGCGGGCAACTAATTTCTTTGCTCTCTTCTCTGTATCGCTTGTTCGCTTGTTTTCTGTGCGTTCTTTTGTTTCTTTGGTTTCGAGGCTGGTTGAGCCGATCAAAGTGGCGATTAGTTGGCCGCACAAACAAGATTAAACGCCCCTTTTTGCTGTCCTCGTTTTCCTGTATCATTTTCCTCAGCGTTTTTTTCGGGTGCATCCTGCGAGCGAGAGTCCTGCCAACAACGACAACGACAACAACATAATTAACAACAAAGGCAGCGAGTTTGTTCCACATTGCGTATACGCCGCATTTGACAGACAAACGCAGAGTTGTGCCCCGCAGCGCAGCAGCCGCAGGGAACCGACCGCAGTCCTCTCCCCTCTGCCCCTCTGCCCCTCTGGCCCTCTCTCCACTCCAGGCTGTCTTTTGTGTGCATGTCTAAACAAATGCTTAGAAATTGAGGCCGACGACAGCTGAAGACAAATTTATTATAGCGGCGTTTCCGTTGAGACGGCTTCGCAGTCGCAGTCGCAGGACAATGGCAACAAACGTCTTCTGCACACACACACAAAAAAGCAGCGCAAATCTAACGATTAAGTCGTATTACAAAAAGCCCCTTTATCCCCCCCTCTATCGCTTTCTGGCGACTGCCAAATGAGCAGCAGCTGTGCGTGGGCAACACACAACCACGCCCCCAACAAAAAATCATCTTCCAGCAGCGCTTTTGTTGCCTTTGTTGTTTGCCTCATTGTTGCCAAAAAGCAAGCGAGACAGACAGACAGACAGAGAGAGGGAGGGCAAAAGGGAGAGAGAGAGAGAGGGAACTGCAGCCAGCTGCGTTGTCAGCGCTTCCATTAGCCCAAAGCAAATAGACAAGCTTGACTTGGATTTCAGATTTCAGATTTCAGATTTCGGCATCGTTGTCAACCTCAGAAGGGCAGAGCGAAGGGCGAAGGGGGAAGGGGGATTGCATTGAAACGGAAGTGCAATATTTGCTGCCAGCGCCATGCAAATAGATTTCTAAACGCGTGTTTATGCCGCCAACATACACACATTTTGCCCCGCCGGGTAGCTCGACAAGAGCGCTCAATATGCAACAGCAGGAGATGCAGAAAAACACTACATCTAATATAGATAGAATTCAATATAAAGGTAAAAAACAAATTCATTAATAACAATGTCTAATAACAAATTTAGAAAATATTCAATTCAAAAAAATACAACATCAAGATTTAAAAAAATAAATAACTTTAAAGTACCAATAAGAAAACTTAAATAAATATAATGATTTTAAATACAACAAAGAGCTTGGAAAATATCAAAAATATATGAGATATATTTCAAATTAAACAATAAATCATTAAAATACAAATGTAAAGTGCGAAAAAACTTTCAAATAAAAATTTAAAATGTTTAATACACATACAAATATAAAATACAAAGAGAAAATAAATCAAAAATATATGAAATCAAATTAATAGATTCCAAAATATGTGAATGGAAAATATAGAATGCGAAACAGCAATCATTAATCAAAATATGAAATTCAAAAAGAAAAACCTTAAATAAAATAATTCATTTGACATTCAAATTTATCAAACAAAATGTTTGCTTTTTAATTTCTGTTAATGTAAAATATACATTGCAAAAACTTCAAATTAAATAAAATATGTAAACATCAAATCAAAATTAAAGTACATGTAATATACAGAATGCAAACAATTTATGGATTTATAGACTTATAGTGTAGTGTAGTATTTTGCATATTTTCTTGAAAAGGAAATAAATAATAAAGAGCACTTGCAAGTATTATTCTAATAACGAAATGAATTTGTATGTAAATAATGTAGGAAGCCCAGAGCAACTTGATAATTGATGACTATTAAATAACGAGCTGATCAAAAATGCAAGTATCTATTTCAGTTGCCACAAAGCGAGCGACGGACTTGGAGGGCATGCGGCAATTCGTTGTAATCCGATTATTCACGTTTTTTGTCGAGTGTTTTTTTGGGTAATAGGCTTTCGTTTTTGTTTGGCCGCATGCGTCGTTTATTTGCCTACAACATTTTGGTTGGTTGTTGTGGTTGTTGTTGTTGGCCAAATATGCCAAGCGCCACTTGTCTGGGGCATTATCGCTGACTACTTAAGTCTTAGGTGACAGTTAAACACCTTAAATAAGCTACCACATTTTGGGTTCATTCGCTTCTGATTGCATTTACATTCCCCCCAAATCTTCTCAGTCTCAGTCTCCGTTTGCCTTTGTCTCTGTGTTTGTGTTTGCCTTTGTTTCTATTTGAATTCGAGATATTTGTCCATTCGTTGCTGTGTTTAACTTGTCTCGCTCTCGCTCTGTCTGTGTCTACTTGTCTCTGTCTTTCGACAGCTGCTCTTATCGGGCCGATAAGCGCTGGCGCTTGGGGCGTAGACAGACTTCCGTCTGGCAGTCGAGAGCATCTTTCTTTTCCATCTCGAAACGATCTTTCCCAACTGGCGCCTAAAAGCTAATCAGCAGCAGCTTCCCTCCTCGCTCCTCTCTCTTCACATCTCACGGCAACTCTTGTTTTCTTTAACTATCTTTCGTTGTGCGTATCTCTTTTAATATTGGCATTCGCCTCGTCCGTCCGTCCGTCTGGCTGGCTTATCTGATTTCTACAGTATGTAGGTTAAAACAAGAACTTTCGTTGCCTTTTTATGGAATCTGTGTTTTTGTTGTGCTTTCTGAGCTCAGCCGAAGTGCATCATTGAGTATGATTGGAATTCCTCAGTTTATGGTTTGCTAATACTCAAATTCCTCTGCAAAGCCTTTTGCTTCGTTTGTTTTTTTTTTTTGTTTTGCCAAATTGCTAAAGATTTTCACACAACTAATCGCCAGTAAAGAGCATTTAATTTGAAAGTCTTCACTTGACTTTTTTTCTTTAATTTTCCACTTGTAAATTAACACCTCTAAGAAAGGCTTTCTAAACATGCATTCAGCTGTGAAAAGTACTTAGCTGGTAATGAGTTTTTACTTTAAAATATAGTAAATTGAATTTATTTAATTGAGGAGCTCTTCAGGTTTTCAAAATGTGAAACTATAATAAATTTAACAATATTACATTTAGCTGCAATTTCAAATGTAACATATGAAGTGAAGTAAATATATTTATTTGATTTCAATAATTGTTAAGCGACTAATTTTGTTCGATGGAACATTTTTTAATTTCCAACATCAACTTTTAAAATCAATTTTATTTGAATTAAATTCGTTTGAATTTTTAAAACAATAATAGTGAATTTATTTAAAGACATTATTCAATAGATTTAAAGTGGACTTATTATTTAAATTTAATTGAACCCATTTCATAGAGCACTTTTGAAATCAATACAAATTCTGCTACATTCTTGATTGTTTAGATACATTTCAATTGTGTGCAATTATTTTAGAGACCCTTTTTATGGACTTGTTCACAACAATTGCTGTTAAGGTACTAAGCTTTATGTACAATCGAATCGCCTTTGTATTTTATTTAAATTATTTAACATTAATCGTTTTATTTGAATTTAATTGTGCTCATTTGAAGTGTAAAAGCTTTTCAGTGTACTTTTGCAACTACATAGATTAATCCAATTTTCGAGTGCACTGCAAATCAAGACATGCAAGTGAAAGTCCCGCATGTAAAATTATATGTAATAACCTCCCCCCCCGCCCCCCCTCCGTACTGCGCCCCTTTGTGGCCCCTTAAGTAATTTGCTGCACCCACAAAATAAAATAAAACGGAAAAAATAGTTGCAACTAATGCGAGCTGACACTTTTATTGACTGACAAATGTCAAATGCGTTTGCTGTTTGATTATTGGCAGGCAGGTGGGACAACAACGACAATGACAAGAGATACAGTAACAACAACAACAACAACAACAACAATGTTGCTTCGCCTTTCGTTTGTTGCCGCGTTGCAAGCGTCACGCAAATTTGGTGTTGGCTCATTAAGAAAAGCTTTTGCGGCGTTGCCATAGATGATAATTGTTACAGTTGTTATTGTCTGCATAGACATGTGTATATATATATACATATATATACATATATATATGTGACATGATTTTTGCGTGTCACATGGCAAATGGGCAACAATGTATCAAACAATGCGTCAATCATTTCATTTCATACCCTTTCGATCCCTTCCAGTTCAATTCATTGCAGTCGAGTTGAGTTCATGTCTCGCTCGTTATTCGCTTTTGTTGCTGTTATTGTTATTGTTATTGTTGGTGTTGCTGTGCGGCTTTTGTTCTATAAAGTTGTTAATAAATATGTTTATGCACAAAACAATAGCGCGAGCAACAACAGCTACAACTTGATATTCTCTGTAATTAAGTTTGTCTAGTGCGCGCTTGTTGCAACAACAATGAAACCTGATTACAAGTGCATATGGAGAAAACGAAACTATTAGCGATAATTAATTAAATTAATTTGCGCCGTCAGCGTCGACGTCGGCGCTGCCAACAAGTCCATCAAACATACTTATTGCCATACCCTGCAGCCAGCAATAAAGAGCCACACAGTCTGCACGACTGCAATTCTTAAAAATTTAGTTCTCAAATTAAGCAATAATATGCTCTAAATATTCTGGAAATTTCATTTAATTCAACCTTTAATAAACTCACTTTTTAAATGAGTAATAATATGCTTTAGATATTCTGGAAATTTCACGACAATCGCCTGCGTGGCTCCTGAGTTTTTTGGGGCTACAGCTTAGAGGGTAGCTGGTAGTACCTCAATTGGCAAACGTATTGTTATCCCTGTATTGAATTCTGCATTTCCCAAACGCACTTTTTAAACGAGTAATAATATCGCGAAGATATTCTGAAAATTTCACGACAATCGCTTGGTATTTGGGGCTACCACCTAGAGGGTAGCTGGTGGTACATCAATTGGCAGCCTTCTGGCTGACATGTAGCTATCAATAACGGTAGAATAACAAAGCGAACAATTATTGTCTAAACTCGCGCCTTAGACACACGTCTCTTGATGGGCTTAGACGAGGGTCGGTTGCAGAGAGGAGAAGGAGGAGGAGGAGGCCCAAAGAGAGCGGTACCAGCTACCTAACTGAAAATGAATGAAAATGTAGCAGCAAAACGCTACCTGACAGCGCCCTCCTTTTGTTGTGCAGTGCACTGGAAAAACGACGAAAAGTAGAGAGAAAAAAACGACTAACAATAAGTAATTCATTTATCTATTTTTCTCATTTCACATTTCTCATTTGCCTTTTCTTTTTTTTTGTGATGGTTTCGTTTCGTTTCGTATTGTTAGTGAAATAATGCAGCGTAACCATCGAGAGGCGCTACATTTGCATACATAAAGTAGCTCCGGCTGGAGCTATTAATTCCTCAACACTTTTGCACGTCAAACAACTCGTTTGTTGTAATTTTTATTATGCACGCCCAACTATTGTAATTGCCCGCAACTAACTAAGTGTGCGCTCATTAAAATCGACTGAAATTTATTGGACACCAATAACACACGATATTAATAGTCGATGGCAATTTGCAGGCAAATCGCATTTCCCCAGAGTTTTTTCTCCAGTCGGTCGCACAAATGTCAATCGTAAATCGCAGATATATTGTGGGAATTGTGGGCATGGCGCATTGCATATGCAGCTCAGGCAGCTCGTCATAATTATAAAGCGAGAATGGGCCAAAGAAATGAAAACAAAAATATTAATGAATTATTTGGAAAAACAAACGCAACGGGAGCGGGTAGAAGGAGCGGGAGCGGGAGTGAAGAGTCGGGGGCACGGGGCATACAAAATTAGGCATTTAATTGTCTCGGCCATGGCCGGTAAGCTGGCTAACTTGGCTCTGGCTCTGGCTCTGGCTGTGGCAGCTGACAGGCGTCACGTTGGAAAACCAACAAAAATTTAACTACCAGCGAAGTCGAAGGCGAAGGCGACGCGACCGCATGCAACGGACAACGGGCAACGGGCAACTGGCGCTACAGTTGCACACGCCTGGCGCCAGTTGCCCCTGCCCCTCAGCTCGGTTCATGCCACACTGGGCTGCACACACGCAGCCACAAAATGGGCGCAACGTGGCCGCAACCACCAAAAGTAAGAGAAACAAAATTAAAACACACAGCCAAGACAAGACGCAACAAACGAACAAAATTAGTATGCGTCTGCGTCGGCAACTTCATTTTTCGATGATTTATGAAATGAAAAACGCACACAAAAACATTATAAACATATATTTAAGTTGTGCGCTGAACAGGATCTGCTTCTCCATCTCCTTCTCCTTCTCCTGCTGTTGCATTTCAACACGCGTCTCATTATAAAATTGAAATTATACTTTTTATTATAGATTATTAATAATTTGTGACACGTACCACACGGCCATTGATTTCCAATGAAATCTCCTCAACACAACACACACTAAAAAACACACACTCAACCCATCAGGCCCAAGTTCAAGCAGCTCAAGGCGTCGCCAGTTTTGGGGGCGTTGCCCAGCTATAAAACCCCAAAGTGTCATAAGTATGCGGAACGGGAACATTTATATTTCGAGCATTTTCAATTGTGCCAAAGGTGACAATATATTCAAATGTATGTTGAATTATTCCGATACTAAAGTTCCATTACTCCCCAACGCAATTTGTAGTTCACCTAACTGCAAAGCTACTGCAATACAATGTTGCGATTGGAAATCGTACAAGTTTTTGCTGCATTATAAACCCGCCGCACACATATCTACATACATACATACATACATTTGTATATGGCGTAAGCCGATTAGCATCAGGCAGAAAAGCCAAAGGTTATAGATTGTAAGCAGTTCAATTTCAGTCATTGTGAGTCGACGTATTCCCATACTACTATATGTATATTATTGCAAATAATTGGGCACAAGTCTTGCGACAATTAACAATTTTCCTACTACAGAAATGAATTCAAAAATTGTATATTTTGTAATTATATGTATATATCAACATTTCTGTGTTGCTGAATAGATTTATTACAAATATTTGGCAAACATTTAAATATTTACTTTTCTCATTTTAGACAAAAATTCCATATTATATAATGCAGCAAAATTAAAATTTAAGCAGCCATTACTTATATTATTATTGTTAGTATAATATTACATGTTACAATAATCGATATTATTATCATTTATAAATACATTTTTGGAACATTGTCGCTCTCTAAATAGCATAAAATTGCTGAGTTCCATGCTATAACTTTGAACTGTGAGCCGATGTTTGCGCTCAGCTGTTTGCGCATTAGCCCAAGGGTCGAAACGGGCTGATAACTCAATTTGCTTAGCAATTTTTATTCGGGGGTCCAACCGTGTTGCAAGTGGCAAGTGGCAAGTAGATGAACGTGAATATGTGAGTTGTGTGCATCGATAATAAAAGTGGCCTAATGACCCAACGGCTTCATTTATTGATGACGATTATAAAGCAATTTGTGAGGAGGGAAGGTGGAAGGTTGCACTGCATATACAATACGTACATACATACATATGTATGTGTGTGCTTCACAAGCTTGCTGTAATTAAGCGAGAGCGCGATCGAAGTGGGTTAGCAATTAACCCTTGGTTGGCCCCCAGGCCAGCGATTAAAATGCACTCAAGATTGCGCCGGCAATTGTTGCCAATATGCTTAACGGCTGCAAAATAATAATAATAATAATTGTTGAGGTGCGTTTCGAGCGCGTTTTAAACCGCGCGCAAAGTTCGCTGCCGCTCTGCCGCTCTCGCTCGCTCTCTTGCTGCAGTGCTAATTATACACGCACACACTCACACACACTCACACATGTGCAGCTAGGGCGAGTTGACGCCTTTTCTGCCCTCGTTCACACATTTCCGCCATTGTGCCCAGCCATGACTCTCGCTCTCCCTCTCCCTCTCCCACTCGCTCTCGCCTGCACAACTTGCATGCGCGCACTCGCTCTCGCTCTCGCTCACGCCTGTACTGCTCTTGGCTCCGTCTCTGTCTCTGTCTCTGCCGAGCTTCGTCATCTTTATTTATGTGTAAGTTTTTGTATTCTCCTTGCTTCCTTGCTTCGTTCTTCGAGTGTCTTTTGTCAAGCGGCCATCGTCATCGCTCGCCTGCTGCCACTCCCTCTGCTTCTTCTTCTTCTTCTTCGTCTGTCTGTCTGTCTCTGCTTCTTCTTATGCGATCTGCAGCTTCGCCTGGCTGTTGTTGTTGCTTTAATTTATGCAGCTCATTTGCGCGTTGTTCTTGCACTGCATGCGCATCGTGCGTCTCTGTCTCGCTTGCGCTTTTGTTGCCCGCGCCCACTCGACAAACACCCGAAAGCTTTTCTTGCCCTCGCACAATTGGCAGTCAATCAATAGACTCTCGCTCCCTCACTCCCTCTCGCTCGCTCATTAGCCGTGTCGCATTTGGGCAAAATAAAACACTTCCGCTCAATAAGTGGCAGCCGCATTTCCGCTTATCCTGCAACCCAACCGAACCGAACCGAACCGAACCGGGATTATGCTGCACGTTCAAGTGCGCTAATGTCTTTGGAGTGCTTCGCGCTCTTCACTCGCATTCACATTCACTCATTCACTCATTCACTCATTCACAGCATTCATTCAGTCATTATTAACGTATTATTATTGTGCTGAGATTCAGCTACTGAATCTCAAGTGTCCCATCACGGCAGTCATTATGCGCATTGTCACGGCTCCCATCTCCATCGCCATCTCCATCTCCATCTCCATCATCTGCTCCAACTTCAACTTCAACCTGAACTTCAGCTGCGGAGCCTGCGCCACTCGTTGTGCGTTGTTTGCTTTTTAATTGGATTTCTTAAAGCTGCACCTTGACTTAATAGGATTGCCATTTGCCCGAATGCGATTGCCATAACCATTTTTGCCATTTTCACCATTTGTACCATTCACAGCGTCAACGTCAACGTCAACGCCTTGTCAAGTGGTTTGTCAGGTGTTTGCTCGCTGACACTGGGCTCTGGATTAGCACAGCTCTGAGCAGCATTTAATCAGCAAATTTTCCGATTTAATCGCATTAAACACAACGTTTACTGTCACTTTCAAAGCTGCTGAATTCGCGGGTTTTATAAAATTAAAGTAATATTTTAAATTGCTTCAAGTCTCAGTCTCAGTTTTGTCAATTAAAAGATTCTATAAATTGTCTGCAAACATATATCGAATTAAAAGAATATTATAAATAATTGTAAATAAAAACTTTACTAATCTTCAGAGCAACTTAAGGCTTATAAGTTGTCTCAGTCGTTTCACAGCTGATCGTGCAGATTATATAAATGGGCGATGCAGATATATTTATATAATTTGATCAATATTTTGAAATATACATGTATTAATCAGCTTAACTAATTAAAAGCTTAAAGTTGCATAATTTACTTCACAATTTATTTAGAACTTATAATTTGTTACAGTAAAGCTAAATTTGGATTGCAGAATTAAATAAAATTGGAAATTTTCTTTTGAAAATCATTAAATTAAATTTTTCCTTTAAAATTTCAATCTCGTTCTCGTTTCTTTTAAATGAAAATATCATGCAGTTTTAAAACAGTTTTTTTTATTATTTAAATAAACTGCCGAATTGAAAGTAATTTTCAATTTAAATTATTTCACCTGCCGTTTGAAATGTGAATCGAAATCTTTATAAATATTAAAAATTAAATGTTAAATGAATAGACAATGTAATTTAGTTTGAGCTGCAGCTAATCGATGGATTTGTCTTGCAGCTGCTTTATACTTTTTTGTCAGTGCCCGCATTAAACAATAGGCCTAATGATTGGGCGCTGCGTTCAACGGGAGCTTGGCCAGATAATCAGCTAACAAGCTTATGAAATGTTTAGCGATTGATCTCTCGATTTCTGTCACTGTCTCTCTCGCTGTCCCCGTCTCTTTCTGTCTGTCTGTCTGTCTGTCTGGCTCCCACTCAGCCCCGTAACCCCAATTACCGACTGACAACCGACAACTGACAACTGCCGGCGGCCGAAGTGCGTGTGTTCCAGTTTTGTCTGGCAGCCATTTACAAACAATTTGTCAACTTGCGATGCCCGAGATGAGGCCGAAACACGGAGATTGCGAAGAGGCGGAGACGGAGACTCTGAAGACTGCAGACTGTAGACTGAAGTCTTGTTAGCTTGGCCTGACTTGTGGCCTGCAGCTAAGAACTACTCAAAAACATATTAATCATGGCATCTGCTCAGCTTTGGCCAGACAGACACAAAACCAAATCGTTTAATTGCCCAAAAGCAGGCCCATCTCATCTCATCTCATCTCTTCTCTGCTCTCCTCTGCTCTCGTCTGCAGTCTTCAGTCTACAATCTTCAGTCTACAGCTGAGTGGAGGCTCAATCATTGCCGTGACTCAGATTAGAGTCCAATTATTGCACAAAGATATGGCATAGAGAGAACGTTATATGGTTCTCTGCTTCTAGAGCGTGCTCAGCGTAATTATCATGCAATATCAATAGCTCTCCCCCTCTCTCTCTCTCTGTTCTATTCTCTCCCTCTCTCTCTCTCTCATTCGCTCTCGATCTTGCAGAGCATCTAGATAATCAACAATGCTAATATCTGTAGGCCGCCCGCAGGCTAAGCTCTGGCTCAAGCTCTGCGAGTCTCAAAACTACACAAATTGAATTGCTTTATTTATGGCGGGTGAGCTCAACTTGCAGCTACCCTGCAACGCAGTTGATTTGAAAGCTTTGCTAGTGCAATTTTAGGAATCAGCGGGCGAATGTCAAATGAAACTTTGTGCCTAGAATTACTTAAACAGATTAGAAAAGAGGTATAGACTCTAAATACGTTTATAAATAATATTTAAATTACTAGAAATTTAAAAAAATTATGGTTGTTTAATTTGTATTATGTTAATCTAATGAAATTTCTATAAGACTCTGTGATTTATAAGAGTGCAAGAAGAAAAGGTTAATAAATATCATTTAATTGACATTACACTAAAATACATTGCGATGCATATATGGAGAAATTATTTAATACTTATTAATTAAATGTTTAAGGAAACAGTGATTTGAAAATTATGTTGTATTTATAAATAATATGATATTACTGTAGGACACTGTGATGCTTGTCAAGCAATGTTTAAAACGGTTAGAAATCTAAATAATAATAACTTAAGGCTCATGCAATTTGTGTAGGCAAAACAATGTTTAGTTGAAGTTCCAGCAACCCCTTTGAGCGGCTGCCCCAAACAGGGTATAACAGAAATATGCACAACAAGCCAAGCCAAGTCCTACGCAACGGCGAGTGTGCGTGTGTCCATGTGTGTGTGTATCTGTGTTAACTACTAATTTCAGTTCCCACGAAGATTTGAAAATTAACATTTTGCTTTTGGTTTTTATTTTGTGTTTTTCGTTGGGGATTTTTAGTCGTTGTCTTAGGTCTTGTTACAGTTCCTGCGGCGATGCGTGGACAGTTGTACATTTATACCACATACACCTGTGTGTGTGTGTGTGCGAGTGTGTGTGTGTGGCAGCAAAAACTAAAACCCAATAATTTTGTAATTAATGATGTGAGAATGAGCCACGGACAGGCTCAGAGCCTCCACTTGACCTTTTTTCCATCTTCGTTCGTTCGTTCGTCGGTTGGTTGTTGATTTCGACAAATCTACATGAGAGCGACCTGTCGACAGTAGGGTGCCCGCAGACCTCCAGGCAGCTGTTTGCTTTTATTGTTTGGCATTTTGTCATCATCATCATCAGCAGCAGCCAGAGCAGCAACAGCAGCATTGTCATTAGGGGGGATTAGGCTCTCGATAGATTCGATATGAAACAGAGTCGCAGTAGTTGTGTGTCGCCATGGGCCAGAGATTTCTATTGTTATTGATTAATTGACAAAAGTCGTGAGCTACTTCAACGAAATGAACAGCAACTCGAAAATGTGGCTGGCCCACACACAACACACAACACTGACCACTGGGAAAGGCTCGAATCGGGCCCAAATGAGCCCAGCTAATCAAACTGTTTTTTTTTTGGTCCCCTAGAACACGTGATCTTGGCTGGATTTGGATAGAATTGAGGGATCACATTTGAAATGACAAAAATATTGTGCGTACGAAACTAACGTACGAAACTAATTATGAACAATGGGAAACAAATATTTTACCAATACAATTCTAATTAGATTTGCAGTAATTATCAACAATACTGTTGATACAAATATTATACAACATACGCGTACAATATACATATAATATAAAATGACATACAATAAATGATACAAAATATACAATAATATAATATTCAATAAATAAATAAATACATTCACAGACCACACTCAATCTTTTTTTTTTTGCGAATATATATTGGGGTTTTTAGTGAAAAAAATAAATGACTGACAATATATATTTACATCTAATATTTCTTTTAAATGTTTATTATTTCGTTCGTCAAGAAGTCTAAATTACATATATGTATATATATATATTATCTATGCAATCATCATCATGTAGTATTTAGAATATAACTTATAATGATTACGCTGCCCGATATCTGTTGACGAGTTCACAAGAAAACTCAAGCCACCTGCTTTAAATAATAATAATAATAAAAAAAATGCATAATAACAATATAATTCAAATACATGGAATGGAAATGAAAATAAAATCAACGTTTCGGGAGTCTTTGTATTTTAATAACATTTTCAATTAATGACAGCTTTCTAAAGCGAAAACTGGAAATAAATTCCATCTTCATGCTGCAACAACAGCTTAATCAGCTTTTAGCTGCCCGTTGAGATGCAATTTTACACCCCTAATCCAATGTGATACGCTCCCAATTAATGCGAATCAGAATCAATCAACTTTGAGTGCACTTCTCGCAACTTGGCTAGCTCAGGTTGCCAGAAACTACATATATTGCCTCTCCCTTTCTCTGTTTCTCTCTCTCTGTCTGTCTGTCTGGCTGCCAATTGGCGGCCATTGTGGCCACCCGCTGCCCACGACAACGTCGAGCTGGAGTTGGATGTCAAAGCAGCCCCAATGGCCAAAGTGTTGCATTGCTTGTAAGTTTGAGCCATTTTGCTGCTGTTGCCCGTCTGCGACGAAGGCCAAAAGGTCAGAGCATTGGCTGCCATTGGCTTCGAGACAGTTTCTGTTTGCGGTCGGGTGTTGTTGGCCATGTTGTCGTCGTTGTCGTTGTCGTTGTTGTCGTTGTTGTCGTTGTTGTCGTCGTGCCAGCCAAGAAGTGCACGGCAACATGTGTACTCCATCACATGGTTGCCGCAGCAACACAGAACTCAGAACTCAGAGCTCTGAGCTCAGAACTCTCTGTTGGCTTTACCCCTTTTGCT
Organism: Drosophila formosana; assembly: GCA_035045625.1. Classification (NCBI taxonomy): domain Eukaryota; kingdom Metazoa; phylum Arthropoda; class Insecta; order Diptera; family Drosophilidae; genus Drosophila; species Drosophila formosana. The sequence goes on along the minus strand of JAWNOW010000688.1, from coordinate 1,027,129 downwards.
TGATTTCGATTTCTATCGATGAATTTCATTTGTGTTCTATTTACTGATAGCCATCTAAAATGCGCTGCTACCGACGCCAATTTGTATGCTTCTCTCTCTCTCTGTCGCTCTGTCTCTGTCTTGGGGTTCTGCTTTTGCCCCTGCTGTTTCTCATGCTTCTTTGGCAAACAAATTTTATGCAGGCAGGCGGTCGCCAAAAAAAAAAAAAAAAAAAACAAGAACTACAAAAAAGAATCGTCGTCGTCGTCATCATCAATATGAAACCGGTCGTTGGTTGTCGTCAGAGAGCAGCAAGTTCAAGCCTTTTGCTTGTTGTCGCTTCCTTTTTGCGCGCGCACGAGTTTTCAGCAAAAATTTCTTATCTGCAGCAGCCGCGCCAACGTGCCACCGTCGCCCCGTCGCCCTGTCGCTCCCCCGCTCTCCGCGCTTCTCAAAAACTTTATGGCAAGCAGAAGAGCGACCACCGTACCGGCCTGAAGCTGGCCCAAAGCTGGCGTTAGCCGGGCGACCTTCACAACGACGACGACGACGACGACGACGCATTTGTCTCTTGATGCTGCCCCACTGGAGGGTCTTGCAGTCAGATCGAGGGAGCCAAAGTGGGGAGGTAGCTGCAGCTCGCTCGGTATAGTCGGTAGGGTCGGTAGGGCCGAGGAGGCCTGCTTATTATTTTGGCAGCTCGAATTTGTTTGGCGCTGGCGTTCGTTCGGCCGTTGATTTCGAGTTAAGATTTGAATGTCGCTCGGCCAAGACAATGCCCAGCTTGTCCAGCAGACCTTCCAGCTTTACCGCGCAGCCTTCCCACATCCACAAGCTGTCTGCTGTGTGTTGTGGCGCTCTCGGCGCTCGTGCGTCGTTTCTCTGAATGCTAAAAACCCAAAGTCCGAGTTCCTCGCTTCGCTCCCCTTTTTGGGCAGTTCAGCTCGTTTTTTCGTCGTCGTCGTCGTCGTCGTCTTGGTCGTTGTCTGGCCTCTCGCTGTTGTTTGTATTTGGGCCTGGCGCCTGCGGTATGCCTTTGTCGTCTTGGGTCGTTTCAGCCAGGCAGCAGGCAGCAGGCAGCAGAGTCGTTGGGTCTTGTCGTCGCCTGCTCGCCTATATGAGAAATGATCGGACATGAGAAACAAAAGATTTGCAAATGTCTTTGGCTTTTTGGATGCCGCAGTCAGTTGCAAGCATAGCTTCGGCGTCGACTGCTGTTGCTGTTGCTGTTGCTGTTACTACGATCTTGGCTCCACACAGTAGGCGACAGGTGACGCCGATGCTTTTGCTGGCCCCGTCTATTAAGAGCCAGCCCCAGCCAATTACATACAAAATACAAGAGCTGACAAGCTGCTGCTGCTGCTGCTGTGGCTGTTGCTGCAGCGACAACGACACACATTCATCTTCAAGCAGCGCCGACATGCGAGAGGACAACAGGCAACAGGCGCCGGCTCAGCCACCGTCGTCGTCGCCGCCGTCGTCGCCAGCTGTCCTGTTTTTCTTTTTCTTTCGGTTTTTTGGTTTGGTTTTTCTGGCGGTCCTGTAACAAGCTGTGGCTGCTTTGCATGAAGTGCGTGCTGCGGTTGTCGTTGCCATTGCCGCTGCAACGTTGCCAAATCGACGCCAATTGTGTGGCAGCAATCACCTTTCCCATCAGCAACAGTTGCTGCCGTCGCTGTTGCCGTTGCCGTTGCTGTTGCGCGTGCGCATTTGACGCTTTTGGGATGCTATGCGAGACTTGTTAATTAGCCTGGCTAAAATCTGCCATCGGCCGCATAGCTTTGGGGCGCCTGCAAGGTCGCTGCCTAATTTGTGTCTTGTGCGGCAGTCAAGTTGCAAGCTGAAAATGCGGCTGACTCTGCAACGAAAATTGCACAACATTAATTGCATGTACACATAGACACTTTGAATAATTAATTATCACAAATATTTAAATATTCGCATTCCCATCATTATTATTATTAAATGGTTCTCAACATTCGAAGAATATTTGTTCTTCTTTCAAAATAAATCACAAATCTGGATGAATTTATTTTGCTCCCTCAAATACTTCAGAACATCAATATATCCCAATTGTAGCTGAATTTATATCTAGATAAATCTATATTTATTTATATATAATTTCAATATTTCATTATTTGGAAGTTTATATATATCTTTCAATAACTTGGATGAATTTTAATATTTTTTGAAAATATATGTTTTGAATACGACAAATATGTAAAATACTTGATATTTTAATGCTTCAATTTATGAAAGTAAAGTGTGCTATATAATCGAGTTTTGAAATTTTAAAATGTTTTGAATTTGAATTAAAAATACCAATTTAAATTGATCAAAATAAAGTATTTTAAATATTATGATATATCAAGAAATTTAAAGTAGTGAAAATTCAATTATATTTTTGCTTTTAATAGATAATTTCGATTGAGAAAATATAAATAAATATTGAGCCGAAGAAGCGCAATGGGGAAAGAACAATTTATTGAATAGCTTGGCCCACGTTGGGCGCCAACTTGTGTTGCATTGTCGCTTTGATGGCCTGCGATCTTTTTTATCGATCCCAGAGTCGTTCCGTCGTCGATGGCCAGACCACCAGAGGACAGAGCTGTGTGGCCCCAGCTTGGCAGGGGTAGCACCCCAAAGAGCCCCGTCGCAGCCAAGCATCGTGTGGAGAGCGAAGCGGCACTTAAGCTACCGCTGGCAACACGCTACGCAAAGCAACAGAGAGAGAGAGAGAGACAAAGAGAGAGAGAGAACGTTCGCGTTCTTCTTTATCATTAAACGCATAAATGCGAATCTACAAAAGCCGCTGCAGCAGCAACAGCCTTGTGTGGAAATTTATGGCACGTAAATTTTAATGCGTTGCAACGTCGTCGTCGTCGTCGTCGTCGTCGTCGTCGTCGTCGTCGTTGTAGTTGTAGTTATACTTATAGCCAGGGTCGTATTTCCCACCAAACGCGTCGGTAGCAGCGCCGTCGCTGTCGCCATCGCCGTCGTCATCGTCACATGAATCTGCCATTTTATTGCCAACTTTACTTTGGCGGCAATGTTATTAACGCACATTTTTATGGCTTTGATGAGCAACTGATGCGAGAGCGAGAGCGAGAGCGAGAGCGAGAGCGAGAGCGAGAGACTTTGTGAGAAGCAGTCACGTTATAAATTAATGCTTTGATTTGGACTTTCTTTTGGGCCACCTAAATCGCAGTAGCTGCAGCCACAGACAAGACATTAGCATAGCGCACGGAAATTGTCAGAGGGGTTTGCGGGGGGTTGCGGGGCGGGGTAGAGAGGGGGCTTGACTCTCTCCCAAATATGGCCCAAGTTTTGGGTATTTCCGTTGCATTTAGCCCACTGATTAGCTGCCAATTTGGAACAGCGACAGTTTCCTCAATCAACACAAAACCAATCAAGAAAACAAGTAGACCGACAAACTGTTTCGGGGGCGTTGGCCGTTGCGGCGACGGGCGGCGGGGGGAAAATGTACATAAATTTACACTTAATTATGAGCAGCGAGCAGCGAGCGACGAGCGACGAATTTTTGGTGAATGAGCTGCAAGCTTTGGCTGAATTGTTGCAGCGCACGTTGGGCGCCCATTGATAAGCAGACACGCCCACCCAGATAGCCCCGTTATAGCCGCCCCGCTGCAGCATGCTGCTGTCTGTTGTTCTGGCCTGCTAATTAATTTTTATGTCCCATTCTTCGCTACGCTTTGCTTTTCCTTTCGTTAATTAAGCAAAGAACTTAAATAGATGCTGCTGCTGTTATCCGGCCTAGTGCAGCCATAAAAGCAAGATCAAGACCAAGAGCGGGACCTTAAGCACAGCGTGTGGTGGTCACGTCCATTCACCCAAAAACGGAAAAAACAAGACACACACACAAACGCACGGAATTCATTCATTAACCAAAACAAGAAAGACGAACGGACGACGAACGGGGGGAGCGATAATCGAAATTTAAATTTCAATTTACATTTACATTTAAATATTAAACAAGTGTCGATTTGTTCGAGACGACGCGACGCGACGCGACCAACGAAATTAAGTTATAAAACAAAGTTAATGGTGTGACGACCCACTCTCTAGACCCTCCAATACCATCCACGGACTACTTACGCCCCGATAAGATAGCGGCTACCTTCAAAACGACAAACAAATAAATCTGGCGAAGCTGCAACACGCACTTGCCCCTCATTCTCTGCTCTGACTCTGCTGCACTCTGATCGTGATCGGGATCGGGATCGTGATCGTGGCAAGTTGCAGGCGATAACTCAAATGTCTGCTGGGGCAGGAGGCGTGAAAAGCGCTCGAACTATTTAATGCTTCGGCCCCAGATAAAAATCAACAATCAACGAGGCAGCCACAGCTTAGAAGCAATCGAAACCCGACTAAAAACCATAATAATTTAATGTGTTCATGAAAATACAACAAAATAATAAAGCTACAATTTCTATGAGTAAAAATAGTAAGTAATAATTCCAATAACATTTTAAAACGAATATTGCATGTATTTAATGAAAACTCAACAATATACATTAAAAATTCCAATTTAATTTTTAATTAAAATGAAAAATTTAACCCAAACTGTTCTCATGGAAAAAATGGTTATAGAAAAATGCAAATATTAATTTATAGTTCCAAATCAATTCAATTTTAAAATAAAATGAAATGTGTTTTAGAATTGCATTTTAAACCGTGATTTCACGTTAAAGTATATTTTTTAAAGAAATCAAATATTGTCTTATAGAATTGGAGTTTAACCCAAACTATTCTCAAATATTAATATATAGTTCCAATTCAATTCCTTTTTATATATAAAACAAAATATTGTTTCGAATTTTAAAAGAAAGGCTTACAAGCTTAACTCAAATTGTATTTGAAATGATTAACTAAAATGTATTTGTTGAAAGGAAAATTTATTTCGAAATGTTAAACACGTTTCCAAGGAAATTTGTGTGTGCTGGAAAAGCGTGTGGAATGAATCTGATGAATCGTTTAAAAATCAAATGCGTTGATCCGACTTTAAATTGCTTATCGTGAGCATCTCAATTGCGGGTCAACAACATTCCCCAAACCCAAAAGAGAGACAGGAGAGAGAGAGAGAGAGAGAGAGAACTGTCTGGATGAGGCATTGCTGTGTCGAATGCTGTGGCCACTGGGATCGGGGTTTCGCTGCTGTTGACTGCAGTATAAATTGCGCTCATTAGTTGCCTGGCGTTGATCATTAATTGTCAGGGTATCTGGCCGATCTGTGAGCCTGTGCGGCCCGAGCTACTGTTTGCATCAGAGGATGATCACAATGATCGCAATGATGACGACGACGATGATGATGATGATGATGATGTTGAGATAGTGCTGATGATTTGGTGTGGCTTTCACCTGACCGAGCTCTACTTTTATTTTCATTAACATAAAATGTTTTGTGTTGATTTTTATTTGCTGTAAATTATCAGCAATTTATGCGCGCACAGAAGATGCCTTTCACATTTGCTCTCCAGTGTCATTCATAAAATGAATGAACTGAAAAGAGAAGTGGCGAAGAGAGGAGAAGAAACTATAACCCGGTAGCCGATTTAGCAGATGAACAGATTATCCAGATATGCATATGCATAAGTCGCTTCTAGAGTAGCTTCTATGCGGCGCACATTGCGTATGCTTAATTTATCGACACTTAACGCCAATGAGGCGACGCGACCGCACTTCAATTAAGCGTCTTCCCCCTCCGGCTGTCCGTCTGTCCGTCTGTCTGTCTGTCTGTCTGTTAAGTGTGTCTGCATTATGCTTAACACTTGTCCAACAACACACACACACACACCAACAATGCTGACAAGCTGAGAGCTGAGAACTGAACTGGAGCCCAAGTTGCAGCCCGCATCATATGCATGCGTGCAAATAAATTTGTCTTTTAGTAATTGCCGAGTGTTGACTATAAACAGGCGCAGTCCCGACAACCGCCAACCGCCAACGGACATCGGACATCGGACATTGGGACATTGGGACTTGGCAATTTGGCGGGGTCCAAAACGAACAAGGCCAAGAGCCAAAGCTGGCTGAGACCCCAAAAACACTGACGCCGTTTGCTACTATCATCATTAACGCTTTAAGCCGAATTTCATTAAGCTGGGAAACAGGATTGGGAACACAACAGCAACAGCAACAACAACAGCAGCGACATTGGCCAAAAGGGAAGAAAGTTGAGCGAATTAAAATGTGGCAGTCAGGTGAACAGCGCGATGCGCTACCTAAAAACTGAATGCAAATGGGGAATTCACAAGGCAATTAATGTTACTCAAATTTGGTAGCACTTTTCTCTGAAACATTCCAAGTAAATTATTGTTATTAATTGAAAGCAACAAAATGGTTACACTTTACATTATATACCTTAGAAAATCATAAGAAGCTTTAAAGAGCACAATGAAATATTTCAAGTGCTTAGGAATTCACAGTCATTAAATACTTAATTTATATCAGTCGTATTATTATTATTTATGGAAAAATTGTCATTCTAGCACTCCAAATATTAGCAATTAAATATTGCGTTTTTGAATTGACAATTTGTAAGAGTTCAAATTAAATAATGGCAAACAAATTGAAATTAAAAAAAAAAAAAAAATTTCACAACGTTTTAGCTAGAGCCGAACTTGAAAAAATGATTTAACAAATGCAAAGCGTTTTTGTCGCTTAGCAGCCCATTGTGGCCGTTAAGTGAGATATTCAAGTCAATCAAAATCGAACATAAACTGTTAGTTGCTGTGGCATAAATCGGAAATTAACAATTTTAGGAAGTCATTGATGATTGATCATTTTGCGTGAGGTCATTAAACCTGCGCTCTCAGGCTGCAGCTGAGGAACTAGATCGCGTTGAAGCGTAGCGCAGCAAGACCGACAAACCGACAAACAGACAGACGGACAGACAGACAGACAGACAGACAAACGCCAATCGTCAAACACACACATTTATTTGCCTAAATACACGAGAAGAGCAACAAGTCTGGTGGACAATCGCTTAATGGCTCGCCTGCAAAACATGAAAAAATACTCAAGTGTTATCGATTAATGTCCAAGTCTAGCAGCTACCGAACGAGCTGCTGAACCCAAAGACAAAGTCTGTCGACAACAACAACAACAGCAACAGCAAAAAAAACTCGAACTCAACTCGAACCCCAACGCAGTTTGCCGGCAATAACAAAACTCGCTTGGCGGTTTGGCGGCTGCTCATCCAAAACTCAGTGGCTAAATGGACGACAACAACGACAACAACGACAAAAACGACAACGTTGTTGGTTCTTTATTATGATTATTCGCCTTTTTAATAAAGAAGAACAAAAGGTGCCGACAAATATGGCAAAGCGACAGCAACGGCAACGGCAACGGCAGCAAACTGAGGCAACTGTTGGGCCCAAGATGATTGCGGCATGCGGCATTTGGATGGTGCTAATGTCATCGAGCGTTGAACACCTTTATCAGTGTTGCATTGAAATGCACACACGCATGCGCGTCGCTGCATTGCATGTGGCATGCAACACAGCCAAACAGACAAAGACAGACAAGGACAGACAGAGCGAAACTCGCGAGCTTATCGCAACAAATAGTCAATGCGAAAATAGTTGAGTCCGCTGCTCTTGCAACGCGGTGGGTCGCCAATTCAATTTATTAGCTGCAATAAAACGCAAATCATTCGCAGAGTCGGCAAAGTGTTGAAATCATTTGAAATATTTGTCATTTTCAGCGATAGTCCGAGTCCGACAGAGAGAGCGAGAAAGAGAGAGACGCAGCAGTAGCTGCTTTAACCATTAGCCGCCGCTGATCGTTTATCTATGACAGGATGGCCATAACTAACTTGCCTCATTTGTAAGTGCACTTTTTGCTCTGCGCTCTGCGGGGGGCGATGATGCATTATTTATGACGCCGCCTGCCGAGCGCCGATAAATGTGTATCGATATTTATGGAGTTATGAGTGCCAGTTGTCAGCGCGTCCGACAGCGCAAATAATGCAAATTGTGTGCATTCCTTGCTATCGATAACAACACGTCGATTATGCGACACAATACTATCGATTAATTAACAAACACTGCGCAGTTTGAAATATATATTTAATATCGATTAGTAGAGAATCGTTAGAGTCAAATGACATAAATACCAATCTTAGGGATTGTTTATCTTGGGACATCGAACAATATCTATTAACTTAATATCGAATAATTGTCAATGACTGCCAAGTTAGTTACCATTAATTGTGAATGAAACCATATCCATGAACTTGGGACTTAATATCAATAGTTATCAATGACTGCCAAGTGAATTGAAAATGCATTATTGTAGAAATGAAAATGCATTTACCAATTTGTTATCAACAACAATATCGACATTTCGATTAATTATTATTAGAACATTAATTATTATTATTATTGATATTCAGTGTTTACTTGCATAGAAACGCAGAGATAAAATTAGACCATGGTCATTCTGGCTTTAATGTAAGCTTTTCAAGTACTATCGATTATTAATCAATTAATGGAAAATCAATTACAAAGGAATTATTTAATATTGTGAAGTTGCCAAGCTAAGGCATTTACCATTTCGCTATAACATTTCGATAACTGCCAATTTGTGCGATTTTCAAATCTATCTTGAGCACTATCAACTGCTAATTATAATTTTGCAATTTGATAAATACTTTTAAATATATTGAGTAATGATCTTATACTTTTGATCACTATGAAGTTGATCAGCTATTGATCGATCAGTGCAAATTAACAGCTACAATTGTGCTGAGCTTAATTGTCATGATCATCGTCATCGTCATCGTCATCGTCATCGTCATCGTTATCGACTGCGCATTTGTTCACTCGGCTCATTGGCCGCTCGCTTCAGCGAACCGCAACGCGAATGCAAATGCTAAAAAAACGAAAAAGAAATAAAATTGGAAACAAGAAAAAAGTAAAGCAAGCGAACAAAAAGGCAATATTCAAATCGATGTGTGTCGAGTGCGCCAGCATTTTGTTTTGCCCAATCGACTGTGACTCGAGAGTCCGGCGCCTCAGACATGGGGCAGGGGCAAGGGGCAGGGGAAGCTGCGTCTGCGTCTCGATTTGCATGCAACAAAACAAAACGGCGCAGTCGCAGGCAGCCTCAGCGAGGCTTGTGGCATCATTAGTCTGCCCCTCCATCGCTCCACAGCGAGTCGCCTTGTTGGCCGCCCATTTTGTTTAGCAAATTTGCAATTGGCTGACGCCAAAGAGGCCGGGACAGGACGAAAGGCGGGACAGACATTTCGCATAGCTGGACAACGACGAATGTTTCTCTCTGTGTGTGTGTGTGTGAGTCTGTTGGCTGTATCTCAATCTGTTTCGGCCCGGCTCGTAGCTCTGCTGGCCGCTTGCTTCGTTCGTGTTGTCATTAAAATGTAAATCCATTTAATTAACATTTTCCGTTCAATCGATGACGACGACCACCAAAAGATAGCAGCAACAACAACTGCCCACCGAAAAGAATTGTTATAAATTGTAAATAAATTTTGACGTTATTTAAATGAAATGTTCATCAACTTGCCTTGTCTTGAGTCCGAGCCTGAACCTGAAACTCAGCGTGAGAGTTTAGCCAGGGCCGGACAATTGGAGATGAGTGCGTGACACGAGCATGAAAAAACACGCTTGACTATATAGTATGTAATTAACGATAACAATTTTAAACAACATTGAAAAATATTTCAAAAATAATCAATTGAATAAAAATAAAAAGAAAATAATATATTTTATCTAAAGTTTCAATCGACTAACAAAATATACAAATTAAAATTGAAGAGACATTTTAAAAATAGAAAATTAAAACTTTTATATAAATAATTATTGTTTAATGAATACGCAACAATGTATTGCAAATATATTCAAAATATTTACAAACAATAATTCCAAATGCATTCAACAGAATTACAATTGATTAAAAAATAATAATTAATTTTGTCAAGTTTTTTTTCTACAGAATTTTGTTTGGTATATAACTTTAGATTCAGTTTATAATAATAATAGTGATTAATTGTTAATTGAAAATAAATGCTAGAGTACAAAGAGCAATATAACTTTAGATTATTCGTTGGGCAGCTTGAAATCATTAGTTTAATTATTACTCGTTTTATTTTAATATTCACTCGTCATAAACGATGCAAGTAATTTAATATTCAATTATCGATGAATATTAACTGGGAAAAGTGTGACAATTAACAGTGGCAGAAAGTTACTGAATTAACGTAAAATATTAAATTGAAATATATTTTATTTACAAACTGTTGATGTTGTCTCTAATAAAATACACAACACGCAGACAACTCTCGAGCTACGCACTGATTGTGAGAGAGACACAGAGATCAATGAAATTCGACTAGCAACAGTTGTTGTTGTTGATGTTGTTGTTGATGATGTTGTTGCTGTTGTTGGTGTTGATTCAACGCTTGGGTGGCTTGGGCCATAACAGAACCGGGCCAACATCCTCCTGAGTGAGCTACTGCTCGTATTTTGTGTCTTTTGTCTTTCTGCCTTTTGCTGCGGCCATAAAATTATGCATAATTTACCGATTTATCGAATTTACCATATACACATATATGTATGTATCTGTATACACAATATATTTTAGTGGCTGCATGGTGTGTGTTCTCGCCCCGATCGCCCCTCACTCTCTGCCCTCCGTCTCTCTAGCCTGCCCCTTGAGCGTCCGTCGCATGACCTGCTGGCTTAATTAAGACATGTTTCGAGCCGCGTTTTCGTGTTGATATTTATGGTATAGATCGCTCAATATGCATATCGATGCGGCTTTCAGAAAGCAGCTTAAGACAATACCGAGACAGCTTCATAAAAAAAATTAAGAAAATATAAGCCGAGAGACGCTTAGTCAGAGAGCGTTCATCGTTGTGTCCCATCTTCATCTGCAGCAGCAGCAACAAGCAACAAGCAACAGGCGACATCGCAGCGACAACAACGTTGTTGTTGCTGTTGCTGTTGTTGTCGTTGTCGTTGTCGGCGCCTTCAATTATGTCCATAATTGGTCAACAGGTAGCCGAAAATGGTTTTGGTAGCTGCCCCTCGGCCCCGCTTCTCGCACACAGCGCAGCCAGTGTTGCCTAATTGAGCAGCCAATAACTGGCAATAACTGGCAACTGGCAATCGACAATCGACAATCCACAATCGACAATCCACAATCGGAGAATGTGTGCAAGAGAGCAGGCCAAAGATTAGGCGGCGGCCTCAGAACTTCAGCCAAAGACTTTGCGAGTTGTCGCAGCCATATCAACGCTAGCAAATTAGCTCAAAACATGCGACAATCGTCTATCGATAAACATGAGGTTGAACTGAATTCATCGAGTTGTTGAACCAAATATCCCATACATTTAATTATATTTTAGCAATATAGCAATCAATAACTTCTAACGAATAACGTTACTATTCAAATTGCCATCGAAAATTGTTTGTTTGCAATATGACCATAAACATTTGATATCGTTAACTGCTATGTTTATAGTTTAGTAGTGAGAATATATCCATATTAATTGTTATGTATAAGCAATAGATAGTTACCAATTACTATCGCTAACAATTTGTATCGATAGCTTATTGCTTATGAACATTTCACAAACTATTCGATAAACAGCAATCGATAAGCGATCGCGTGAGTTAGGCTTGGGCGTTGAGCGCTCGCCAAATGGACCCGCAAACATGCGCAGTTACAAGCTTGTTAGCAATCGATATATCGATAACACAACAACATTAGCTTATCAGGCGATTTACATGAGTTGTGTGCACAATGAATGCAACCAGCTGTAATTTGCGGATGTTGCTGCTGCTGCTGCTGCTGGAATTCACTCACGATCGGGCAAAATGATATTGGGAGTGTAAGTTAATAGTTCAGGCGATGCGAGCTGTCGATAACCGTTAGCGATCGTCGATCGTCGCTGTTGCTGGTTGCATGTGAACAGAGCATGCCAAATCAAAGTGTGAGTGATCATTCAATTAAGCAGCACGCCAACAAGCGAGCGACAACAACAGCAGCAGGCGACGGACAATGGACAATGGACAATGGACAGCAAACAACAAGTTGACAACAGCAATCAACAGCAACAAGAGTAACAGCAACAGCAACAGCAACTGCGGTGCCATCATCAGTTAAATTATGTGATAATATGCCAACAATGAGTGTGCAACAGCAACACGACGACAGCAATCACAACAGCAGCAGCGGGAGCAGCAGCAACAACTCCGCCTTTAGCAATCAACACGCAAAAGCCCAAAACAAACGTGTCACTGCGATGAAGGGGGCGGCAACAGGGAGGGGGGCAAGGGGGCTGGCACATGACTAGCGTGAAAGATGCGGCCCCAAGGCAACTGCACGTAGCACCAACAGCAACAGCAACAGCAACTGGCAGCAACTGGCAGCAACTGGCTGCAACGGCAACGGCAACGGCAACTTGCAACTGCACCAAAATTGCTGCTACCTTTTTTGGTCGTGGCTGCCGGCGGCTCAATCAGTTTGTCACTTGATCAATATATATAGAGTGATTAAGTGGCCCACGGATCGAATTGGATTCGAGTGCCACTTGCTACTTGCAGCACAGCAGCACAGCGGCAACGGGCAGCAGAACGTGCCGCAATGTTGCTGAATTTTGCATTAGTCGCGCAGCAATCATAATACGAAAAATCTGGACAATATTTGACGCATAATTGCATTAGAGTCCAGTCTGGCTGCCAATCAATTCAATCAGCAACAAGAGTTGCAGTTGCAGTTGCAGTTGCATTTGGAGTTGTCTTTGTCTCGGCAGCAATTGTTGCTGGTTGTCGAGTGACAACGACAACAGCAACAACAATGACGACTGCGTGGCGTCCGTGTAATCGCACTTCATGTCTAATTAGACTTGTTTATGCCCATTTGAAAAGCAGCAATGCAGCAACAGCAACAACATGATTGTGCATGCACATAGTTGTTTTTTATTTATGGCTATCTTCACGGTTATTTTCATTTAAATCGCAATTCAAACTCGGCAACGACAACAACGACAACAACGACAGCGACAACGGCGACAACTCGTCGACGAATCACATTTTAAATGACAATTTTGCGCCTTTCGCAATTTGAGCCACGCCCACAGCAGCAGCAGCAACAAATTGAATACAATTGTGGGTAATAATGCAAATTGTTTTATCAATAAATTCTAGACACATGCAAAACGCACAAAAGCAGCCAAGCAATTTCACTTGATGATCGTGATTACTGTGTTATATAGTTGTTGCTTGTGGCCTAAATGAATTTATGTGTCAATAAATTGAAGGCAAATTAGCCAACGACTTTTCAGCGATCGCGTTTTGCTCAAGCGATTTGCAACAGCAAAAACCGAGAAGTTTTGATTGATGATCCCTCCCAATAGAGTGTTTGCCTTTTAAAGTCGCCCCAAATTGCGGCATGTCACAAGCAATAATGCTCGAATCGCTGCAACTGCAACAGCAGCAACGGCAGCAACAAAATGGCGACGCACTGCCAATTAATCATTATTATTATTATTATTAGTTTCGCTTTTGGCCTGGCAATAAAAAGCTGTTAAAGCCTTTAAGCCATTGATCACAGCCGGCGTCGCGTCGTGCTCAATGATTCTCTCTACACAGCATTCATATTAATGATTGCGAATTGCGAGTCTAATCAATCGAGTTCGAGTCTGAGTTTGAATGTTTGTTGCAGTAGCTTATTTATTATTATGATTTGCTATTTTTTTGTGGGTTTTCAATACTTGTTATTGGTCATGTCGCTACTCGTTAGCACTTGTTTCAATCGCGCTGTTTAATCTGCTTGCTGGCAGTTGTATTGATTCGCATCTTCCACAAGTTCACAACTAGCTTTTCGATTTAATTATTCTGATAGTTCCCCAATCGTTTCGATATAACTTGTAACGCTTCACTCGTTTGGATATTAGTAGTTACTCGTTTCAGTCTTCGTCCACTATTTTGAATACTTTTCGTGGCATATTTTCAAATTGTTCTAATCGCTTTAATATTGCTCTATGAATTGCTCCACTCGTTGCTTCGGATTTGATTATTTTTCCACTCGTTTTTATATTAGTCACTGATTAGTCTTTGCTTGCTCCACTCGTTTCAATATGACTCGTTGATCATATTATTCTTGCTCCACTCGTTGATTATTTTATATTTTCATATTAATTCTTGAATTCCATTTATTATTTATTCTCGTTTCGTTATTATTTATTGTGTGAACTGCTTCCATCTTACTCGCTGCTCAACTCAACTCGCTTTTTGCCACTCGCTTTTCAACTTTCAACGTTCACGCTACCATCTTCATATCGTGTGTCTCGCTACTTTGCAGTCTACTCGTTGATGGATGCATTTCTATATTCTGGCTTCTTGGTCCACTTGATCGTGCGCTAATTACCAATGCAAGAGTGTGTGTTTAACTAATCATTTCGATGTAATCGCATTTGTTTGTGGCTAACAAGAGCAACACAACCGCAATTGCACAGCAACAATAACGAGAACGGGAACTTGAAGAACAGCAATCGTCTCTTATTAGTCACACCTTTGAGCATGACACCACATAACACCATTGGTGGTCGCCAAGACGGAGGGCGTGCGAATCAAGCAAGATACAAGATACACTTGAGTCGACTCGAGTTGAGTCGAGATACGGAATACAAAATCAGCAGACAGCCAGATACATTCATAGAGGAGCTGAAGTTGTTTTGTTGTCTAGTCGCTGTTGTTGGCAACACAACAAAATGGCGAAGTCGGCTTGTGAGGTCCACAAGCAGCCGAAAAGCAGCAAAGACGTTAAAGCCGTTTCTGTTTGAGCTGGTCAACAGAGAGGCCTAGAGAACCAGAGACGCTCTCGGCTCGGCTCGTTGTCGTTTAATCGAAGTCGATGCGACGAGTTATGGTAATTAAAAAGGTGCAACTTGCAACTTGCAAATGTTGCTTGGGAGGTCCGCAGACAAATTCATATTTTATGACACAACTCGACTCGACTCGTTCGCTTTGCCTCTTTGGTGGGTGGTCGTCGTCAGAATGTCGTTGGGTTTTGGCCATTTGCAACATGCTGCATATGCCACACAATACTTGTTTTGTCTGCGCTGTCAAGTTTTGTCAAGTTACCGCCGCCAGACGCGAATACTTTGTTCACTTCCTTTCATTCATTGTGTGTATTTCGTTGTTTGTGTTGGTTTTTGTTGTTCGTTCTCGTTTTCGTTTTCGTTTGCGTTTTCGTTGATCCCCCAATCGCACTTAACACGCCAAGCTAACTAATCCTGTGCCATATCCTTGCTCTCTCCCCTCTCCGCAGACAATACTGAACTCAATGCATAAATATCAGCCGCGCTTTCATCTGGTGCGAGCCAACGATATCCTGAAGCTACCATATTCCACGTTTCGCACTTACGTGTTCAAGGAGACGGAGTTCATAGCCGTGACTGCATATCAGAACGAGAAGGTAAGAACTCTCGATTGCCACGCACACACACCAATCATCATAAATAATATATCATCTCTCCACTTTGCCCGTGCAGATAACTCAATTGAAAATCGACAACAATCCGTTTGCGAAGGGCTTTCGTGATACTGGCGCCGGCAAGCGGGAAAAGAAGTGAGTATCACTAGAGTTAAGCACTAGAGTTAAGTGTGATCCATTAGCAATCGGGCTATAATCCAAGGGGTGGAAATCGGGCCGAAATCACGGGTCAAAAAGAGTCAAGCTAACTTGTGAATTCTGAGTTGATTTGTGCGTAGAACTTTGAACAGCAAATAATATGACTTGAATAAACGTATTCCACAATATATATATTTTATATTTAATATAATATTAGCAATAAATTAAATATGTATTCAATGTTATAGAGTTGCAATACAAGGAAGACAAAATATATATTTAAAAATATTCACAATTAAATATTGCGCATATAAGCATATAAATATTAGTAATAAATTGAATATATATTCAATGTTATTGAGTTGCAATACAAGGAAGAAAAATATATTTTTAAAAATATTCACAATTAAATATTGCAAATATAAGCATATAAATTATTGATTAAATATTTAGATACATTATACGATAGATGGTTGCAAATATATAATTTTACAAAATTATTAATATATCTTCGCAAACCATCAGTAAAAAGCAAAGGAAAGCGATAAAAACAAAACTAGATAAAACAAAAATAAAACAAAAATAAAATCGTTGACTAATATTCTGATGCAAGATTGTTTTGAAATAAATTATTCATGATATAGTGCGATAATAAATATGAATGTAGAGAAGGTCTGCTACCAAGTCGAAATGATGGCCGAATGTTGCTATTGAAACCAAAATGTTAGCTCAGAACATCAGTGAGCGCATCGCTTTGAGTTCAAAGGGATATAAACCGGGCATTAATGAACTCGGCAGACTCGACATCGATAGGGATGCATAATGCAATTGAGAAACGATGCGTCAATCGACGAACAGACTTTGCAATAATTGCAAATCAATTGTACTACTTAAACATATACGCAATTTATGGAGTTTCAACTAATTTGTGGCACGCTCCAAGACGTGTCTGTTCTAAGTTAAAGTAAGCTCTTAAGCAACTTAGTGCAACGTTCGGTTGCCATGGAATGTTGCCAGGACCGTTGCCAAATCCAATTGAGTGGCATGGATAAGCAAACTAATCAGCACTCCGAGTTCCATTCGAGAATTCTATGCGAACGGTCATCATTTGTCTGGCTTGTATCTCAATCTGTGCAGCTCAGCCCCATTTGTATCTGTAGCTGCAGCTCGTGATTAGCACAGACATTAATTTTTGTCAAATCTGTACGGAACTAATTAGCCTGCTGCTTGTCAAATTGCAAGTCACACACAAAGCGATGGCCAGACCGAGAGACTCGACCACAAAGTCAATGGGGATGTGGATGTGGATGTGGTTGATGATGACTGGCACCTTCTTGTTGCCGCCCCCGCTGTGCGTTTGTAATCCATATTGATGGATTGATTTCAATTTCCTGTTTGACCAACAGCATCGGGCCATGCTTTTGACTTTTCGCAATTGTTTTTGAAGGATAACCGAAAAGTCAACAAAACCAAACGCCCGACGAGGCTGAGCTTCGAGTGGTTCCGGTTTCCGGCCAGCTCTCTCTCTCTCTCTCTCTCTCTCTCTGCCTCTGTCTCTGTCTCTCGCTCGCTGACTTAGCATAATGATGAATGACATTTAATAGTAGTTGCTTCTGTTAAACGTTACAAATCAATTTTCACTCTGACATTGACAGCGGCGGGGGCCAAAGATGTGATTGGAACAACTTCATCAGTCTTTTGCATTGACACAAACAATTTACTTGCGACTTCCCGTCGAGTTCAGTTCATTTCAGTTCAGCTGACTGGGAAAACTGATTACAGCGCCTTGTGATTGGCATTAGCTGCCACACCCACAACACCAAACGCCAAACGCCAAACTTTGCTGGTCACTGCTGTGACAGCCGTCTGTCAGTCAGTCAGTCAATCAATCAGTCAGTCAGTCAGCCAGTCTGTCAGGCAGCCAGTGAAAGTTGCCTCGACGCTGTAAAGTGTGCTATAGATTTATTTTATTTATTTCATTTATTTTTTTTTATTATATTTATTTCATTTGTTTTATTTACTCTATTTATTTTATGTATTTTATTTATTTCATTTATTTCATTTACTTTATTTGTTGCATTTGTTTTATGTACATTATTTATTTTAGGTATTTTTATATTTTATTTATTTTATTTCTTAAATTTATTTTACTAAAATTATTTATTATATTTACTTTATTGAGTATTATATATTTTTTTTTTTGTTAATTTATGTTACTTTTATTTTTATTTATCTAGTTAATTTATTTTATAAATTATTAAATTTACTTTATTTATTAAGGTTTTTTAATTTTTGTATTTTACTTATTTTATTTGTTGTACTTCTTTTATTTATTTTGCAAAGCAGAACACTCAAAATTATTGTAATACTCAGATCGATATTTTTAAACTCTATTCTAACTTTATTTCTATTCAAACTCGCGTATTAATTTAAATCTTCCTGATCAATCGCTCCTGATTTGCAACTTTATAAGTAGAAGTGTATCTTATAGACTGCCTCAATGTTAAATGGCAGCAGAAGCCGATGATATCTCAGTTCTTACACTGAATTGTCTTCTGATATGTTTGCTGTTAATGAGTTTGGTAATTCTCGACATAATTGCATTGAAAATAATCTGCTATTTAAATGCACTGTAATTAGAGTTAATGAGAAAATTGCTGTGCATTTCAAATCTGTCTTGCGAGGCGTTTGCTACACGGACGAATGTTTATTCTGATGAGCAGCAACCGCAGAATTAAAAAAACAAAAAGGCGCTTAGCGCTCTGTCAACTTTGGCAAAGCACTTTCAATTAGCCGCCCAAAATCCTGAGCAATTAGTGCGACTTAGTCGCAAAAGTGTGTGTTTTGTATTTTGCGTCGCTTAAGCAGCTCAATGTTGCGACTGCGGTTAACCCTTTTGCTTCATTAGCAGCAGCGGCACTCTGAAAACAACAACAACAATGCCATGACGACATTTGAGGCACAATCATTTTGGTTCTTTGGGTGTCGTCGTCGTCGTCGTCAGCTCGCGCTAATTGGTGGCAACTTGCAGCGGCTCCTCGCCGTGTGCTTTCAACTTCCGCTCTCAATGAGATGATATTCATCTCTCCCATTGCTATTAGCCTTTAACCCTCTCCATCCCCATCCCCGCGCTCCGCTTGTCACAACCCCTTTCGGCTGGGCTTTCGCTTTTGTATTGTCCAGAGCCATTTGGGCCGCGGGCCACAGCGGAAATCTAAAGTGAAAACGTTTTAACAGCAGCTCGAGAAGCGGTTGCGCAATTCAAATGCTTTTCCACCGAAGCCAGCTTCCTTTACCTACCCCCCTCTCCTTCCCCCCTCCCTTGTCAGCTAGCCAGACAAATAACCGCAGGCGTCAGTTGACAATTGCGGCACAATTTTTGTCGGTATGCTCTTAATTCTTTTCTATTTTCGCTTGGGCGCGGTCTTTATGTGTGTGTGTCTGTGTGGGTGTGTCTCTCCGTGTGTGTGTGTGTGTGTGTGTGAGCCGGGCACATTTAAACGTAATTCAAAAATTACAGAGCAACGCACGCAGACAAAAACGCGCAATTTCTCAACTTTTAGCACGGCCTCAACGCCCTTTTCTCTGTGCTACACCAACAAATTGTGTTATGGAGCAGCCGCGCCCCCTCCACGCCCACTCCGCCTCCCCCCCCACAGACTACAGGTAGATGGGCAGGGGCGCATCACAAAAGCCAAGATAAACGTCTTAGTTGCCTTTTGTGCGAGTGTTGAAGTTTATGGGCGAGTTGCATGTGAGACACAGGAGCGGTTCAGCTCTTCAGGCGTCACTTTGGCCCGTCCAGAAAGCAGCACAAATTAAATTAACAATTAAAAGAGCAAGATTAATTTGCATATTGCATTATGTGGCATTTTTGCTAAACTTTTTACTTATTTTTTCATAATAATAAGGTTGAGCCGAGCACCACTAATTCAAGTAGAATAACTTTTGAGCTATTGACAGCAGATAGCAAAAATTGATATTTACATATACACTAACAAATAATCTTTTCACTAGATGAGTGAAAAAAAAAACAAATATGTGAATTTGTTGATTAGAATTTGCTGCGCCCCATTTTGGGCGCCATGGCGGCTGCTTTTGTAGCCCGTGTGACGTGACGGCTGCAATAATCGGCAGTTAGTTGTAGTCTCAGCCCCGTCCCCAAAGGCCTGTTATGTGGGTGGGTTTCCAGAGTTGCCTGGGATTAGCACAAATTGATTTGCTATTAAATTAGGAATACACACACACACACACACACTCAGACACACACACAGACACAGACACAGACAGGTACGTGGAAAAACAGTTAAGTGTAAAAGAAGACGCCCGTGGCGCTTGCGAAGTCTGAGCGCTGAGCAGCCTGAGCAGCGCGCCAATGTTCAGTTCCGGGGCTGTGGTTGCTGTGATAATGATACACACATGTCAGTGCACGAGTGTGTGTGTGTGCGTGTGTGTGTGTGTGTGTGTGCGTGTGTGTGTGTGTGTTGGTAAATTGCCCAATTTGGCGAACACGAGCTGCCACGCTGGCAGCGTTGCTTTGATGTGTGAACAACAAAAAAGCAAACTGCACGGACGTAGAGAACCAAACCGTATACCACAAAAGGGGGGGAGGGCAGAGGGAGGTGGGGGGAGGGAGGAGGAGGGGGTCGCTGTATATTACGGACAGTGCAGACACTAAATTACACTAACGTGTTTTGAATTATTTTTCAATTTCATTGTCGGCCCAGACACAAACTGCCGGCTGTTTCCGCCTGCCATTGTTACATTTCAATTAAGGTTCCGGCCGTAAGCCTCCCCTCCTCTCCTGCTCTGCTCTCCCCTCTCTCTGCATACATTTGCAATGCGCCGCGAGCGTCGTTTTATCATTTAACAGATATTGCCAGCTAGCAAAAATATTATGCAAGTCGCCGCTAGATCCAAAAAGCCTCATAAAAACAACACAAACATCGACGATGGCGCGCTGCAAAATATTAAAGCAAAAACCGCAACTAGACGAAGGGCAAATGTGGCAACAAATTTAAAAATATCAATAGTATCACACTACAACTATTGCTTACTTAAATAAAATCCTTAAAAATATTACAAAATTTATGGGGCTTGCACACTTTATAATTAGACATCTTGAATCGCAAAAAAAATAAATTCAATTCAAAGAGTTGCATTTAAAAAATTAAATAAAAGTGATTCTTACTTCACGAATATTCGCAAAGTTGATATGAAGAATTAGACCTTAAATATAATGCTATAATATTCTGAGATTTTGAAAACATTAAATTAAATTAAAATAAAAGAGTTGCATATTAAAGTTAAATATACAAAATAAATGTAATTCTGATAAGAATATAATCCTATCTTAAAGGCTTTTAGTTATTGATAGTTTTAATCAATCGAAAATTAGCTAAAAGCATATACGTAAATTAATTAAAAAGAGTTGAACTATGCCAACAGTCGTACTTCGTACAAATTAGAAAAAAATACTATGGCAAAAGGCTTCGTCGTCTCTGAGATCTGGAATCTTGACAAATAAATTGTCAACATCAAACTAAGTTTTGAAATAAGCAAAATATAACTCAAACTTTAAGATTAGATTATTTGTACAACGTGAACAATTGGATGTTCTAATTGGTATTTGTCTCTCGCCCCAACTGTTGTTACAGGCAGGCGCTGATGTCCAACCGAGGGTCCGATTCGGACAAATTGAACCCGACGCACGTGAGCAGCTCGAGGGCGCCGCTGCATTTGGGCCACGCCGGGCGACCGCCGCATCTGCATCCCGCGCACGCGGCCGCGCTGCTCGACAATCAGCAGGACGACGACGACAAGCTGCTGGACGTGGTGGGACCGCCGCAGAGTCCGCTGCTGCCCCTGAGCCACTCGCTGCAGCAGATGCATGCGCACCAGCATTCGGGTAAGCTTCCTTCGCTTCCAGTCACTTGGCTTTAAACCGCTAGTTGGCGAGAAGTATTATTAACTAACTAACTGATTTTGTTCTTTCGTTTTGCTCTTCTCGTTACATGTCACTCGTTACTCGCTACTCGTTACTCGCTACTCGTCACTTACTGCTCGGTACTTTCTAACTATTGACTGCTCGCTGCTTCCATTTCAATTCCTACTCGCTACTCGTCACTTACTGCTCGCTACTTTCCACCATCAACTATTGACTACCCGCTGCTTCCATTTCAATTCCTACTCGCTACTCGCTACTTTCACCCATCAACTATTGACTACCCGCTGCTTACATTTCAATTCCTACTCGCTACTCGCTACTTTCCACCATCAACTATTGACTACTCGCTGCTTCCATTTCAATCGCTCGCTCAGCAGCTCTCGCCGCCTGGTTCAATCACTTGGCTGGCGCTGGCGCCGGCGAGCACGCGGCCGCTGCGAACGCCGAGGAGGCGCTGCGTCGCCGCCTGCAGGCGGACGACATGGAGCGCGACGGCAGCGACTCGAGCTGCTCGGAGAGCGTCGGCGGCAGCACCGGCGGTGCCTTTCGACCCACCTCAACCGGCAGCCCCAAGGAGGGCGTTGGCGGCGGCGGCGGTGGTAACGGCGGTGGCAACGGCGGTGGCGCAGCAGCCGCGGCGGCAGCGGCGGCGGCTGGCTTGAACGCAGCCGGCAGCTATCCGTCGCCCAACATATCGGTGGGCCCGCCGATCCACCCGTCGCCACATCTGTTGCCTTACCTCTATCCGCACGGCCTGTATCCGCCGCCGCATCTCGGGCTGCTGCACAATCCGGCCGCCGCGGCGGCCATGAATCCCGCCGGCCTTAACCCGGGCCTGCTGTTCAACGCCCAGCTGGCGCTCGCCGCCCAGCATCCGGCGCTGTTCGGGCACGCGTATGCGGCGGCCGGACACACGCCGGTGTCGCCGCTGCAGGGGCTGAAGAGCCACCGCTTCTCGCCGTACAGCTTGCCCGGCAGCCTGGGATCGGCGTTCGATGCCGTCACGCCCGGCTCGAATGCCAATCGCGGCGGCAACAACAACAACAGCAACAGCAACAATGGCAGCGCCGATGCGGCCGCCCCACCGAACGTGCTGCCCAATGTGGTGGCGGGCATCGAGAGCGGACCGCGCAGCCTCAGCTCGAGTCCGCGACCGCGCGCCTCGTCGCACTCGCCGCCCACGCGGCCCATATCAATGTCGCCGACGACGCCGCCGTCGCTGCTCAAGTCGCAGTCGCGCCAGTCGCAGCACTCGCCGTCGGAGCTGAAGAGCATGGAGAAGATGGTCAACGGACTCGAGGTGCAGCACAACGGCAGCGCAGCAGCCGCCGCCGCCGCCGCGGCAGCAGCAGCGGCAGCCGCGGCAGCGCTGCTCTCGGAGGACGCCGCCCAGCTGCACCACACGCAGGCGCATCACACGCAGGCGCATCCGCACGGGCATCCGCACTCGCATCCGCACTCGCAGCATCCGCATGCGGCCCACGCGCATCTCACGCACTCGCATTCGCATTCGCACTCGCATCATGCGGCTGCGGCGGCGGCGGCAGCAGCGGCGGCGGCAGCGGCGGCCGCAACGGATCAGTGACAATTACTGGACGGCCGCTCCGACGGCCTGGACGAGATGGAGCACGATCACGAGCACGAGCACGAGCACGAGCACGACCATGAAGAGGAGCTGGACGACGACGATGAGCACGATCGCAGCTCGGTGATCGATCTGGACGTCGATGTCTGACCGCAAACGGTGCAGCTGCAGCAGCTTTAGCGTGCGACCAGCCAGAGGTGGCAGTTAACCAACAACAACAACAACAACAACACACACACACACACACAAACACAAACACAATCTATATAGCACCCTGTAGAGCCTAGAGACGTTGCGGGTCGCTTAGTGCGCATAGTGTTAATGAAAATACTACCAACAATATATATAATTTTTTTTTTTTTTTTTTTTTTTTGAGAGCTTAGCCTGTAAATTGTTTGTGATGCGCAGGACCCGCCCAGCTTTTAAAACCTAGTTTAAAGTGTAGAGGGACAGAGACAGACAGCAAAACAGCGAGCGAGCGAGCGAGAGAGAGAGAGTTGAAGTTTTGAGTTCGTTTCCTTACAACACGTTGCCCAGTGGAACCTTTTTGAAACCCCTTTTTAGCACTTAAGCATAACAACTTTATATGTATGTAACACACACACACACCCCCAAATATATATATGTATGTATATATATATATGTAACTGCTGATGTATAGAGAGAGACAGAGAGCAGGCGAAATCTTTGGGGCTGACAAATTTATATAAATTAAAAATACGTATCTACATATATACATATATATATATATAGTTATATATATTGATATTGCAACATCTAAGATGATCACTCACTCACACACACACACACACACACTCAACCCCTAGACACACTCACATAAATATATATACACACACACACACATATATGTAAATCGTAAAAAATATAAAAAAAATAATATATATATATACAATTGTAACCTTTAACAACAACAACAACAAGAACAGCAAGCAAGCAAGCATAAACAACAAAAACGAAAAACAACAAAAAAAAACAAACAACACAAAAAAAAAAACAATTTTTTTTCTTAGTCATAGGATGAATTTTTTTTTAGTAATCGTAAATTGAATGAATTAAGCAAAAACGGAAAATAAAAAACAATGAAAATACACAACAACAACAACAACAACTTGATGAAGACGAAACCCGAAAAGAATTATAAATAAAAGGACAACAAGCAGCAGAAAAAAAGAATAAAAAAAATTATATAAACAAAATAACTATAATTAAACTAATTTATGTAGTTCTTAAGTACCGTGTACCGTTTACCGTTAAACAACCACACAGCAGCAACAACAGCAATGCATAATTTATACACACCACAACAACAACAACAACAAGGCCTCCCCCCCCCCCCCTCAAAACAATCCTTCCCCTGCACCCCGTTTAGGGGAAGAAAAGCTTCCCCCTTTGTTCCCCCCACCGCCCTTTCGACACACACACACACACACACAAGAATTTGATCGAAGCAGAAGATATTTATCACAAACTAGCCAAGCAGCTCTTTATACATATATGTTTTACTCTAATTGTATTTGATTTTTTTTGTGCGCAATTCTTTTTTTTTTTTTTTTTTGTTAATTTGTAAGTTCTAAAACCAAAGAACAAGAGACACTTTTTTATGCATACAATTGATAGAGACTCGGAATAGCTACTTAGTATTATTGTGTGCGTTCTAATTTAGACACAAATAGAGCCTATATACACACTATATATTATCTATATACGCATATAGTATGTATATAAATATATATATATTTTTTTTTTGTATCTAAGTGAAGAGAATATTGAAATGGCATTCAACGCATGTTCCTCGCATAAGTTTAGAAACAAATGAGCGACTGCTTTAAGTTTATTCTCCTCTTACCCACCACCCCCCCCCTCCCACCTGTGCACCTTTCCCCCACCCCCACCCCCACCCACACACACATACACACACACTCACACACACACAGAAAGCAGCATAAAAGAAATAAAAAATAAAAAGAAAACTAAATAATTCAAAGAGCAAAATTGTAGCGCAGTTTGTTTTCCTTATAACCGATATATTACATATATACTTACTTCTACATATATATACATATTTATATAGTATATATATATATCTATGCGTAATTAATTTTTTTTGTTTGTTTAGCTGTTTTTTGAATGAATTATACACAAAAGCAATATTAATTATAGTTAATTAAATTTAAACGAAACGCAAGCAAAACACGCATTGCATGCATATGTACATACATATATCCCGATATATACTATATACTATACTATATATCGATGTGGTGTATATATGTGTGTGTGTGTGTGTCGCCTGTCTGTATAAATTAACGATGAAAAGCAACAACACCTCATGTCACTGCAATTATATTAAAATTAATTAAACAACAACAAAACGAATAAAACAAAAAGCAATTAAATAAAAATTATTACTAAAAATGAAACAAAACCAGCAACAATGCAAACACAACAAATTAATGAAAATGAGGCGGCAACAACAACAACAACAACATGATGATGAAGAAGAAGATACTTGCAACAAGATATCCGTGTTTTATTATTGTATTATTTTGTGCTTTATTTATTTCGCTGTGTAATTTTTTTATTCGCCTGATTTTATGTTCCAGTTTCGCTGTTGTTTTTGTTTTTGTTTATTTGGCCTCCGGTGTCGGATCGTTCCCCTCCCCTCCGCTTCCCCCTTCCCTCTTCACTTTCCCCATTGCCGCTGACCGCCAAATGGAGCGCAGCATGGCAAACAAAATGGACAAAGGACATTCGATTCATAACAAAAAACAACAAAAATGATATGTGCATACATGTATCTTCTATATGTATTTGTATCTATATGTATATGAAAGCAGCGACTGCAGCAAATAAAACAGAATACAAAATATTTACACAAATGAGCAGCAAAATCCACGGCAGGCGACTTTTGTATCAATGCAATAAAAATGCGTAAATAAAGCCGTGCAAATAACCCGTGTCATAATTAAGTTGCCCTCTCCACGCGCCACTTGCCACAGTTGGTGTGGCAGCCACAGATACAAATAGTACGGTTGCAGTGTGAGATACAGATACAGATACAGGCTATAGTTGTAGATACAGCAACAAATATGTTTGTAGATGCATTGACGACTATGAATTGAAGATACGCATGAAGTTATCAACATTTCTAATTTTAGATGCGTAGATAAATGTTTGTGCTGTCAGATCTTTAGATACATTTACAGATACTACAAATGAAGCTGAGTCAATACATGAATTTATTTAGATATGTTCTTAGATAGCCTTAGATACAGCTGCAAATGAAGCTAAGCAGCATATAGATAGATATTTGAGCAAGCAGATATTTAGATACATTTGTAGATACTACAAATGAATCTGATTTAATAGATATTTTTATGAATTTAGAAAGATTTCTGCTCAAGCAGATATTGGGATACATTTATAGATAGTCTTAGATACAACTGCAAATGAAGCAAAAAATAGTTCCAGATTATTACAAATGATGCTGAATATCAAAGAACGTCGATAAGCAGATTAATAGATATGGATAAAAGCGCAATTTATGCAAGCTGATATTAAGATAGATTTATCAGCTACAAATGAAGCTGGCTTAGTGGATATTTTTATTGGCTGAGAAAGATATATATGTTTACAAACAATATTATTTATAAATTTATGATTTATATTAGAAAGGTTTCAGATAACTTATGGAGATGCAGCTTTTTATACCACTTTAAAGATGTATCTTTTTGAAGTCAACTATATCAAACAAAAAATCTGAAAGATTTGCAAAGTGCCTAAGGAAATTTATAACTCATTCCGTTTTCAAAAATGCAGATGAATTATTTTAGATGTATCTTGTGGATAGCAAAGCTGTGGTTCAGCTTGCTGATGAACAAAATGAAAGGATGTATTTCAGGAAACATGGATAACTTTCTGCTGAACAAAATGAGAAGAAGTATTTCAAATGTATCTTAAGGAAATTAAAGCTGCTGTACTTGTAAGTATAAATAGTTTTAGGACAGTATGAGTAAGTATATTGCATGTGCTCAGGCTTCAGGCTTATCTGATGCAGTGGATAAGCTTAATTTGTGCTTCAGAAGGTGTAACAACTAATTCAATGAATAAAGGGGACAACGAGTCCTGCCAGGATTAAGCACGCTTATCGCGGCCTTAACCCTCGACTAAGCCAAGCGTTAAACTCGACCTGAGTATCTGTGAGTATCGGTTAGTAATTGAAAGTGGCACGAAACTTATGGCTTAAATTGGGGATTAAGCGATGAAGCGAGATATCTAAACGATTAATAGATAGAGCTAATTCCTGGATATTTGGCGTAATTGAAAGTCTTGAACTCGAGTTGTTGTTATTTGTTGTTTGTTTGTTATTGTTGTTATTGTTGTTATTGGCAGTTGGCAGTTGGCAGTTGGCATCGAAAGCTGGTTACAGTCGAGTGGAGACGCCTGCGGTTGTAAATTGTAACGCTTGAATGGGAAGGCGGGCGCAGAAAGAGTTGATGTTGAAGTTGATGTTGAAGTTAAAGTTGAAGTGCAGCAATAAAAGCCATAACCCCGAGAGCACTTTAACCCTTTTCACTATTCGTAGTCAATATATTTTCTAGGCTGGCTGGCTGCCTGTCAATAAGTTTGAGTGTCCCAAAAGTCGAATGTTGAACGTCGAATGCGTAGCATAAATTAAGTATTATTAATTGCTGCTGCCGATGCCGTCACCAATGTCGCCAGTGTCACCACCAACGCCACCAACCAACCAACCTGCCGGCCACAGTCACATCCACATCCACATCCACATTTGCAGTTAACAGCTAACAAACAGTTCAGTTCAGCTCGATGAAGGGTTATGGCGATGTTGACAACACTTGGCTAACCCAGCGTTTTGTTCCCCTTCTGCATTTCGGCCCAGCAATTTATAGCATGAGTTATGGCATTGTTTACTACTAGGCGGCGGGCAGGAAGTCGAACAAAAGACGACGTCGAAAGTCGAATGTCGAACGTGAAGTCGATGGGAAAATTAACTAAATATGTTAAACGAAACTCAAACTCAAGTTGGGACAAGTAGCTGTGATAAGAGCCGCGTTGAATCTAGTTCAGTGTGAGTTTGCTCGCTTGATTGCTTGACGATGCCCACTCGCTACTTTCATGCAGTTAGACTAGTTTAATAGAATTCGTTGTGAAACAATTGAATATATTCGCTAAAAACACAAACGATTGAATGCAACGAATTAACAACGAGCTGCTAACTCGCTACTTTTCTTTAATTACATTAGTTTAATAGAATTTCAATATACCTCAAAATAATTAGATTTTTTATTAAGAAACAATTAAATGTATTAGTTGTGAACTCTTCTGCCTGCATTCATTCAAATTAGTTCAATATCATTTTTTTCGATAATTAGCTTAGAAACAAATAAATGTATTCAATGTTACAATTCGTTACAAATTTATTCGTAAATTTGTGGATTAATTGCAAAATTTCGCTCACTAGTTTTTTGTTTGGTAAAAATTTCAAAATATCAACATAAATAAAGTAAAATTATAAAATTATTCAAACCAAATATATTGCATATGATGTATTGCAGTATTAAGCAATATAAAATATATATGAAATAAATTACTTAACTGCATAACGATTAAATGCAATGAGTTGACGGCTTGTCATCACGAATTTGGATAAGGCATAAATATCGTTTGGTGAAGAACGAATTTTATTTTGTATTATATTCATTTAGCTATATTCATTCTACTGCCTGAAGCTAAAACACATTAATTATGACACTAGTCACTGACAATTTGTGTTGTACTAATTAAATTAAAGGAAATCATGTGTTTATGTATTAAATATTTATGCCACCATAATCCCCATGCATTCATTGTAGTGGATGTAGAAATTAAATAAATAATTTGAATTTGAATTTGAATTTGGGCTGGCAGTTGAGCAAAAATGTAAACTAGATTCCTGGAATCGAAGTTTCTAGTTTGCTGTGTCTCTAAATAGAAAACTCTTGCTTTAATTACTGAGACATGTCAACGAGTAGCAAGGACTCTAGTCACTCGTCAGTTGGGAGTGACACCGCAAATGGGCGAGCAGAACGTGGTTATGCAACGCGATTGCGATTTGTTTGGTGCGTAAGTCGAAAGGGGGGAGGACAACAAATCGCCCATTATAATCGCAGCTAGTCATCAATCGGCATTTTTGTGCGATGTCATGACATGGCTGTGACAAGTTTGCTGCCTGTCAATGTGCATTATCATAACGTTGCGTTTTATTGCCAAAACATTTATGAGCCAAAGGACACAGCAGTGAAAAGTGCGTGTGCCAAAGGAGGGGCCGTTGAGGGCGGTGCCGGAGTCGAGTCGAGTCGCAGGTCGCAGGTCGCAGGTCGAGTCGAGTCGCTACTGCCATAATGATCATAATAATAGTTTTACGGGTTAGAGAAGTCACAGTCACAGCGCCAGCGACAACGAGCGACAATTTAACACAGCAACAAGGACGACAACAGAACAGAACAGAACAGAACAGAACTGAGACACGAAATCCGAGTAGAATTGTTTTCATACTTTCGATTTTTAACCCTTTGCACAATAGTGCGTAGCCAGCGCATTGCGTGCGACCGTCGCAGACACATTTCACCCAACGGGGGAGGGGGAGGGGTTGTAGAGAGGGGAGGGGGTTGCAGGGGGCTGTCGTCGTGTTGCTCAAGTTTTGTTATGCATATTTTATTGGCGCATTCTGTGGATACGCACAGGAAGTTGACTCTTTGCGTGCAATGCACCCCCAACCCCAACAGCAACCCTGCCAGAAAAGGGTTGCAGCACTACCAACAACAACAACAACAACAGATATTCTGGGCAGTGCAACTGTTGTTGTTGTTGTTGTTGCTGTTGCTGTTGACATTTAACTTAAGCGGCCGCACGGCAGCAATTAAAATGCTCAACTTGTCAGCGACGAGGTTGCCCTTAACACTCAACCCCCTCAACCCCCTCAGCCACCCCTCGAGGCTGCGCCCACGCATTCTGCCCTCCCCTGTGCATTTCGTAATTTGATTTGTGAACAACAAAGAGCCAAATTGCTGACAGCCAACTCGAAACTCGCAATTCGCAACTCGCAATTCGCAACTCGCAAATGATCTGCGCATTTGCATACGAGATTTATTTGCATTGCGAGCTCCTCGTTTGCCCTTTGACCTCCAAGGACTCTCTCTGAGATGTCTTGCTAAGTACAAAATAATTAAAAAACATTAATAGTAAATCCCATTATTAATTTTTGTAATAAATAAAAATAAATTGCTATGCAAATTATGCGCTTGTAAGAAAAAATTACTCAATTTTGTATTGATTTACTTGTAAATACAATTTAATTTTTGCAATCTTGGTTAGCAGCTAAAAATGTTTATTTATATGTTTATTTAATGATTTCTCAGCGAATGCTGATTTTGATGAATAGTATATTAATTAGATTAGATACATGGTGTCTTTAACTTAAAATTGTTAACTATAAGATTCATATTTCAGTTTTCATTGTCTAATCAGTAACTTTTTTCAAATTCGACTTTAAAATAAAATAGAAACTAAGAAGCTTTTTTTTTGTATTGCCATTTTCTAGCATACCAACAAATCTAAGAAATGATTAGGAGAGCTAAAAAATGGAAATAAATAAATAAATACTCCCATCAAAACTTAACCAACAAGTAAATTCAGATTTTTGTCTATGTATATTTATATTTCTATGTATATTATCTTATTTGATAGAAATAGGATAAAAAAATATATTTATTGATCCCAAAACTAGTTGAACAATAGCTGAGTTTGTATTTCACTAACATTAAATTGCACATCAATGAAATCAATAAATAAATATCAGAAGAGCAGAAACAGTTTTTAATTCTGCGAAAAGTTTTATAATATTTTTTCATTACAATATAAACTATAAACCTGACTTTTAACTGTTTCATGGTCAAATCAAAAGTGCATAATTTGAAAATGCATCAGTTCAAATTTGTCATCTAACTTGGCTTACAACTGACGGCCAAGATAAATGGGGCTTTGATGGTGCTACAATGTGGCTCAAATTTGCCAGGCAACTTTGTGATGCTTCTGCCAATTTCCCCCAGTTGCAATAATCAATTCATAAAAAATGCGTTGCGAAAATGGCTAAAATGGATATGGAAATACAGCTGGTAAAAAACGCGTAAGAGAAAAAAACGAAACGAGGAGTCGCAATGCGAATTAATGCATTCGCCGAAACTTATGCTAATCAGTGTGAAGAGACAGACAGACGGACGGAGAGTCGGAGCGACAGGTGCACTCAGGTATCTCAGATGCGACTTTGGCTGTTTTATGTGACAACAACAACAACAACAACAACAACAACAAGAAAAGCAACAGCAACAGCAACAAAATTTCATGTGGCGCCATAAAAAACAAATCGAAAAAAGCTGCGTCTGTCAGCACCTACAGAGCAGCCTAATCAGCCTAAACAGCAGCAGCAACAATAACAAACAGATATATACACACACACATACAAAGACACACACACAGATACACACACAGATACAGTTTTAGCTGTCGTGTGGTGCGCGCTTTTGATCATTTTATAAGCGCAATTTCCCTTTTTACGATTATCTTCTCATGCGCAACCAAAAAGTCAGCCCCAGACCGCCGCTCCCCTGACCGCTCCCCCCCCTTCCCTTGCCTTGTCCCCACTTATCCACTCCCCACTCAGCACAGCCAGCGAGAGCGAGAGAGAGAGGGAGAGAGGGAGACTTTGGCTGCCCCTAAACTGCGACCATCAATACGTGGAAATTTGTTTTCAATTTTTCGGTTACAATGGTCATAAAAACGGTTTACGCATACACACACCTGTAACTGTGTGTGTGTGTGGCAGACACACAAAAGGGTTAAGGGTGCAGCAGCAGGGCAGGGGCAGGGGCAGAGGGAAGGGGACAGAGCAGAGGAGCAGGGTGGGGTTAGACCATCAAAATGCAAATGCGCGACCATAAATAATGTGGCACGGACAGACAGCCAAATCGGTACAGAGATAAAGAGCAAGGGCGAAACGGCGTAGAGGGGGGGGAGGGGGGAGCGTGGGGGTAAAAGAGACAGACAGAGGGAGCGAGAGAGACAGAGTGCGAGAAGCGGCAGCAGAAAAGCGGCCTAATAAAAACAAGCTGACAAAAAAGAAAGAAGCGATTTGCTGCCCCAAAAAAATGGTGGGCGGCAGGGCGCTTGGGCGTGGCATGTGTGTGTGCGAAGGTGTGCGTGTGTCTGTGTGTGTGTGTGTGTGTGTGTGTGAGAAAGTTTCGTGTTTGTCGCCGTATTTTGGGCAACGCAATTGCAACGCTTCATTGAATGCGCTGACGCCGACAAACGGCGTTAAAGGGTTAACCTCCCCCCCTCCCACTTCTCCCTTCTCCATATCCCTCTCCTCTGCCTCTCCCCCCCCCTCTGCGACCCCTCATCGTTTCGCTCTCACACATTTTGGACAATTTCGCTGTCGCTGTCGCTGTCGCCAGCAGCGCCGCTCGCGTTTAAACGACGCGGCAAATTAAAATTCCCTACATCCGGCAAAAGCTATAGCTCCCCCTGCCCCCTGCCCCCTCTCTCTCCCCTCCCCCTCTCTTCCTCTGCCATTGCGTAGGCGTTGCTTTTACAAGTTTAACCAAAAGTCATGCTCGATTAAATTGCTTTTGTTGCTGTCGCTGTGGCTGTTGCTGTTGCTGCCACAGTGGCTGCCACTGCAACTGCCACTGCCACTGCCACTGTGCCACTCACTCACTCGATCGCCCTCTCTCGCTCTCGCTGCCGCTGCCGCTGGTTGCGTTGCATGCCCCGGAAGTTAAGTTACCAAAAAGCGCAGACTCAATTCCAATTTCAATTCCAATTTTCAATCGCAATTCGGCCGCATTTTGTTGCCCTGCGGACGGCGCGGCTGCTCAGCTGTAACGAGCTGCATGCGGCATAAACAAGGTGCGGCCTATGCCCCGATCCCCCTTGCCCCCCGCCCACTGCCCCTCCTCTTTGCCGCTCTGTTGTAGTTGGCGCAAATTTGAAAATCAGTTAGCGGTCAATTTTGGTGGCTCGCCACAAAAGCGGCAAATGCTCCAAAGATAATGTGGTGTTTTGGTGTGGCATTGTGCCACACACACACACACACACATGGTGCATGCTGCATCCACTATTTACCCTGCCTCCCCTCTCTTGCAACCCCCCTGCTGACTTATTAAGCAGCTGAAGCAAAGTCCAAATAGTCTCCTCTTTATGCTGCATTGATTTGCCTCTCCCGCCACTTGCCACTTGCCACTTGCCACATCGATTGCCTTGGCTTGCTGCATGGGCATTTTTATTTATTTCAGCGACAAATTGCTGCCATCCTCCTCCCCTTCCCCCGTCCCCTCCCGGCCTATTCAGTTGCCCCTTCTCTCAATTATCCCCCTTGCTTTGGGTCAGCTGCCATTATCCAATTTCCATATGCAAAAAGCCCGTTGACATTTTGCGGCTGCCACAACAAATGTCACAAGGCTCCCCCTCCCCTTCCCCTGCCCTCTGCTCCCCTTCTATTCGCCCCTCTCTCTGATACGCTTTGCACCTGTCCAGCAACATTCTTGTCACTTTGATTGATTTGCCTTTTTTTACTGCGGCGATTTTCGTGTCAATTGCAAATGCTCGCAGACATTTGGCTACAACTCTTGGCTGAGCTCACAGGGGGGTGCCAGAGGGGGGCCAGAGGGTGGGCAAGAGGGGAGTCAAGGAGGCTAAAGATAGACATCGCAGCTGAGATGCCAGATAGAGTCGCACAACGAGAGCAACGAGTTCATCTGCGAGATCTGCAATGGGAGAACAGCAATTCAGTCTTTGCCTCTGAGTCTCTGTGTCTGTAAACAATAATAATAAAATAATAATATTTATCACAAGGATAGGTTGACTTGGGTAGAATTAGAGGTAGCATTCGGTAAATTAGATAAGAAAGACTTCATATGATAGATACATAAGATACATATGCATTTAAATGTAGAGACAAGCCAATAGATATGTATGTATTTAAATATAGATACGATTAATGATTGATAGATATAAATATTGTTACCTACAGATACAAACGAACAAATATTTATGCATTAAAATTAAGATACAGTTAATGATGGATATTCAGATTTGATATGTATTTAAATACCACTACAGATAAATAGATATTTATGTTTTCAAATATTTGATACAGATATGTTGTTGAATACAGATGCAGATAAACACATATATCGATAGATAGATAGATAGATAGATAGAAGGATTGATATAAATATACAGATACAAATAAACACATATTTTTGAATTTACATTTTAGAAGACACGTATAATAATGAAAAGATACATATGCATTTAAAACAAGTGAGAAAGCTACAGTCGAGAGTGCTCGACCGTATGATACACGCAACCCATTTCGAGAGAAAAAAAAAATTTTAATGGTATTTTAACAACAAATATACCAAAAATATACTGAATTTTGTGTTTTGTTTGTATTATGCATACCAAAATGCTCTAGGTCTATTATTACGGCTTTTACAGTTTTTGGGGGCGGAACGGGGCGTGGCAAAAATATAAAACAAACCTGATCTGCGTAAGACCTACACGAATACTGTCACCAAATTTTATATCTCTAGGTCATTCACACACTTAATACGTCCATATGCACTGGGCACAAAAATTTTGATAAATAATTTAACGAATAACTTTTGTTCTACTTATCCGATTTGTACCAATTACAGGGTATATTAAGAGTGTCAAGCGCAGATGGGCTGCCAAATTACACATCATTACACAAATAACTTTTGGAGTTATACGCGATTTACATAAAAAAAAACTTGACTTTTTCTAGATTAATGCTAATTGTGGGCGAAGGGAGCGCGCCATCCAACTTTTGAAATAAACTTGATCTGCGTAGGGTATGGAGGAAACGTTTTGCCAAATTTGGTGTCTCTATGTCTTATAGTCTCTGAGATCCAGGTGTTCATACGGACAGACAGACGGACAGACGGACAGACGGACATGGCTATATCATCTCGGCTGTTGACGCTGATCAAGAATATATATACTTTATGGGGTCGGAGATGCCTCCTTCTGCCTGTTACATACATTTTCTGTTGGCACTAAGTCATAATACCCTTCTACCCTATGGGTAGCGGGTATAAAAATATACAATAATCATATGTATTTATGGAGTTGGGTACAGATTGGAATTTCTATGTATATAGATACGTATTGTTATACAGAGATACATAATGAAGTATTCTGATAGATTGCTAAATGGTAAGATAAACTCAACGACATATTAGACATTCAATAAGTCGAACATTATTTGCTTACATAACGTATGCGTTATTTTGTCGATTTTTTGATATTAAATTCCAGTACTCTATAAAATAAAGTTAATTTGGCAGTAAAGAATATGAATAAAAATAAATGATATACTTCACTTTATATTATATTATTTACAAATACTTCTAATCTAATTAATATAATGTTTCTTTTGGATATTTATGAAGCACGTATAATTTTTGTGTTGCCATTAATCAATCACAGAGTTTAGGATAATTTTATGAAATTTTGCCAAAAGCAAAACGGCGATAATTTGTACAGCCTTAATCGAGAGATTTGCCAGATATTTGAATTATTCTGCGCAGTCTCCCAACCCCGACAATTTACTGAGTTCACTTCGAGTGCAAAACTCTCTTCGCGAAATCTCCGCAATTTTGCTATTGACGCAAAGCGGCTTCAACAACAATGAGACAAGCAAACGAGTTAAGCTCAGAACAAAGCCGAACTCGAGGCTCAATCCGAAGGCAGTAGGAGTACAATTTAAAAGCGGATCAAGCGGAGCTGAAGGTGGTGAGAGGGGGACAGAGAGGACAGAGAGGGGGAGAGGGAATCAGCCTTTATCTGCTGTGCTCCGTTTAAAATTCCAATCGACACCCGAAGTCGGCTGCTTTTGAAGCAGAGCTGAGCCTCGGACCCTGGGTTGGATTCATCTTCAAGTTGGCTCCTCTGGTCTGCTGCCTAAACGTATTCGTATTCGTATCTGTATCTGTGTCTGTGTCTGTGCTGTTTGTATCTGTGTGTGCATATTTTATTCAAATTACCGCAGCTTCGTTGGGATTTATGTGACTGTATTGACCCGAACCGAACAGTAGCCACAACAACAGCAGCAACAGCAATTGAATAAATGTGAAAAAATTTAAAACAATTTAACACTTTACACGACATTCAAATACTTTTGTGGGAAATTGGCCGCCAACATCCAACGGCCTTTGTCTGTGGTATTTCGTCAGCTTTAACCTCCGCTGATTGTTGCCAACTACACACAACACAACACACAACACAACACAACATGTAATTGGCTGGTGTTTATTGGGTGTCGTCAGCAATCGCCAATTGCCTGAACTGAACTCAACCGAACCGAACTGAACTGAACGCTGAAAATGTCGCGCACTTTGCCGCTTCACCAACTTCCTCACCTCACAATTGAGATGCAATTGGAAATCGCATTCGCATTCGCATTCGCAACTGGAATTGGAATTGGAATTGCAATTGGAATTGGCATTGCACTTGACATTGGTAAAGCAGATGTCTTCATATCAATGTCAGGCTCCACTTGCCACTTTGCCACAAGCCACAAGCCACTTGCCACTTGCCACTCGTCAACTGACCACAACAAATAGTTGCCAAGAAGTCCAATTATTAATTGATGCTGTTCCGCTTTCAATACTATAGCTTAGCTTGATCTTAAAGCTCTTTAGCTGCTAAGATTGCATCAAAATAATTTGACCAAAATCCAAGATACATTTTCAATATACAAAACATTATATATAAGTAAATAATAATCAAATATAATGAGTCTTATAATGCTTATTTTTAATGATTTTATTTTAATTAATTAGAAATTAATTAATTATTCAGAAACTAGATAAAAGCATACATATATTTTTATAGTCATTATAAGCTATGGGTTTTAATTTTATCTTGAGCTCAACAAATTAAAAGTTGATCAAAAAAACTTCACTCATTTTGACATTTTTTTGTTTTTGCTCTTATAAATCATTTTAAATTCATAACTTTGTTTGGATAATATTTGTAAAATTATGACAAAAAAAAAACATAACATCGTAATTTAAAGTTTTCTTTTCTTTATTATTATTTTTATCACAATTTCTATATTGGAGTTAATAAATATTTCAGAGTTTCAGTTTCAGCTCCAAGAAAAATTCATTTTATCAAATGGAAAATATATTATAAAAATTCCAACATTATTCCAAACAATCCCAGATTGAAAAGTTAAAGTTACTGAACATGTGTGTAGAGTTCAATTGTGGGTAAATGGAACTTATTGATTTGGATTTGGCAGCAAGAAGACGAAGAAGCAATAAAGCAAATAAACCGACTAAGAATTGGGCTTAATAAATTGGCTACAACCGAGCGGGTAGCGAGGGAGGGAGACGAGAAGAGCAGCGAGAAGATGTCGCCGGGAATAATGCGCACGGTTGCACATTGGGCGCATTTGTTGCTAACAACAGCAACAACAGCAACAACAGCAACAACGAGGGGGGAGTGGGTGGCGAACAGAGAGACTGGGGCGAGGGAGAAGGCTGCTGCGTCCAGCATTTAACACTCAATTTAATACGAAATTTATGGGCAGCGTCAGCGACGACATGCGACTGACTCGGGAATGGAATTTCTTTATTTCTTCTGTTTTTTGCTGTGCGTCAGTTATCGAAATGTGGAATCGGGGAGCGAGGGGTGGGTGCGGAGGGGTGTCAGGGGTGAAGCGCAACTCAAACAAATTAAAGACATTAGAGTTCATTTAATTTGCACAAGCACAGCTGACCCCGCTGCGACCCCTCGGCGCATTGCTGACCGCCTGACTTCGCGACTTCCCCCGGACTTCCCCCGGACTGCCCTGACTTCGTGGCTGACCAGTGCAGCGACTGCAATTGGCACTTTTCATGTTTATCGTGTGACAAATTGTTCAGCCTTCACTTAAGCCCAACTATTCCCCCTTCCACTTCCCTTCGTGTCCAGCGTCCATATGGGACGCTGTCGCTTTAATTGCTGGGGTTGTGAATGCGAATTCGAATCTTTTGAGTGTCAATTTCGTAAATTACAACGATTTGGCAAAAGGCAAAAAGGCAAAAGGACTGAGTTTAGAATTAAGGTTTCGCCTGTTGTTGATTGTCGTGTCATATTAGTCTCTCTGTCCACGTCGGAGGAGGGTTGCCCGCTGCTCCCTCAAGGGTTGTCTCCGGTCCCAGCCTCGGTCTCGAGTCTCGACGATGCTCGGCCATAAAGCCATCAGCCTAATGTGTTTTCAATATTCGCCAAAGCCAAAGCAATCTCCTAATGAAGTGGCCACGAGACCTTCGAATCCAACTTTTACAGCCCAAGTGCTTCACTTGAAATTATTCTTGCGTTGCTAAATAATAGAAAACTTATGAACATAAAGATTCTATTGCAAAAAAAGCCAATTAGATAAATACATTAACTCGTAGTGAAAATATTAAAACAAAAAGTAAATAAATAAATCATAATCCATAATTTATGAAAACTGTTCCAAATATGATAGTTAGAATAGAGCGTTTAATGGCTTTTAAATTATGAAGACAAATTACTGAAAGTTTTTACAATGATTAAAGCCTACATAAAAACATATATTAAATTAGCAAAGTAAAGCTCAGATGTGTATTGTAAAATTAAATACAAATAATTAGAGCTCAAATAAAAATATAAATTGCTTAAGAATAAGTAAAGCTCAGATATAATTACAAATGAAATGAAAATGGGTAAGACTTAAACATAGTTTTAATTTAAAGAAGAAATGGCAAAGTTCAGATATAACTATAAATTAAATAAACAACATACATATTTTGTATTACAATATTCTAATTATTTTGCAATTTTATATAGCTAAATAATATTTCTTTCAGATTTAAATATAAATAAAATAAACATAAGCCAAACATTAAATATCATTTAAGCATTTTGCAGAGTAATAATAATTATTTTAACAGACACTTTATGTAGTTATTTTGTCTTGTTAAGTTATTAATATTATATATATATATATATTTGAAAACATATATTTATTATGAGAATTAACATAAACTAACATTCAATACAAAGAACAGTAAATTATTTGAATACACATAATTATTAATACAACTATTCTTTAGATATAATTACAAATGAAATAAACATATTTCTCAGAGCATACAAAACAGAGACATTTTTCTGGTAATTTTGAAATTGTAAAATTATTTAAGTATTTATCAGTAATTTCAAATTAGTTTAGTTTTTTTGCCTTTCGACTTTTACTTTTACTTGAGTTCCGCAGGCCGCAAGACTGAAATTGCTGAAATGGGCAGCAACAAGTTCGACCGAAGAGATCGGTTAAAGATTGGCACTCGATCAATTTCGAGCACAAAGCTGTGATGACGATGACGATGACGATGACGATGATGAGCGATGGTGATCAGTGATCTATTCAATGGTAACCATAGTATCTGTTTAAAAAATTAGCTGCACATCGGACTGAACCCTCTGGCGAAAAGCCATTTGGAGTTGAGTCGAGGCGAGTGACGCCTCAATGAATCGATAGGGGTTCCTCAATCGATGGACGACGGACGACGGACAGGGGACTGAGAGAGGGGCAGGGGCAGGGGCTTGGGTCTGACTACCTTTTGAATGCCCTTTAGGTTGGCTTATCGCGTGATACGATCGCATAGCCGAATGTCGTCTATATTTCACAGATGCGGCCGTTACGTGCGATCGACCATTTGGAACCGATCAATTAGTTGGCGAGAGGCGGGAGACAGAGAGGTAGACAGAGAAAGAGAGAGGGAGGGGAGCAGCATGAAGTCTGTAGTCTAGGCAAAATGTTGCGCTCGATCGGGCGTCGCGGGGACTTGCAACATTTTGCGGGCCGAAAAGTGTTGCGCCTAATGGGAAAATTAGTTTGGTTAAATGCTTGGCTGCCTCAAGCCGAACTCAGAGTTAGAGACAGCGTCAGCGTCAGAGTTCAAAGCGACAACTTCTGGTGTTGCAAGTCGCTTCTTAAGCACCTGACGCGGCTCTTTCACACGCTGCCACAAGCTGCGGTTATGTCAGTTGGCAACACACTATCATTTTTAGCACGCAGCCCCAGATGACAATGCAGCATTGAAATTGAATTGGAATCGAATTCGGAGTCGGAATCGGAATCGAAGTCCGAATTGAAATTGCATTGGAATTTCTTGCAGTTGTTTGGTGTCAACTTGATAAGTCGACCAGTCGGACGGACAGACGGGCTCAGAACAATGCCGAGTCCCCAAAGTGTTGATCCCTCTCACTGGCGTTAACACTCGCCAGTTGTTGTTGTTGTCGCTGGCCAGCCTAAAAATGCGACAGACGACGGCATTTGAATACAAGAGCAGCTCTCATTGTTCGCAGCTTACAACGCAATCATTAAGCTGCTCGCTGCGAAAAGACAAAAGCTGCCATCGAGAAGCCGAATCCCCACAGCCGACAACCGACAGCCGAAAACTGAGAACTGAGAACTGAGAACTAGAACTGAAAACCGAAAGCAGCTCCACTTCATTTTGGGGATCAAGCTGTGGAGCAAGTGCAGGGAAAACCTTCAAATAGAAAGCGAGCGCATTACAATTTTCCTTTTTGGTTTCTCAATCTAAAGCCAGAGAGAGAGACAGGAAAGTTTTTAAGTCAAGAACAAAATTCGTAGCACAAATTCTGAAATCAAAACCAAAATTATGTTATAATAATATACATATACTATACAATGTAATAAAATATAATAATTGTAATAACCAAAAATATATGCACGTAAATTAAGGGAATAATGCCTGGTTGGCAATTCTTGAAATACGGATAAGAAATATTCTTGAATTTATTCTTAATACAAGAATGCAAGTGTATTATTAAAACCCAGGACATTCATTTTAAAATCAAGACGAAAATTATATAGAAATAGTTTAATATAATATTTATAATAATAGTAATTTTATAATAACTCTATAAAGACAATACCTAAAATAATATTGTTTTGTCAATTCAAGAATATTCGTATTTATTCAAAAATCTAAGTTTATAAGTTAAAGCTAGAACACAAACTCTTAAATCAATACCAAGTTCTTGAATTTCATATGTTTTCAAAAATATACGATTTCTGTTTTTTTGTAAACTACCAAGCAACCATTATTTAAATTTTTGTACGATTATTTCTTGATATTATTAAAAATTGTATATTGATTTTATGTCACGCCACATGATGAAATTTAATTCAAATTGTTTAGATGTTTTTATTTTAAGCAGAAATTCAAGTAGAAAATACTTGCAGTTAAAACCATTCAGTCTAAAAAACATTTTTTTTCAAATGATATAAAAAATATTTGAAATTTTGTCCACAATTTAAAAATTGTGTTTTTAAATCAAAAAATTGCCAACTTCAAGAATTAAATTTTTTTTGTAGAGTCGATTTCTAAAAGTAATTTGCTGCAAAGTACAGGGTATAAGGAAAATTTGACATTACAATTTGATTACGGTGCTAGTATGGGAAATGCTTGACCAGTTGAGTGCAGTGAATACTGAATTTGTTAGCTAGCAAGTGTTGCATACCCTACTTGAAAGAGTCACAGGGTATTGCAGCGATTGTTGAAGCTGCTATGCAGGTAGATAAC
This sequence comes from Drosophila formosana, assembly GCA_035045625.1. Taxonomy (NCBI): domain Eukaryota; kingdom Metazoa; phylum Arthropoda; class Insecta; order Diptera; family Drosophilidae; genus Drosophila; species Drosophila formosana. Next base: position 985,260 of record JAWNOW010000688.1, on the reverse strand, counting down.
AGTCCCATCTCTCTCTCTCTCTGTATCTCTGTCTCTCGCTCTGCAGTTAGCTAATGTTGGCAAAAGTATTTGACCATGTAGTGGCAAGTAGCAGGTAGCGGCAAGTGGCATTTGGCATGTGGCATGTGGCAAGTGGCAAGTGGCATGCGGCGGCTTCTAGCCGTTGGCTGCTGGCGAGTGCATTTTCCACTGTCGTTGGGCAATTAAAACGTTTCGAAGCGCTTTGCATGACTTAGGAGCATATGCCACACACACACACAGATACACACGCACGCACACTCAGACAGAGGGAGAGATAGAGAGAGAGAGAGCGAGAGGCGACTACGAATCGAGCTGCACACGTGGCCAACTGATTAATCACGTAAATGCGTAGCCCAAGTTGTCGTTGCAAGACTTTGCCTAAGTGACAGTCTGTCCCCCCTTCCCTCACCGCGCTCCCTCCTCTGCCCTCCTCTGCCCTCGCTTTGAGTGCCGCTTGTGGCAGAGTTTTGTTTACGTGCAGCATCGCAACATTTTTGCTCTAATGAACTAAATGGCGATGACGGAATCGGAGACGTCAAGCGACTGCCAAAACTCTCCAACTGTCTCTGTCTCGTCTCCTCCTCTCTGTGCCCCTCTTCTGCTGCCCACGCCCACTTGCCGCCCCTCTAGACTCTGCAGCCAGTTGGCCCGTTGACCAGTTGGCATAAACTCCATTAATATGCCATGCGAGCGCTCAAATTGCAAGTCGAATGTCCTGCCCAAAATGCAGCGGAAATGTGTCCAGTCAGGGAGTGATGGAGAGCGGGGAGAACGGTGCGGTACGGTAGGGGAGGGGAGGGGAGGGGAGACGCCTCCTCTGCTCGTCACATATCATGTGGCAAAGTCCCAGCAAATGTGCGTCAGTTGCACACCAAACAGCAGCAGCAGCAGCAACATTTGCCAGAATGCCAACTAACTCGTTCCGTGGTCTCTCATCATTAACAGAACACAGCAGAAATGTGAGCACAACACACACACACACACATCGAATACACACACACACACACTCGCTCACAGTTGGGAGCAATTGAGTTGTGTCCAATGCACACATAACGTGCTCCGCTCTTCTAACCCAAGTCTCGCCTGCCCCGAGATGGACATGCAAACAACAAATGGATTACGTGCCCCTTCTTCGCTTGCCCCACGACACGCAGCCGAGATGCAGACCTGCCCCTCTCTCTCAAAGGGATCTCTGACGAATTTTTGGTGTGCACTCGATATACATACATACATACTACGTGCGTCAGCAGTTCACGTCCATCTTCAGCTCCATTTCCATTTCCATTTCCATGTCGATGTCGATGTCGACGTCCATCTCCATGTCCCAGCTCTAATGTCTGCGGATGATAAAGCACAATAAAACGAGAAGCTGTTGGAATAGCAGCAGGAGAAGTCGGACCAGAAGTTCCACTGGCAGATCGAGCAGTGGACATCATATAGAAATAGTATTTCACAACTTTGAGTCTGCTTAAATTATTATAATACGACTAGTTGGAATAATAACTAATAGATTAATGTTGTATATTTATAATGTCAACTAACATTTTGACATTTTCATTCACACTTCAACTATTTCTTTCTATTCATATTATTAATTGGCAAAAAAAATACAAATTTTAGTTTTTTGTAGATAAAATTAATTTTAATGTAACTAATTATATTTTTCTAACAACCGTTCGTTATATTCTAATTATGAAATTATATTCATTTATGTTCGACTTCAAATGCACAGCAATCTTATTATAAAATTAAATACATTACAACATTGAGTCTGCTTAAATTATTATCATTCGACTAGTTGGAATATTAATAATTCTTAGTGCACAATAACTAATAGATTAATGTTGCATATTTATAATGTCAACTAACATTTTGACATTTTCATTCACTCTTCAACTATTTCTTTCAATTCATATTATTAATTGGCAAAAAAATACAAATTTTAGTTTTTTGTAGATAAAATTAATTTTAATGTAACTAATTACATTTTTCTAACAAATTCGTTATAACCTAATTCATTTATGTTCGACTTCAAATGCACAGCAATCTTATTATAAGATTAAATACATTACAAGATATAAATAAACTAAAGATCATAAATATTTAATTTGGGTATAATTTAATTAATGTCAAAATACAATTATACTATAACAATGTAACCATCGTCATAATTTTTAAGAACTTTCTATGGAAGAATTGATTAAGTATGCGTATAAAGAAATACACACCATATAATGTTAAAATCAAAAATATTTTCTTCAACGCAATTCTTTATCTCTGCAAAATGTTGCTCTAATCTATGACTCAGATGCTCTGATTTCTGTACGACATCCTTACAAACTCCCTTAAACTTCTCAATCATATTAATTTTTTATAGCTATCTGTAAATGGATCTCATTTTGAGATATAAGCTATTTTCATCTGTTGTCACCACAATTACATCGCATTTTAATTACTGTGGCAAAAAAGTTCTTATATTTGCTTTGGATTTAATATTCATAACACCATTATAAGCATTGTTATTGGTTACATAAAAAACGTTGATTTTTTTATTGTTTACCAAGCTCTCTCAAATAACGTTTGCAGGTGTTTGAACTCTAATTTATTAATATCATTTCACAGGCCTGTCGCTAGTGCGCTAATTTAATAATTATTAAAGTATTTATTGTACATTGTATTACAGGTGATATAAAATCAAATATATAAATCATATAAGATATATATAGTACAATAAATAAATCATTTTAAAGAATTAATATTGTATATACTCGTAGATAAATAAATAAATCTATATATAGTACTCTTTCCTGCCCACTTTTTTGAAACATCTTCACGCTGCTCTGACGCTGACTTTCATGACTGTTTTCCTCAATGTTTTCCTTTGCCACGAATCCTTCCCTTCCCCCGATCATTTGTCAGCCGCAACTTATTCTGCAGTCTGCTCCACAGGCAAGTGCGCAATATTCCAAAGCATTGGGCACAGCAGGTGCTGCCCCCTCGCCCGTCAGTGGCCGTTTGCTTTGTGGGTGACAAAATGCTTTGGTAATTGCTGTAAATGAGCCATCGCATCATCACAATTCCGACAATCAGTTTGCCTTTGTCCCAAAGCGAAAAAACTTTGGCTTGGCTTTAACTTCATTATCCGCATCGCGTCGCGTCTTCTTCTTGGCCAAGTCTCGGCCCAAAATAGCAAAATGCTGCGGTTACCAAATCCCCTCAGCTTCTGCGTATATTTTGTTTTTTAATGCCGCAACCGCAACTTCACCCTTCACCGTCCACCCTTCGCTTGCAGCGAACTCCAACTGTGTGGGGTAGCTGTGATAATTTGGGTGCTGCAGTCACCACGGGAAATGTAATAATACATCCGAAAATCAGTTGTTATTATTGTTAAGCGTAAACGATACAGCCCAGACAGTCGAGTCGCAGCGAAGTCAGAAGGAAGTCAGGCCGTCTGTCCACGCACTTTGCCGGCGCGGCATAATCACAGTAATCATAAGCCAGTCCAGCAGAGGGTTGCTATTATTATATGTAGCATCCCCATCTCCTCACCCATCATCCATCATCTTGTATTTTGATATTCTCTGCTTTTTTCCGCTGACTCGATGGAAATGTTTTGTGCAATTGCGGCTCATAAAATCACAGCAGGCGTCGATCACAGAGAGAACATTGAAATCGAAACTCGCTTCGAAGCGATGACAACAGCAATAAAAATAATGCGCCCACCCAACACAATGAACTCTAAAGGAGTCAAAGGAGTCGAAGGACTTCAAGGAGCAGGGCAGAGGAAGCGCGAGCAACGGGATACATCCCAAATGCCAGCTCGATGAAATGCTAATTGGGTTCGAAACTCTTCTCGAAGCTCACACTGAGCTCAGGCTGACGCTGAGGCTGAGGCTGAGGGCTGGGCACAAAATGCTTCCAATGTGATAATTGCTTGTGCCAAAACGTTTGCGAATAAAGCGCGTAGAGAGAGAGAGAGAGAGAAATAGCAAAAGAGTTAGAGTGGTAGATATGAAGGATAAGAGAAAGTTAAGGACAAATTTATATGCTTGAGAAGTGATGATGAAGGATACGAATAGCAACAAAATAGAAAGCTATAGTACCACAGCGAAATTAAAAGAAGCAGCAGAAAAGGTTTTAATATTAAATAAACGATGAAAAGGAGCAGAGAAAGAGATACAAAGAGAAATAAATATATGCAGAAATTGACTTTAAAATATTCAAAAATGAATGGAAGGCATTTTAACTAAGCTGCACAGTCCAAGAAGATGTGACTAATTTAATTTATTTTCTTGGCTCGAAAAAATATAAAAGTTGTTCAGGAAACACGGGCAGAAAAAAAGTCTGCGAAATAATTATTCTTACTTTCTTTAATCACCGTTTAAAAATAGAATATTTGTAACTAAATATTTTAGTTTTTAAGATAGAGATGTATGTTTAGTGCAAATATCTGTATACTAGATGCTTTCAAATGATGATGGTGGCTTAAAGTGTCAAAGGATTGATGATCCGAAAGAAAGGTTTCTAATCTCCATTTATTTTTAAAATTATATTTTTAACAAACTTTCAAATTCAAAAAAATTACTTCTAGAATAAATTTAATGATTATTGTATCGTTAGAATATGTGAAATTTAAATCCTGCTAAAACGTATTGTAAACGTCTGGAACAAATAAACATCTTCTTGAATGACTTGAATTAAGTACAGCCCATAGAAAGAACGAGCAAAACTTTTTTTGAACCGCATAAAAGGAATTAAGATGGAAAGGACTCAAGATCAAATTATAAACTGATGTGATCCTGAAATACTAAACAGAAGCAGCCTTTGGTCGCCATATCCTGTGATGCAGGATGTGCGATGGAACATTCATTCAGCTCCATTAAAATTCAGTTGATTGGCGTTCGAGAAGGCTTCGTGGGAGGCGTGCGTGTTTTGGTTACAGTAGGAAACAGAGCGCAAGACAGAGAGAGGTAGAGAAATGTGAGAGAGAGAGAGAGAGAGAAGGGGTTGGATATGCTTGGGTATCAGGTGTTTGGCTTTGGTTTGGTTTGGTTTTTGGCGATGTCACCGCCGCGTTGCATGTCGCGTAGCCACAATAACCGAAAAGAGTTGCCGCAAGGCGAGCGGGGGGGGGAGAGGGAGAGGGAGGGAATGGGGCTGAATGGGGGGTTGACAGTTGGGGCAGAGAGAATTAACGGAATAATAAACAGGCGCTGCTAACGACACGCGGACGTCGCTTGCGTCGCTGCTATCTGCTAACTGCTAACTGTTAACTGGTAACTGTAGTCGAGGCTCCCCCGCCCCTGCACCCCTGCACCCCTCCTCTCGCCGCTCACGCGCCGCGGCACCAACGACTGTTTGGGGCGCAAAGCTCTTGCACGAATCGTCACGAATTAATTGTAATTCATGCGCCGCAATTATCACATGAAAGCCCCAAAACGAGCAACAAACTTGGCAAAAAAAGACTCACACACACAACAAAAAATAATAACCGCTGAAAGAGATGGGGGGAGAGAGGGGGAGAGGAGGAGGGAGCAGCGTCTACACCTACAAAGTAGCCACATAACTGCAGGCCAAGTTTGAAGTTGCTGAATCAAACAACGGCGCAAAGCGCCTCGAGGTGGCAGCCCCAAGACAGCAGATGGCAGGACCGCAGGACAGCAGGACGGCAGCCCGACATCGGAGAGAAGAGAGAGGGGAGCGAGGGAGGGGAGAGAGAGAAAGTGGGAGACAAGAAGACAGTCAGCGTTACGAAGACAACTGCCAACTGGCAAATGTTTTCGAGGTCATAGCCTAACAATTTGTTATGGCGCCCACGCCCACGCCCACGCCTCTGTCTTCCCCTCCTGCCCCCTCCTGCCTGCACTGATGAGTGGGCGTGGCAATAGCAATGAGCGTTAAAGTGAACAGCGCGCGCCAGCGAGGCATGACATTTGTCAAACAACAGCTACTCTCCTCCAGCTCAGCTCAGCTCAGCTCAGCTCATCGCTCTGCTTTGGGTTGGGTTGGGTTGGTGCTGAAGGATCTGGAACCCTGCGACCTTCTCCCGACATCTCCGACACCCAGAAGCCGCTTCAGTGATGACAACTCTCAGCAATATACTTCGGAATGCACATTCCAATATCGGCAAGAAATTATGAAATATTAAAAGCTTATTATTTTTAAAACATACAAAGAATAGTACAATTCGATACTTACAAATCTTTTAAACTTGTTCTTTATATATTTCAAGTGTTGCATTCATTTGCTTTTATCCCATAACCAATTGAATTACTAAATTATAATAGTAATAATTTATGTACATTATGTGCATATGTGATTTGTGATATATTGAATATAGTGACATAGACATAATAATAAATTATTTCTTTGTAATTCTTAAAAGTAAAAATACATGAAATAATTTAATTTAATTGATATAATTAAAATTGTTAGTTGACAATTAATAATACATATTTATAGATTAATTGGTGAATTAAGATATTCGCCAAAAGCGGGTCAAACAAAAATTGAAAAGTAAAAAATTAGTCAAATGTTTGTTTTTGTGGAATAAAAAACATTTAACGGTTTCTTGGGAAAACAATTATTATTATTAAAAATTACAAATAATGTTGTGAATACAAAAATCGAACATTTCTACCTGTTTTTCCAGATGTCGATATGAAGAATGTAATTTTCGAAAATTGTGCTGCTAAAATTTTCCAATAGATGAAATTACTGCTAACCGTTAAAGCCAAACAAAAATCTTCTCAGCACTCACGTTTTAGCCAGTCTTAATCAGGCAAAGGGTTTCAGGGCGTGTCGGTTCTCTCTTTCTCTTTTTTCTCTCTCTCTCTCTCTCGCTTTTTGGCTCTTTTTGTGTCTCGTCTTCTGCCACTTGCGCCCCTAAGAGCTCCGTCCCCCGACCGCCCCTCTTCTGCATCAGCTGGTCGCCACTTTCTTAGCTTGCCGCTGAATTATGTTGATTGGCAGCAATTTGTCATAAAGTGAAATGAGTTTGTTGTCGTAACAAGCGCCGCGCATTTAACGGCATTTCCATTCCCTCCCCCCACCCCTCACAGAAAAGAAAACGTTATGGATTGGGTATTGTTGCTCTCCCCAACCCCGCCCCCTTTCTCATCCCCCACTCCGTCAACACGCCCTCACCGAAATATGTCGATAAAAACAAACAAATTAACATTAAATGAAAAGATTAAGTGTTTAAGTTTGCAGTTTGTTGTGTCATTTGGCAGTCAAAGACACGAAACGAAACGAAACGAAAGGCCTGCAGTACCCAGAGAGCCTTCCACCTACTACTACCTACAACTGCCTTCTGGAACTCCCTCAACCCTCCCGTCGAGCCCTTTTTACCTTCTTCAGCAGTCAGGCAAGCGTCGTTAGCCAGGCAACGACAGCCCGTTTGGGGTTATGTAATCGTCAGACTGTCAGACTGTCAGACTCTCAAACTGTACCCACAACACAAGAAGTGCCCCCAGATCAACCCCCAGCCCCTTGTTGAGGTTATAAACGATTAAGAATTGCACATAATCTGTAACGAGAGTTTCAGTTTTGAGTTATTTGCGGTTTTTAATTTGATATTGAGCCAGATTTATTGACAGTTCCATTAGCGTAGAGAAACTTATCTTGAGGTCAGAGTTCAACAAAAACAGCTTACTGAAGGCGTTGGGCAAGCAAAAATACGGAATCATCTAAGAAATTGCAAGTGAGCGCACAAAAAAGCTGACAAAACTTTTGCAAGAGTCGAGCAAGATTTAAGTATAAATTATTGAAGTTATAAACTCAACAGCTTTTAGTTGAAATGCTGAGCAGCGTTTTTGCCTCATCAACAATTTATAATATAAAATTTATAATTGTAATGAAAAATTATATACACTAGAAAACCATACCAAACGTGTAACTTTATATGTCAGGTTTGGTTTCTTGTGATTTTTAATATGATAATGAGTCACACTAACTAGGTCTATAGAAACGATTTCAAATATATTGTGTGTATTGTTAATTTTTGAATAAAACAATTTAAATAGATATCTAAATTTACAACTTTAAATCTGAGCAAATAAATAATGCGAAACCGCTGCACAATTGGCAAGGAGTCGGCAAAGAAATTAAAGAGTGGATAGATATAGTTAACTTTTCCAGAAAATATCGAATACCAGAAGTCTGAAATTATTGTTAATGTATAATTTTAAAAATGCTACAAATTGATAATTTCAATTTTAAATTTATTTGTATTCTCCTATTTTTTTAAATTTTGAATGTGTGTTGTGCTCCTGTTTAAATATTAGTTAATACTATTTTATTTAATAAACTGAACATTTATGCTACAAGATGATACGTGTTGATGTAAAGTCCACCATCATAGTTCCGCCATATTCTTGGTGCACTTCTGCCGACTCTGCAACTAGAACAAATTTTTAATTTCTTTACGATCGCAAGTTTTATTCGCTAAGCAAATATTTACCATTTAACATTATACATGTACAAGCGACTTAGGTAATGTGCAGCGATATATCACATATGTTAAGTATGAAAATCCTATTCACATATTATATGCAATATATATAGTAATTGTACATATCGCAGTGTCGAATCCACACATCCACACGAGCTTGAACAACATAAATAAAAAATAAAAAAGGAGAGACTGCAAACTCCGCGCTTTTATCGTCTGTGTTTTATTTCAAATATCATATTTTGTTATTTTTCAATATTGATCATACGAGTATATTATATTTATTATATTACACACTTATTATTCTCTCTCTATATCGCAACATATGCATATGCACCTGCACTTTTTTTTACCACTCACATATTTACACTAATATTATTATTTTTCCAAAAAAAATCCATTTCGAGTGTTCAATTTTGTTAATATTTTCAATATTATTTTCCACTGTTTCTTTTTATACCCGCTACCCATAGGGTAGAAGGGTATTATGACTTAGTGCCAACAGAAAATGTATGTAACAGGCAGAAGGAGGCATCTCCGACCCCATAAAGTATATATATTCTTGATCAGCGTCAACAGCCGAGATGATATAGCCATGTCCGTCTGTCCGTCTGTCCGTCTGTCTGTCCGTATGAACACCTGGATCTCAGAGACTATAAGACATAGAGACACCAAATTTGGCAAAAAGTTTCCTTCATACCCTACGCAGATCAAGTTTATTTCAAAAGTTGGATGCCACGCCCCCTTCGCCCACAATAAGCATTAATCTAGAAAAAGTCAAGTTTTTTTTTAGTAAATCACGTATAACTCCAAAAGTTCTTTGTGTAATGATGTGTAATTTGGTAACCCATTTGCGCTTGACACTCTTAATATACCCTGTAATTTTGGTACAAATCGGATAAGTAGAACAAAAGTTATTCGTGAAACTATTTATCAAAATTTTTGTGCTCAGTGCATATGGACGTATTAAGTGTGTGAATGACCAAGAGATATCAAATTTGGTGACAGTATTCGTGTAGGTCTTACGCAGATCAAGTTTGTTTTAGATTTTTGCCACGCCCCTTTCCGCCCCCAAAAACTGTAAAAGCCGTAATAGACCTACAGCATTGAATTTTGGTATGCATAATAATAATTATATTCTCAATGACTCCTGTGAATTTGGTTGAGATCGAATGAAAAACATGGAAGTTATTGAAGAATCAATTTTATATGCAAAATTCACTTGCAGCTGCTCGCGCTTTGTTTGTTTAGTTGACAGTGTGACCATGTCGGTGTTGTGGATTTTTAACCGTTATTTTCAAATATATACAAACAAAACACAAAATTCAGTATATTTTTGGTATATTTGTTGTTAAAATACCATTAAAATTTTTTTTTTCTCTCGAAATGGGTTGCGGGTATCATACGGTCGAGCACTCTCGACTGTAGCTTTCTCACTTCTTTTTTGTTGTTGCCATCGTTTAATCGTTTAATTTGTCCGTTGCCACTATATTTATCCGCGGCCACAAACGTTTATATTGCACTAAATTATAATTTCAGTGCTTTTGTTGTGCCGCCGTTTTCGTTAGTGGCGATCCGATATTTTTCGCCATTAATTAATTAATGATATTTGTTAATATTTATTTATTTTATTTGAAAAAGTCAATCGATGATATCAATTGAAGTTAATATATTATTTTGATTACAATTATTTATAAAGTGGCATTGTTAGATAGCCTAGAACAATAATAGAATCTCAAAGCTTCTTTTGTTACCATTATGACTGCAGATTTTTAGTGCCGAGATTTACGAGCGTCTCCGTTCAGTTGCTTCTGGCCATTTTCTCGCCTTCACTGCGGTCTCATGAGTTCCTGCCCCTCAACTGTCCTGTTCTTGTCCTTGTTCTGGTTCCTGCTCTTGTTCTTGTTCTTGTTGTCTATCTGGTGCTGTTTGCTATTTGCCTTGCTTAATTAATGCAAAACGTGGCTGACAAACGGCCAGCGGCGTCTGCCATGGGCCGGAAGTTGAACAATTTGAGGCTATTTAACTTGGCCAGCCAGTGAGATGATGGCCAAAAGCGTTGCCCACTTTGCCAGCTTGCCAGCTTGCCACGCTTAGCTGGCAATAGTTTCACAGCAAATTAAGAAAAGGTTGGACCACACACACACACACACAGCATACGTTGAGTGTATCCAAAATTTGTGGCGACACTTTCTATGCAAATCACAGCAGCAGCAGCAGCAGCAGCTGAAAGCAGGCCAGACTCACATGGCCAGAAGGTACAGTTGGCGCAGCGGAAGTACAGTCATGCACACACAAACATAGCTAGCGAAGTAGACAGAGACAGAGACAGAGAGACAGAGTGAGAGAGAGAGAGCGAGATGGGAAGAACGTGACAGTTTTTGGGGCAAAGTCGCATAAATCTTCGTGTTACACAATGTTGGCGGGTCAGTTGCAGGAACACGCATAAAGTTACAGCTGCAGCTGTTAAAAGTGCCCCATCTCTCTCACTCTCTCGCTCTCTCTCTCTCTCTCTGTCGCTCACTTTGTGTGTGTGTTTTGGAGCTTACAAAGTTTTATCGAACATATTGTCTAAATAAGCGAACACCAACTGCAATTGGGCGCAAGTTTTAGCTGCAGTTGTTTGCTATACCCTGCTCGAACTGCACACGAAACGGGTTGCTTACTACACTGCTATACTATATACATATATATACTATACTTATTACTATGCACAACAGTTGGCAGGCAGCAGGCAGCGGAGATAAAATGGTTTTAGCATCGAGTTAATTTTACGTTGCTTCCTTGTGTCAGTCTGACCGTCTTTATAACTGAGCAGATCTCCGTGATTGACTTTAGCGTAATTCAATTGCACTCTTCTAATCATTCTCATTGAAGTGAACGATGAGTAGCTACTCGATAATTAATACAGAGTATTTCGTATTCCATCAAGTTGCTTTGTACTTTGTGAGCGAGAGGTTCTTATAGTTATTATTGCTGCTGATGTTGTTGTTCGATGTTCGATGTTGCTGCCGTAGTTTAGTCAATTGAAATTAATTATGTTGGCGTTGGCCACTCGAAATTTATGCGCCATAAGTTGGCCCCAAGTGTGTGGCAGCATAAATTGCTGTTGCCTCCGCTGCTGCTGCTGCTGCTGCTGTTGTCTGCCACTTGCTGGTGCACTTGCAACCGATGTTGCTGCCGCTGCTGCTGCTGCTGGCAACGCTAAGCGCAATTTCCATAATAGTCAAATTACATTGGAACTGCCAATGGCTGACAAATCGACAATTGCCAATTGTGGCGAACGGGGCCTTGAGGCATGTGGCATGGGGCATGTGGCAAGTGGAGAATCGCTGCAACGCTGCCAGCGGCGTGACACCTTAAACGCTCGTCCATTGGCCGAGTGACACAAAAATGTTGGATAAGAAAATTACAAAATTTCATGTGACACTTCATAAGCAATGCAGCAGCAGCAGCAGCAGCAGCAAAGCGGCCACGTTGCACGTTGCACGTTGCACGTCGCAAATTGTTGGCAGTCAAACAGCAAATTGCCAAAGAGATAAAAGTCCTGCACTCACAGGCATTTGGCAGGCGAGTCAGCTCGACAGCAAGACACGCTGTAGTAATTAAAATTAAGTCAAAATTAAATCACTTCTTATCGTAAAATAAAATAATAAAAATCAGCCTCTGCTCGTAGCAAAATTAAATTCAAAATCAATTCACTTTTCCACGTAACATAAAATTTCTTAAATTCATTTTAAAATTAATCAATTCTGCTCGTAACATTAAATTTCAATTATATAATTTTACAATTAATCACTTCTACTCATAAAATGAATTAATTTAAATAAGGACTTTAGCCTGTAAGCTTATGTTACTAAAACTAAGAAACATCACGTTTACTTATCTTTGTTACATGACATATTCAAGATGAAAATAAAAAGTTAATCACTTACACTTCTACTAATATAATATATGTAAATGTTCATAGTCACTGGGCCTTTCTGCTGCCTAAAATAATTCACAGTTCAATTCAATTCAATTGAATTCAATTCGATGTATACCCTGCATATATTACGCCCACAGTGAGTGACATTTGTGCAACTCTTTGCCGACAATCAGTTGCAGTTACAGGGTATAAAATGGCATTTTAAGGCACAGTGGAAATGTCGCTGCTGGCGACGACGACATTCGATGCATACAAAGCGGTGGCTGAAGGGTTTTTGTGAATGAAACGCATGAATCAAATGTGAATATCCGTGATTGCTGGCCTTCCTCATAATCATAACCATAGAATGAATAGTGTCGTCTGGCGTTTCGGGTACTCACAATCGCACTCGCACTCATATTCAGATGTGATCTTATCGGCGCCTGGCTTTTGTCGTCGTCGCGTTTCACACCATCGACACGTAAGCGCGACTCGCGACGCTACCTAGACGAGGGTCGCTGACACGCGCGACCTGAAGAAAGCGGCAACGAGAGGGGGCAGCGGGGAGGGGGCAGAGGAGGCAAGCGGGGGAAGGGGGAAGGGGCAACGATCGTGACAACAAGTGCGACGACAATTGACTCAATGAGCGTGCCACAATCGAGGATGAATAGAAAACAGACAACTCGTTAATTGTGCCAGCTCACTTTTCTCAGAAGCCACTGAGAACTTCCTAGAGACAATTCTCCCCTCCCCCCAATACCCCTTTCCCCCTCGGAGCATACATTAAGTCACAGCGCCAGCTCGAATCGACTCAGAAATAAAAGTGTTCAATCGCATCATTTCCTGTTCTCACCTGGCTCAAATGTCCTTCAATTTGTAACTAGCTAGAATATGAAGGCATTGTTAATTATTTTTTTTTAAATATGCAAATTACATAAGTGAATAAGTATTATAAAACAACAGTATAAGTCAAATTTTGAGGCAAAAAAGGATTTTCACAAACTCATTATTTGCATAATACCATTTTTTTTATTCGGCTATGAACAGTTGACATTGAAAAATATGAGTGTTGTTAAGTTAAAATTAGAAAATAAAAAACTTGTTCGTGACTAATAGTTGTATGTTTTTAAATAAAGATTCAAAATATGAATTATTTACAAAGTGATTCAATAAAATATAACAAAATTTAAATGAAAAAAAATCGTATTTCAAATAAATTATTCTACGCTTAGAATCTATAAATGGTTTCAACTAATTTTAGTAGCGGAAAGAAGAATGAAAAATACACTAGAGACAGAAAACAACTAAAAATTGTTAATTATAAAAAATATAAATACAAACTAATAAATATGTAGGATATATTTAGTGTGGCTCTTTATAAGTTAAAAGTACGGTCGGAATTTTTTTGTTCTTAGTGGTTACTTTGCAAATTTTAGTCGGGGAAAAATGTTGAAAAGAATGACAAAATAAAGTTGCGACAAATATGAGAAAATTATTAAAAAAATTACAACATTTTAAATTTAAACAAAATCAAATATGTATATAAATGTATCACATAAAATCTAAAGGAGCATTTCTATTTAGCAGTTGTAAGTAATTTTAACGAACTTTAATAGTGGAAAAAAGGTAAAAAAGAACCCCTGACACAGAAAAAGGTTCGTGTCGAAAATGTTGTCGTGTGTGCTCCACATGAGATTTGTTTCGCTTACTCGTATTTTGAATTTTGCCATTTCCATGGCCGTTTTCATTTTTTAATTTTTCCTGCTGACTAAGGGAAATACAGGCGGACGAAAAAGAAATGCGTTTCACAATTTTGATATGTGACAAAAGCAGACAAACGACAACCGAGAACAACACAGAGGAGAGACACAACGACAACGACAACGACAACGACAACGACTGATGTAATTGGGTTGGCTAATAAACTCTTTTGTTTTTGTTCAAATCTCGTCGTCGTCGTCGCTCCCTGAAGGGACAGCAAATATTTTAAGCTCTTTTTAGCTCAAACAGCCATCGATTCAAGTTATCTGCCCCTCGGGCATCGGGTATCGGGAGACGGGCAACGTGACAAAGGCAGAGAGTTCACCTCGAATGGTGTTTCTAAATAACTGCAAAAATTTGTGTGTTATGCGTTATTCAATTTGAATATTTCCCACACTATTTAACAGATTTACCAATCTGCCAATTTCACTCTATCCATTTATCATCAAACTGATTTTGTCTTTATTTTTTTGGTACACTTCAATCTGTTTTTCCAATAAAATAAAACAAAACAATTTGGAACTAGTTCCAAATTCGCATTTTTAGCTTTGCGACTCAGGGTCACAAATTTGTCTAAGCTATTCTTTATGCTATGGGAATTGTTGATAAATAAATTAATAAACTAGACTAAGCAAACAAAATTAATATGCCAACTACTTGCACAGGAAACGCGCATCCCAAACAAACCAAATTTAATTTTTCTTATCATACTTAATTTCAAAAAAGTTGTGCTAAGTTTAATAGGAAAAGTAACATCACCCAACTTATTTTTTACTTAATTCATCATGCCTTAGAAATGTACAATGAAAATGCTTTAAACTTTTTAATTTCATAAGAACCAAATTGAAAAAGTCAAAATATTTAAATAGTAATTTACAAAAATACTAACTATTCAACCCACAGAATGTTTAATTGTTTTTTTTTTAATGCAGTTTAATCACAAATGGAGTACACTTTTTTACGTAGAAAGCATTTCCCATGACTGTTTTTGGCAAAAACGCTGGCAATGAAAAAGCGACCTGTGGCAAGGCCAAAAGAAATTCAAGTGGAATTCAAGCGAAAGTGTTTCTGTGACAAGCCCAAAGGCGTTTATCAGTAATATTGAAAAACGCTCACGAACTTAACCAACAGATTTTATCAAAGTTTTTTAGCAAAAGTTCAGATTCGATTTATGTAAGCTGAAAGAATGAATAAAGCGATGGAGCAGTTAAAAGTTGAGATGATCGAAGGGTAACTGCAGGGGAATTGTTTGTGAAACGCCTCAAGTTAGGCAACAGTTTAGATGACACAAAAGCCCAAGTTGACACTCGAAGAGATGCTGAAGTGCAACACGACTGGACACAGAGCGGGGCAGCAAAAGGGGGCAATGAGAGGGGGCAACTCGAGTGCGGCACTCGACAAAGCTTCATACAATAAATGCCATAATATTTCACACCTGTGAACAGCAGCAGCAAGATGAAGCTACTGCTACTGCTACTGCTGTTGGTGCCACATGTGGCAGTGGCAAGTAGCAAGTGGCTCCTTGGCTCGATTATCGCCAAGCAAGAAGGCGCAAAGCAGGCAAAAGACGCACTTCTCGCTGAAGTCCTGGCCATAGAAATTGCTGCCACTGCTCTCAGCTGTCAGCTCTCAGCTCGTTGCTTGCCCCCCCATGTGGCAGTTGGCAGTCGACACATCAAAGCAAGTGAACAAATTAAGCTAAACAAAACCAAACACAGACTCCAGGAGACGCAGACGCAGACGCAGTCGAAGACGGAGTCTGAGACAGACTTGTCGGCATTCTTTGAAAGCTCCTTTTTTTTTTGTGTGCTGCAAGTTTTGCCTCAAGTTGCAGCAACAGCGGCGCCAGCTGAAGATGTAGCTTGCCCCACTTGAGTGCACACACACTCGCACACACACACACACTCGCACACGAGAGTTCAACTTGAAAGTAACTGTGCTGGTTTCCCATTTCTTTGCCTTTCTTTGGCTCTCATAACTTTGCCGCCTCGTGGGTGAAAAAAACCATAATAAATGAAGAAAAAGGGTTGCGACCCTGGCATCATCAGCAGCAGCAGCCGCATGTGGGCAACCCTAAACTCGCTGGTCAAAGTGCACGAAAGTAAAACAGACCGAGCAAAGTTAACCTCGAAACCTCGGCGCTGCTAACGAGCTGGCGAAATTTAAGCAATATGCGGGCGCCCTGGCAACCCTGTGCTTTACAGTACATAAATGCGATCGCATTGCACGTTTTTTACTCTATTACTCAATTAATTTATTACTGTTCGACCCTTCGTCATTTCAACTACGACCTTTTCTAAAACGATACTCAGAATTTCGGGAGGCAAAAACGAAACCAAAATCGACTTTATTATTTGCTTATTTAAGTTTTCACCAACAATTGACGATATTTATATACATTTCAAAATATAGTTCTACAGAAAGCTGTTGTAAAAAACATTCAAATCACTGAAAATTTAAACTATAATAACTAATTAGACTTTTAATGAGCTTAGATTAATATTGTTTAAATACGAATGTGGGAATTTGTCCTTATCAAGTTTTTTAAACATTTAATTTGCCATTCATTTTTTAATTCTTGCCTATGGCCTCGAAGCGAATACTAATCATACATTGGCTTAGTTTTCAAAACAACTCCAACATTAATAATAAATAGATAACAAAAATATTTAAAATTCTTATTTTACTATAATTTTGATGTTTGAAGCATGCGACAACCAGAACAACGTAGTGTAAAGTGAATCAGAAATCCTGTATTTCTTTATTGCTGCAACACCATTTTTCACAATTGGTTATTGTTGATTTATATTCGACCTAAAGCATGTTAATTATGGCACTAGTCACCAACAAATAATTCTAATGTATAATTTCACATTATTTAACATATGAATTACTTATAGTATAGTATAGTAGTACTATTATATTTTACTACAATTGTGTATCCATAAAATGAACTATCAAACCCAATCAGTATTTAGTTGTTTATTAAAATAATGTTTAACATTATTTATTTATTGGCAAGCAGCTCTTGCCAGCAGACGTACAACTGCGTTCAATCTCTTTGTTGAGCCAATTGAATTTACAGGGTATACAATTTAAGTGCAAATACTGATTTGCTGGCTAGCAAAGTGAATTGATAATACGATATCATTTAAGAGAAGCAACCGGATTGCCAATGCATTGCCAATTGCCAAATGTTATTCAAATCTGGCAAAAAGGCCCAAAAATCAATCGGAATTTTCCAAATACGAAATGGAAAAATCAACTACAGCTAAATCCAATATCGAGTAAATACGTGTGTGTCTCTGTGCGTGTGTGTGTGCGTGTGTGTGTGTAAATGTCTCGACTACAAATGCCTTGAAGCAAAAGTACAATTTTTGGGGGTCCGGTGAAAAATCATCATCAATTTCTGCATTGGATTTGCACAATTTCGACAAGTGTTCGATATGCAATTTGTTAGCACATTTGAGCAACTGAACGAAATGTTTATATTAAATTCCAATTGCTTGATTTCCACCCCAGCAACAACAACAACAACACCAACAACTACAACTACAACTACAACTGGATCAATATTTTAGCATATTTTGCAATGCTGCAAAAATACTGACAAATTCTCAACCCTCAATGATTTTTGCTTTCCATGCAGGTCCAAGCACAATTTTCGTCCTCGTCCTCGTCCTCGTCCTCATCCTTATCCCCATTTTCGTTTTCGTCCTGGCTTCATAGTTTTCTACATATAAATAATTTTATTAGGCCATCATCAAATTGCTGTGACGCAGCACAGGCCTCAAAAATCAAAGTGCCAAAGAGATGAAATAACAAAAGAAATGCAAAACGAGTGAAATACAAAGGAAAGACCACAAAAAATATGTGGATATGTGGATAAGCTGATAAGCTAGCGAATACCCTGCACTAACATCATTTATAATTAAAAAAACGTCTTGCAAGATTTGCCAATTGAAAAAAAAATATTTATTTTATATTGTATTCGAAATCCATTTTTTAAACAGTAACCGTTTATAACCATGTATACAAAATATTATTTTTCACCACCAATATTTACACAAATCTTTAGTTACACCTTTACAATTAAGTGTTGCATTATAGATTCTTTATTCTTTCAAATAAACTAAAAG
This sequence comes from Drosophila formosana, assembly GCA_035045625.1. NCBI lineage: Eukaryota > Metazoa > Arthropoda > Insecta > Diptera > Drosophilidae > Drosophila > Drosophila formosana. Next base: position 966,980 of record JAWNOW010000688.1, on the reverse strand, counting down.
GAAACGAAAATATCAGACAATATTATAATGTGAAACAATATAAACTTTTCAATTCCTAAAATTTACATTTGCCGAAACTATTTCAATAGTATGTTTCACAAATATTAATTTTTATTCAATATTAAAATAATAACAAAAATAAAATACTAGCATATTATATGAAAATAAAATTTAAAATATATTCTTCCCATCCTTAATCTGTGAAAACAATATTTGTTTCTGCAACAAGTTTCGCTTTTAATCTAGAAATTCAGAAAGTGTCTGGAAATATGTAGAATAAATTTATTTATTTATTTATTTATTTTAATTGTTGCTTAGATTTAAATTGTATTATATAGGCTGCGTTTTTATATATTTTTTTAATACACAAATTTGAATGTTAGTTTGAATTAATTAGTGTACTATGTGAGATGAAGTGAAAGAAATGTTAACGAAATTCAGTCATGAAAACACAAGTAGAATAATTGTTATTATTTTAGTAAAGTTTTTAATTATATCGTATATTTTGAAAACAATTTGAATTGTATTTAACTAATATGCTACATTAAATGTTGTTGAAGAACTGTATTAAAATATTGAAATAGTCGAACTATAAGTATAAGAAACCCAATATAGTCATGCTTGCTGATTGATACCCTCGACGAGGACGAATACCCCAAAGATATAAAAAAGAGAGAAAGAGATGGGCAATGTGTGTTGTGCTGGTCGCATATAAAAAGTGCGGGTTGGCAACAAAATTAAATGGTCTGGAAAACTGGTCACTCCAGAGTCCAGAGTCCAGAGTCTGGGCGGCCAACTGAAAGTGCGTGCATAAAGCATTTCTTATTACAACAACGGCAACTCGAGCAGGACAACAAACAGGGGCAGGATGGTCGGGAGGGAGGGGAAGGGACGAAGGACATCAACAATGGCCAGTGGACGCCTAGATGCCCCATGCAAAATCATGCAAATTTCGCCCCATTGTTGTTGTGGTTGTTGTTGTTGGCGTAGAAACTAATGGGGCACAATGTGTCCACACTGAATTGGGCCCACGTTCGTGCCGCTCCCCCTGTTGTCGCCCCCCTTGCGCCCCTGGCAGCTGAGGCCTTTAACATCAGCTAAATCATCTGTAAATGCGGGCTCACGGGCACTCCGACCTCATGCCCCGAAACACGATTCCAACAGCAGCAGCAGCAGCAGCAGCAGTAGCATCTGCAGCTGGCAATTTTGGCAACCTGCGACTGCGACTGCGAGTCGATTCTGGGTCTCTGTACCAGCCAGGACACGCCATCTGCCTCTCGCTCGCACTCGTGGCCAGTCCTGGGCTCTGCTGTGTCCTGGCAGCAGCTTTGGGAGTCTGGCGATTGTGATGCTATTTCTGTTGCTGTTGCTGTTGCTGTTTCTGTTTCTGCTGCTGGCCCTGGGACGTCAACTCGTCCAGACACACACACACACACACACACTTATACACACACACACACACACATCGCAGGATAGTGGAAGAGGAAGAGCTTCGGTCAACGTGGCTGTGTTGACGTTGTTGGCTCTGTAGCCGTTTCAGGCGAGAAAATTAAATTGGCCAAAAGTTGAATCCATAACTTTTGGCTATGAACTGGACACACACACACACACAGACACACCCGCACACACACACGCATACATGGCAGCTGTGTCGCCTGCGAAAATTGAGTGTAGCCAACGCCAACGCACCCAAAGGGCATCGTTCATGGAGTCCAAGCGAAGGGCACGGCAGAAAGGCAGCCAAATGGAGCTGGGCTCGATAGGCAGCCGCATAGCTTAGTCAGCCATTTTGGCGGGGTTCGAGTTGCAGCCGCCCCCCGACGAAAATGGTTTGTGAAATGCAATTGGCTAATAAGTCCGCCGAGTCCGTGGCCGTATCCGTGTCGGAGTCTTGTCGTTGTGCCAATAACACGCTTCATCAGATCACCAGGCTGATGCTCTGCGAAGTGCGTGCTATCGACAGTCTGAGCAAAGATTACAGCGATAATATGTACTACGAGAATATGTTATAAACTCATCCATTTATCTGCTATTAAATTAAAAATAATTTAAATTAAACAATCGAAAATCACATGATTATGAACAATAATTAAATAATAACACGCTTCATAAGATCACCTATGATGCTCTGCTAACTGCTTGTCATTGATAGTATGAGCATAAATAGCAGCGATAATACTACGAGAATATCTTTTATAAAATTAAATTAAATGACTTAATAATTGTCATGCATTAGAAATAATAATAATTTCTAAATTGCATGTCTGCAAAATAAGAGCTAACGTTAGCTAGAGCCTTTCTTTGAAGATTGCAGCGAAATTAATGGTTTTAATTAACTGCATACAAAAATTTCTACTTTTGTTGTTAATAATTAAAGACTGATGTGTTTATGTTTAAAGAAAATAAAAGAGTTGAACTCAAAATATGATTCTGAATTAAAAATATAAAGTTAAAGAATCTGAGAAAATGCGTTAAAATTTTGTCCATGACAAAGACATAGAAAAACGGCATTTGTAACAAATAGTGAGTCCGATTCATCCGATCCATATAAATTGAAAATTATTATAATTAAAAAGTATGCATATATGTACATACGTAATCTATCCAATTAAATTAGTGGCCAAAAGAGTAGACTGCAGCTATAATTAATAAGCCATCGACGGCAGCACGAGGGAAAGGCAAATCAGCAGGACCAGCAGAAAAAAGAAATGCACAAAACTCTCGAGTGGAAATATGCAGACAAAACCAGTGAGATTTTTGCTGATGCTGTTGCAGATTTTTGGGTTCAAGGGTAAGCCAAATAGTTCATCTGGCAATGGGCTCCATTTTGGGTCAGTCTAATAAACAGTTCATTCCTGCAGCCCCCCTCTTTCGCCGCTCGCCCTGGCAGAGGCGAGGCATGCCACAGCCTCGCTCTGCTGTGTGGCACAGCTGCCCGTGTGTTGTTTGTATGATTTTCTGCTTAAAAGCCAACAGCAAGCAGCCCAAAACTGCGTGGGTTGCCAGCATTGGGGCAGCAAAAGAGAAGGACAGCAAGAGCAAGGGCGGGGGCGAGGGCGAGTGCGAGGGCGAGAGAAAGAAGAGATATGTGCAGCTCCATTTGGTGCCTTGTTATGTTTGTTGTTGCCTTGTTGCCTTGTTGACTGGAAAATATGACCGCCAGCTGTTTGTTGTGCTATGTTGCAGCCTCACACACACAAACCCACACACACACACACGCACACACCTAGCACACACACATGCAGAGTGAAATTTATGCTGCATCCTGGTCAGGCAGGATTTCGTTCCTCGTTTTCTTTCTTTGTTTTTTTTTTTTTGAAGCCACCCAAGCAATGCGACCCACCTGTCAACCAGCACAACTGCCATTATTTTAACGATTTCTTTTATTTGTATTTATTTTACTTTGGTTTATTTTACTTGGGTGTAAAAGTGCCGTCGCAATGCTTCAAAAATGCCGCGCTGACGTGTGGCGCCATCTACACGCCGGTGGCCGTACTAGCGCTGCGCCTCAAGGCGCCATCTGTTGCACGGCGTACGCAACGCGCGTTTCTTTTAGCCACAGCCAAGACAAAGAAGAAAATAAAAAGGGGGCTGCAACTGCAGCTGTTGTTGTTGCGGCTGCTTGGCTAAGGGTGGTTTCGCTTTCCGTTTCATTAGCCCACAAACGGGGTTGTTGTTATTGTTGTTGTTGTTGTTTGTTTTCGTTGATCTGCCCACTAAAAGCTGTGCAGCTGCTTGCAGCATTTGCCGCATGCTGCATGTTGCATGCTGATCTGCCAACTGATCAGAAACACACACACACACACACACACACACAGACAGAGAGTGCTGGCTGGCAGCGCTGCCTGCGCCAGCATTGGCCAACAACACACACAGCAAGCAGCTTAGCCTCATTTGCAGAGAGAAAGAGAGAGAGGGAGAGAGCAGGCAGTGCTGAGAGAGCGCAGGGTTGTTTTTGTGGGAGCGACGGAGCGTCTGAGTTTGTGAGTGTGTGTGTGTGCGTGAGAGCGAAAGGGCGCGCGCATACGCCGCTGCTCGCAGTCGCGCTGCTGCTGTGGTGAGTTTCCGTCGCCCTGTGACGCCGACGACGCTGTCGGCGCTGGCAGCGAGGACGTCGTTTTAGATTTTGTCACCACCGAAAACAGCGTTGTTGTTGTTGTTGCTGTTGTGTACACACGTGCACATCTGTGTGTGTGTGTCGCCTCGTGACAAAATGGTGAATTTACGTGCGAGTGTATGTGTGAGTGTGTGTTTGTGTTTTACATGGCGTTTTCTAATAAAATGGCAGCGCGTGCCTGCGTCCCCCGACCCCGCCCCTTTCGGCCCAGCGACGGCGACTGATAGCGTCGCCTTCGCCCGATGATGTAACGCCTGCGTCTCTGCGTCTGTGTGTGTGTGTGAGTGCTGCTTCTTCTTCGCTTGTTTAATTTGGCTCGTCTCGTGTCAACCGTCGTCAGCTTCAGCTTCAACTACAGAGCTTCAGCGGCAGCCATTGTTGTTTTTGTTTTTGTTTTTGTTGTTGTTTTGGCTTTGGCGTTGGCGTTGTCGCCTGAGGGTGAAAAAAAGGCATTCGAGCATACACTGAGAGATCTACATACATATCTATATACACACACACATACATATACACACCAAACATACACTGCGAGAAAAAACGTTGGAAGATGTGAATAAATTGCATTAACATAATATGCATACATATACATATAATATGTTAATTAATTCAGGAAAAAGGCTAAGGTGCATAATACTTAAGTTCCTTTAGAGACTACCTCAACTTTTATGAATAAATATAACTAAAAAGTAATGAAAACAAATAAAAATTAAATAAAATAAAATCTTGCGAAAATTCAGCACAGAACATTAATTGTCAATCCAGAATAATTATTCACAAGCTTAAGTTTAATGTTCTTAATTCAAGAATATATTTTGAATGAAAATATTTTAGAATGCAAAATTGCATTTTAAATTTTTATAAATTATTAATAGACAACTATTAAAAAATTAGTTTTTTAATTCCGTATCACGTAGAATTTGAACTCATTCCAGACTTAAAGCACTAATAGTGGGAAGGGAAAATTCAGCATTCGCTCCACGTAGAGTAAAAATTCGAGTTTTTGCTTTGACATTATGATATTTTCGAAATTCAGCCTGAAGGCCTCAGTTGCTCTGACTCGCATTATTGTAATAGAGTAATTAAATGAATTAATACAATCAAAAGAATAAATAATTAATTTTGTTTGTGTTTTCGTCGCTCGTGTTAAAATAAAAACGAGAATGAATTCTTGGCTTAATTGATCTGACTCACAACATTGCAATAGAGTAATTAAATGCAACAATACAATCGAATAAATTAATCATAATTTTTTCAATATTTCTATAACTCATAAAAAGAAGAAAAACGAGAATTACATTCTTGCTTTAGTTTCTCGAGTTCACAACATTGTAATTGAGTAATTTCATTCTTGAATACAATCAAATAAATATATGATTACTTTTTTTTATATTTTTATCATTCATGTTAAGAAGGAAAACGAGAATAAAATTCTTGATTAAGTTGCTTTGGCTGACAACATTCTAATTGAGTAATTTAATTCTTGAATACAATCCAATAAATAAATAATTAATGTATAAAGCTAATTATGTTAGAAAGAAAAACGGGAATAAAATTCTTGAAATTGAAAAGTACTTGTATCAAGGTTTCAATACAACAAATGCGGCTTCATTAATTCCAAAACAATTCTATAACAATAACAATTAGTTTTTTTTGATCAGTAATGAATGAAATTGAATAGATTTCGAACGTGAAGACTGCAAGACATTTATGATCTTAAAAAAACGATTGGATAAAGTATTTATTAATACACTTAGATATTTATTTTATACACTGATAGTTTTCAGACCTTATTTCTCTCTCTGTGTGCGTGTGCGTGTGTATCTGTATGTGTGTGGTAAATACATTTAACGCATTGCACACTTGCAAATTATTCAAGATTCCTCATTTATATTGTGCGTTGCGTCCATCTGCTTCCCTCTGTGTGTGCGTGTGTGTGTGTGTGTGTGTGTGTGTGTGCGTGTGTGTGTGTGTGTGCGTGTCTATTTCCTGACACTAATTGAAATACTTTTATCAGTTTGCCTCTCACTCTGCGTCTCTCTCTTGTGATGATGAAGTTGGTCAGATGCCGAGAGGCCCCTTGGGCATTGCTGCTAATCGTAATAATGAAGCAGCCGCAGCTGATGATGATGATAATGATGATGATGATGACATGATATGATCTAAGGGTTTGGCTTTCATTTCATTTTCTGCTTTTTGTTATTTGCGCCTGATTGCGCAATTTTGTTTGCGCACTCAGCTGTAAGAACGAAGCCAACAACGACTGCGAATGCGAATACGAATGCGAATACGAATACGATTGTGAATACTCAGAACTGGAGACGGATCAGGAAAGTGAAAGCGTTCGCTGGATGCATTATTCAATGGGTCAGCGGCAATTACTTTTGTGGCGCTCCCCCATTCGAATTGCAGGTTGAGAGGCAAATATGTCTGAATATATATATTCTATACACCCATTGCCACAAACAAAGAGGCACTACAAAGAAAATGAATGAAGTTTAACCTTCGCTAAGCGGGGAATTTCCCAAATGCTATTTGTTGCCAATATTAATTTAATTTTCTTTAAGTTTGTCTGACAATAAATAATCCAACTGTTTGTTGATGAATACTTTTTCCAGGTACATCTATTTCAAATTGTTAAATTAATATATGGATAAAGTAAAATCTAAAGACGTGGAAACTTGCAAGATCGTGAATATTTCGAGTGCGTCTTTTTTTGTGGCACTGAGTGTAACTTATATATGTATATGTACATATATGTATATTTTAGATATTTGTCGGTATTCAAACATCATGTTGGCTGCCCCACAAAATGTGTTAAATATTTCAATTGCAAATCCAATTCAATGGAATTCTAATAACCAAATCCAACTGCATGCAATTTTCATGGCCAGCTGCTGGCCAAAAACTGCAAACCCCAACAGCAAGAGCATCCCCCTAACAGCTAACTCACCCCCCATCCCCTAGAGAGCATGCAAATATTTTATAGCTTGTATATTTTATAATCGTCGTCATATTTCACAGTTTCCTCATCTCTATCTCTCTCGCTCAATTGATTGCCAACGCTTTTAATGGCTCTACCCAATATTTACTCTACTCTATTTTATTTATGTGTCTTTTTTCTTGCTGCATTTTGCATTCTGTATTTTGCATTTCATTTTATTTGTCAATTTTCAGCATTCAGAATTTTGGAATCCAGCATTGCTTTGATTGGAATTTCTGTTCATTTAAGTAGGTTAAGCAATCAGCATCGACCGATGCTCAAGAGCTCAAGAAAATGGCACATGTGTTTAAGCAACATATTATGAGAACTACATTTATAGACGAATATTTCATACGCTTACAATTTTATTATAGGCAAAAAGTAACTTTTTTATATATATTAATAATCAAATCTTTTCTATATAGTCAGTCTATCATAACTTGTATCAGTATAATAAAAAGTGCTATCAGCTAATAAGTTAAAATATAAACACAAACACTATTTAGTTTCTTACGAATTATTTTGTCATATTTACTTTATTTTAGCAACATTTATTATGCAAATGAATTTTCAAGAAAAGAATCATTTTTGAACTGTTGAACTACTTTAGAACAATTTCGAAAATCAATTCAGCTAACATCATTAAGTACAAATACAAATATTATTTGGTGTTCTGTATAATAATATATTATAATTATGCACAATAATATAATAAACACTTCGGAACTAAATTCTGATATAAACTTAAATGGTAAATACAAACATTATTTTGTTTTTGATATGATTAGAATTATTCTGTCAAATTTAAACAGATACTATAATGATAAAAGGATTTAATGTGTTTTAGCAACATTTATACTTAAAAATGCATATATATATATATAATTGATAGCATATTTGAATTATAAACTATACTTAGACTTACAAACCCTCAAAAATGTAAATTAAAGTATCAAACACATACTTCGAAAAAAGATAGTTCTTAGGCATTTACTTCCGACGGCGATAAAATGAGAATCAGTTGCAACTCCAGAGAGATTTAGAACACAGCAATTGCATATTTAATGAATTCAAAAGGGGTCTGAAACTATAACAAATATTTGCGAAATTATCGGGCAATAAAAAAGAATAAGTCAAGTAATAGAATTAATATTCGAGAGCTGTGGCAAGTGAACTGTGAACGGTTTTCAGCAACGAGTTATGATGATGGATGGATGGATGCGAATGGTTCTGTGAGTGTTGTTCCCCGGGGATTTTTGGGCTCTTGCGTTATTGCAGTTAATCGAAATGTTCATCAAAATTCTAAACAGGGGCCCCACTCGCGTATGCAGCGGATTCCCTTTGGCGAAAACGCACAAAAGTATGCAACATGTTTAAAAATGCAACGCAAGTGCATAGCTCCCAAATGGTTGGGGGAGTAATGGGGCAAGGGGGCAAGGGGGACAAGGGGTGTGGCAGCTGCCGCGGCGCCAAAAATGCAAATTCCAAATAAATCAAATCAAACGCGCCGCAAGAGGTAACGAAGCGGCAGCAACACCAACGCGAACCGCCAACGGGAGGCGGGCGACGTTTGGAGGAGAGGAAAAAGTCCAGCTAGAAAGCGAGTGGAGAGTGGGGGAAGAGGGGCAAGGGGGGGCAAGGGGGGGCATGTTAGCCTGCCTAGGCTATTTGAACACTTTTTAAATATTTCATGTTCGTTATTTCAGTGATTGTTTATCGGCAAATTGCCTGGAAGCACTTTAAAACGCTTCATAGAGCGCGCCAACAACACAACGCAACACAACAGCTGCTCTCGCTGATCGACTAGCCGCATACCCGTTCCCAAATTTGCATACATTATCATTATGAATATGTTTGTGCTTACTCCGCAATTGATATGCATATCGAGAGTAAACAGTAAGCAGTAAACAGTAAACAGCTTTAACCCTATTTTTCAGCCCAATTAATATGTGCATATATTAAACTTCTCTTCGCCCATGGAGCTCAAACTAAAACATCGAGCAGCAAATCAATCTAAGCGTTATATTTAAGACGCGAATATAATGCATAAAAACAACAATTGTGCAGATTACATAACAGAACTTCAAGCTACAATCGTTTCAGAAAACTATATTTATATCTCCCAATTGTGAGCAGACGCAAATCTAATGAGATAATTTCACTTAATACGAAACACATATATTTATTTAGCTATTTAAATTCAATATTGTTTTTATTCTATTTCCATTTACTTGTATATTTTTTTCCAATAAACTTATTCATTTGTTGCTTTGTTTAGATTGTTATGAGTTGTTTCAGATATCACACAAAAATTAAATATATTGATAAGTTACTGCTACATTTTGAGTTCAATTAAAATTAGAAAATCGATTAAGAAAATATTCGCATAAATTGGAATCATATCATCTTCTTAATATTTATTCATAATGTCATAGAGAATATTGAGCATCTGAGTATTAACAAACTATAATTAGTTTAAAATGGAGCTTCAAATTCAAATAAAATCAGGGAATAAACGGAATTTTGTAATAATGCAACTAATATTGCATTAAGATGACTAATACCACAAATGGAAATTAAAATGTTGTAATAAAAGTAAATTAAATGTTGCAAGCACCTATTTTGAAATGATGTTGGTAAATAAAATGATTTGCTTTCCATTGAAATGCAATCCGATCAAGGAAGAGGAAAGTGGAAACTCTAATCGTAAGTTATAAATAAATACATCTCTGTAGACTGTTGTCTTTGTTGAGCGCTCTAATGCCGCATGTATCAAGCATGCCCTTTATGCCGCTTTCACTTGGGTAGCAAATGTAGCAAGCGGCAACAGCGGCAACAGCGGCAACAGCGGCGCCCCCTAGCGTCATAAATACGCAACAAATATGAAAAGAAATAACAACAATACAACAATAAATGTATTGTATTCAATTGTTGTTGGGCTCGTTCCTCTCGCTCTACCGTCGCAGTTCATGTGCATTCAAATATTTTGTACAATCCTCCGTTGCCTCTCTTCCCTTCTCTCCTTTCAGCTGCTCCAGCTTAGCGGCTGTGCAAAAGGGTTAAAGAGGGGAGCTGTGGATACTTTCGGCTAGCCACATTGGTCGACCAGGTCGAGAGCCGTGTTGTGTGTTGTGTGTGTTTCCTTTTCGACCTCAACTCTGATGCACACACACAATTTTCGCCAGCTCGGAGCCGCAGTTCATTGTGCATAGTCAAATATATTTCGCCATAAATTTTCGCACATCCATCAAAAATTGATTGGGCAACGGACCATGAGCCTGCCACCTATGCCTGCCACACACACACACACACACACACACACACACGCACACGCACACGCACACGCTTTGTTGCATTATTGTTGCAACACTCGCAGTGCTTTGACCAGATCCCCAGGCTGCGCAGAAAACCATTGCGAATATACATACATATATTTAATATATACACTGTGATGTGTAGTTATAATGCCAACTATCTACATATATACTTTTATACCCGCTGCCCATAGGGTAGAAGGGTATAATAACTTAGTGCCAACTGAAAATGTAAGTAACAGGCAGAAGGAGGCATCTTCGACCCCACAAAGTATATCAATTTTGGTGACAGTATTCGTGTAGGTCTAACGACGAAATTCCTTCCCAAAACCAATGTCGATCTGCTGAAGTACCAGGCGAACATAATCGAGTAGCAAGTAGATTAGCCAAAAATTTAAATTTTCAGAAGAAGCGTTAATATTAACGTAGAAATTCCTTCTCAAAACCAATCTTGGAGGATAGTACGAACTTTAGATTTTGTCGAAATTATTAACGTATATCATTCAAATTCAAATTTAAAAAACCCCCTCAGCTTTTTAAAATTTAAATTTTTGGCTAATCTAGAATCAATTTCATAAGCAATATACACATACAGCTGTTCACCCTTTTTTTGTTAAGTTGACAGTGTGACCATGTTTTTTTTTCAAATAAACAAATTTAATTTTATTGTTTGTTTGTTTTCTCTCGAAATGGATCTTACGATCGAGCAGTCTCGACTGTAGCTTTCTTACTCGTGTTGTTATATTTGATCGTACCATTACATTTAGTTATTATGCCATGTTAATATTTAATTATTTGGAAATATATTTATATAAAAATATGTAACATTTTTAAAATAAAGTGGGATAAATATGTATATTTATAAATGCATACCCCATTGTGTTTAGCTTTAATGTCACATATATTTGGATACAAATGTCTGCATACATTTATTCATTTTATTTGTTAAATATATGCAATTTAGATATTTTGCTGGCGCGCAGCTGTTTCAAATCTGGCATGTGTGTCAGGAGCGCAGCTCGCAATTAGTCCTGCTACTCGTTAATTTCCCCATTCAAAGTGGGACCCTTTATCTTCATAAATTCCCTTTCCCTTTCCCTTTCCCATCTGCATTGCCCCTCCACTTCCTCCGCTTCCACGCTGGCTTTGTATTTATGTTGCAACTTTTACATTTATTGCATTTATGGCATTTATTAGCTGAAATGCTATAAAAAAAACGTCAGAATCGCGAGAGGCAAAACATCACACAGCTCAACACAACACGGGACCAGATTCGCAGCGGCTTAGGCGATATTATACACTATGCAACCCACAAAGGGGGAAAACTTTAAAGTCAGTTACAGCAAAAGGTAGAAATCAATGTAATGTATTCTATATGTTACAGTTTAGCAATTATATATCGTTTGAATTTATTTCCAATTGTGGGATTCAGTTAAATAATTTAATTTATTGCTTCTCTAAAATTGCTATCATAAATTATCTGTTATGCTATTTCTTAATTATTCATTTATTTTCTGTTCTAATTTGTGTACTGTGATTTTTGTTCCATTATTCATTTTAATTTATAAATTTTTTGTACAATTATATATTTAAAAGCCATATCTTTTATATAGTTTTAGTTTCTTATAATGTTTTTTGCAATAGCAAAGTGTTGTGCTTCCCTAAAATTGCTATCATAAATTATCTGTTATGCTATTTCTTAATTATTCATTTATTTTCTATTCTAATTTGTGTACTGTGATTTTTGTTCCATTATTCATTTTAATCTATACATTTTTAGTACAATTATATATTTAAAAGTCATATCTTTTATATAGTTTTTCATGAAACTTTCAAAATGTTATGCGCAGAAGTTCTCAAAAAAATGTATTAATTTTCTGGGGAATTGATTTTCTCTGGTGTCCTCTTTGAATTGATTCGATTTAGAAAGTAATAAAACATTTCTGATGAAGAGTCTATCAATTTAAATTGGATTAAAGAAATGCATGAAATACATTTTATATTTGGAAAAACACTAACAGTTCAGATTGAGAATCTATCAATTTAAATGCGAAATTCTGCTAGAACAAGAAATGCACAAAATACAATTCTTATTTAGAAAAATAACAACAGTTCAGATTGAGAATGAATGAATTTCAATTCAGAATTCGGATTGAGAATCAGTGAATTTGAAGTTCCTTAAGAAACAAAAAATAAAAGCAATCTTTTGACTTTCGCGATCCCCGTTTGGACGACGCCACTGCCAGCCAGGTGGAGAGCGGGGGTGAGCGGGGGTGAGCGGGTTAGTTGGCGCTGTTATAGGGGTTTTCTGGATGCACAAAAAGCCCGAGTGCAGCAGCGTGCACTAATTTCATTGCTGAGTGCTTTTAGTGGAGCCATCGAGCTCGACGCCAACGCCGTGGGTTGGACGGAAGTGGGCGAGGACAGGACGATGGGGACGGGGCGGGGACGGGGGCAAAGGAGGAACTGCCATCAATCTGCAATCTGCTGGCAAAACTCTCTATGCAAATGTCCTGGTCGAGTGCTTGGCACAACGTGGGGGCTGAAAAGGTGGGTGACGCTGCCGCTGCTGTTGATCCGGCAGCAAACTTCAGGCAGGCAAAATAGGAAAAAAAAAAAATAGGGAAAAAGATGTCAACAGGACCAATTAGTTTGAAAAATTGGCATAAATGAAGCCCGAACCGAAAGGCGTGGCAGCATTGCATTGCACCGAGCATTGAGTGGCAGCCATGTTGTAAATAAATATAGCACGCTCCGTGCCGTCATCGTCGTCGTCGTCGTCGTCGTCGTCGTCGTCGTCAACCTCGTCCTGCCTTCCAAGCCAGCCAAGTGCCACTCGAATTGAAATTATGAGCACCGCCTCCAAAAGGGGGACGAGACTTGAGGCTAATGAGGAGAGGCCGAAGAAACGCAGGATGGAATTCAAACGTGGGCGACAATGTCCGCTCGAAAGGACTCGAGCGCGAGAGCGAGGCTGGGGCAGCTGGGCGACAAGCCACATGTCATGGGACTGGATTGGGGACCGTTGAGTGCTGAGTGCTGCTGCCCCCTTAATTAAAAATGCACAAATTCTCGAAGTGCGCGTCGCAGTTCAATAGCAAATGAATGAGACTCCAAACTGAAGCTGCCGGAGTTTTAGAAGCTCTCTCCCCCACTTTGCATGCAAAGCATTTTTAATTACGTTGGACTCCAGCTCGAGCACTTCAATGAAAGGCAATAAAAATGCCTGCCAGGACATTCCGGCAACGGCAACGGCAACGGCGACGGCAACAAAACAAGCCAAACAAATGCCAAAATGGCGGACATCTTGTCAACTTCGTGGTGTGGTGTGGTGTGGGGAGACGGGTCGACGGGGGGGTGGGGATGGTGGAATTTTGTCCGCAACGAGGGGGAGTTTTTTAGAGCCGCCCTAATTAATTCACCCCTGCTGAGTGGCAACGGCCACGACACAAAGGACGACGTTTAGCGCTCAAGTAGTTCCACGAGTGCTGCGACAATTTCAACCTCTCACACGCCACCCAACTCTCCTTCTCCTCCTCCGCCTCCTCCTCCTCCGCCTCCTCCTCATCCTTTTCCCCTCCCCTCTCCACCGCTCATGACACACGCTTTGCGTTGAAATTAATTTTGCAGCGCTTTTTAATCAAATGCTGCCACATGCAGCAACATTCGCCTCTCTTCTCCCCGCCTTCTTCACTACACTTTTTCTTCCCTTCGTTTTTCGTTTTTTTAATGCCCTTCGGCGAGAGTATTTCAATTTAGTGCTCAAATGTGTGACTCATTAAAGTGGGCGTGGCCATAATCCGGATTTGTATAGGCTTGATTCAACTATTCAATTTTCAAATTCACAAAACTTCCATTAATTTAATTCTTTGTTACGAATAATACTAAATCAAATCAATAAATTAAAAAAAAAAATGGATTGGCTGTTGCTTGAAAATCGTAAGTATGAACAAATATATTTCACAAGAAAATTTAAATATTAACCAAAATATACATACATATATTTCTAATGTTTTTATGCTAGCGATAATTTTCAGAAATTTTATCTCGGTCAGTTTGATATTATATTATATAACAAAAAGTTCAGCCTTAGTTGCGCTGGCTATACCTTGGACCATGTAATTTAAATTGATGTTACGAAAAATAATAAATAAAATAAAAAATATATAGATAATTATATTGACTGTAGCTGCCAAAAAATAAATGCAACAAAAATGCTTTTCTAACAATTTTCGTAGATTAATTGCTCTTATTAATTTCACTGTGTTCATAATCTTCTTACACTATCAAGAAAATTTAAATATTTTGGAATTTTCTTTGCTTTTTGCAATTGCATTAATTCCGCAAAAATAATCAATAATAATTAACAAGAATATATTTTCTAATTTTTTGTTCTTGCATTAATTTCAAGAAACTCTAAATATTTACCAAAATGAATTTATGAACCTATTTTTGCTAGCATTAATTTTGTATTCGTCCCTCGATTTCAATGTCAACTAGTTACTCAATGCAAATTTATTGTATTCAACTGCATCGAATTGTAATATATTAAGACTTTATTTTATTATCTTGCCAAGTGCATTATTTCATATCCGTCTGTGCTCTCATTTATGTCTGTGTAATCTACTGTTGCTAGTTTCACGAAACTTGCCACAGAAGGGACCGAATCGATGCTATTGACAACACATCTGTAAGTTGAAATTGAGCTGTCATCTGCACGATTGCCAATAAAATGGGAGCTTTGGTTAGCGCATTGAAAGTTCGGCTTGCTTCCTGATTATTTCGCCTAGTTTATTTCCGTATTTATTTGCGATTCGTGCACTCGACTTATGTGTCA
The DNA here is from genome assembly GCA_035045625.1 of Drosophila formosana. Taxonomy (NCBI): domain Eukaryota; kingdom Metazoa; phylum Arthropoda; class Insecta; order Diptera; family Drosophilidae; genus Drosophila; species Drosophila formosana. Next base: position 951,732 of record JAWNOW010000688.1, on the reverse strand, counting down.
TGGATATGTGCTTATGAGCATTTCATCAAATGAATCAGCTTGGGCCAATTCCCAGGAGCTAGATCAAAATGGTGCCAGCAACCACCAAGCTTGCAGCATGCGGCATGCGGCATGTTGCACCACCCTGCAGTCCAAGCTATCGAGTCGGCTCTCAACTCAACTCAACTCGACTCGACTCGACTCGACTCGGGGGCGACTCTCGACGAGCATTATAAACATGTCGTCGTCCATTGACGGCATTTGAACAGACAAGGAGTTGAGCCAAGTGGAAAAATAATGAAAACATTCGAGGATAATGACGACGACGACGAGCGGAGGGAGGAAGGGAATGGGCTCTTGAAATCAATACGGCCAAGGGAGAGATGGGAGATGCGAGATGCGAGATGCCATTATCAATAAAGCGCACAATAAAAAGCGCTAAGCTGGCCATAGTTTGCTAGGCTGTTCTGCCACGCCCCGCCGCCCCTCGTCCTGCCCTGCGTTCTGGCCACAGCCAGCATCAACAACCCTGAAATAGGCTGCGACAACAGGCAGACGAACGGACGGACTGAATTCAGCGAGCATCCTGTGTGCAGCTTTTCAACGATAACAACAACGGAAGTCCTGAATGAGCCTCAAGGAAGTAAACACTTTTGAGCCTGCACCCCGAGCGCAATGTGTGGCAAGCAGAGTGGCAGCAACGTTTGCTCAGCCATTGGGTGCCACTCACGAGTGTGCACAACAAATACGAGTACTCGCAACTCACAACAGCAACAACAGCAACAGCAACTGCGACTACGACTGCTGTAAACAATCCATCTTCGATATAAAAGAGATGCTTAAAGGTGATTGCGTGACACGACTAGAAACTGCAAAGTTGCTTAAGATAAATAGGAGTGAACAAAAACAATATATCATATATCATATTTATCAATAATATATCTTAAAGCAAATGTATATTTCATATAATTTGTATCTTTACTAGAAACATCGAAATCTTTACAGCTGACTGTAAAATATGATTACCATACCCTTCATCATCAATTAATGAAAATTAATATAATCTTATTTGATATATTTACTCTACAAAATATTGATCGAAACGATTCAAAACATTTATAACATGCAATCAAACTACAAATAAGTCAACCTCGAAACATATTCATATTTCATAATAGCTTCACTTTGATTGTCTTCATAATTTACATTTCCATTTGATGCAACATTAATCAAATAATTATGGCTATATTTTATAATATTTATTTTTTAAATTTTACTTATCAAACATTGCTCTGCTCACTGCTCACGATGACATCTCAAAAGCCGTTGAGCACCTATTAGTGTCGACTGCAAACAAGAGTCACAACTATTATTTTCACATATGTCAGCATTCAGCATGACATGATCTTAACTTAAAAGCAGTCTACTTAAAATACAAATCCTCTAAATGTAGTTAAACTAAGGTTTCTATCGAGGATAAATACAAATTCTCTAGATGTATTTAAAACTAAGGAATTTAGCGATATTACAATTAAAATATCAACATGAAATGGAATAATGTTAAAATTATGTAATTATAATAATTAATTTGTATGATATTCTAGTGAAACTAGACAGATCGACGAATTTATAAATTTTCATTTACTTAGGAGAATATTCTTCATAAACTTCATGAAGTTCGCATTCATCTGGAAAACAAACTAATCGAAAATAAAATTTCAATACAATTTTGTCCGTTAACAAAAATTAGTTAAACAAGTTGCCGTCGTAAAAACATAAGTTTCATGTAATATCAGCGTTTGAAAGTGACAGTGGAAAATGCCACAACACTCACAAACACTTGGAAAAGTTATTCAATAAGGAAGGAAAGCGAATTTTGTATTTGATGCGAAATGTTATTACGATGTGGCTGCGTGGGCGAATTGCAGATATGCACAGAATATGGAAATCAAACTATACTCTTTTGCTTAGGAGCATTAGTATTTGTGTTAAAAGTTCGCTACAGAATAATAATACAGAAACGACGGCTTACGATGACATAAATATTAACTAAAAATTAAATAATTCAATTATTTAACTATGTTTTGCAAATGCAGTACACTTTTAGACGAATCAGACCTCTTGAATTTTAACGTATTTTCAGAAATAATTTAATACATTATTTGTATAGCATTTTAATTGAAAAAAATATGGAAATTTAACAAGTGAATTGATATTACATTGTAATATTCACGCTAATTAAAAAGACTTATTTACTTAATAAAATGCATTTAAGGAACAAACTTAATACATTTTTTATAAAGGATTTACCACTAAATAAAACAATAAATAATCTTTACCGTAAACAAGTAAAAAATGTAAAGAAACAATAAGATTTCTAAATGTTTTTTTTTTGTTGGAATAAAAACAACAATAGATAGTCAATAAATGAATAAGCTAAATAGCTCAAATTAACCCAAAAAATAAGCTTTTATTTAATAAAGTATTTTTAAACTATAAATAACAGAAATAGACTTCAAAACTAACATTATAATTTTAAGCTAATGACTTACTACATATATTCTCTAGGTATTTTGAAAATATCTTTAGAAATGCTCAAGACACAAAAATATTCTAATGCTTTTGATTTCTATCAATGTGCCCGCAACATAGTTGTTCTAAATGTATCAGTTGAAATGAAAATATTTAAGATTAATCAATCTCTCAAATAGCATCCAATTGCTTACAACATTCTCTAGATATTTTGAATATACATATCTATAGCTTGCTTTGTGCTCTAGTTATCAGTTGAAATGAAAATATTTGTATGCTCAGAAACTGGTCAAACTTAAGAAGATTTTTACAGGGTATCTGCTGTCCGCTTAGCGCAACGTTACTTTAGTTGGCTAGAGAATGTCTTTCATCTCTGTCTCCCCCGCTCCTGCAAAGACTGTTGGCTGTTGTCCTGCCATTGCTGTTATCCTGGCAGCTGCCACAACGCACTTTTATGGCGTTTGCTCTGACAATGTGGACAGTGGAGTCCTGCAACGCCCTCAGGGCGACACATGCGAGTGTGCGAGTGTGTGAGTGTGTGAGTGTGTGAGTGAGCACGTCTGCAGCCAGGATGTGGGCTGCTGCTCAGCATTTTAGCCCGAGGAGAGCAGAGAGCAGAGAGCAGGAGGAGCGAGGCCAAAGGCACGTCAAATGTTTTGTCGTTTGTCGTTGTAATCTATTTACACAAAAAGATTCAGCAGACTCGTGCATGTTTTTCAAGAGCACCCAAACAAGCTGCTCACACACACACAAGGACACAAGGACACGAACACGCCCACACACACACACACACATATACAAAGCAGCACATTCAACATTCGACGACGACGACGACGGCGACACATTTGGCGTGTGCTCACCAAATTTGTAAGCCCCCCGCTCCCCGCCCTCTGCCCCATCCCCTCCCTCTTATCTTGTTGCCTTCGTTCGGTGGGTTTTGTGCAAATAATGCAAAAGAAAAAAAGCAACAACAAAAATTGGGAAAAAGAAATGAAACCAAAAACTTGAATATGATAGCTGAAATCCTCAACAACAACAACAACAACAACAACAACAAGACGCGCATTACTCACACACACACACTCGTACATGTGTGTGTGTGGCCTTTCAGTTCTGCTTACTTCTCCACTTCTTCCTCCCCCCCTCCCCTCTTGCAATGCCATCGCTTCGACTACGAGGGCTTTCACATGTACATCTCACTCGCTCTCTCACTCTCTCCTTCGTAGTTCTTTGCGTCTGGCGTCACAACAACTTTTGCACGTAGTTGTTGTTGTTGTCGTTGTCGAAGTTGCTGTTGCTGTTGTTGTATTCATTACATTTTTTCTATGCTCTTAGCAAGAAGCGCGTTGGCTAATCACACCAACAGCAACAACAACAACAACAACATCAGCGAGCAGAGCTTCAAGGGACAGCTCACGCACAGTGGGACAAAAGTGCCACAAATAGAATTGTGATCACAATGTCCACTTATCAATGTTCTTTCAATACTAAACAGTTTTGATATTCAAAGCTGATTTAATAAGAATAAATTTTAAGTGTTTAAAACAAATAAACTGATTGCAAAACTAACCATTATTTGAAATTTGCAGCGCATTTGATTCATATTTAATTTGCACACTTTAGAAACTCGAGAACATTGAATGTATTTGTTGTCAAATTTTGATTAGTATTTTATAACTTAATGGTAGTATTTAATATTCAGCAATTATTATAGGCGAAAATATATTTATTTACATAATAGCGGTAAACTGAAAGTAATTGTTATTTAAAGAATTTTTTTTTTGTTAAGATACAGTTCATGTTTGTACAGGTTCTACACTTAATAAATAATATATTAAAAAAAATTTAAAGAATTTTAAAACGTATACACAATTTAATGTAATTTGTATAAGTAACTAATTGTTGGCGACTGATGTTATAATTAATAAGCTGCAGCTGGTAGCACTTGGAAGCAAACAAAATAAATATGAATGCAGCTAAAATAATAAATAAAATAATAAACAACTCTGAGACTTCAGGAAGCGTCAAGTGACAGAGTGACCGAAGAACTGACTGAAAGGCTGAGCGAATGATTGACTGACAAAAGGTGTGAATTAATGACTTCATGAATGAGTGACCGAATCACGGACTGAACAAATAACTTCCCAAATGATTGACTGAATTTCTTAGCAAATGGCTGAGTCAAAGACTGTGTGAATGATTGACTGACGGAACGACTGACGGAATGATTGATGTCAAACATAATGACTGACTGAGTTTCTGACTTAATGTCTGACTGGCTGACTGACTGATTGACTGAGTGATTGACAATTGGCAGCTCGACTTCCACTCGATACACACAGTGGGCATGCCAAGGGAACAGGCCAGGAGACACAACACAGCACAGCAGCCGATGGGATGAAGAAGGCACCAGAGGGAGACAGAGTAAGAGACAGGGACAGAGACAGAGACAGAGACATAGAGAGAGTGAGAGAGAAGTCAGTGTTATGTGCGAGAGTCGAGTGTTTGGTAAATAACACGTTCGTTGTGTCGCCGTCGCCGTCGCCATCGCCATCGCCATCGTCCTCCATGGTTGCCGCTGTCCGTGTCTGTATCCGTGAGTTTGTATCTGTGTTTGTGTCCGTGTTTGTGTCCGCGCTCTGCGTCCACATCTTCATCACCATCAACGCCAAACAGCAGGGGGAACTGTACATCAGGGTTGTTCTGTTCGGTTCGGTTCCGTTCCGTTCTGTGTCTTCTGCTCTTGAGCTTTGCAGGGTTGAAATTCTGAATTATATATTAATAAACAGAAGCAGCAACAGCAACAGCAACAACAACAGCAACAACAACGACGACAACAAAACGCTAAAGTGAAGTGCCGGCAAAGCCGCCATTATGCCAAATGCTGGCAACCCTGATGCCACCAACAAAAAAGCGTCAGCGCGACACGTGTAGCCTTCCTGTCCCCCTCTCCCTCCGCGTCCCTCACACAGCCCTCGTTTCCACCCTCGGTTGGAAATCATCTTCTCATCTTCTCATCTCTCGACCCGCATTCACAGCGCAGCCTTTTGACTTTTAATGAAATGGATATCGCACTGAAACTGAGCCCAGATCAACAGCATCACAGCACCACAGCAGCCAGGGTTGCCACCCACCCCCGCTTGTTGTGCACACTCAAGTGTCGATTTATGTTACTCTCTCAAAAATGTGCTGAACAAAAATTGCACATATGCCGAATGCAATAATTTCGCATCCGGGATGCTGAAGTCCTTGCGACTCGAGTCGAGTCCTTGTGATGTGCCCATGTTTTGGTGTTGCCGTAATACACTTGAGCATAATTTATGCTGTTAATTAGTCGACAGAGCCATTGACGGAACGCCATTTACCGCTTTTCCAAGCACTTTCCGCACTTTTCGCACTGCACCGCCCTGTTTTTTATCCCATATTCTTTACTTCCCCCAATGCATTTGGCTCTGGTTTTTTTTGTTTTCGGCATTGTTTTGATGCATTGCGTTGGCTGCTCTAGGCAGCAGATTGGGAACTTGAAACGCGTTAATGAGCTCACAATTTGCGCTGATTGCGAGAAAAATGCAGTGTGATTGTTAAACAAAACGATAATTAAGCCATTTAGGCAGAGTAGCGAGTGCCGCATAATGAGTAGCGAGTTGCCAAGCGAGCTCATTGATTATTTGTCAGTGGCAAGCAAGACATTTAAGGCGCTAGAATATCAACAACTACTAACGAGTAGCGAGTAACTAAAAAGTAGAGAGTCGTTATCAACGAGTAGCTTCAAGTTATTGATTAGTGGTTAACTGATCTAGGCATGGCGAGAGCCATAAGATTATGAATATTTGCTAACGAGTAGCGAGTAACTATATAGTTAATAATGGTAATCGACGATTAGCGACCTACAATAGGGATTAGGGATCACAAGAATTTTAATTATTACAAACTAGAAGCGAGTATCGAGTATCGAAATATAGCTAAATTGCAACGAGTATTGTTTATTGATTGCTGAGTGTTCAAACTCAATGGAGATTTAATTAATTATTAAAGTGCTAAAAGTGCGATTTTAAAATGCTCTCTGACTATTAGCGAGTTCATATGAAAGCTTTTTTGGGGATAGTTATTATTTTTATTTCAAACTTGGAATTAAATTCTAGGCTGCAAAGACTACTACGAATGTGAGACACCTAATTCCGAGTATTTCCTAAAACTTTAACGAATGTTCAATTTAAATCGAAGAAAAATGCAGATGCCCATTTAAGCTATCTGATTTTTAGAAAAACCTCATGTGGCGAGTAAATAAATATGAAATATGAAGTTACGCATTAGCGAATATCAAACAGCGAGTAACGAGTAGTATAGAGTTATATTTAAATAGAAATAAGTTGCAGTCTGCCTATTTAAAGCCGTCTGACTCAAGGCAAACGAATTGCAGACAACTGGCGAGCAACGAGTGGCCCGCAGCGAATAATAAATAACTGACAAACTTTTCGATTATCTGGGAAATCTTTACAATATTTTCATGTGGAAAACATACAGTATGCACTTGCGAGTTCGAGCTGGAGCTGGAGCTGGAGCTCGAGGAGGCTGCTATGACTGTCTGTCCAATGTGTGCGCCAACTGCCAATTACAGCAACCTGGGGATGGGGCAGGGAAATGTTGCATCCCCAAACACACACACACACACACACACACACACACACATATGGAGGGTGCCCAAAGGCGGCTGGATGACTGCACTTGCTTGTATCGCATGGAGCACACATAAAAATTAAGAGGCAACATTTGTCATTTCTCAAGATATTTCACTGCGATTCGCAGTTGCTTTTTCCCTCTGTTTTCATTTTGTTTTTTTGCGTTGTGTTGTGTCTTGCTTTTTCCAGGACAAGTGAGCGATTTTAATTAACTGCCAGTGTCGCAGCTCCTGGCTCATCCCATTCCCCGCCCCAATGTCCTTTCATTCGCCTGCGCCTAGCACTTCCATTGCTCTCCTGTCTTCACTCCTCCAGCCTTCAACTGCACATCGAAATAAAAACAAAGAAAACTGACAAAAAAAAAGTTGAAATGCGCAAAAGTTTAAAAGGCGACGCAAATTCTATACTCTAGCTGTGGAAAATTTATTTTATTTCCAGGGAAGAAATTTAACTGCGCAGAAAGATGCTTTCTTCTTCTTTAAAACAAAAATGAATTTACACATTTTAATTAATATTAATAGCAAACTTATAAGAATGTAGCTATGCAAATATATGATTGTATGTTAAGAAATTACTTTAGCAGAAGAAATTTTATTTCACGCATCTGAATTACGCAGCTATTAACAATTAATTGAAAAAATGTTTTTGAGCTTAAAAATAAATGACGAATTTATGCAAACCAATTAATAATAGGTCCATACTTACAATGTTTGTATCTTTATATACACGTAAAACTAAATATTTAGTTTGTTATTGACAATTAACTAGAATGATATTTTTATGCATGCACTTTGAGTTTTTTCTTCTAAAAATCGAAATATCGATTTAAACACATAAATGTACAATAATAACATACTATATCATAATAAAATTGACTACAGAAAAAATAAATAATTATTTTGCACACGTGATCTTTTTGTGCATTGCAAATAAATATATTCGAAGCGATGAAATAATTTTGCACAAGTAGTAATTATTTAATTTTAGCTTGGGCCTTTCGTTCCAATAAAAAGAAATGTATAATTTTATTGTCACAGAAGAACTTCAACTTCTGCAATTCGATTTCGTTGCCTTAATTTCTATTTGAAATCGCAGTTTGGACAACAAATCGATGCTCGCTGACAAAATCATAATACCCCATTGGCAAGGGTATAGGAAAAACAGTTTTTTGGGGCGTTTGTCAAAGCTCATTCGTTGGGGATGTGAATGTGACTGAAATGGAGACTCTGAGACGAACTGGGGAGAGTGAAGGGGACGGCGCTTGAGGTTCAGATTGGCGAGGTGCTTGGGGTTTTACTTTTCGAGGGGGTGACTCTGCATATTGTTGACTGCTTTTGTTTTTGCTGTTTGTGGAAAAGATTTTTTCCCTCTTGTAATGCAAAAATGCCGCCATTTTAAAAGTGGATGCAGAGCCAAATGAAAGAAGCCGAGACCGTAAGACAATAGGGGAAAAAAATAAGGTGAACACCAGTGTTGCCAATTTCGCTATTTTTCCCGTCAAATCTTCATAAAATATTTGTATATAGTATATATAATTCGGGATATATTCGATTTGACATTGTATGCATAAAAATAAAGTGTCACAGTAATTGATGCAAACTAATCCATAAGCATTAAATAATCAATAATTTGATGTTGACTCCGTCAGATAACAAATCTATATAATAACTAAAACCAAACTTAAACTACATTTTCATTATTTAATTCGAACTTATAGTTACTGCAAAATAAATATCTTAAGCATAATTGAAATATCATAAAAATAAGTCAAAACCCAGAAAGGATAAGGCTAAAACCGGATATTTTCTTTAGATAAGTTGGCAGCACTGGTGAACACAGATAAAGTGCGAGCAGGCCAGAGTATGTTACGAGCCAGAGCGAGCGAGGGAGACAGAAAACGTGAGGAAGGAGCAAAGGGACATGTGCTGCCAAGCGTGAATATGCCGCCGAGTGTCGTGCCAAAAAGTGCAAGCTATCGCATCACAGCTCTGCCGCACGATCCCCAACTTCTCAAAGAAAAAACCCTTAAACAGGATCCCAACTTTTGCTGATGGAAAGAGCCTATTTAAAATAAAAAACAAAATGATGGAAAAGCTTTTTTGATTTAGGATTTCCTGGAAATATCTTATTTAATACTATTTACGATAATCAGGCGTAAGCAAAACAGCTTGAAAACCGTAATATTTGAAATATTTCAAAGTATCGTGTCGTGTCGACAAAAAATAGTATCTAAAGTATTCAAAAATATGAAAACAATAACTTTTTATGTTGAAATATATTTTTATAATAAAAGAAATTAAGAAAAAGTTTATATTTTTAAGAGATTCCAATAGATTTCGTATATATCCTTTCAAATTCTCTGCAATACAATTTTACGCATACAAATGTTGTGTTAAAAATATAGTGTGCATTCGAAATAAAATATTGGCATAAAATTCGAAACAAATCTGTATTTTATAAATATAATTTAGAATACATAACTCCTTTGGAACTTAGAGTAACTTTATATCGAATTGAAAATGTCGTGTGAATAAATTCGAGTTGAATATATTTTTAATAAATGCAGTATTCTAAAATAATATTTATACCACTTTTAGGAACATGGTCTAATTTTATATCGTATTTAAAATGTTGTAAGTAAAGTAAATAAATCTAGACCAGTATATTTTTTTTAATAAATGCTGTGTTCTATAAATGGAACATCGTAATTTAAATATTTTTTTGCACTTTATATAAATAATGTCTGAAGAAATTTATTTTCAATAGATTCTGCATTCTGTAAATAGTATTCATGCTGCATTAGAAAACTTACAGAATATTTAGATCGTTTTCAAAATGTATGTACTCTAAATAGTGAAATGCCCAACAATAATATTTGGAATTAATTCAGTGTTCTATAAACATGGATAATGCTGTTCAGCCAAGCCCACAACTATCGGAAACGTGTTATATAAAGTTTCCCTTCTTCCCACTGCCCGATTCCCCTCGACCTCGAAAAGAGATGAGTTTACCCAAAAGACGTGTTCAATCAGAGTGCTTAATTTGTTGCTCAAGAGTTGCCCAAGCAACGAAGCCTCACACACACATAGCTATTATACTCTGTCTGTGTGTGTGTGTGTGTGTGCGGGTGTTTACGTAAGGCAAATATGAAAGGCGTTCTAATTAGAGAGCAAAAATTCACGCACTCTCAGATAAATATGTACGTAGATATGTATGTGTGTGTGTGTGTGTGTATGTATGTAAGGATACGGGGCGCAAATTCTTCAATTTAATAACTAACATCCGGAGGCGAAAGGCGGCTCAACAGCCGCAGTAGGCGGACGCATGTTGTGGACAGAGAGCGAGAGAGAGAGAGCGAATAAGAGTGTGAGAGAGAGAGAGAGAGAGAGAGAGCAGAGTCTACGCTTGGGTGACGACAACAATAAGACGTCGCAGAAGCAGAAGACGAAGCTGCTGCGAAGGACGACAACTGAACTTTTGCTTGGGGACTTTTGGCTTGGCGCTCGTCGCTTGACGAATCGTTGACATGGACACGGAGCCCAGACAATTTTGTGTCACAACAACAATATTTTCGGTGGTTGTTTGCGGCCCCTGACAACGAACAACGAACAACGAGCAACGAGCAACGGGCAGAGAACGAGCGAAGGACATGTCCTTTGGTGGTGCGTGTCGCTGCGAAGCTGTAATGCCGGCATACGTTGCTTTGGTGGTGGCACTCGATGGTGCTGGTGTTGTTGTTGCTGTTGTTGTTGGTGGTGCGAGGCGCCATCAACGGAAATGAGACGTTTAATTTACATTTACACAAGGCTACAACGATAAGTCCTGCGGGACGCGTCCTGGCTCAGCATTTGTCGCATTGCAAGTGACAGTCAAAGACAGATCCAACAAGGATATGCTGAAGAGGGCGACGGCGAGGGCGAGTCTGCAAAGTGGACTAACAATGCGAGTGCTGACTGTACCGTCATGCATATTGTATGTCCTTTTGGACAGCTTTGACGCCAAGCATCCCGACAACACACACACACACACACACACACACTCACTTGCTTGTATTTGTATTTCCGGTGCTTAAGACAAATTTTAAAAGTGCCTCATGAATATTTGAGCGCATTTCCTGCCGCACTTTGTTAAACTCCGAAAATGTCCTGCCGCCGTCTGCCGTCCTCACGTCCTCCCGGAGCTTGGGTGCCAGCTCGCCAATTAATACACGCACTTGCTCTGTGTGTGTGCGTGTGCATGTGTTTGATTGTGTGTGTGTCTGCGGTTAATTCAAGCGAATCCTTGCGTCAATAATTGAGGCACAAATTTTGTTGCTGACTCAACCGGGCGCCTCATTTATGAACTTGCCCCACCCCCACCTGCTTGCCCCTTGGGGCAATCGCCGCGTTAATTGACCAGCAAATTAGCCGAGTTCTTGCCATTTTCCCGTGCAACATTGCAACAATGCAACAATGCGCTGTGCACTCAACGCACTGCGAACTATGCAAATCATTCACGCCATTCGCAGCATTTTTCAATACTTGCACTTTAAGTAAAAACCCCTTTTTTATAGGCGCAAGTATTTCAATTTTTCACTGAACAGTTACTGCTACAATATTTAGACTTTTTTTAAGCTTTTTAACTTAACCAGCAAATAATTATTCCTGCTTCCATAACTCCAAAACTAATTTAATAATATCGCACATGATATCGATTGTTAGATGCTAGAGACTACAAATATTGCAATCAACAAAAAGTATCAGAAATATTTAAACCTGCTTTACTAACTTAAAAGCGGTCAATTAAATTAAATTTCAATTAATCACATTTTTTTTTGTATCATATTCATTATAATTATAGCCAAGGAGGATAGGATTATTATTATTATTATTGTACAAGACAATAAAGACTACAATACTGAGACAAGCTTCGTTGGGATAAAGTTAAATGAATTTGTGTTTCGTAAACTTCAAAAATACAAAATTGTTGCTAAATTGGCTTCAGAAATTAATAAATTCACCTTAACTGATACTGCAATTTGTCTAATTTTAAGGAATTTGTTTTTAATGTTAGCTGCTATATTCAAAATAAATCAATTTTATATTCAAAATATAATCTGTCTGGTGTAAAATATATACCTGCGAAAATAAAAAAACAAATTGAAATGAAGAAGCAAGGCATGAATGAATTCTCTTCAGAATATTTTCACAAATGCATTTAGCTTGAATTAAAGATATAGTACTTCACTCTAGCTGAATTTGGCATATGTGATAAGTGTTATGAAGATAGGCACAAATATAGATGGTATTTATAACAATTATATCAACTAAAATTCTCTTCAGAATGTTTCAAAAAGCATTAAACTGAAAATATATTAAAGTGAAGTCGTTTTCACACTAATAAAAATATATGAACTCAGAATATGAAGCTGAAAAAATATTTAAATAATGTTATTGTAGTTCGAACTCACTCAGTTTCATAAAGATGGCCACAAAATGAGTTTGTAATTGTAAGAGCAATAGAAAGGGCAATTGAAATAGAGAAGCAGGACATGAGATGAATCCTCTCCACAATATGTTCACAAAATTGAAATGCTTTCAATTTATTTGTGTAATAGTCTCAAGAGATTGCACTAATGATTCGCAGCCCGAGACTGAGCAGAGTGAATTAGGGGCTGTCTCGCTCCGCTGTCTCCGCACACCCTTAAAGAAGTGCCGTAATGAGCTCGGTAATCCTTGTTAGCTGCTGCTGCTGTTTTGTCCAGCCTCGGAACTCGACGTCGCGTCGCCGGGGCTAACAAACTATTTGCAACTTTTTGCCAACGCCCAATTAGTGACACTCAAATAGCACAACAATTGGTCAGCAAAGGGGCGGAGGCGGAGTCACGAGTTGCTTGTGGCAACAAACGTGTAACTGGACCTCAATCAGTAATATTTTTGAACGGATTTGTCGAGGGGGCAGCACTTAGAAAATTGCGGCATAATCAGACGCTGCCTGCCCGCCTGCCTAGCGGAGGCAGCAACAATGGGGCAGCTGGATCACTGCAGGTGCAACGGAGGTCAACGGCAACGGCAACAAGAGCGGCAAATGGATGCCAGACTGGGGGACAGGGGACAGGGGACAGAGGACGGAGGGGAACAGGTCACAAAAGTGCTGACTGTGACAGCTTACTTTATTGGCAAAATCAAATCAACGTGGCATTTGCATGCAGCAAGCCAGAGATACAACAAATATCATCATGAAATGGGGCATGTCTGGGCCCGTCTGGGCAACAAACGGTGGCAGCTGTGGCAGCATCATCAGCATCAGCATCACCGTCATCATCATCATCTTCATTCACTCGATGTCGTTGCCGTTGTCGTTGTCGTTGTCGTTGTCGCTGGGGCTGCGCTAAATGCAAGTCAAACACAAGTAAAAACGCCCTCGGCGAGTCTGCTCGACTGCGAAGACCACGTACTAAAGTTAGACAAGGAAATTGTTGAACTCTAGTTTCATGTTAGAAATTAATTAAACCAAGTTCTTGAGAATATTTACATATATTTTAAAGCTACAAATGGATTTCATCTAATCCTATCTGCACTTCTTAATTCTTATTTAAATATTCACATTTTACATAATTTCCATTTGAATTAAATTTTATATTTATCTAATTGCGAAGCAGCATTTCTTATTAATAATTTGAATTAACTATCAGAGTACTAATATATTTAATATTTATCGAGCCCATATTAAGCAAACCTGAACCTGTAATTTAAATTTCACATCACAAAAGTAAGAAAATTATTTTTTGTTTATTGCCTTCTTTCTCTTCACACTCTGCAATAATGTATGTTGAAAATTGCAACAAATTCTCAAAAGATTAAAACTATGAGGTTCAATTAATAAATAACGGATCGGAGTTCAAAGTTCGTATCAATACTAAATTGCAGCTCAGCATACTCATAAATGTAATAATAATTAATTTTCGATCTATTTTTGTGCATATGCATCGAATTTTTAATAAAATTCAATCGAATTATTCCATAATTCTATAAAATCGTTAATAGGGTAATGGACAAGTTCATTTTTTTCAATTTACACTTTCTTAATCCTTAACGCCATTCATTTTCTTCTACCTATATCAAGTGCTTTAACAATTTAAGAGTAGTATCATTAAATCAAAAACCAAACTATACATTTTTTTTCTTACAACCATGTAGACTTTTTTTTATTGAAATCTTGACAAATAGACAATGATATAACTCAGTTCTTATCGGGATTCCATTTATCATCTTTCGATGTTTTTTTTACTTTATCTATTTGTGAAATTTCATTCTATATTTATACAAAAATTATTTGATTAAATAAATAATAAAAAACTACATTAATAAATGTTTTCACAAAAATATTATAAAATACACTCAATAAATAAATGAATTAATTTTCTTTCAACTTTCTCTCAACACCCTCAATGAATGAGTTTTCCAACAATACTTTATCAAATAAATTATTAGATTAATTTGTTTTCAACTTTATGTAGCTTTTAAATGGTTAATCCTCAGTTTCATATTCCGCTGCCTGTTACAAGCATTATCGCAAGTCGATCATTCTTCTTAGCCAACTCGAACTGAGCGCAGAGCAAGCAACGATGTTGCTGTTAGAACGCGACAACAGCAGGCGACGAGAGCATTGCGGATGGGGATGGGGATGGGAAAGGGGACTGCTTGAGGCACAAGTGGAAAGACTGGAGGGTGGTGGATAAAGAGGTTTCGTTCTTTTGCCTAGGTATTGAAGCTTGTAAAAATTGCATGGCGCTGCATTACCGCTTAAGTACGCGCTCGGCGAGAGTGGCATTTGCCCTCCTCCTCGCTCCTCGGTCCTCAGTCCTTGGTCCTCGGTCCTGTGGCAGCCATCTTAGCCAGGCTACGTCGGGAGTCACTCCACAGTCATTCACATGCATTCAAGTGGCAGACTAGCCCCATCCCCTGCGCCCCTCCGCCCCCTGGCTGTTACCCTGTTTGGCAAATCGCATTCATGACATTTTCTTGCATTGACTGTGTGTGTGTGTGTTTTTTTTTTCTCCATTTTTTGGGTTGAGGTTTCGTCGACGGCAGCTTTTATTTGTTTCGAAGCTCCGCCATTTGCCATTTGCCATTTGCCGTTTGCCGTTTTTGCCAAGGGTTGCGCATCCTGGCATGCGAGTGGGCGGGGGAGGCGGAGGGGGTTGGCAGGGGGGGCGGCAGAATTTGTGGCGCACTTGACGCGTTTTATAATTTCCGTAAATAACAAACGGCTTAATTTGCGCATATTTCCGTTTGGATTTGCACGACTCGAGTGGCAGCCTTAGCCAGACTTGGCTTCCACCGCAACTTGGCCTAACTCTCCTGCCCCTGCCCCTGCCCCTGCCCCTGCCCCTGCCCCGGCACCTGCCCCGAACCTCCGCCCCTTTCTTGTTGAGGCATTTTTCAAGCTTTCACATTTTTAGCTTTGCCGCAATATGCGTAATTAAAAAAAGAGTGCAAAAAAGGGAGAAGAACGCCAAAAGGGTCGTCAGGTATGTGACATGGGTTCGCAGCAGCGACTGAGAAAGGTATAGCAAGAAAGAGACAGCGATACAGATAGAGAGAGAGGGAGAGTGAGAGAGAAACAGAGAAGGCTCAACAAACTTGCAGCTGGCATCGGACTTAGGATCAGCACATTAGAAGCTAGACAAGTTCGCAACTAATTACAGCCGATGTCTATGGGAATCAAGGTGGCCCAAAACATTTCAGAAACAGTTTGTCAACAATTTTGATTTTTTTAACGACATTTACTACTAATTATTATATTTATTTAATGTTTAATGATTCATATACTAGTTGCATTTCGCTACAAAAGTGCCTTCAATGCTAGAAACTGCAAAGATAATGAATACATTTTAAATTATGCTCATTTCATATTAAATCAAGTTCTAAATCAATTCTATATTGGACATTGAAAGATCATATTCGAGATTTTTTTAAGATCGAAATAAAAACTGCATTTTATTCAACGGCAAACCCAAATATTACAACAACTATTTAATCAAAAAATGGTTTCATCACAACATTATTTATTTGGTTAAGTGAAAAATCCGAAAAGATATTTTAAAAGTGACAATTTGTTTTATTTCGGCTGGCAGATGATCTTTTCTAACTTGCAAGTAATGTTTCTTATATTAATTCATGCTTAAATTTGTGCAATATTTTCCCTTAATTATTATTTTTGCACTTTTTAATAGCTGATAATAAAAATTAAATTTGTACAGATTCAGCAATTGCTGTTCAACATAAAAATGTTTAGTTTAGTTTTTATGAATTTGTACAAATTTTAAAAACAAAATTTTTTAGTATTTTTATGTATATTTATTTGGAATTTTATTTGCTTATTTTAAATAAAAAATGTATGAGAATTTGTATGTTTATTTTCAACATTATGAATATGAACAAAAACAAATATCAAAACAATAATCCAAAAGTCCGTTTTGAGATTCAAGAGTAGCTGACAGGAATCCTGATATCTAGACGTTTTTGTGCGCAGTTAAATCGCAACTTGGAGCTCCGCAGGATATGTGGAGGATGTGTTTAATTAGCTGCTGCAATACAGTTTGCAGGCAAAAAGGATGTCAAAGGAAGAGTTTGCCATGTCTGAAGACTCGGTTGCAGTTTCGAAGGCGCCTTCAAAAGTCGCAATCGCTTTTCCACTCGTAATTAAAATCTTTTTGCCAAATGCTTACCAATCTGTGTGAGTGTGTGTGTGTGTGTGTGAGTAAAACTGAATTTGCATTGATCTGCTGCTAAACGTTGTTAGCATCTCCAGCTCCAAACTTTGATTAGATGGCCACAAAGCCGAGGAAAAGCTGCAGCAGGCAAAGCAGACAGCAAAAGTGACAAATGAAAAGAAAATAACTAAACGGGGGAATGGGGGAAAAGGGGTCAGCAGGCGAGAGGAGATGTGCAGGAGGAGGAAAAGAGACCGCAACTATCAATTGTGTGCCAGTCAAGCAGTTGGGCAAACAACAACACTATCACGAAGACGATGATGACGATGGCGATGATGATGATGATGATGATGATTGCACGAATGCTGCTGATGAGCATGTTAATGATATTGTTGTTGTTGTTGCTGATGAGGTTAGACATTCTCGACTTTGTTGTTGTTGTTGTTGTTGTTGTTGGCGCCTTGTCACGATGCTTATGACAAAAAGCTTTTCAACGTCGTTAGCTTAATAACTGTCAAGTAGATGAGTGTTTGCCTGTGTGTGTGTGTATGTGTGTGTGTGGCTTTCACATGCGACTAGCTTTTAGGCACTGCCATAATGTCCCCCTCTCCCTCTCCCTCTCGCTCTCGCTCTGCTCACTCTCATTCTCATTCTTGTCTTTCCCTCATTTCTTTGCTTTCTTTCGTTCCATCATTCCAGAGATTCCCTGTACAAAAGCATATTGCTTTTTTGCCACAAGTCAATCTAATGCTCTCTGTCTGATCACAAAATATATATTATACTGGGAGACCCGTTTGCCATTTATATTCATTATAGAAAACATTTTTTTAGTTCGAGCCATACGTGCAATTTCTTTTTCTTCTTCAGTCCTTTAATTTGCAGTATTTCGTATTCTACTTGCATTACGGCTTTGTCGGGAAAGGTTCGATCGGCATTATTAATTAAACTTCACTTCACTTCAGTTCACCTACAACTTTATTTCAAAACTATCATTACAATTTAATTGTAAAATTTGTATTTAATAGAAATAGTTTGAATATTGATTTATTACATATATCTAATTGTCATCTATACGTCATTACATAGCTGTCATTTGCATTTTGTTATTCCAAGTCTGATTATTTTTTGTTATACCACGTTTTATAGTGACTGACGTTTCATGTCAAGTCACACGGGAACGCTATCG
The DNA here is from genome assembly GCA_035045625.1 of Drosophila formosana. Classification (NCBI taxonomy): domain Eukaryota; kingdom Metazoa; phylum Arthropoda; class Insecta; order Diptera; family Drosophilidae; genus Drosophila; species Drosophila formosana. The sequence goes on along the minus strand of JAWNOW010000688.1, from coordinate 933,659 downwards.
AACGGGATAAAAAGTATCTTATGTCCGTCTCCTAGCTCTAAGCTACCTACCTACCAATTTCACCCAAATATGTTCTGCCGTTCTTCTTCTTAGTGGTGTAACTAACACGACTTTCTTTTATATATATAGATTAAAGTTTTCTAAGCAAACTGTTTAAAATTGGGAATAGTCTTCTCTACTAAAGGCTGCGATAAGTTCATACAGCTTGAATTTATTATCATACATCTTTTCATCGCATGAAATTCGGGTATATTTTGGTGTCAAGATGATCATAGAACAAATAAAATTGTACTCCTCTTGCATTTATATTTTCAAAGCGATATAATCTAATCTAATCAATTTTGAAGCAATAATAAATGTATTATTTTATTTTATTGAATGCGCTCTTCTTTTAAGATCTCATTAAAGTAAAACAACAAATAATAGTAAAGAAATCGAATTGTTATAATATTATACGCATTCACATTTAGTATGTGGCAACAGTTTGTGCAATAATGCATAATTAATAATTTCTATAAATTTTCATATAATACTGGTATCTATTATTGACAACACTATTACTCTATTGTCAATAGCAACAAATAAGAAAGACATTCTCTGCTACCAATTTCTTATATTTTTCCCGATTCTGGTTATTTGTCAATTAGAAATAATTTTGTTTATGTATTTGTAGCTTGTTGTTGAAAATGTTCAGTGATTAATTTTTTATAAAGAAATAAATTTCGTTTTCAACCTAATGCTAGCAACAAAAATAAATTAACAAAAATATGACGTATACAAAAAAACGAGCTAAATCACTAGTTCATGATGTGGAACTTTATTTTTAAAAGGAAAATAGGTTTTTCAAAATAATTTCAAATTTAGAATTTTCGTCTTTGCCACAAATACATTCACATTATTGAATTAAAATTATATTCTTGAACTATGAGCAAAAAATTGTCTCATTTCTGACCAGCCTGGAATTTTGCTGGAAATAAATTATTCTAGCTCTATATTTATTTGTGAGATGATATCTGTAAGTATGTATATTGCCAGCTTATCATAATTTTTGCTGCTTGTTTTTCATAATATAATCTAATTTTCTTTGTCCTTTTATATTATTATATGTATGATTATTTCATTCAGGTTTCGTATTTATTTGCGATGTGATATCTGCAAGTATATTTGCGGCTTCGGCGTGCCTGTCTGTCATAATTTTTCCAGCTTGTTTTTCATTTTTCATCGTTTTTGATGTTGTTGTTGGCGTTGTGCTTGTCTGCCAAGCTGCATAATTACAACAACTGCAGCACAACAACTGCGCTGACTTGTGTGTGTAGAAGTCGAACTCTAAGTGTGTGTGTGTGTGTGTGTGTGTGTGTTTGTGTGTTGGCTTTCAAAGGACATGTGCCAATATGGCGAACTGAACTGCGGTTGCCAACTGTCACAGCCACCCGCCGCAACTGCAAGTGTGTGTGCCATTGATGTTGTATTTTTGCGACATCCCCCTCCCTACATCTCTCCATCCCCATCCCCATCCCCATCCCCCTCTCCGTCGCTCGCAATGTCCTCGACGTGCTCATTTCCTCGAGTGGCGCTAAACAAAAGATTTCTGCTCGCTGCACCTTGTTGCAACCTCGAGGCTGCATTTTGCACTTTATTAAAACCAAATCAACGAAGCAGAAAAGTCAAATGCAATGCGCCTCATTATCCTGATCCTGGCTAAGGACAGCACGAATAAGGCTTCAACATTCTCAGTGGGAAAGCAATTAAATGGCATTATTATAATCAGATGCGAGTTAACGTTGACCAATATCTTTGAAGCCAACGCAGCTTAAGGAAATCTTTAATCAGATTACTTCATCACATTCATTCAATTATTTATCATTGTCTCCTTACGAGTTAATCCCAAATCACAAAGTAAATATTTTCATTCATTGGTAGTCGGGTGAAATTTAATAATTAATTAACAACAAAAATAATAAAGAAATCTTTGAGAATACTTATCTAATTCGCACAAAATGATAGTGATATTCATAGAAATATGCAATGTGTTATGTGAACATAAAAATGTTTGTAAAATAAAATAATAATAATTTACTTCATCACATTCATTCAATTATTTCTCATTGTCTCCTTACGAGTTAATCCCAAATTACAAAGTAAATATTTTCATTCATTGGTAGTCGGGTAGAATTAACTCAATAATTAATTAACAACTAAAATAATAAATAAATCTTTGAGAATACTAATCTAATTCGCACAAAATGAAAGTAGCTCAAGAAATACATATGCAATGTGTTATGTGAACATAAAAATGATTGTAAAATAAAATAATAATTTCGAAGTACTTTTAATGGAAGAATTGTTATGCAAATAAAATTAAAAATGAAAAAGTAAATACAACTCATTCCAATCGACTATTTTAAGCAACTTGTATTAAACTAAGCAACTAGATAATACCGAAATCTATACTACTAAAATATATTCTAAAAAACATAAGCTATAATAAAAGCATAATTAAAGGCGGTAGCATGCAAGATTGATGTGTAATGAATGCAGTATGTGTGTCTAGCTTAAGCCGTCTTCGAACAAAACTCTCGGCAGAGAGATAAATGCGCCGCTCTGTGCGATTCTCAAATGCACAAAGCTGCTGGGGCTCAAAGTGAATCGCAGAATCCAGCGATATCCACTCACCTGTCATATTGGCTGAGCTTCAAAAAGCGGCTGACAGTCAACAGAAGAGCTGCAAAAAAAAAAGCAGCGAAGACAAGAAGAGGGAAAAAACGAAAAGGAAAATGGCAAAAAAGAAGAAAATAGAAAAAAGGAAAAAATCTCATTAAATGCAAGCCAATGAAGGCTCCACTTTGCTGACCGATAGATAAAGTCGCCCTGCTGTCCGTCCGTCTGCCCGTCCGTCTGCCCGTCCGTCTGTCTGTCCGGCTATTCGTTTGGGCAGTTCAGCAACTTTATTTGCGACCGGACGACAAAATCCCCAGCAGCCACAAGCCCCCGTGCCGTAAAGCCGTAAAAAAACAGCGCAAAAAAAAAAGGGAAAAGGGAAAATCGAATCGAAAAAGAAAGCAGGAAAAAAGCGGCGCCAAAAAAAGTTTTTGCGACCATTTTGACGACGACAGAGAGAGAGACGAGAAGCCAGAATCGAAAAGCGAGAAGCGAGAAGCGAGACAACCAGGGTTGTCATAGCAACGCAGCTAACGCGTCACTTTACGTGTCGGATTCGGGTGTTGGCAGCCATATTTGCTCTTATAGCGCTTTACTTGCCTCTCATCGCCAGCCAGGCAGGCAGGCAGGCAAGCAACGAGGCGGCCAGAGGAACCCGCCCTTATGTGATGAGCCAGCCCAGCAACCCACCCCCAGGGGGCGGGGGCAGGGACGAGGCTGCGAGCTACCCTTGTGTCTGTGCCGTCGCCGCTTCATTTGGCTTCACAGTTCACTTTGGCCTAGACCGAGAGCAGCAAAAGGGACTCGCCGAAGGAGCGTGGAGCGTGGACCGAGCATTTGGCACCACTCACTGGCGCGTCCTTTGGCTTGTGTCCTGGCCGTAGTTAGCTGGAGACTCGGCAGAGTCCTGGCTCTTAGGTGTTGCGTGTTGTTGTGCGCACAACGAGGATGGCAGTCGGGCCTTATGTAAGGCGGCTATGTACTTGGCCAAGGACCTGCTGACACATGTCCTGCTGACGTTGTCCTTTGTCGTTGCGCATTCCTGCTTGCTATCTGTTTATTTCTTTATTTGTTGATTTGCGGCCATTTGCCGTTTGCCCGTTTGCCCGTTTTGCTATTTCTCCGTTTCTTTTCTTGCTCTCTTTTTTTTTTAAATATTCCTGTGAAATCCTTTGTACTTGTCGCCCCCATAAAGCACAAAAGCAAGCGCAGGATAATAACCTGCATTTTTCTTTCTATTATTAGTATTTTTTGTGTCAGCCGAAGCGACATCGCCATCGACAGCAAATCGATTGCAAATGGCGGCTTCAGCTTGAAATTCCTCTCAGTTTAATTCCTTGAATAGCCGGCGAGTCAATAAATGATTTAATAATGTGACTAGAGACCAGCAAGATTACAAGCAGATTACAAGCAAGACCCAAACTTATTGCCATCAAATAGTATCCCAAGAAGGGCCCAAGTAACTGGAATAAAATAAGCGATCGTTGAACCATTCTGAAACGCAAACTCAAATACTAGTTCAAGAATGCGGAAATATATTCCGAATAACTTCAAAAATTAATATATTGCAGCAAAATATGCCTTAATTAACTGAAAATTGTAAAACAAATAATTTATTTATTGAAGAGTCCATATGAAAATCGCTTCATATATTCGAAATAAGTTTTAGATTAACGATTGAGTAACTAAGACTTAAAGATTAAGATCATATAGTTCAAATTATTTCTAAAAAAATGTAAGAAAGTAAAGCTTAAGATTAAACAAATGTATTCCAAAGAAATTATTAATTTTATTACATAGAATATAACAAATAAATAAATACGAGTTAAAGACAAAAAAAAAACTAAAATAATCAAAATGTATATGGTGCTTGCATCAATTATAGCAAAAGATGTTTGAAGGATATAAAAATATGCTATATTTTATAGCCTATGGCAAAATATGCCACTTACCAAATATTACATCATTTGAAATATTAAGAGAATATCCTTTAAAAAAGTTTCCAATGAAACAATTCAAAAAATATATGTAAATTAAAACTTATAACAACTATGGTAAAGTATTCCACTTAATTAACGAAATAATTTAGTGGAAAATTGACAGATGAAAATTATGTCAAGAATGCGAATCTTATAAAAAATATGCAAAGAAAGTTAACTTGTGCTAATTAAGGTATGACTTCAATAAATAAGTCTTGGAGAAAATAAAATAATACATATTATACATATATTTTAATATTAAGAAAATAGATTCGAAATAAATGATGTGAAAATTGATAAAAAATCTGGATAACGAAAAAAGTTATTGAATAACTAGAGCAGCATAATTGTATATCAAGTCGGAATATAAATAAAGTTGTTGTTCAGTTGTGATCGAAGTAAAGCCATTTTATAATTCGATATTATCGAAGAGCAATTTCGTAAATAATCAAGTTGTTATCATTAATCAGCGTTTGAGCCATTTTCAATTGATTTGCACTTAAAATGAAAAAAATTAATTACATTCTATTCTAGATTGATTAAAGACAATTGCGAACAAAGCTTTTAAGCAGCTTAATCGAGCTTTAAGCGGCTTTTGCCAAGTGCCAATATGGAACAACAATAGAAATAGAGATAGAGCCAAATAAGAGCAGGCAATAATTATGGAGATTTGCATATGGAATCGAAGTTGGGTTCGCTGCAACCCCGAAGAATATTCGATCTCCTCATTCACATGCACGAGGGTACTCAGAGTGTGTATTCAAAGGATATTCAGAGGCGTAATCAGGGCGCAGTTCGCTGCACTTTTTTTCGATTGTTTTGCATTGTTTTCGATGCATGATTCACGATTCACGAATCCCGATTCGATTCGTTTCGTTTCGATTCGTTGTTTTGTTTTGTTTTGTTTTGCTTTCATTGTTTTCTATACATATATATATATTTTTTTATCAGTCGGAGCTCATCATCATCATCGTCATCTGCTGCTGCTGCTGCTGCTGCTGCTGCTGCTGTCTGCGCCCTTAGCAAACTCACAATTGTTTCGATTACGCAAAGGGATAAATGCTGTAAGAAGAGAATGCAAAATTGCGTTAAGCCTCAATGTCTGTCTCGGAGGAGCCGACGACGACGATCTGCAGCAGGATAATAGCTCAAGGCTGTATGCCTCTATTGTCCAGCCAGGATCCAGGCAGATCCAAACAGGACTCGTTTCGAGTGCCGACGCTCAAGGCTTGAATAAATAGTCGAGCGCCGGCTAAACAAACAAAAACAAGCCAACAACAAAATAAATGCTGGTATCTGGATAATTGGGTTGCCAAATATTGCGCAGGATATCGCAGTCAAGGATCAAGGCGAACTCAACTCAACGGCACCCACGGCGCAATTGCAATTGAAATTGCTGTTGTTCGATTCGATCGTTCATTGTTTGAGCGCACGGCGGAAACAAACAATCGACAATTGGCCATGTCCTGTCGCAAGGATCTGTAGCTGTGGCTGTGGCTGTAGCTGCTGAGTTGAGAAGCCAAAAGGATGCAAGACAACTAGTTGGAGAGACAGACAACTACACAGCGTGAAAGAAACGATCTAAGATCAAGAACATAAAAAACTAATCTGAAAACCTTTCCAAATCCAAACAAACTCAAGTAATAATATTATATTATATTAATCATTGATTATATTGTTAACAGTTTGATTCGAATTTGTGTATAATTAAAATCTTGTTTTAAAGACTTTGAAAAATTCAAAAATTTAAATCTGGAAATAATAATCCAGAATTAGGTAGATTATATTCTTCAAATATGAATAACAACTATTTTTATTATTGGCTCGTTTTAGAAGAGAAAACAATAATAAAATTCTGAAATTTAAAAATGTTTTTTTTTTTATATTAAAAAACTTGCAAATTCACAATTTGTATCCTAGTTTTCAGACCGTTGTTTTTGTGGCTGTGTAGATAGAAGGATAACACAGAGAGACAGGTAGAAAAACAGATAGATAAATGCACAAACCAGGCAATGAGAAGGCGACGCAGACGCCGAGACAACAGTTTGGCCGATCGCCCGATAGTCGAAGGCTTAAAGAGTTGTCTAGGATTACAAGGAAACAAGGGCGATTTGTCGCCAGATTGTGCGTGTGCAAGGTGCTAGGAAGGCAGGCAAGAAAGGTGCGCCAGGACATTCAACTCGGGATCAGCTGCTGCCGAGGACCAACAGCAAAAGGGAAAGGGAAAAGGGAAGCAACAGATGGAGCGAAGCAACTCGAATAGCACAAAAGCTTTGCTCGCACTTTGAACTACACCGCGCTCTGCCTCTCTCCCTCTCTCTCTCTCTCTCTCGCTGTCTTGGGTATTATGCCGCAGGGGGACGCCTGTCATAACTGCACAATGGGCAGGCAGCCAGCAGGACTAAGGACTCAAAGTAGTGAGGGGCCCAACTTGGAACTTCCCTTTTGCCGATGGCCTTTGTTTCGCTTCTTGGTCGCTGGCTGCCTAATATAGATTTCAGTGGTAAGCGATATGCTTGCTTGTTCTTTTAATTGCCCCGCAAAACGATAGGCAATCAGGAGGGAATCAGCAATCGTCCACGTCCTCGTCCTCTTCCTCGGCGGTTTGGCGGCATTTTTCAATTGTCGGCTTTTGCGGACAGCACAAAACTATATCAAATTTCAGGCGCAAAAATCCTCAACGTCGACGCCGCCGCAGTCAAAGACTGTGTGACTCGGAGAGCAGGGGACAAATGGTCAAGGGCCTGCCACGCCCCCATCAGCGAATAGTTAAACGATTAGTTTGTCAAGCACGCAATTCAATACAATACAATTTCACACATAATTCGCTGGCATTTTAAATGGTTTTTGAATTTGCATTTTCGCTGCTTAGCCGAGACATGCACTCGACGCGCAGCTTAAACGCTTTCAGCGCAGACAAGCACCCCACGAGGAAAGGCCAGCAGCCAAGTTATGCACCATTTAACGAAGCTCTGCTCTGAGGTGCATGCAATAAATTATCTTTAAGTTGAAGCTCACGATTTGAAAAAATACGTTAGAATACAAATTCAATTATTTCGGAGATTTAGGGCTTTTAAAAATCAAATATATTTGTTTCGCTTTCTTTGTAACGAAATATTCTCGAAATAAAAACCGAAAACGAAGCTCACTCAATCATAAAATTATTTTAATGATTTATTTCACTTTCTGCCAGTAAAACAAAAAAGAAAGTGTATTCAATAGAAAATCGACCCCAGCTGTTGCGCTGTGGTGACGTTACTGCAAACCTAAACCATAAATGATTCATTTCAGTTTATATACATCCGACCTCTTTATCAATTGCAATTCTTCTAAAGCGAAATTCAAGAACGCGCAAAAACAGTCTACAAAAAGACAAACAAGGAAAAGGAAGGAAAAAAACCGAAGTGAGTTTGGTCATCATCCATTCAAACGTTATTTGCACTCAAACCTGTGACCTCCGGTTCTTGAAACAACGGACAAGCAGTGTTTGACGGTGAGCGAAAACAAAGAATCCCCTCAACTACGTGAGGGGAGAAAAACCAAAGCGAACCATTTAAAGCCAAAAACAAAAAGCGCAGCGACTTTAAAGTTCTCATTAACAATATTTGCTGTACCCAACACGTGCACTAAAAAGCTTAAATCAATAGATAACCAAAAGTTACAAATTAATGAGCTCATAACATCAGAAACAGGCGGATCGGAAATAACTGTCTCTGCTTACTTTACAACACCGTGGTACTGATACCGATAAGCCACAGTTCGCACTCACTGGAAAACAGCTGAAGTAGTCAAGACTTCTTTATTGTAGTCGCGAAGACAGTAGCAGCAACACCATGTCCATGTCCGGAGAGTTTTGCATCATCTGTAAGGAAGACCTGGAAGACTACGATTCCATACTGGAGAGCCCCTCTGGAAATCTTGCCCACGCCAAGTGCCTCTCACAAATGTCCAAAAAGTAAGTAGCACTGGCAACATACTTGTTAATTATTTACTTATTTCATAACATTTTATTTCAGCGAGAAACGAAACCGGAGTTGCGTCCAAATGGGCGACTTCGATGATGATCAAGATGTGGTTTCTTATGAATATAAGAGCGAAACTTTTCGCGCAGTCCGTGGAAGAAGAAACTAGACCTACAAATAGTAACATTCCTTACTCAAAATAAGACTTCTAAAGCAACACGTACAAAAAATCATTTTGTATTTTGTAATTTTTTGATCAGATTCAATTGTTTTTTTTTTATTTTTTTTTAATCGTAATTAAAAGAATTTCAAATATATAAAAAAATAAAAAATGCATACGTATGTATTTATATTTGCCTAATTGATAGTCTCAGTGTCGGCATTGTGGACTGCCCTTATGATATATAGAACTTGGATCTAAAATGCCTTACACAAATATTATTATTTTTATTGTTGTAATAAACAATAAAAATATACTCAAACGAATTAATTAACGAACTTCTGAAGATTGCCCTCTTATTGTACACAAAAACTTAAAAAATTACAATTTAAGACAAATGTCAGTAAAGCTCAGCTGACATTAAATGTTCTCAAAATATAATGTTTGTTATTTAAAATCACTTACAAGTTATACAAATATTACACTCAGATATATTTATATATATATATGTACTCATGCAGCAAATAATCTTATCAGAGTGATTAGCCGGAACTTGAGTATATGCATTTAAAGAGGTAATATAATTTCTTAGAGTTGAGTCACCTCAGTAATAAAGTACATTCTTAATATATATCTAATCACTTAAGTAAACTGTAATTGCAATAAATTTTAGTTTTTTGTTTGATATTCTTTTTGAATAAGGATAAGAATAATGAAGAATAGGCATCGAGGTCTTCCACAGCTTTCATCGTTTGTGTATTACAATTATTATGTATTGATTTCATACTATATCTTTTTATAAATAAACATTAATAACCAACTTTGCACAATTATTGTAATCCCTATTACTTAGAACGTGTTCTTTGGTTAGTGCAAATATTTAATCCGGATATTATGGAACTCAACGAATATTCAGCACAGACTTGAACCGACTGCAGTTTCCAACCATAGATGGCGCTCACTTGGTGTTTAATGGACTGCAGCAGGAAGCAGTCAACTATCATCACTAAACAAAGAAAACATAGATGCACTAACCAAAGATGTGATTATGCTGTTTCAAGTGAAATCACTTTTTTGGCAATTTGACACATCTATGTGTTCTTTGGTAAGTGCATCTGTGTATTCTTTGGTTAGTGTCAGAACATTAACACTCGTATAGATGGCGCAAGCAGCGCGTTAGAATGCCACTTACCGTATGCCATGCCATAGATGGCGCCTGCAGCTCGTCAAAGAGTAGACGGCGTACAGTAGATGTATGCATGCACTTGTCGCACCCAGCCACAGATGGCGCCCACTATAAAGAATCGCTAACCAAAGAAAACATAGATGCACTAACCAAAGATGTGAATATGCTGTTTCAAGTGAAATCACTTTTTTGGCAATTTGACACATCTATGTGTTCTTTGGTAAGTGCATCTGTGTATTCTTTGGTTAGTGTCAGAACATTAACACTCGTATAGATGGCCCAAGCAGCGCGTTAGAATGCCACTTACCGTATGCCATGCCATAGATGGCGCCTGCAGCTCGTCAAAGAGTAGACGGCGTACAGTAGATGTATGCATGCACTTGTCGCACCCAACCACAGATGGCGCCCACTATAAAAAATCTTAGTGCTTGCAGATGGCGCCAGCTGTTCAGAATGCTGTGTCTTCTGCCGCACAGATGGCGCCACTCACTCCCAAAGAACAAATATCGGCGAATTCTTTTCAAAATTTCTGTTTAATTCATAATGCTCTTTGTTTTTGCTTATATATACATATTGAAGTATACATATACATATATATATATATATATATTGTGTATATCTGGGGCATACATAGAGCGGTTTTCAGTGGTAGTTTCAAACCAATGTACATACATATTTATTTTATGCATTTCTTTGAACGCAAAAGGTACGCAACGAAATGTTTACAACGTTATTTTTGTTTTTGCCTGTTTACTTTACTTTTGTATGTTGTTTATGCAATTACTGTTATAGGTTGTTGTGTGTGTGTGTTTAGTTAGCTAGTTAGAGAGAGACAGCTGGAAATAGTGCTCAATTTTCTTTGTTATGCTTATCGATATTATTTTTGTTATTAATATGCTCGTATATTATTATTTTCGTTCCATTTCTTGGCTAAAAGCAAAATTTATGTTTTATCTGTTCAAATTGCTATATAATTTATATTTTTGTTTTACTTTTTCGTGCAGCTTCGGCAACTCTTTTATTTTGTCTAATTTGGATTTTTGTTTCTTCTTTTTTTTTTGGTTTTTCGTAATTAACTTATGTTTTGTAGCCCTTTTACCTAATTATTAATCAACAAGAAAAAAAACTCACTTTATATTTGTTTTTTGTTTTTTTTTTTTTAGTTTGTTTTTGTAGTTTGTTCTGTTTTATAGTGCGGGGTCTTACATGCTCTCAAAAAAGTGTTTTTCGTTTTCCATATCCAAGCAGCTAAGTTAAAAAATTACAAAAAAAATGCATTCGAAACTACCAGCGCATTAACCTATAAAGATGTTACGTGTTTCGGGTTTTATTTACTTTTATTAGTAGGCTTAAGTAAATTTCATTTAATTATTATTATTATTATGTAGTTTCATCAAGTGTTTGTGTGAGTTGTGTTTCTGTGTGTGTGTGTTGTTTTAATTCATAAATTATTTTATGTTTCCCTTTCCTTAACTTATTTGCTTCACTTTTATTTTTGACTGTTCTTTAGATGGGCGCCAATACTTTATTCAATTTTTTAAAGTTCGATTGCTCTAAATTTGGTTTAAAAAATTGCAGTATTTGTGAAATACATTTTAATGTTTGAAAGTCTCAAAAAATATTTTAAAATTGTGAAGTTTGTAGAAAACAGTTGAAATTCTCAGTTAAAATATTCTGTATTTGCAATAGTTATAAAATACTTTTGAAAGTTTAAAATTGTAATTTAACAAAAATTTAAAATAGCTATTTAAGTTTAATTAAATATATTTTGTATTTAAGATTTAGCTGCCCAACTGCTTGCTGGTGTTAGAGAAAGGAATTGAATTTGATTGCTGCACTGCTTGCAACTGCTTGGCTAGCAAGCAGTAGAACAATATGTGTGTTGTGGGCAAAGTCATCGATAAGTATCGATAAATCGACAAAAATGGTTAAATATCAATAGAGAATTCGCTTGGATTTGCAAGATAGGAAAAGATATAGAATTTGAGAGAGGGAGAAAGAGAGAGTATTAAAAGTGTGTGTGTGTGTGTGTGTGAGTGTGAATTTGGTGTGTGTGTGTATAGAGAAGAGCACATGTGAAGTAGTATAAAGTAGTTCATAAGTATATATCTATACATATATATCGTAATTTGTATTCATGTATATATAGATCGTATATTCGTAGAGAAAGGCACAGATGAAATTATTACATAATAATTAAATTTGTTTTAATTTGTTGTTGTTCTTGTTCTTGTTGTTGTATAAATGTGTGTTGTAATTTAGCAATAAAGTTTCTAAGTTCGATTTGTTGTTGGTGTGTTTTTTTTGTGTGTGTTGTCAAAAGTTTATCTAAACTTGGGTACGCTATCGTTATCGTTATAGTAATCGTTATCGTTATCGATACATCATTTCGATCTACAAAGAGTGTAAAAAATGCCTTTTCATTTTGGAAATTTTGTTTTGTTTTAGACCATGTTGAGAAATTGACAGTGTTTTTTTCTTATTATTCTTTTCTTTCTTCCTTTTGTGCTGACTTTTTAGGGTTAGCTATTGTAATTCGTTGATAATTTCATATATACATATACATTTAATATATAGTATATAGTATATAGTGTATAATATATATAGTATATATACTCTATAAGTTAGTTTATAAATTTCTCTAATACTTTTGTTGTTTTTTCTTCGGGTTTCTTCATATATATAAATGCTACGACATCAAGTTGTTCCAGGGGTTCCGACAATTTGTAGAGCTCTCAAAGAGTGTGTGGAAGGGGCGGGGGGAAGGGGCAGAATTATAGATTTTTTTTTATATTTATTGCAGTTAAGTATATGTATATGTATATTAGTATATTTCAACTATCCATTAAAAGTTTGTCACTACATTTATGCTACATTTTTAACTCTAGACTGTACTTTAGTATTTTTTTGTTGCGGTATTTTGCCCGTTTGCCCGTTAGTTTTCTTTGCTTCCTCTTGCTTCTTTTTACCTATATAAAAATAAACCTTTGGGTTGTTGTGTGTAGAGAGAGTTTCGGGCGCCTTTATCTCGATCTCAGTTAACTCAAGTGATACTGCTTTTTATTTATATTTTACTACGCAAAAAAGTTAACATACTCTAATTACCCTTACTTTCTGTATGTGAGAGAGAGGGAGACACGGAGAGATAGCGACAGAGAGAGCGGGACAGCACGATTTTGTATTTATTTTTTGGCACAATTTTATTGAAATGAGCGCGAAAGATTGTCCAGTTGTTAGAGAAAGTGCGAGGGAGAGGGACAGTGTGTGAAACAGAGAAGGGGATAGTGAGAGAGAGAGAGAGAGAGTTTCTTGTTGTTAAGTTAACTATGTAAATTCGTTTTCATACATTTGTTTTTCTTTCTTTTGTTTTTGTGGCAACAATGCAGGTTGTAATTTTTTGGTATTTTCTTGGTAGTACTTCGGTATGTTTTGTTTAGTATTTTGTTGTCATCTTAACGAGCTAAAATTGCTATTGTGAATACTGCATCAGCTTTTATCGTTATCGTTTTAGTTTTTTTGTTTGACTAGACTACATAAAATACAATACAATACAATACAATTTCAATACAATACAATTTCAATACAATACAATTTCAATACAATGCAGTACAATGCAATACACATACAGATGCCCTATATACATATTCTAGAGGTTGGTGTGTAGTATTTAGTATTTAGTTACTTCTTTGCTTTGTCCATTTTGTATATAGTTTATATAAATCGTTTAAACTTTAAGAGCTAATCACAGAGTTGATGATTTTTTTGTTCACAATTTCCATCATGTATGCATGTACTCTCCTAAATATATATATGTATGTAGATCTGGTATATATATATATTATTATGTATAACTGTGTATATATTCTTATATCGCATATAACGCTTGTTGGTTTGTTTTTTCTCCATCTTTTTGTATACATATTTATCAGCTGGATTTTGTGTTTTTATCGATATTGGTTTGAAACGGAAAACGCTCTAAACAACATTTTGTGTTTGTGTGTGTGTGTTTTTCTGCTTCTTCTTCTTGTTCTTTGTTGTGTGTTATCGATAAGTTATGATACCTTTTCGCATTGTTTTGTTGCTTGCTAAACATATGAAAACCGTAGATTGCACTAAAAACAGTTGACATTTTTGTTTCTTTTTGTTTATTTTAAATTTTTATTTAGGTAAATTACCACTTTTGTTTGTTAGAGAGAACGCTCTAGATTTGAGTAGTTATCGTTATCGTTACGTTAATCGTTAATCGTTAATTGTTAATTGTTTATCGTTACAGTTTTACAGTTTACAGTTTACAGTTTTACAGTTACAGTTTACAATTAACGCCCTAACGCTAGTGAGTAATTTTTTCTTTCTTTTTGGTTTGTTGTATCGTTAATCGTTTATCGTTTATCGTTACCATTAATTGCCTATGAACTAACGGTGTTGGTTTTGTTTTTAGTTTTGCTTTCTTCAAACTGAGCACTTGGAAAATTCCCTAAAGTTAGCACAAGCTACAGTTACATGTGTGTGTGTGTGTGTGTGTGTGTGTGACTTGCTTCTCCAATTTATCGTTATCGATAACAGTGGAGATTGTTAATTTTATGTGTGAGACTTCAGAAATTCTGCCAAGCGTCTAGAATGTGAACAATTGAGAATTGCGAAAGAGTTTTGGATATTAATGCGTAAATGTATCGTTATCGATAACATAGTTTATTGAAAATCGCACTCGTTGAGACTGCAGCGAGTAGTGTAATGTAATCGATTAATGTTTACTGCATTTTGGCATAAATTTATGAAAGTTAGAAATTGATCGTTATCGATAACATATATTATGACAAAGGTTGCCTAAAGAGTCGCATGGCATCCTAAGAAGACAGTTTACAATGGATGAACATTTAAATGAGAAAATCTTAAAAAGCTGTGTATACGTTTGTATGGTAATCGATAACAATTTTATTTCATTTAAATAACGAAAAATCTTGATCTTTAACCAAACTTGAGTACAAATTAATACAATATTTTTCTCGTTATCGAAAACAATTTTGGAAGGCGATTTCGCGTCGCAGATTAAGGCTATGATTATCGATAACAGTTTTAACTGGCGTTGACGCAAGTCTTGAATCAAAAGAACTTTAAATGAGCCTTGAATTTTGCTCAGTTGTAGATGATTTGTAGGGTGGCAAATGTTTTAATTAAATACAAATTTGTAAAGGCCTTTCAAATCGCAAATTGTTGCAAATCCCTTTTGTGATCATCAAGAACAATACTATATATCGTTTTGGGATTGCAGATGGATGCAAATGTTTCGATAAAATTGCTTGATTTTTTTCTCACTATCGATAACATTGTAACGACTTTAATCATTTATCTTTACATGAAGTATTGTTCGAAATCTCTGTTTTCATGGCAAATTCTAGGAAATAATTTTGCTCTCGTTATCGACAACAGTTCTGGGAAGCAAACCTTTCACCGCTTCAGCTGGCAAGTCTGTGTTTGTGTCTATCGAGTAGTAAGATGCAGTTTCAGAGAGGGGTTTCAGAGGGGGTAACATAAGATAAGTTTAGTCCGTGGAGGATTGTGGCGACTTGACGAGCAGCAGCTCGTTGTAGTCGCTGTCCTCGTTGCCGCACTGATCCCGCTGATCCATGCGCCGTCGCTCGCTGATGATGCGCAGAATGTCGGCGGAGTCGGATTTGCTGAGACCCGCGGGCGCATCGTTGCTGCTGCTGTTGCCCGAAACGTTCGGCGACCCGGAAGCGGAAACCGAAGCGGAAGCGGAAGCCGAGGCGGAAGCTGAAGCGGAAGCGGAGGCCGAGGCGGAAGCTGAACTCGAGGGAAGCGTCGTGTTGGCGGCGGGCAACAGCAGCGAATTCTCGTCCATCAGATCGGCGTCCTCGTCGAGCGCCTGCTGCTTGAACAGCTGCTTGGTGCTGCCGCTGCGACTGCGCGGCGGCATCGAGCGTGGCACGGACAGCAGCAGGCTGCTGCGTCCGCCCAGCAGGCAGCCCTGATCGACGGACTGCGACCAGCCGAAAGGACGACGTGGCGGCTGCGACGATGACGACGTAATGCTGGGCGTGGACTGTGGCGGAAGTTGGGGCTCATTGTCGGCATCGATATTGAGATCGACATTGACATTGACATCGATGGCATCGACATCGATGACGGCGGCATCGACAACCAGTTCGACATCATCGGCAGTGGGATCGATGGTGGGATGGTGGCGCGGCACCTCGGCGCTGCGAATGCTGCGCACATCGGCCAGATCAAAGTCGAGCGGACTGTTGTCGGACTCGAGGCTCTCGAAGATGGTGCCGCGCCGATAGTCGAACGGCAGCGAGTCGCAGCTGGTGCGCTTCGCCTCGAGGTTGCGTCGCCTGATCGCCTGCTCGTCCAGCGAACGCTCCTTGGACAATACACCGCGCTTGCGGAAACCGGCGGCGGCCGAGGCGCGTCTTCCCCGCCGGCCCAGTGGCGGCAACTGCAGGCTGCCGGCCCCCGAAGCGGCCGAAGCGGCAGCTTGTGCAGCGGCCGTCACGGCGCCGACGCCGACCTCGCCCAACCGCCCGCCCAGCGCCTGAGGCGTCAGCGCATTGCCCAGCTCAGCCAAACACAGTCCGGGCTGTAGTTGTTGTTGCTGTTGCTGGTGTTGGAAATACTGGATGGTTTGGCGACGAGCGCCAGCAACAGATGAGAGACTTAGAGCCGCTTGAGTGGTGTTGTTATTGTTGCTGATGGAGGCGGCGACGGCAGCGGGTGTGGGAAACTTTTTGTCCAGCGATGGGGTGCTGTAGATGAAGTTCTTGGGCAGCGATTTGACCTTGGCGAGCGGGGGACGCGGCATTGCGGCCGCTTTGTGTTGCGCCTCCGCCAGCTGCTGGCACAGTTTTTGCTCCTGGGCAAACTCCTGTTCGCGGACCAGTTCGCGCTCGAGCTCGACCTCCATGTCGAGCTCATCTTCCATTTGCTTGTGGCTCTCCTCGAGGTGTTTCATCAGTACAGCCACGACGACGTTCACTAACACGAATTGCGCCATTAGAACGAATATCACAAAGAATATGGGAGCAATAACCGAGCTGACGCAGCAGTTGCGCACACAATCTGCGGCGTCATCGCAATTATCCCTCAGCGTGTCCTTCATGATGCCGTTCCAATTGTCGCCAGTCGCTACGCGAAACAATGTGAGGAAAGCCATGCCAAAGTTGGCGAAGTGCGCGTGCTCGCCCAGCCCCTGGCACGGTATCTCGTCCGAGCATTCCAGCCGCCCAAACAGCTCCACGCCCAGCGCTGCGAATATGAAGAACAGCAGGAAGAAGAGCAGTCCCAGATTTCCCACCTGGGGCAGCGCCTGCATCACGGTGTCGAGCAGCGCTCGGATCCCTTTGGCCATCTTGAGCAGCTTGAGGACGCGGGCGATGCGCAGGACGCGCATCACACGAATGATGGTGGGATTGATGGGTATAATGTTGGTCTCCAGCTCCTCGAGCACGATGCCCACAATGGAGAGCAGCACGATGCCGACGTCGAGCTGATTCCAGCGATCCTTGAGATAGAGACGCCAGCCCAAGGCGACCAGCTTCATGTTCGCCTCGAGTATGAAGACGGCCGTGAAGAAGTAGTTGAAGATCTTGAGAGCGTACTGCAGCGGCTTGGGCATCATGTAGTACTCCATGGCCATGGTGACGACGTTCAGGCCGATGACGGCCGCGATCGCCAGGTCGAAGTACTTGGAGGTGACGACGTTGTGCACAAACATCCGTGTGGGCGAATAATTTGTGTAGTACGGCGGCTCGTGCATTCGTCGGCGCTTCTTCTCCATTTGGAGTGCTCTCTTCGCGGCGCGGCGAATCTTCTCCTCCTTCTCCTGCTCCTCGCGACAGCGATGGAAGTTCTCGACGACCACGCCCACAAACATGTTGAGCACAAAGAAGCCGACGAGCAGTATGAAGGCAATGAAGTAGAGCAGTCGCCATTCGTTGTAGTTGACGATGGGCTGCTGATCGACGCCGACGGCATCGAGGCCCGTGTACATGATGTTCACCCATCCGTCGCGGGAACTCAGCACGAACAGGGACATCAGGGCCTTGCCGAGGTCGTCGAAGTTGTATTTGCGATTGGTCCAAACGTTGCCGGGAATGCGGCGACACTCGTCCGCGTTGCGCACGTTCTTGATGTTCTCGCCCTCGCAGTAGAAGAAGGTGCCCTTGAAGAGCTGCACGCCGAGGATGCCGAAGATGATGAAGAAGGTGCAGCAGATGAGCACGATGTTGCCAATGGGACGCAGGGACGATAAGAGCGTTTGCACGACTAGTTTCAGACCCGGGGCGCGGTTGATCACACGCAGCGGCCTCAGGGAACGAAGTAGCCGAAACACCTGCGAATCAAAAGGTTTGGACACGAGTTTGTCAGTATCTTGGGTGTTATCGATAGCACAGATATCGTAAAGATATGTATATTGGTTGAGCGTCCTCAACGCACGATATCGCCAGTGGTTGCGCACAACTGAAAGGGAAACTTATTTAATGCTTGTCAAATTCAAACTGAAACAGCAACGAAACGTGACTAAAAAAGGACAACGACAGTCGTTTTATATCAACGAAATGTTAGCGAGAAAATCAGGGACCGTAAATCAGCTCAAAACGATAAATGCAATTCAAAATGATGTGCAAATTATATACAATATGATCAAAGTATGATCAATTCTTGTTATACTTTTAATACTTTTATAATACAACTCAACATCTGACATTAAAATCAAGAACTTAAAAACTGCAATGAAAATCCTAAATTTAGACCATTGTAAAAATCCATTATTAAATTGAGAATGTTTGTCAAAAATATGCATGTTCATCGAAACAGCATTAAATCGTTAATTTAAGATGTTAACGACCTTAAAAATCTTAATATAAATAATCATATCTCGAATTATGTGACAGGGATTTATGGAAAATAAAAATAATTCATTTTTTACGGTCCCTGGAGAAAACAATGGGAACATGAACTAAATGTGTGGAGCATGTTGAAGCGAGCAGGTGATAAGGCTTTAAGCGGTGGGCGGGACGGATTTCTAAAACGGAACGAGGGACTTTCAAAACGATTATACATATTTTAAACATCTCGAGATTGCGATTACAAGATGGAGCGAGTATGTAGTGCGGATGTGTAAGATTTACATTTATGCAAATGTTTGCAGTTTACTTGGAAACAATCAAAGTTTAAACATTGTAAAAAAAGTATTGGGTAATGAAGCATCTGGAATCGGAACACATACCCATCCGGTGGAACAAATGGTTCGGAACACGCAAGATATATTTAATTGCAAAATTACATTAAAATTGTATTGGGCAATTAGCGAACAATCAGAACTCGCATTTAAACGAAATATTTAGCTGGAACAGAATGGATCGGAAGTAAAGTAAAATTAATCTGGGAACGTATCACACATGGAATTCTGCGTGAAAATGACTTTATAAAATCGGATTATTTCGTTAAAAACTGCAAAAAATGAACATCTTTCAGAACCGCTTTAAATGTGATTTTTATAGCAAAATGTGAGGTTGGGTTAGATAAAGGGAAGTGAGCGTATACAGAGATATATAATATGTATGCAATAATTATCTAATATTATTTTACTTATAATTCATATACAAGTTTATATACAAAACGAGATGAGGGTGAAAAAACAAACAGATTACTTTGGATATATGCTTTTTGGGGAGAGGGCGAAACTTTCAACACGTTTACAACTTTTTTAGGGAGGGGACGCTACGCACACACAAAACATACACACAGACAGAGAGAACGAGAGCGAGAGGGAGAGGGAGAGTGAGAGAGTGAGATAGCGATAGACAGATAGTTAGAGTTAGATAGATATAGAGATATAAGCGTTACGAGTAATTTTTGTTTTTGTTTTGCCATTACATGAGAATATAGCACGAGAATTTACCTGCAGATCGGTTTGGTTAGTTTTAGTTTAGTTTTCGTATATGGTTATGGTTAATATGGAATGCCCGATTCAGACACAATATATAATATATATATATAATATATAGAGACAGATATAGATCAAGTGAGAAAGAGACAGAGTGTCAAAGAGTGAGAGCGAGAGAGAGAGAGAGACAGTTGAGCTTTTTTTCATTTTCAATGAGATGTGTGCATTAGAACGAAAGAGACAGCATTGTATGTTAGTTAGAGAGAGTAGCCAATAGCGTAGCAGTGAAAGAGATAGTTACAAGAAGGAGAGAGAGATAGAGAGCGAAGGAGCGAGCGAGCGAGCAATAGCTATAGCTTTTGTTTTTTTTTTCTTTTTTCTTGCTCAATTGATTAAAATTAGCTGCATTTTCAAATCGAGTTTTATTTCATTTTAGTGAAGCGTGGTTTAAATTTATTTCTTTTTTTTTTGTGGTGAAGTCGAGACGTGACGCTCTTGTTGTTGTTGTTGTTGTTCTAGTTGTTGGTTTAGTTGTTGATTAGTTGAGATTAGCTGGCTTCCAGAGCTTAGCTTGTTTCTGTTCTTGCAATTGTTTTTCTTGCGATTTTGTGGACAAAAACTTACCCTTAAAATCCCAAATATCCGGGGACTCGATTCGCTAATCAATGACATTAACAAATCAATTATCGATATTGTAACCAAAGATCCATCCATGATATTCCAGCCGGATGTGAAATATGCATCCGGTCCATAAAACATGCCCGTGGCAACTACCTGCGAACGATGATAATTCAGATATTCAGGATGAACAGTTTTAGTCAATTAACGATGACACTGACCTTTATGAACATTTCGACAGTGAAGACGACGGTGAACACGTAATTGGCTGTTGCAAGGAACAATCTTTCGGTGCTGCTTGGAGGGATGTTTGGTCTTTCCATGGCCAGAGTTATGCAATTGAGTGCGATGAACAATAGGACAACATTGTCGAACCATTTCTGGTTCACAAACCACGTGCAAACCTGCCGGAATCTGTCAACACACACACAGAGAAAATAGTTTAATGATTGCAATCTGTGAGAGCACGAAGAGAGAATGGCAAACGGCAGAAACGGCAGAAACGACAGAAATGGGAAATGGAAATCGAAATGAAAATGAAAATAAAAATCGTAATGAAAATGGTCAGGTGGCAACAATGTGGCAAAATTGAATTACGCTTGCTGCGAGTATCAGAATCAAATTGAAAAACTGCCAAAAAAAAAAAGAAATACGTAAATGAAATGCGACTGTTAAAATTGCTGCAAGTCTGTTGCGAATCGTTTACAATATCCCTTAATGGGCCCATTGCCGATTGCAATCTATCACAAAATACTGCTTGACAGTTGATAAATGAAAAGCTGCCTTGTGGCTACAGATTAATCTGAAACGCACTTCAATTTCAGTTTTATTGGCTCTTAAGTGCATTTAACAAACGTCAACGAAGCGTTGTTAATATGCTAAGAATAGCAACTAATTATTTCTTTGCAACACTTCATTTATCGTCTTCAATGAATTTATCTATTTTCTCTGAATATAGTAAATGTTTTAATATAATTTAATCTTATTTTAAGATTGAAATATTATTTCAAAAATTGAATAACAACGTTAATTTTACAAATTTACGAAAAAGTGGAAAAACTAAACCGCTTACAAAATATTTAAAAGGCGCTTCAAGCCATTAAATTATACAGAATAAACTATTTGGGTTTAAAAATCCATAATTTGTATTCAAAAGTTAGATTGATCAAATAATGCAAGACGTTAGAAGCTGCTTAAAATACATTGAGTTTCAATGAAATGATAAAGTAATATTTTATGGTTATAAATTTGAAAATAATTATTAATTGTTTGTCTGAATGATTCCTGAATAAGATATCATTTCATCCGCCTGAGGCCTTAATTTATTTTGATTAATGATATGAATTTATTTAAATGAAAAGATGGAATCGAAAAACTTTTATTGTAATATTTTATGATTATAAGTTTGCAATAAAGTGCTGACTGTCTGTCTGATTAATGCCTGAATAAAAGATAATCTGTCGGATTTATTTGTATAAACTTAACTTTTTTTTAGATCAGTGAAAGGATAACAAAATGCAGCTCAAAAGTAATATATTAAATAGTCATACATTTAGAGAAGAATGCCTGAATAATAAATAGATCAGATGCCAAATGCCTAATGTATTTGTTTCAAATTAAATTATACATTTGAAATTTGTTGTTGATGCTACCTAAAAATGCAGACATTAAAAATAAATTGTGGTGAATGAAGTGATAAAATAATGCAGCTTAAAAGTAATATTTTAGAGTCATACATTTTGAAATTGATTATTGATTGTCTGGCCTGAATATTGGCGGATTTTTTGTATTTAAATTAAATGATACAAAAATGTACTTTAAAAGTAGTATTATATGGTTAGAAATTTGAAATTAGTTGTTGATACCTGATTACTGAAGGCCTAATTTATTATTTCTTTAATCTGCCTGACTTAATTATATTGTATTAATGAGTAGATCATTGAAAACCTCTTATTTTGTATTTATTTAAATTGAAAATAATAATTTAAATAGATCAGATGTCTGATTTATTTATTTAATTTCAATAATTTCTTAGTTGGATAAAATGATAAGAAATGAATTGATAGTCTGGCTGATAAGAGCATAAATAATAAAAAGGACATATGTCTGATTTATTTATTTAATTTTAAAATTTCTTAGTTAGATACAATTATAAGAAATGAATTGATAGTCTGGCAGATAAGAGCCTAAATAATAAATAGATCAGATGTCTGATTTATTTATATAATTTTAATAATTTCTTAGTTAGATAAAATGATAAGAAATGAATTGATAGTCTGGCAGATAAGAGCCTAAATAATAAATGGATCAGATGTCTGATTTATTTATTTAATTTCAATAATTTCTTAGTTAGATAAAATGATAAGAAATGAATTGATAGTCTGGCAGATAAGAGCCTAAATAATAAATAGATCAGATGTCTGCTTTCCTTATTTAATTTCAATAATTTCTTAATTAGATAAAATGATAAGAAATGAATTAATAGTCTGGCTGATAAGAGCCTAAATAATAAATAGATCAGATGTCTGCTTTCCTTATTTAATTTCAATAATTTCTTAATTAGATAAAATGATAAGAAATGAATTAATAGTCTGGCTGATAAGAGCCTAAATAATAAATAGATCAGATGTCTGCTTTCCTTATTTAATTTAAATAATTTCTTAATTAGATAAAATGATAAGAAATTAATAGTCTGGCAGATAAGAGCCTAAATAATAATAAGGACAGATGTCTGATTTATTTATTTAATTTAAATAATTTCTTAGTTAGATAAAATTATAAGAAATGAATTGATAGTCTGGCAGATAAGAGCCTAAATAATAAATAGATCAGATGTCTGCTTTCCTTATTTAATTTAAATAATTTCTTAGTTAGATAAAATGATAAGAAATGAATTGATAGTCTGGCAGATAAGAGATCAGATGTCTGATTTATTTAATTTAAATAATTTCTTAGCTAGATAAAATGATAAGAAATGAATGTCTGATAAAAGCCTGCATTGATTAGTTGCACTGGAGTGGAGAAAGCATTTCTCTCAGACTCTCTCTCGCTCTCCCTCCCTGTGTCTCACCTGTTCTCCTCGGGAAAGATGTACATGGAGTAGGACTCGCGCTCGATGGTGAAGTGCTTGGGCGTGAGTCGCTGGATGAGCATCTTTAGCTTGGACATGTGCTCGCCGCAGGGGACCATGGAGTGATGTTGCTGATGCTGCTGATGTTGCAGCTGTTGCAACTCCTTGGTCAGCTGGTGGGGGGGCAGCTGCGATTCGGCGAGTTGCAGCTGCGAGTGCTGAGGCTGCGACTGTTGCTGCTGCTGTTGCTGTTGCTGCAACTGCTGCTGGTGCAGCTGCTGCAACTGCTGCAGCTCCTTCTCCTCTAAACGCTTCTTCAGATTGTAGTGGCTGATGGAGTTCTTGCGCTTGTCGCGCGCCTCCATGTATTGCTGGAGCATGTCGGGCTCGTTGAGGTTCGTGTACGACTTTTGCCATTTGTCCAGATCGATCTTGGAGTTGGTGTACGACAGCGACTTGCGATTCGCCTCGAGGTTGTGCAGATTTAAATGCGATGTCTTGCTGAACGCCAGCTCGATGGAGCTCATGCGTCGCTGGCCGGCGCCCGCCTTCAATTTGGGCGGCTGGTTCAGATTCTGATAGACCTGCGAGTTGAAGATGCACGCGGAGGCGCGACGACTCACCGATCCGCCGACGCCGCCGCCTCCAGCGCTGCCGATGCTCAGCGTGTTCGAGAGGCGGCGAATCGAGTTCTGTGGACTCAGGCGATTCGTGTCCTTGTGCCGCGTCTCGGCGACGACGGCCACCAGGCAACTGTTGTCGCTGCCGTTGTTCAGTTGCTGCTGCTGCTCCTCTTCGACGTCGGCAACAATCAGTTGATCGTCGCTTTGGCGATGCCGCTGCTTCTTCGAGCTGCTGCGACGAAAGCGTTGCTTGAAGCTGCTCGGCGGGGCCAGCGGCAAGCGTTCGCTCGACGAGCTGCCGCTTGTGGAGGCGCTTCCTCCTCCTGCTCCTCCGCCGCCTGTGGCAGACACCGAGCACAGCGACAAATCGGACAGATTGAGGCTGTGACTGTGACTGTGACTCTCGCCGGGCGGCTGCAGGGAGGTGGGCACATAAATGGGCGTGGCAGCGGCACTTGTGCTCGAATGCTTCGAGATGTCGTCGATGATGACGCTGTGCATGCTCAGCTGATTGCTGCCGCTGCTGCTGCCACTTGCTCCTGTTGCCGTTGCTCCAGTTGCTCCTGTTGCTCCTGTTGCTGGTGTTGCCGCTGCCGCTGCTGCTGGATGTCCTTGCAGCTGGCTGGCGTTCAGTATGTTGAGCGGCTTGTGCGCCAGCACCGGCGACGGCGGTATGAGATCGATGGCGGGAATTCCCTCGTCCAGTGTCCGCTGCCCGCCGCTGAAGATGTTCGGCGGCTTCAGCAGCGACGGTGACGGCGACGGCGATGGCGACAGCGACAACGACAGCGACATCGACGGCAACGGCGAGTTCGGCGGCTGTGTGAACAATTTATTGAATGAATAATGCACGCAATTTGTATGTTAGTGGAGAAAAACTCAGAAAATCAAAAGCTAGAAAAGGCAGCGTAAATAGAAGTAGAAATAGCGAACAAATTCTGCGAATTGGAAATTTGTATATTCATTTATTATTCTAATAATTCTATCGCTACGCATTGTTCAAGTCAATTATTAAATATAATTTATACATTCAACTTTTTGATTCATCTGTGATAGTCACATGTTTCAATTCACGGTTAAAAATGTAACTTTATTCTCTAATGAAATAAATTCACAAGTAGTGAATTTATGGGTACAAATTTAGCAACGATTAAATACACATTGAAGCAAGAGAAAAACATTTCTTCTCAGTGGAAAGTTTACAGACTTTTCGCAGATTATAAGAGTTATTAAATTGACGGTCAGAGCGGAGAAAAAGTTGACAAAACGATCAAAAGGTAAAAAAAGGTCAGAGCAGAGAGGTTTTAGTTTAGTAATTCAGGGATAACTTGCTGTAAAAAATAGAAAAACAATTTTGAAGTGAATAGTATTGAAAAAAATTCATTGAGAGCGCAAAATGTTACAAAAGGCGTCAAAATTGAGAAGAGAAAAAAGTGAAATATACTGGAAATAAATATTTGTATGGTGATTAACAATCATGAAACAATTTAAGCATCAATTTCTTGCAAAAAATTGAAATGTTCAGAAGAAGAAAACGGTTTTCTTTGAAGTGTTGACAGCGTGAGCTGATTAAATAATTATCAGATTAAATCGAGAAAGAGAATTAAAGCACAATGCAGACAGATGAGCTGGAAAGTAACAATTTCTTCCGACTGAAAAATAATTGAAAAGGTGTCAGCAATCGGCAGAGAATAAACACACTTTCAGAGAAGAAAAGAGTTTGCTTCGAAGGTGCAGAGTTTTTTTTTAAGCAAAAACTGTAACGATTTTAATCGACAAGATATTTTTTTTGTGATTAAAAAAAAACAAAAATTGAAAATAGTTGCTATACAAAAAATTGATTTCAGAAGTCAATTTTAACAATTTGTTTTTCATTGAAGAGTAACTATTTTTTTTAATAAAATAAACAAATTGTGAAACATTTGTTAGATTTCAAAGTAATAAATTTCTATAATTTGTTTGTTTTATTTGAAGAGTAACTCGCATTATTTTTATTAAAATAAACAAATTGTGGATTAAAAAATCCTTTTTTTTTTTAATTTTGATAAGCCCAGTAGTCGACATTAATTTATTTTCAACTTATTGAAGAGTATAGAAAGTAAAGCGCAAAGTCGACAGAACCGTAAAGCAAAGCGAAGGGCGGTTAGCGTTAAGTAAGGGTATCAGTGAGTTGGTGTGGCATGTGTTTTTGTGTCGCCTTCTTCTTGGCTCACCTCAATGTCGCCCCAATGGCGGAAGCTCATGCCCGACTCCATGGTGGTGCTGGGCGAGTCCTGTGGCGTCGCTGCCGTTGTGGTGATCAGCGGCGGATCGCGTATCAGCCGCATCTTGGAGAGGCGTGGCGCCTCGCTGCGTCGATCCTTGATCGAGTATGTCTACAAGTCGCAAGGCAAGGCGAAGCGATAAGCAACGTGCAAACAAATCAAATACAAATGGTGGGACAAACCAGAAATGCAACCAACCTTTTTGAGACCGCCACGCGGTGGCTTGGAGTCATCGTGTGGCAAGTGTTTGCCGCCGCCGCCGCCGCCGCCGCCCTCCTTGTCGCCAGCAGCAGAGGAAGCGGAGGCGCCACCGCCACCATCCGAGGGCAGCTCGTTGATCTGATAGTCTTGGATGGGCTGCAGGAGGCGCTGGCGATGCGCATTCGATTTGCCCTCGATGGCCAGCTCGGCGGCGTCTTGCAGCTGCTGAGGCGATGATAGAGATACGTGGGATACATACGATACTATTGATACAGATACATACCGTGACACGACTCTTTCGCATTCACATGCACATTCACACATACACTCACTTTATGCATTCATTCAGAGTCTCGCAGAGTCTCGCGCTCTGTTTCTTTAGTATTTGGGTCACTTACCTTGCGCATGTCCTCGGCGCTGCGCCATCGATTGCGTACCTCGTAGTAACTATCGTTAGTGGTCGATGAATCCGCTTCGCTGCGTGATTCATCGTACATACCATCGCTATAATTTTCGGCCAATGTCTCTTCGCGCAGTTTCTTAACCAATTCGCGCTGTTCGCGCTCGCGACGTTCATTTCGCTGAGGGAATCAAAATTTCAAAATTAGACTTTTATTCGTCAACGTGTGTCGGAGGAGTTCCGGTGAAACGCGTCATACTATCGATAGTTTCATTTGCTCAATACCAACACACAATGTTTCAACTATCGATCGCTTGAATACAAAATAAATGTTGCATGTTAAATTCGTTTTTTATTTCTTTTGTTCCTGTGTTAATATTTATTAATACATTGTCCTTCATTTCTATGCGATAATTTATTCAAGTTCATGAATAAATTTCTTATGAAATTTTAGACCAAAAAAAAAAAAAGGTACTTGATATTTAAATATTGCAATTTAAAGTAGTTGTATTTAGCTTAAATATTTTTTTGTTATCGATCAAATGTTAATGTGTTTTCTTTAAATAAGAGCAGTTGGTATTTTAAATATTGGCAAGTCAAGGGATTTTTATTTTGCAATTTTTTAGTTAAGCTTTTTACGAAAGCCTCAGGAATTCATAAAAGTTAGCAAATCTTTAAATTAAAATTAAATTAAATTTCAAATAAAATGCAATCACAAGTTGTAAGAATTTTAATTTATTTTCATATTTTCGTAACCAATTCTGATTCTTAAAACACGTCTTGTTTTCATTTTATTAAAAGCAATCATAATTTTTTTTTTTTTTTTAGCAAAACTAAATATTTTTAGATTTAAATTAATATTAATATTTTGATAAATTGCTATCAACATTTGACAACAATTGTTTATGCAGTTCAGATTTGTTAAATATTTTGCTATTTTAATTAATGTCAATTCAAGAGATTTGAATGTGGTAATTGAAACATTGTTGTTGTGCGGAAATGCCAATTAAATAAATTGTTGGCTAGGAAAACATTTCAGCTTGCGATGCAAAGTTGTCGAAGGTGAAATGGCTTCCCAAATTGGCAGACAGGTGTAGTTGGGCTTTATTGTTGTTTTGTTTGAATTTTTGTTGGGTGTTGGCAAAACTCTACCTCTGAACTGAATCCCTCAACCAAAATGGCGACCAATAAATTAAACAGCACATAATTGCCGAAGGTCATTAGAGCCACAAAGTACAATGCGGCCCAATGACTTGTCTTTTCCATGCCATTGAATAAGACGACGTTCCAATCCTCTTGCGTCAGTATCTAAAAACATTTTTCGTGTTTTTTTTTCGGTATTTTTTCGGTTTTTTTTGTTTTTTTTTTTTGGGGTTTTACGATGAAAGTTGTTGTTGTAGTTGATGTTGGTTGTAGTATCGGTGGAAGTAGTTGTTGTTGTTGGTTGTTGTAGTAGTTGTTGTTGTTGGTTGTTGGTATTGATGGTTGGTTGATTGGTCGATTTTTGGTTGGTTGGTTGGTTGGTTGGTTGCAGTTGCAGGTGGCGGGCGGCAAACGTGGTGCAGTTTATTGTTATATTGATATATATATATTATGTTGGTATATATATATATATTGATATATTGGATATATTTGGAAAAAGCACATAAGAAAAGTAAATAAATAGAACAAATACCAATAAACATATTGTGTGGGATAAAAAGAATGTAAGAAAAAAGAGAGCACAAAGAAAACAGATCATGTTGGAGAAGCAAAACGCCAAAAAACGTGTTAGATATATTATTATTGTTATGATTATTATAATTATAAATTTGATATACACACATATATATACATATATATATATATGTATATATAATATATAGATTAGATATATATGTTAGCTTTTTATATATTTTTTTCGTCTCATACCAACTATTCTTGTAGCTTATAGAAATTAAAAGCATACTTTTCCGATTCGAAAGAAATGATAAAGCAAATGATGAAAGCCTAGCCAAAACCCACTGGTTTTTACTGTTGTTGTTAGACGTAACCATTCTGAAGTTTTCGTAAACACATTCAACGGAAACAGAAAATTCGGTTGCCAAAGCGCACTTAAAGCGAAAATTAAAATTCTACAAATGAAAAACAGAAGAGTAAGTCGTAGTTAATTCGTGGTGTGGCTTAAAACTGAAATGACAAACGCTTTAAAAACAAGACAAAGCGCTGCAACTTCTAACTGAAGAACGTAACTCCAAAAATAGTCCAAGAATAAACTCAAATTGGAAATGAAATGTTTAAAGCGCGCAAAAATCTTGCATTTAAATTCAAATCTAATAAAAAATATTTATATATAAACTCTTTTTGTTTTTGATTTTGTTTTTTTTTACACGACGTGCCAATAAATATTTCTTGCTATATGTTTTTGAACAATACGATTATATATAGTTATCTTTTTTTTTTGGCGTGGCTGTACATTAATTATATGCTTTTCTTTTTTGGTTTTCTTTTTTTTTTTTTTGTTTCATGTGTATTTGGCAAAGCGCAAAAAGCAAATGAGGAACTTGTAGCAAACATAAGAAATATTTATGTTGTAAAAATGAAACGCAGAAAGAAGACAAAGCAGCAGCATATTTGGAAGGAAGGAGAAACAAGCCAAACGAAGCCAACAAATGAAGCGTTTTCCAATGCCTATACATATGTAGGTGTCTTATATATATCGTTTTACTTTTGAGATATATATTTTCTTATACATATATATTCTGGTTTATGTATCGAGTTGTGTGTTGGGTGTTAGGTATATATATATATAGAACAAAACGTAACGGCATTATAATTATATCACTTAATTGGACTTAATTTTTCCATACAAAAGTAAGACACGAAATGTGAGTGGAGGAGAAAAATGAAACGAAATTTCAAATTCAAGGAAATCATGCAAACAAATGAGGTTGAGCATATGTTACAAATGAGTACAGAGGGTGTATGTGTGTGTGTGTGTGTGTGAGTGTGTGTGGCGGAGAGAAAGAGAGAGAGAGAATAGAGACGGAGAGAGAGAGAGAGAGAGAGAGAGAGAGAGAGAGAGAGAAAGAAAATAAAACAAGAGCAGGAGAAAAAGTGTGAATTGAATTGTGAGATGCGACTGCTGCATTCGCATATTGACTCGTTAAGTTGTCGATAAACACATATCGGTAAATGTCAATCGATTTGTGTTAGAGATATGTTCCGATTTGATCAATTCCGAATTGAACTCGGAACTATCAATAATTTGTAAAATATATATCGCTTTTATTGCTATCGAAACACGATGTATTCTTAATGCAATTTTCAGCATTGTAGATTTTCTTTTTGTATACTTTATATCTCGAAATTGAAATATTTAATCGACTTGAATATAATGTCAAATGTGTATCGATTTAATCAATACGAGCAATTTAGCGTTGTAGCAATTTTATTTTTTCTTGAAAAGTCTCTGACAATTTTCATGAAATTCTTGACTTCTTATTAATAAGTTAATGCTCTTGCTGATTAATAAAAAATATATACTTTAGCGAGAAAGGTTGGTATGTGTGTTTTTGGTTGTGTGTGTTTGTGTGTATATAAAGTTATCTAAGACTACTTACTGATTGAATAGGTAATTGAAACTAGGTAAAAAAACAAGTTGTGAGAGAAGACGGAGAAAACTAAAAACTAAAAATAAGTATATGAAAAACATACTGAGGCAAAAAACTAAATTGGACCGCTAGAAG
This sequence comes from Drosophila formosana, assembly GCA_035045625.1. NCBI lineage: Eukaryota > Metazoa > Arthropoda > Insecta > Diptera > Drosophilidae > Drosophila > Drosophila formosana. The sequence goes on along the minus strand of JAWNOW010000688.1, from coordinate 902,900 downwards.
AACGAGAGAGTGAATAAAAAAGGTATATAGGATATCTGGATAAACTATATATAGTAAACTAAAACTAAACGGAATGTACGCAAAAACTAGAGTTATAGATATGAGGTATAAGACTGCACTTTTGTTTCGTTTCATATTTGTTTATATATTTTTAATTTTTTTTCTGTAACATTTTGGACGTTTGCTGTTGTTTTTTTTTTTTTTTTACTTTGTTGATGGGGGAAAGTTACGTTGATTGGTATCGATAGGGGTAAATAGTTGGATAGGTATATTTTTGTTGTATATATATATATATATAATTATTATTTTTTTTTTTTTTTGTATTTCTCTTATATGGGTTTTGGGTGTTTTTTTTTTTTTTGGTTTTTTTGAGATTGTTATTGTTTCTTACTTGGAAAACTGTGACAGTGGCCCACAAAATGTTGTTGAAGTGTTTGCGATCGCATTCACATTGCGGATGTCGGCTGATTATTTCGGGACACGTGCATTCACGTTCGACTCCGGATTCGTCCAAAAATTTACAAAACTTACCGCCAAACAGATACATGCCGAGTATGCTGTAGGTTTATACGTATATATTTGTTTTATATATGTATATATATCTCATATATATATAGAGAGAGAGAGTTATAGGATTTTTCGTGTGTATATTTATATATATATATAAAGATATAGGTCGATATAGTGTATACATATATAGATATAGTATGTATGCGATTACGAGAATTTATATATATATCGTTTGATTCAAATTAAACACATATATATATATATATATATATAAACTATATTAAGTATATATATTTCGATGTGTGTGTGTGTGTGTATTAATGTGTATATAGACGGTTCTGTATAATACGTAAATAAACTTGATTTCTTGAGCTGATCTCAGTTTGCCTAAGTGGGAAAGTTTTATCTTTCATTATGTACAGTGTGGGTGTGTTGAAGGTTCAGGGAATACTTTCATTTTTCAGTATTATCAAAATCATCATTGCTGTTTTGTTGTTGTAGTTGTTCATGTTTAATTATTATTCATATATGTATATATATATAGTATATTAAAAAAGTTGTGAGTGAAGCAAAAAACTGTTTTATTTTACATAGTTTTCTGGGGGGAACCTCGAAATAATATGAGCTGACAAACTCTAGAGACTGTACTAGTGTGTGTGTGTGTGTAATATATGTATGTGGTTGAAAGTTTAGAGGGTCATAGTTTACAGTTAGAGTTTAGAGTCGAGTTTGTTATGCGTGTTTGCGAGTGGAGAGTGGAGATTGGAGTTTTTTTCATGTGTGTTTTTTGGGGGTTGGGAGAGGTAATCAAATACTACTGAACTTAGAGGCTAGATTAGTACCATATATATACATAGATAAAGACATAGAAATCAGTTACTTAGTATGTACAGAAAACTCAAATAAAAAGTAGAAGAATACAAGTAAATGTGAGTGTGTGTGTGTGTGAGTGTGAAGAACAATAGCGAGTAGAGAGCCAGAGAGAGAAAAAGAGAGAGAGAGATTCAAAGTGTCGAGAGTACACTGTGTGTGATCGATTTATCGCTTATCGATAACATGCGAATGCAAATTGCAAGACAAAGGCAAGCCAAGGCAAGACATGACAAGTTCCAGAGAGTCCAAGAACAACTCGTTTCGATTTTGTTTTGTTTTTTTGTTTTCTTCAAACTGGTATGCTTACCTGTGCAATGTTTTTTGATTATTATTATTGTTCAACTGTCTTAAGAACTAACGCTAATCGAGAATCGATATCGATAATTTACACATACAAGAACTGGAGCTAAACGAACGATCAAACGAACGACATGCGAATGCGCGCTGCTTGCTACAGAACTCAACTTAATTCAACTCAAATAAATACCGATAACACATGCGTTGAACGATTTTTCTCTCTTCGAATTTGTTATGCTGGAACGGCAGGCAAAAGCGGAACGAAACGAAACGAAACGAAACGAGACGCAATGGAACGAAACGAACTCAAAAGCACCACATTGAAAGTATTCGAAAGTAAACACACCACAAATTAGTGCGAGAGACAAGTGAGCAATCGATAAATCTATCGAAATTAGTTGAAAGAAACACATTAACGTAAATGAAAAAAGAGCAAAGTTATCGATTACATAGAGTGCGTTTTGCAGGCGAAACACAGACAGACAGAGACAGAGAAGTGAACGAGTGCGAGAGAGAAAGGGTGAGAGAGAAAGAGAGAGAGCGAGCGAGAGAGAGAGAGAGATAGCGAGTGGAGGAACACAAAAATAGGCACAACAATTATAATGAAAAGTTGATCGTTATGGTAATCGTTAATCGCAATTATTGTTATTGTTATCGTTATGGCAAGCCTAGCACATTATCGATTGTCCACAAACAAACAAACGAACCAACGAAAAAAAATTCAAAAATCAACTTAAACAAAATGCTTACATTTTGTATCTCATATTTTTTGTTCTCGATATTTTTTCTTTCTATTTGTTTTTTTTTTTTTTGGTAACAATTAGTGTTAGTTATCGACAGCAGATTATATGGCATAAGATTAGGTGGTATATATGTATATATATATATATTTATATTTGTTAAGCGTAAGTGTTTTTTTTTTTTTTTTTTTAATTTTATTGAATAATATAAATATATAAGTTTTGGTAAATGCTGATAGCAATAGGTCTACCTGAAACACTGTGACGAGCGCCCAAAGCAGGCTGTCGAAATTCTTACGATCGCAAATCTTCTCTCCGTTAACTTTCTCGCAGAATTTACATCCGAACAGATTCATGCCGAGTATACTAAAGTGATGGTATTGTTGGTATTGTTGATATATAATATGATATACATATATATATTTCGATAATATAATATTCTTATAAATTTTTATTATATATGTATTATTGTTATTATTAATTTGTTGTGTTTTGGTTTTTGCATGTATTTTTTTGTTTTCGTGTTTTTTTTTTTATTTGTTTTTTAGCATACAATATTCGATTAGTTAATTTCGATTATGATCAGTTTTTTTTTTTTAAGTATTAACAATTAATTAGTATAGCAATTGTGTGATCAAAGAGAGAGAGAGAGAGAGAAATAGAGACAAAAGAGAGAAAGAGAGAGAAAGAGAGAGAAAGATAGTTAAGGAAGAAAGAGAGTTGAGAGAGAGAGATAGACAGAGATAGATAGAGAGAGCATGTGTCTGTGAGCAACAAGCGAGCGAGAAAAACCAACAAAATCAATTTAAATAAAAAGACTTTTTAAATAAATCGATAATAGCTGAGAAGGAATCGATTGTCGGATTGGACATCGGACTTTTTGCTGAAGCTTTAAATTTGGATCGATGATTGAAGCGGCATTGAAGGCGGATTCTTGAATCGAATTGGAAATGCGAGTGATCATCGACCGCAAACAGACAAAAACTAAACAAATTAAAAGTTGTTAAATAATAAATAGACTAACGTCGCTCAAGAGCTGAAAGAAGTATTTTTGTTTAGAGCTGAAGCCTATAAAAATGGAGTTGTAGAAAACGATTTCGTATTATTCAATTTGATAATTAGAATTCACTATTTTTTTTGCTTTATGTTTGGTTTATTTTCTGGGGAGCATTAAGTTAATAGTTTCATTTAGTTGGTGTGTATATTCTGTGTGTTTTGTTTCTGTATTTCTGTGTGTTACACTGACTTTAACAAGTATACGCCGTGTGTGGTGTGTGTGTGTGTGTATGTGTTTTTTTTTTAATATTTATTTGTTGTTGTTTGGACTAACTACACAAACGTTTACGTTTACGACTTTAGTTCAAGAACAGAGCAACTAAACTAACTAAACTGGTAATGTATTTTAATTTTAATTAGTTGCTGTTTAGGGTATTTAATAGTTTTGTTTTGTTGGTATTATAATAATGGTAATTTATTTATTTGTTGTTTTTGGTAAAATCAAGAGAGAGTATAAATCAAATATTCAGAGCAAGTAGTAGATATATATATATATAGTACGAGTAGTTATATATATTGTATATGGTAAGTACGAGTATCAAACTGGAGCGACTGCAACTACACAATAAGCGTACGACTTTTAAGTACTTTTAATTTTTTCTAGTGTTGTTGTGTTGTTCTGATTGCTTCCGATCGATTTCTGATTCAGTTTTGATAAACAAAAAAACATTTGTGTGATTGTCAACAGAAAGCTTGTAAAGAGTGTGAATTTTTCGAGTGTTGTGTTTCTTGTGTGTTTTTTTTTGGTTAACTCTAATAAGCTAAGACACACATTTAGTTAATTTAATTGAATGAAGCTTTTGGCTAACTAACTAATTGTTGAAACTGTTGGTGTATTGTAATTGTTGTTGTCTGAGTATTTGTTTGAACTTAAGTTGGACAAATTGAAAGATGTCGAGAGTAAGGAGCAGTGACGAGTAGCGAGAGGAACGAGTGACGAGTGACGAGTTAGAAAAAAGGAAACGAATTAAAAAGTATGCAGCGACTTTGAAGTCGGTGACAGAGACAAAGTAGTAGAAAATCACTCGATTAATAATTGTGTGTGTGTGTGTGTGTGAGTGTTTTTGAGTGTATTCATTACTGAGTATATTTTGAATGCAAAGTGAGCGAGCGAGCGAGCGAGTCAAAGTGTACGACAACTTACGGCAGTAAAGGATTGTGTAAGATAAAGACAGAGAGCAAGAGAAAGAGAGAGAGTGAGAGATCAAGTGGAAGAGAAAGGGCTAGAAAGAGAGCAAAATTTGTGGGGATGGGGAAAATAGAGAAATAGCAAAAGAGCAAAAGAGAGCTCAAAGATTGATTTCAACTTGGACGTACGATTCGATTCGATAAAACTCTAACTACGATTCTGTATTACGAGTACATTTAAATGAGTTAAAGAGAGAGAGAGAGAGAGAAAGAGTCAGTTTAAGAGAGAGCGAGAGAGAGAGATGGAAAGTCTTACGCAATCGTTTACTCAAATGGTACGCAGGATTTTTGTGTTTAGAGCATAAAAACGTTACGATTACAGTTACGATTATTACCAGGGCAATAATATTATTATTAATATTGATATTATTACTGTTTTTTTTTTTGGTTTGGTTTGGTTTGGTTTTTTGTTTTAAGGGTCTTTTTGGTTTTTATTTTTGGGACGAGTGTTTAGTGTTGTATAACGCATAAGAAGAGACAAAGAGAGAGAGATAGTCAGAGAGAGAGGGAGAGTGAGAGGTGGGAAATATAGAAACATTTGTTGGGTAGCGATGTAAAGGGAAGACAATTTTCTTGAAACCTAGTTGAACAATTATTTGTCATGTTGAACTATTATTCAGCCAGTAGAGAAGATGAGAAGGTGAATTTTTGGATTGTTAAGTGTTGGAAAAAGGTCTGATATATTTTTTAAAGAGAAAATAGCATCAGATATGAAGTTTTGAATATAGAGAAATTGTTTTTGTGCGCAATTGGGGCGTTGGAAAGCGTGAAAAAGTAGCTCGATGAACTTCTGAATCTAAAGAGATACAGAGCGAGGTCAGCTCATTGATTAATGCTTAAAGAGGGGTAGAAAAGGAGGCTTAAGAAATTCCAAATAGTTGATGGAGTATTAGATGATAGCTCAAGTTTGAGAAGAAGACCAGGGACATCATGAAAGAAAAGATGTACGAAAAAGAGTGTTGGAAAGATTATAGAAGTGACAGAGAGAAAGAGAGAGAGAGAGAGAGAAAGAGAGAGTGAAGAAGAGAAAGATAGAGATAGGAAACACAGCTCTTAATGCATGGAACCTTTGCAGGTTTTCCATTTATAGAGCCATATATGTGTATTCGATGTGTGAGTGATGAACATAGAGTAAGAAAGCTGGTGAACTGTTCTGTTCTGTATTTTGTAGGCTACAATTGAGTAATTTTTCTCAAACCTTGCTTGGGAATCTTATCTCACAATAATGAAAAATATTATTTTTCGATCAAGATGTGAAAACTAATTTTTGTAGTTTGTCTCAGCTTACGTTTTTTGAAAAGTAGATTACTTGAAAAATATATGTATTTTTAAACGTTGGATTGTATTTTGATTTAATATGCACATTACGCATACGCCGCATTGGCTCTCAACTAAAGCATAATTACTCAAAGCCCCTAAGAAAATAATACTAAATTTGTGTTACTGCTAAATAATATTATTTTATTCATTTACTACCAAATTGCATTACTATAAAAACTGAATTTTTGTCTTTATTGCAGCTGTCAAAAGATCTATGCAAGATGTTTCAAAGGTATGTGAAATGGAAAACTTAACTGTGCTGAATTTTGTATCTTAAATTTAATATATAGTTGCCCTGAAAAATAGATCTACTGCCTATAATATTTCCCTGTCTAAGCATTTAATATGTAGTTTTTTTTGTATACTGTTTTTTGCTCTCAATTTTGACGCGCTTGGCAGCAACAATTTGTGGCGCGTTGTCAATGTTTTCTCTTGCTTTTGTTTTTGTTGTTGTTATTGCAGATGACATCTTTGATTTTGAGGTTAGTTTTGTTTTGTTTTCTTTTTTTTGTATTGCTTCTCGGCAATTACATGGAATAATAGTTGCAGTTGTAATACATTAGTTTATTGTTGTTGTTGTCATAGACAGACATATGCATAGGTGTGTGCGTGTATGTGTGTGTTGGGTGTCAGTGTTTGCGTGTGTGTGTGTGTGTGTTTTTGAGTGGTGTGTGTTATTATTGCTCGAGACTGTGGCAACGACGGAACTCACCTGAATATGAAGATAAAGAGCACGAGCAGGGAGAAGAAGACAGCGACATTGTCCATGGTGCGCAGCATGACAAATAATTGACGCCTCAAATTGGGCATAAACCGGACGAGCTTAAGGATGCGCAGCAGGCGGAAGGTGCGAAGCACCGACAATCCAGAGCCGCCGCCTCCGGTGCCGTTGCCCCTAAACTGCTGGCAAATCTCAATGGCGCTGCGAAAGAAAGAAAAATACAGAAAGTCACAGATTATAATGATTATGTTGATTTGGTTCAACGATAACAAGAGAGAGACGACTGCTCCGATAACATTTTAGTTTGATCAAAGGACAAACATTCAAAACTTATCATGCAACATAACAAAATAAAATTAAAAAATTAAAATAATCATTAAAACTCCTCTTACTTTATTACTAAGCAAAAAGCTCTTATAGGTTAATAAGGTAATATTTTGAGCTTATTACTTTTTTTAATGGTATGCTATCTGCTTTCAAGTTGCAATAAATCTATACATATTGCTCTCATTAGAGTTAGAATTTAAAAAAAAAAAAACATTTGGCTTCCCATTTCAATTTCAATAAGTGATTTAATATCGTTAGAGTAAGAATTAAAAAAAAAACGTATAAGTAAAACGCATTGGGCAATAAAGCAATACACAAAAAGCATATTGCTTAGAAGTCTATCAATATATGATTTTTTTAATATATTTTCTAATGATAACATTTTAAGTGGCTTGCCATACAAATTTTAATTTGTGAGTTAACATAAAGAAATTTAAAATAATAAATGATAAACCATTACAAATTTAATTAGGAATTTCAGAAATGTATATAACCACTGCTAAATTGCTTGAATTAGTTAATTGAAATACTTTAGGTAGTAATAAAAAAAACAAGACAACATTTTAAAATAATAAATGATATAGAATTACAAATTTAATGATGGATTCCATGATCTAACTTCCCGTAGCAATTTTTCAAAATGTCTATAACCACTTTGAAGTTGTTTGAATTGGTGAATTTAAGTACAACAATTCCAGGTGAAGTATTAATGCTTCGAGACTCACCTGAGTATGACAATGATGCCGTCGAAGACGTTGAAGCCGTTGGCGATGTAGCGAAAGGGGCCCTCGGCGATCACCTTGAGCAGCATTTCGACGGCAAAGATGGCCGAGAAGACGACGTTGCTGGTCTCCACGATGGCCGTGAGCTCCTCCGGCTGGTTGTGGTACTCGATGCCCATAGACAGCGTGTTGATCAGAATAGCCAGCAGGATGCCTTGCTGGAAGTATTTGTGCTCGACCAGACGCTTGATGTAGCGTCTGATCCAGCTGCAGACGCGCATCAGGCAGCGATAGACGGCGATCAGGAGTCGCAATCCCGCCGATCGGGGACGCCGTCGTCGCTCGTCGAGGGGCGACAGTGCGTTCTGGTAGAGATCGTAGCAGCAGGCGTAATCCTCCATGTAGTTGCCGGTGGGGGCGTGGCTGCCCCGAGAGCCGCCTCGCTGGCCGTTGTTGTTGCGGCTGTGGCTGTTGTTGTTATTGTTGTTGTTGTTGTTGTTATTCATATTGTGATGATGGTGCGACGAGTCCTTGCCCCGCCCCGTGCGATGCTGCTGCCCCTCGCCACGTGGCAGCAACAAGGGCAGCGGCAGCGGCAACGGCACCGCTGCCGAAACAGCCGAAAGCTCCAGGCTCATCCCAGCTCCAGTTGCTGGCGACGACGACGTTGCAGCTGCTGCGACTGGAGTTGCAGTTGTCGTTGCCTCTGCTGCTGCTGCGGCGGCGGCTGCTGCTGCTGCTGTGGTGGCAAGTCCGCCTTCGGCATCGCCGGTGGCGGTGGCACGCTTCAGCGCCTCCACGGTGTGCGGATCGCAGCGGGCGAGCGACGTGTAGAACGATTCGAGGGTGCTCTGACCCGTCGGCAAGGCCGCTGAAAATGCCACTGAGAATGCTAAGAGCTCTTGACAAGTCATCGCGTCATGAATACCCAGTTCGGAGCAGTCCGCATACGGGTTGGCGATGGTGCCGATGGTCTGCGGCAGGTTCACCTGTCGAAATCCGAATTGTAATTGTCAATTCAATTCATTTAATTCTACTAATTATCGTCTTTTCAAATTCACTTCATTCCATTAATTATCGTTATTTCAAAAAATAAATTTAGTTCTATGAATTATTTTGAGCGACAAAAAAAAAAATAAAATCATGAATTTCCCTTTATTTTATATTCCTAGTTGGTTGTTCACATATAATGATTATGATTTTAAAAAAATAATCACAATTTATGTTTTTCATTTTGTGCTTTTAAGTATAATCTTAAAGGAGGCCCTAATCATTTAAAGCATATTAAAAATGATATTTGGAAAGTTAAAGTATGAATTTTAAACTTTCTTCAAACTTATTTAAAAAAATAAATAAAAAAAATACAAATTTATTCAAATTACATTGTCTTGTAATGTAAAAAATAATATATAAACTGGAATTTTCAAATGAAATTATAAATATTGAATTTCATTTCACTTGTTTATGTAATCTAAAATATTGAAGTAAAATGAATAAATTCAAAAATTTCAAACTCATGATTGATATGATTGCAAATATTTACAAATTTGCATTAATTTTCAGTTTAAGTATAAAAAAAAACTGTTAAAAAAATTATTCAATTCCAAAATGTACATGAAAGATAAACCAGTATTAAATTTTCGTTTTGTTTTCAATATCTTAGTATGGGATCAAATTTGAAAAAAATGGTTTGGAGTGTGGTGAAAGCGCACAAATTCTTATTACAAATGATTTAAATTATGTTCAGCTATTCTGTTATAGTTAGAAAATTGTATTTTATAGTTAGACCAGAACTCTTGTTTTTGACTTCTATGCCACAAATTCGAGTCCACTTCAAGAGTCTGTATTTTTAATAAACTGTTATCGATGTCTGTTTCGGACACAGTCTGTGTCGAGTTGAGTCGAGTTTCAGTTACCTGCCAAATGCTGCCATCGCCGGCTTGCGTCATCTTCTCGGTGCAATGAATGTTGTTGCTCTTGTCCAGGTTGTTGCTGCTGTTGCTGCCGCTGCCACTTGTTGTTGCCACCGCCGACGCCGCCGCCGCTGCTGCTGCTGCTGCTGCTGCTGCTGAAGTTGTGGCTGCCGCTGCTGTTGTCATCGTTGATGGCGTCGCAGTGGCAACTGTTGCTGGCTCGCCACTCAACGCTGGCGGCGTATGCAACAGCACATACTCATTGAACATCACCGAGGGCCGCCGACTGGCCGATGTCGGTGGACTGAGGAAGCCCGAGGTGCAGGGATGACTCTAATGGGAGGCAGACATTTCGGGCATTAGTTGTGTCACAAATCAATACCAATTTTGGAAGGGGGGTCTATGTACAGTCTTTGAAAAATGCATTAAACTAAATAGTAATATTGAACTTGGTTGATTTAAATGGTTCAAATTAGACTTGCAGTTGGCTGAGCTTGGGGAGCTTTCGAGCAGGGGAAATAAAATGAACTGTCTTACTATAATCTCAAGCAATATTTTTGTGTCCCATTCTCTTATTAAAAATTATACTTGAATGCTGGGAAATGTATTAATATTATACTTGCTCACCCCAAATAATTTAATTATTTTACTTTCACAATAATATTGAAATTATTGAATACAGTTTTTTTTTCCAAACAATTTGTTTTGTGTCCTAACCACGATTTATCCCATACAATTATATTTAAATGCCAGGAAATATATTTACATCATATTTTCTCACACTAATTACTTTAATTCTTTTATTTCTACTATACTATTGAATTTATTTCATGCAGTTTTTTATCTAAATTTAATAATGCATCGATCAAAAAAATTCTGAAATTTAGATTAAATTTGTTCTTTTCAAAATGTATGGAAACATTTTTCTTTTTTTTATCAAAATACATTCTAAATTTAGCATATAGCATATTTTTTACTTTTTTTCTGATTTTTGTTAAAATGTTACCTAAAAGTCGAAGATTAAATAAATGCTCGTCTTATTTTGATCGAAATTTGAATTTCATGTACTATTCTGATAGCTTAGTTAGGTTTATTCTCCCCTCTCTCTTTCTCTTTACTCAATTGCTCCGCCCAGCTAAAATATTCTAATCAATATAGTACCGTATGAATTAAATGAAATTAAACAAATATTTAAATATTTAATTGGCACTTCAACAATGGGCGATTGTAACAATATAATACAGGCAACAGCCAAACGTGGGGAACGTTCACACACAAATACATATAGAATATATTATATTTTGCTGGATTTTCGTTTAGGTTTGAATTGACTCAATTGTCGTTTATCGACTTGTTGATGTTGTTGCATTGTTATTATAAATTATTGCATATTTTGTACAACATGTGCAAATTATTTGCTAATGCCCACGCAGAGAATGCAATAAAACGCCATGACAAAACGTAAATTATTTGTCATGTATCAAATTCCATTTCAGTGGTTTTTTTTTTTAATTGTTTTCATTCAAAATTTTTGGTTTAAATAATTTAATGGTATAACATTTCTGCTTGGGCCACTTCGATGAACCGAAGAAGTTTTTGTTTTTATGCTTTATTCGCTTTAAATAAACTTTGGATTAAGAGATTTGAGATTTATTTTTCAATACCTTGCCTAAATTTCCCAACTGCAGCTACAAGATGTGCAACGTTTGTGGCAAATATGAAAGATCATTATTAGTGATATTACATTGAATAAGATGGTTTCGTTCTCATGATAATGTCGAACAAATTGTTATCGTTATTGTCTGTTTTGTGGTTGTATTGATTGCATTGCATATTTTTATTGCAAATTGTTTGTCTGTGATTAAATTCGAATCGGTTGAAAGACAAAATGTTGTTGGAATTTGAATGTTAATATTGAGTATTGTTAAATAAAGTATTATACAGTATACAATGAAATTTAATTGCTTGTTGTTAAAGGAATATCGTAAATAAATATTGAATATTGGTTGCAACTTATGCGAATATCGTAAATAATGTAATATCTTTAGATAATTTAGGTTATTTTTTGGTCGTATTTTGCGATATGTAAATAAATATCGTATATTGAGTATCGCAACTGAGTATCGGCTTGCTGTTTGTTTCTAAAATATGTATGCTGCTTATCGAATATCGTATCTTGAGTATCGTACTTATGTTGTTAGCAATATGCGTTTGCTGTGTATTGGTTTTGGACAATTTTGGAATATCGTATCGTTGTGCGAATATCGTATATCGAAGTCGTTATGAATTATGCAATGCGAAAGTCGTAAATGGTGAACCGAATTGAGTGCGCTTGAGCTCTAAACAGTTTTGAATTAGGACATTTTTGGTGTATAGAATTGGCTGTATCGAATATCTTAAGTCAAACATCGTAGATCAATTATCGTAATTTGTGTTAAGGTAATTGCGAATTGCGTATTTTTTATCGAAATTTATACTTCGTAAATCATTTAACTTAATTGCTTCTAGCGAATATAGTAAACTAAATATCGTAAATTGAACTTTGTAAATTGAGAATTTTGTATTGTAAATGATATATCTATTTGTGTATCGTAGATCGAATACCGTAAATCTCAAATTTTATATTGAGAATATCGATTATCGTTAAACAAATGTCAAACATATATCGTCATTTGTATATCGTTAATTCCAAATTGTTTATTGTAACTTATATATCGTAAATCTTATCGTAAATTAAATACCATAAATGGAATATCCTGAATTGAAAATTAAATATTGTAATTTATATATTGTCGTTTGCATATCGAATATCGATCGAATATCGTAAATTGCGAATAGGATATTGTAATTTGCGTATTGCAATTTGATAATGTAATTTATATAGTGTCATTTGTATACCGTAAATCGAATATCGAATATCGTATATTTGTATATTGTATATTGTAATTTGTAATTTGTATATCGTAAATGGCAAATTGACTATTTCGAGTATCGAATATCGTAAAACAAATATGGTATATTAAATATCATAAATCGAATATCCTGAATTACGAATTTAATATTGTCATTTGTATATCGTGGATCGAATTGGATATTGTAATTTGCGTATTGTAATTATAGTGTCATTTGTATACCGTAAATCGAATATCAAATATCGTATATTTGTATATTGTATATTGTAATTTGTATATCGTAAATGGCAAATTGTATATTACGAGTATCGAATATCGTATAACAAATATGGTATATTAAGTATTACGAATTTAATATTGTCATTTGTATATCGTAAGACAAATATCGTATGTTTGTATATTGTAATTTGTATATCGTAAATCGTATATCGTAAATGGCAAATCGTATTGTATTGGACAGTTTGCTGAACTGTGAACTGTTGTCTGTCATATTGTGGTTCCACTGCAACGAATACTTACAATCAGTTGCTCCGAGTCGATGACCTGCTGCGGCAACTTGAGCAGAATCGTTTTCTGCTCGCCACCAGCGTAACCTGCCACCTCCGGCTTCAGTTGCATGTTGCCGCCGCTGCCGCTGCCGCTGGGCTTCTTCAGCGAGGAGCTGCGACGAGCGATGCCCGAATTGTTGCTGCCCTCGCCCAACGATTGCTCCGTGTTGTCCGACGACGACAGTTGACCGCCAGCCAAACTCGAGCTGCCAGCTGCCTGATGATGATGCTGATGCTGATGGTGATGATGATGTGGATGTGGATGTGGATGGTGTGCCATGGTCACACTGGCTGTGCTGCCATTGATGCCATTCACCAAGGCGACTGTTGTGTGATTGCCATTGTTGTTGTTGTTGTTGTTGTTGATGTTGTTGTTGGCGGTGGCGCTGCCGTTGTTGCTGCTGTTGTTGTTGCTGTTGCTATTGCTGTTGTTGTGATGGTGATTGTTGTTGTTGTTGTTGTTGTTGGAATTGAGGGGCACCATGACGGTAATCATCTGATCCTGTATGCTGGACGGCTTGCGATTACTGCTGTACTTGGGACAATTGGGATGATGGCATTTGATGCGCGACGGCGAGAATGTCAAATTATCTGCATTCGGCAACAAACCCTCGCGACGCTGTTGCCGCTGATATCTAGAGGAGGGGCAGCAAAAGGGGGGCACAGACAGACAGAGCGAGAGAGAGAGAGAGAGAGTTTGATGATTAGCGTCTGATTGTTGTTGCAGTCGGATTACATTACACGCACGCACACACACACACACACACAATGGTACAAATATATATATATATTGTGTATATAAAACATTGTATTAACTGTGTGTCTGTGTGTGTGTGTGTGTGTGAGGGGGAGGAGAGAATAATGCGTGCGGGCGGGGCGTGGCAAGGAAACTAGATCTGTGTCTCTTTGGTGTCATTAGTTCTTGTTTAACTTGTGTATGCGGGTCGTGTGCGTGTGTGCGTGTGTGTGTGCTTAACAATTAGACAACAATTACATAATTCAATCAAATGAACAACGCAAATAAGCAAAAACAACGAGACAACAACAACAACGAAACAAACGAAACGAGAAACTTTACGAGTCGCTCGCAACAAGGCCGAATACAAATGAAAATAATTAACACATTTCCCAGCATTTCCAGGGCGGCTTTTCAGCGATACAAACATTAATTATGCATTTCTCAGTTCAGTTCTGTTTCTGTTTCTGTTTCAGTTTCTATTCTGTTTGCCATCAAGGCTCATCTTGCCACGGACAACAACGGAAATGCAAACAAGCTAATCACACTGGCTTCTTCTTCCATTGGCATTTCAAATATCAACAGCGCATTGTTTTAACTTACTTCAATTCAATTATGCAAATTTTTAAAATATAGTAAAATATAGTATATTCTATCAGTGCTACATAACCTTTCAGCAATGAAAGGAAAACTGATGGCTACATTTTGCTAGAAATGGTTTTTGAAATGTTCAGCAAATATTTTGAAAATCTGCTTCATTAATATTTATGTGCATTCATTAAGCTTTGCTTTCGTTTGCTAAAATTACAATTATAAAATTTTTCAAAAATGTATTTTTGTTCTTTTTAATTTCCCTCTGATTTCTATTAAGTAAAATCTGTATCGTAAACTCTTTTTTAGTGAATTTCATTAATTTCCATTAATATTTAAGTGAATTCATTAAGCGTTGCTTTCTTTTGTCTGATTATGGAAAATAAAGCGAATATAGCAATATGCAAATCCCTTGCAAATTTTGCTTAGCTAAAAGCTTCAGTCAGTTTATTTGTAGAATTTAATATTGATTTATTGCGAATTTATCGAATATTTTGCCTGTTTGGACTACAACAAATATTTGAATTTTTTTATTTTGATTTAGAGGAATTTTAGTATGGATTTTATTTAAATTATTTAAGTAAAAATATTGAGTCCTACATGATTGTTGATTAGTTTTGAATTCATCGAATATGAATACTGATATATATTGATTTAATCGAATGTTACAATTTGATTATTCTTGCTTATTTATTTTGATTTAATTGAATATTGAAATGCCATTAGCTAGAAATATTTGAATGACCAGTTGCGTCTAAACTGTTTTCATGCTCATTGCAATTACATTTAGCTAAAGTTCCAACGACTTCTCTGCTATCTAAAACTATGTCACTCGGATCTCCCAACTAAAGCCGAACTCTGCCTATAACTAGAGACTCTATATGGTGTATATATATTCATATTCACAGCCAACTTAACTATTTATAAATGCAGTATTCTATTGTACGAGCATTGTTCTTGTATTCTTGTATACCAAATGCAAGTGCAAATAATTGAAAAGCAAAAGCCATAAAAAATGCAAACCCAAAAGTTGAGAACTGTAAACGAAACGAAAGCGAAAAAAAAAATAACCAAATCGAAATCGAACAACAATTCAAGAAAATTGAAATAACAGAACAAAAAAAAATCGAAGGAGAGGAAAAAAAAGAAAACGCGAAACGTGAGAAGCGAACGCATGTTAAATGCATTTTTAATAAATCAAATAGAGAATAAAAAAAGGGCCAGCAGACAACACAAAGTGGGGCAGGTCATGAAAATGCCACAAAATGTGGCACACACACAAATGTGTTTTTCCATGGCGAATAAGCTGGATTCAGTTGCCAATTAAATGGGCGGAATATTCACAAACAATTCGACTGGGCAGTATTAGAACTCAGATTATTTGTGGCACATCATCTGCAAAGCACTTAAGCTATTGATTAAAGTTTAGCTTTTGCATATCAAATACACACTCGACACCTTTGGGATAAATGCAGAAAACTTTGCGACAACAAATATGTACTTGTTGAGATGCAAGAAACTTGAGCTAAAACTTGCAGAGTTTTTTGCATATTTAGTAAACTCATTTGTGGAATTTACTTGACTGAACCACAAGTATTCTTGGGACTTTAATTCGCTGTTCAAGTCTGCTGAAAATTATTCAAAATATGACAATATTTTCAACATCATTTTCACAGCTATTTCAAGCTTTTCAACTTTTTTGACAGTAAAGTAGACAAATAATTAATACATTGTTGGGGTTTCAAAGAGACTTAAGGACAAATTTTCCTATGTTTAAATAGCTGAATAATTAATACCTAATAATTCATTCAAAGTTTGAAATGAATTTTCCAACTTTTTCCATAGCTATAAATTTAATTCATTAAAATTTAAAATTTTTTTTTTAAATTCTGACAGATTTGACAAGTAACTTTTTCGATATTCAAATAATTGAATTCATTGTTAGGCCTGCTGAATAACTTTAATCAAGGTTTTATTTTTAGTTTGCCAGCAGATTTCGCATAGATTAAAGGGTTAAGGGTTAAATTTGCTAAAGTGAAGCCGAAGCCCTTCAAATGACTTCAAAGGATTCATTATTTTTTTTTTTTTTTGCTGTGGAATAAACACTTTGGTGTCTGTAGTTTGAAGCTTCAAATGCGTCAGGTCGCATAATAAATGCAAAAAGAGAAGGCGAAATTGTTTGCCATCAAGGTGCAGAAGTTCTTAAGTAATCAACATGGAAGAGCAAGTGAGACTCAAGCTCTGAGAGTGTGAATTAAGTGTAAGCACGTAAGTCAAGAACTTTCGGATGAGAAGCAGTTTTTGCTAATGAACTCGGCATCGATTAGAGCAGAAGAATCAACAGATTTGGTGATTTAAGGGAAGGGATTAGTGCGTGGATTACTCCTTGAATTTTAATGTCGTGAAAGCAATTGTATAACGAGTTTGAGGCACTTTCAACTCAAGTCAAGTGCTTAATTTTTAATTTTTTTTTATCATGTTAAACGGAGGACGGAGAGCGAGAGTAAACGAGTAAACGAGTAAACATAAAACGTAATTGAATGAAATCAAAAGGACAAGCAGCATACTTATATAATCTGTACTTCTTTAACATTCGTCTCTTGAAGCGTCGCCACAGATGGGCGATGTATTTAACAATCTCCGCGTAGCAAGTTGCCGGCTCCGAGTTGTTCGTGCTGCTCGCCAGCGTCGACGTCGACGTGTATCTCGCCCGCTCCTGACGCATCCGTTCCATCTCGCGCTTCTTCGTCTCCGAGAACTGGGTGGCAATGACGACCAGGCACAGGTTGATCATGAAGAATGAGCCAATCTGTGCACAGAGAGAGGGAGAAAGAAACGAGAACGAAACAAATTGAGTACAAAAACTATTGCATACTTTCCAGCGACTTTTCTTTCGCTCTCTTATGTTGTATATTTAATCAATGCTGAGCAAAACGTGTTGTGAATCGACTGTCAGATACTTATGGGCTGGAAATGTTTGAGTTGCCCAAAGGCATCAGTGTTAAATTGAAATTGCTTAAATAAAAATATGTGTTTTTCCTTTTCCTTTTTTTTAGTTTTAGAATGAAATAAAGTACTTAATTATATTTGTCTTTAATATTGCATACATAAAAATATGTGTTTTTCCTTTTCCTTTTTTTAGTTTTAAATTGAAATAAAGTACTTTGCTGTATTTGTCTTTAATATTGCATAAATACAAATATATATTTTCTATAGCTGTGTCTGAATCTAATAATTTGTATTATTGTGAAATACGTCTTCAGATTCCATTTTAACTGCATGTCAGTAGCTTAAAGACGGCATTTGGAATGTTCTACATTGATTTGAGACTGTTTCATTTTATTTATGCTACAGTTCTAATGATATGAATATGCTTAAGCACAAAATGCAAATTTAAAATATTTATGATATATGTTACATTGCTTATGCATCTTTAAATGTTCTTGAATTAATTCTAAACTATTAACTAGCAATTAAATTTTATATCTTAATGAAAAGCTTACATTTCACGGATACCAAATGTATGCTTAAATAACTATAAATTTGTGTTTGCATATAAGAGTTAGAAATGTTTGTATTTGCTGGTTACTATATTACTATTATTATATGAATGTGATTAAGCACAAAATGCAAATTGAAATATTTGTGATATATTTTATATTATTAACTAAAGCTTATTCTTAACTAAAGCTTCCATTTTATGGACATTGAATTTATGCTTAAAGAACTAAAAATCATGGTTGTAATATAAGACTTCAAAATCTGCTGATTGATCTTTACTAAAATTGTTAATAACAAAATTATACCAAACAACTCCTATATTTTAATGTTAAAACTACAAAATACAAATACCTGACTTGGTGATTATTTCTTTAAATATTGTAGAGCATAAAGACCTGCAAGTAGTCATACCCCTTAGCCACGCCCCTTAAGTACAAGGTATTGCGAGTTAAGGAAACTTTTTCGCCAAGTTGCGCTGCAATTGAAGCAAAGGGGGAGGCAGGAGGCAGGAGGCATGGCTGAGTTGCAGGCAACAGGCAGCAATCTTGAATTAGCTCGACTGCAAAACTTTTCGATTTGTTGTCGCTCGTTGCATTGGCATCGAATGCCTTTTGCTGCAAATTAGCTGAGCTGCCAATTTGCAATCGTTCTTTATCCCCCTCTCGCTTTCGCTCTCACTCGAGCTCTCTCTGCTGCTTTTGTGTGTGTTTGACTGGCATCCATTAGTTGCTGTTGCATTTTAATAGCTTTCTGGCAAAACAAATTTGCCAACTTTAAATTGAAAACATATTTCAACAAAACATACAGCAACAACAACAACGAATGTGAAAAATGTTTCTGCTGCTAAAACATAAATATGCAATTTCCTTAGCTAACTTTCAATACAGCAATATAGCAATAGCGATGAGGATGGAGAAGAGGACGAACTGATATTTGCTTGCCACAGACTGCAAAGCTATTTGCATATCAAAAGTTTTGCTCTTTAGTTGCCGGGCAATAGCCAAAATCATTTTGCACATCAAATGAGCAGCAGCCAAAAACAAAAGCGAGACAGAGACAGTACGAGAATGAGAGAGAGAGAGGCAAACATGTGAGCCGAAAACTTCAAACATAAATAATGAAATTGTAGACACATGGGCAACTACTATAAACTCTCTCTCTCTCTCACTCTCGCTGTCTCTCTCTCTCTCTCTCTCTCTATCTCTCTCTTTCTCTATTTGGCTAAGCCTTTTAATTAGACCAAGGACACCTTTGTCGCTCCCAAGACACAGTCGACGGAGAGAGCTGAATGCTGAGTGCTGTTGAAGCACTTTTGCTGCTGCTGCAGACTGCTTGAGATTGTTGCAACATGTTGCATGGTCAGTGCAGCAAACTGTGACTGCCGCCCAAGCGCAGACAGTCAACACGCCACTTTTTCGATAGACAAACTTTTGTGGCATGCAACGTCAGTTGTGTGCGATTACAGTTGGAAAAGTAATTTACTTATTTACATTGGCAAATTGCAGCTGCCCGTCTCTCTCTCTCTCTCTCTCTCTCTCGACTTGCGTCGCCCCAAACTAAATAAAACAAACAATGCAAAGTGCTCTGCGTCTGTCTAAACTGCAGCTCAGCTGCACCTTAAATACACTTTAACAAAGCACCGCAATAAGTTTCGATTGCATACAGATACAATCTCTATTGATGTGTATCTTGAGCTGCTTTTGACGTATACGTAATATGTCCTTGGACGATTGTAAATATCGCGCATACGCAGCATTGAGTTGGCTAAATTATTACACAGCAAAATACAATTAACTAAAATTAAATTAAAGCATTTAGTATTATTTACTTAATTTAGAATACCTTTAATTAAATATTACATTTCAATTATTTATTTACTCTTTAATTTAATATTTAGTTTTCGTATTTTAGAATACTTGGTTTTTATTACGTATACGCAATATTGCCTTGTTTGATTAGATGTGGCTAATACCTCATACATTTTGATGAAAAAATACTTTAGACAAGGCAATTCAATTAAAGTTTTTTTTGATTATTTTAGTAATTTTATAAAACAAACTAGAATTCGATGCAAATATAATAAATATGTAACCTTATTAGATAATTAATTGCAACAATCGATTTATGATTGATTTTAATTTACTTTAATTTGTATAATCGAAGTTAACGCATATTCAAAAAATATTTGCAATCTTTTAAGCAAACTATTTTGTAAGTGGAGTCATGAACCAATTAGAAAATTCAGTAAATGTCGATAGTTGCAGACGCATCTCTTACACACAAAAAAACCCGCAATTAAATTAGAAATAAAAACAAATGTTTGGGCTTGTTTTTGATTTAATTTATGCAATTATCTTAATTGGGCAACTGAATATGCATACGTGCAATTATCGACATTATGCTGTTGTTTACAAACAAACAACACAAATACAAAACATATGATATTTAACAAACCAAATTTGAATAAATTTACAAAATAAATTTTATTATTTTTATTAAGCTCAGTCCAATCGATTGCTTTATTTTTGTTTGTTTTCAATGTCGATTCACTTAAACTAAATAAGAAATAATTTTAGCTTAATCTGCAAAAGCAAATTAAAGTTCATAGAACGTAAAAAATACTAATTTTTGAACTTCTATTTCTAGAACTAACTTAAATAGTTGGCAATTAATTAAAAACTATTCGGAGATGATTGTGTTATTATTTTTTTTTTAATGTCAATGCCAAATGCATTGAAAACAAAAAGTGCTGCACTTTTAAATGAAATCGAGTTGTCTGAACGATGAGTGACGTTGTGTAGCTTCTATTTCCGCACTCACCACAATTAGCAGCACAAAGTAGATCCAATCCCAGAAGCTGTGCGCGTCCTGCACGTAATACATAATGTCCGTCCAACCCTCCAACGAGATGACCTGCATAAAAAAAAATAAAGGGAAAAGAGCAAAGAGCAAAGAGAAGAAAAGCAATCAGAATCATTTTTAGCGTAATTAGCAGCGAATCAGGCGGAAAGGTCGGCAAATATGCGTTGAATGAAAAGAATGTTTATTTGTACCACGTCACGTATGCGTAATATTTCGCTTTGTCCAGTCGCAGCTGGTTTAATGCGTATTTGATTTGTGTTTAATTGCACAGCCTTCTGTTGACCTGCCCTCCCACTTAAAGGCAAAGCCAAAAGCCAAACATAAATGCTCATATCAAAATCTGAAATCAAAGGAGACCACAAAATACCGAAAGGGAGGGAGATATTTTGTGCCATATGTATTTAAATCGACATTTGCTGCATCTGTAATTAAGACAAAACATGAATTGCAGCTGCATTGCATGATAAATACATTTCTAAATATACATGCCATGCGTTGCCTTTTCTACTTCAGCACATTTATCTACCGCTCGAGTATCTGCAACTTTGTATCTCAACTGCAACTGCATGCATCTGTGGCTAGCTATCTGTTATCTCAAATGGCCTTCATTAATTTATTGCTTGTATTTCGTATTTTCTTTCAAAATAATTGCACTTTCTTGCATCAATTATTTGATGAGAAACTTTTTATCTAATTTAACATGCACTTTTATCGATATTTGCAGCTGAGTGCTCAATAAAAAAATAACTGAATATATCTGCAACAGCTGAGTTTATATGTTTACTGTGTTTTAATCTACTTTTGTGTCGTAAAACTTTTGTTGACGATTCATGTTAACATACGAGTATATCTTCAAACAATGTCTGTCATAAATATAAATACATGAAATCATTATTTATTTAGTGTCTTCACTGTGGAAAACACTAAATAATATTATTATTTCGTATTACAAAGTAAAACTAATTTTTTAAACTGTCGAAATTTAATGATTTATCAAATATCGATTATCAACTATCAATTATTATTTGTATAAATTTTATAAATTCTTTATTTTACATTAACCTAATTCTAATCGAATGTAACTTTTAAGTCTGTTTTAAAATTTGCTGAATTAGATTTATGTATTTTTGAAGCTCAATGTTTTACTCTATAAAATTGAAGCTTTTCTTCAATTATTATAAATATAAAAAGGGAAATGTATTTTATGAGCATTCGTTTATGCTGCTCTATTGAAATTAATATTTTAACTAATTTAAAAAAAGGAATTCCAAATTGTTTAAAGATTATTAATATGGATTTTTCAAGCCTCCATTTTGCACATTGATTATTAACGATATCTATTCTTCTTTAAGCTGCTATTTGCAACAGCGTCTAATATTTATGGTCCCTTAATACACAGCCATTTGTTATACTTTCAGACTGTCTCTGTTGCTGTTTTCACCTCCGTCTCTTGTGATGGATGAGAGCGAGAGAAAATAATGCAATTAAGTGGCTAAAATGTCCATGATAATTTCTTAATTCTGCAAAGTGATTAAATCAATCAATAATGTTGTTAAGCTGTAGGCGAGACATGTCACCGACTAATCGCCGTTCTATCTATCTATGTTGTCTATCCATGGCGAGGAGAGGGAAACTGGGGCATTTATAGCCATGAGAGTCTGTGGATGCCCTATGCAAATTGGCAGCTGTTTGTCGCCGTTGTTGTTTTAATGTAAAGCGATGCCAAAAGTGCCACCAGATGCCAACCGCATTTGACAGCAGCTGAGCAGCAAATTAACATGCAACTTTGTCACTGTCAATGCGGCACGACTGCAAACAGGACGAAAAGGACGCGGACGCGGACGCGGACGAGGACAGTTTGTTTTGTCGGAGAGCGGTGGTCGGTGGGGTCGGTGTCAATTTGTTGAACGAAAGTTGTCAGCTAATTGGTAAACGGTCGACGCGCTTCTCGTACTCACCAGAAATATGGCCACCCAGGCCATCCCGATGTTGTCGAACGATATTGTGCCCTGAAACGGATTCTCGCCCTTTTGCCGGCACGTCGTGTAATACTGATTCCAGTTCACGCACGACGTGTTCGTCGGCTCGTTCAGGTCCAGCAGCTTGGCTTCCTCTGTGAAAGACAGAAGCAGGATTCAAGTTAAAACTCCATATTCCAAGCTTATGTTGGTAAATCGTTCGATACAAATAGTGGGAGAAGATAAATCGATTTGACTCTTGATCAAAGTTTTCCTTTGGTTAAGTTTCTTTCATTATGCTATCGATAATTACCCTTAAATCATTTGATGATAAACAACCAATCGAAATGGATTGGTTATAATTGTAATTCATCGTTAAGCAATCTTTCTCTGAAGTTTTATTTTTATATATAATTTTATTTACTTTAAAATTGTTGAGATAACTATTATGTATTATAGAGTATTCGTTAGGGAACTATCAAAGCTGACGTTATTATTATTAGTATTAATCAAGACTTCGATAAATTATCAATAATTTAATTTTTATGGAAATGATTAACTATAAAACTGACTTAACTTCACCTTGATTGGATTGATTTTTTAGTAAATTTAGTAAATCTTTGAGTCCAATAATTTATGCAAGTCCGAAATATATTAAGAAATAAGTAAGAAAATATAGGTATATAAAATATTTTTCTTTTTGTGTTTATTATATTCGGACTTTCGTACTGAACTCATTTATTAACTTTTTGTGGCTAATAGCCAATTATCTATCCTCAATTTGTTTTAATAAATTCCATCTCGATAAGTTTGTGTTTTTGAAACAGCTTTCTTCACGACTCTATTTGGCATAGTTATCACCTCTTCATATCGTAATGTTGCAAGTTGGGCAAGTTCGACTGTACAAAATGGAGAAAGTTGTGGCAGCTTGGGGAGGGAGGGAGTGGAAAGTGAGGAGTGAGAAGATTGTCGCTTAATAAGTTGTAAAGTCAAGCGGAGCGCGCGCGAAAGCAATTAAAAGTGCCATCAAAATTTGATTAACACGCGCCGTTTGCACTTCATTTTGCTTTGAGAAGTGAGCCAAAGTTTTTCGGCTTGCGGGGAAGGAGAGATTTGAGGGGGGGAGGAGATTGTTTGTTTGTTTGTTGGTTGGGTGTTCGTTGGTCACTTACCGTTGCAAATGAGTGAGCCGATGCGATAAGGTGGAAAATTGCCGCACAGGTGCATTCCCGAATCCTCGGGCGTTGAGCAGATGTAGTCTTGATCCTTGGAGAATTCATAATATTGCGAGAGGCTGCGGCGCAATATATATATATATATATATGTGTGTATACATATATCGAGGCAAAAAATCGAGAAGAGAGTTTTTTTTCGTTTTTTTTTGGGATGCGTTTGATTTAAATCAATTTACCATCCATCCATTCAGACAGACAGACAGAAAAATTTAGTTTCAAAAAGAACGAGATTCATATTGTTCATACAAGTTGAAGTCAAATAAATACAGAGAGAAAGAGAGAGAGAGAGATAGATAGAGTAGAGAGTGAGAGAGAAGAGAGAGAGAAAGAGAGCACAAAAAGAGATTTTTGTTTTGTTGTTTTAATTAACCATATTCATAATGTAATATATCATATAATATTTATACGTAGAGTAAATGCCATTATGCGTACGAATATTGTAACATTTACATACATGGACAATTTGAGAGAGATAGATAGATAAGAGAGAGAGAGATAGTGAGTAATAATTTGGAATTTCTTCATTTGCAATGAATAAATTTGGTGCGCTGAATTTCGAGTTCGAGTTGAGCTAATTAGACAGAGATAGAACGAGTGAATATGTGATAAAGACAGCCGATCGATCAACTAATGTGAGACAAATTTCCGCCAATCTTACATAACCAATACCAGAGTGAAGGAAATAGTGAAAGAAAGAGAGAGAGAGCGAGTGGCGTGAACGATTGTGAGCAACAAAGAGAGCGAGAGAGAGAGAGAGAGAGAGAGCGTGAGTAGCGAGTATGAGTTTAGTGAGCAAGTGAGCGGCAGAGCGACAGAGAAAGAAAGCGAAAGACCACAGCGCTTTAAAGCGAGTTTTATAGATGGGAGCTTTAAGTTAGTTTTTGAGCTTGAGCTGGAAATACGCAGCATTAAATGATGAAAAGCCAAGCCTTAAAGCAAAGCATTTTCAAGTAATCTAAGCTGTAATGCTTAGCCGTGTGTTGAACCCAACTTTGAGCTGCAGTGCTTAGGCGAGTGCTGAACCGAGCTTTGAGCAGAAGCCATACAGCGAAAGCGTAATTGAGAGAAGAGAGAGAGTTGAAGCTGAAGCAAGATCAGAGAGTGAGTAAGAGAGAGAGAGAGAGAGAGAGAGCTGGGGCAGCTCCAGATGCGCGCTAACACAATTAAGGCACACACAATCAAAGCGAGTGCGAGCAAGAGAGAGATAGCGAGAGAGAGAGAGAGAGAGCGGAAGAGCGTGAACGTAGACAAAATGGCGACTAAGCCAGCGAGAAAAAACGTGACACATAAAAAGGTGTGTGCGCACTCAAAAGAAAATTAAGCCACAAAATGAAGCCGTAACACTTTTTCCAAATTAAGCAGAACAAACAAGAACGACGACAGCAACAACAACAAAAAAAGAACACAACCAAAAAATTCAAGAATAAAGCGACGAAGAAGAAGCAGCAGCAAAGCAATTTAAATTAAACAGCGCAACCCGCAAAATGGACGCCAAAGACGCACCGCAAAAATGTCAACGTAAATGTATGTATGTGTGAGAGTGTATGTGTGTGTGTGTGTGTGACAATAAAATGTGTTTAATATGCACGTGCGCGCACCAGCGAAATTTCCACAAAAAACGCAAAAAAAAAATAAACGTAACACAAAAAAAAGTAAAGTAAAATTAAAAAAAACTCTTGCAACAATTCGCGCGCGCTTCAAAGTATGCAAAACTTTTTATGAAGCTGCGAGTTTGAGTGTGTGTGTGTGTGTGTGTGTGTGTGTGTGTAAGTGTATGTGTAATGTATGTAATGCGAGTTTAATTTTGATTATTGTTGTAGCCCGCCCAATTTTTGGGCGACACTGAAACATGGAGGCGGATAAAGTGGAGAGGAGCATGAGGAGGAGGGGGAAATTGCGGTGTTCGGATGAGGGGAGAAGTTGTGAAGTTTGGAGCTGAGATTGGTTCAACGGAATGGGCAGCTTTAAATACCTTTGCAATAGAAACTGATGGTTTTTCCTGTAAAAAGAGTTGAGCTTACAAAAGTACACACACACACACACACACGCACAGAGGGTGTGTGTGTGTGCGTGTGTGAGTGTGCGTGTGTGTGTGTGTGTGTGTGTGTGTAGAATCAAACACAACCAAAATTTGCTTGCCAGGGAACTGCTTGAGCTTAGTTTACTTTTTTTGCACGCTATAATGCATATAACAAAAACTACATACGAATGTATATAACTGTATAACTGCATGTGTTTGTTGGTGTGCGTGTGTGTGTGTGTGTGTGTGTGTGTGTGTGAGTTGCGGCTAATTGGTCTGCTTGTTGTTGAGTTTTATGCCTTCGCTTCTTTGGGGTCAGTTTCGAAAAACACAAGCATCAAAACGAAACAAAAAAAAAACAAAAAACGAAATGTTGTGGAAAATGAAACAACAAGAGCAACACACGCACACACCTAAAGATACGTACACACACACACACACACGCACGCACAGACATACAGAGGAAAACACTCACGTACATCAACGTCTAGAAAAAGACATTTGAAAACTATGAAAACGCAAATAAGCACAACAAAAATAGAAACAAGAGAGTTGAAAACACTTTTGTGTATAGGTGTGTGTGTGTGTATGTGTTGGTGTGTGTGTGTTGGTGTGTGTGTGTGTGTGAAGAGTAGGGGAGAAAAACTGTTGCTAAAAACATTTACGAGTACGGGGCAAAAGAGACGCTCTACGGTCACACAACAGGACGACACACAACACATCAGCTAAAATACAACAAAACAAATAAACAAATGGAAACCGAAAATAAAAACAACATTACGAATAGAACTAGTTTCTCAGCAGGTGTGCAAGTGTGTGTAAGTGTGTGTGTTTTGGGTGTTGTAGCAAGGACCGCAGCAGCAGCAGCTGTCAGAGAACCTACGACGACGGGTGACAAGATAAACCTTGAGTAGTACTTTTTAGTTTCAAGAATTCATATAATTTTTATATCAAATTCCTTCCCATATTATTCCCTTATTTTTTTTGTAAAGAATCAAAAATAATATAAGTATTTCTCAGTTGAAGATCAAAACTAAACACATTTATATAAAATATGCATCATATTTTTTTGAAAAATAATGTGTTATTATAAGGGGTGCAAAACACCATAAAAGAATGATAATAAATATAGAATAAAATATTATAATTTGTGTCCTTTTTGAGCAACACCAAAATGAACTTAACAAACATTCATTTCATTAGTTTATGCATTTATTTTTTTTGCTTAACAAAATTATGACAAATAATACAAATAATTGTTGTTTTGATTGCAATTGAAAATAATTATTATTTGGTTTAAAAAGAACAACTAATATTGTTTAGTATATATTATTTATTAACAATAAAATATTTTAGAAATATTCAGCAAACATTTTTTCAGTTCTGGATTGTAGCTTTATTTTCACTTTAATTTCTTCTCTCAAAATTTGCTTAAATTTTTTAGCATAGCTTTGAACTATTATTATTTGCTGTCTAATTATATTTTTTTTGTTTACCAGCTTGCAATTTATTGTCTGCTTTACTTGTCTATTCCTCTAATTTATTTTGCACTTGGTTTCTTTTCAAATTTCTCTTCTAAACTTCTCGTTTCGTTCTTCGCTTCTCACTTTTCTTTCTTCCAAATTTTCTTCTCTACTCTTGTGTTTATTTCTTTTTTCACTCCTTCGAAGAGCTGCTGCGATCACATTGCCATCAACTTGACTGGGTAGAGGTTGTGTTTACTTTCCAGTGTTGCAAAATATGTGAAGAGCCAATGGTTGAGGCGTGTTCAGTGTTGGGCAACTGTTAATTGAGCTGTTGTTGAAGTTGTTATTGTTGTTGATATTGTAGTTGTAGTTGTTGTAGTTCTAGTTAAGGGCTAGTTTATCAAGTTTACGGATATATATATAAATGTAGTATCAAAAGTATTAAGAAGGTATTTAAGTATTTTTAGTATATTTCATATATCTGCAAATATTACTTATATAAAGTGTACGAAGAAAGAGAGAGCGTAAAATAAGAAGGTTAGAGATAGTAGAGAAATATTGTTTCAATTTGTTAACTTGGAGTTAAGTTTACATATTAACATTTATAATTCTTGGGAGCGGCTAAGAGAGAGAGATAGATACAGTTACTGTAAGACAAAGATAGAGAGAGAGAGAGAGAGAGATAGAGAGAGCGGTGGGGTGTCGTGAGGGATGTAAAGAGAGCGGCCAGCGCTAGAGCTGAGCAAAAGTTTAGTGCCAGCGATGATAGCAGACATCGCTTTGGGGATTAACGCGCGAGCGCTAGCTAACGGGTTAGACAGAGATAGACAAATAGAGCGCTAGAGTAAAAAAGAGAGAGCGAGAGAGAGCTAGTAGACGACTAAGGTTCGTTTACGTGTGTATTTTATCATTCTGTGTGTGTGTGTGTTGTTGTAGTGTTCTGTTAAGCAACATTTTACGTTTAGTATTTTGTTTTGGTATTTTGTTGGTTGGCAGATTTTAAAGATATTTTTAAATAGTTTTATTGTGTTTTCATTTTTTTGTTGTTTGTTTGTTTGGCGTGTGGTGTGGCGGGAGAAAGGGTAGAGTATTTAAGAGGGGGGAAAATAAATCATTTTATCTTACGAGTTAACACGGACTCGAACTCTGTACACTTCAGGTAGTCCCCTGTAAACAAAAAATTTGTTCGCGGTATGATTTTTGTTTTGTTTAGGTATTTTTCATTTTTGTATTTTTTTTTTTCTTTTTTTTTATGTATTTTCATTTGAAATGAAGAAAACGATAAAGAAAAAAACAGAAAACACAAAAATATGTGAAAACCAAAATTGAATTTGTTAAAACATTTTGGAAACTCAATACGGAAAAAC
The DNA here is from genome assembly GCA_035045625.1 of Drosophila formosana. Taxonomy (NCBI): domain Eukaryota; kingdom Metazoa; phylum Arthropoda; class Insecta; order Diptera; family Drosophilidae; genus Drosophila; species Drosophila formosana. The sequence continues at coordinate 874,037 of JAWNOW010000688.1, read as the reverse complement.
ATTAATAAAGTTAAATGGGAAATATGAGTATTTTTTGTTTTGTTTTATTTTGAAGTGATTTTACTTAAGTTTGTTTTCACTCGGCTGCCAATTTATCAATTTAAATTGTTTTACGAACTCAGGTAATTTTGTATAATTTTTTGATTGGTGTTTTCATTTTTAGCTACAACCAGAAAAAGTAAAAAAAATATAATAGGAACAGAAAAAGAAAGTATGAAAAGTATAAAGGAAAAATGTTGCAGAGAACTGGAAAAAGAGTTTTTCATATGCACATATAAATATGTAAAATATTTTGTTGGTAAATATATTTGTAATATTGTTGTTTCTGTTGTTGTTGTTGTTGTTGTTTGGTTGTTGTTGTTGTTGGTCTGTTGTCTGCACATCATAACAAAAAATGAGCTGAGAAAATAATAGAGAGAGGGAGAACTCGCCTGCCCTTTGTGTTTAATGGCGAGTTGTTGCTACAGCTGTTGCATGTGACTGTACACGGGACTTACAGGTGTGTGCGTGTGTGTTTGTGTGTGTATGAGTATGTGTGTGAGAGGTGTCTGTGTGTGTGCGTGTGTGCTGCTACAAAAAATTGCATTTAATGCAAAACTGCGTACGAAAAAACTCGCGACAAAAAATAAAACGTACGTCAAAATAAGCAACAACAAAAGTAGATGACCGACACCCTAGATACCCTGCAAAAACAATTTGTGAGAAATATTCTCAGAAAAACATTGTTACGTATACGCAAATAATGCTAGAAATTAGCATCGAAAGTGTTCGAGTATGAACAGTTTTTAATTCGTCGAAATCGAGGGAATATTCATATATACATATGTATGCGCAACTTTGCAATATCGTTCATGTCCATAGCTTTTTTTTAAAAACCAATGCAAAAAGAAATTGATATATGGAGATTTCCTGCATTTTTGTGCGAACATTCGCAATGGTTTGTGAAATTCACACCCATTTCAATCAACGAAAAACAGCCGCGAATGAGACAGATTCAGACAGAAATAGTAAGTGAGAGAGACAGAAACAGTCAGAGTGTGAAACAGAGAAAGAGAACGACAAAAATGTAATGCAGCAATCGGAAATGCAATAAAAAAAAGAAAACACAAAATAGGTTGAGCGTCAAAATTTGCATTGCTGTCGCGAATTATTTACAATAATTATGCAAATCAGATGACGAACAACAAAAACAACGAGAGAATAAAAAAAAGAGCAAAAAACGAAAAACGAGTCATAAAATTAACACCTAAAAGTGTGGCCTATTTTCCGGTAAATGCGAAAATGTAAAACTCCGATCAACTTTATATATTGTAGATATATATTTGTTTGTATGTACAGTTAAGCGTGACATGCAGAATCATCGATTAACGATAACGCAAAACAAAAAAAAAAAAACAGTAAACTGCATCCGCATTTTGGTCAAAAAACAAAATTGCGTAAAATCAAAAATTTATGTTGCCTACTTTTAGGGGCACTTAGTGTAACCACGTGTGTGTGAGTGAGTAAAAGTGTGTGTGTGTGTATGTGTGTGTGTGTTGGCCACCGCTGCTGACGTCATTGACTGATGGCCGTGATAAATGATTGCTGTTTGGGCCAAAATTTGAGCATCTTTGGCCACAGAGAACATCGCTGAGACGCCTGCAAGTGACAGTCCACGTGTGGCAGCATTGTGTCCTCCATTGTCGCTTTAAATGAACTGTCAATGTCCTGCACACACACACGGAATGTCTTCAACTCTGTTTTATATTTTCTCTTTATGCGCTTCGCATCAAAATGCAACGCAGGCGACACTTGAAAGTCAGCCTCGGAGGCCTTGGTGCATATTTGAGTAGTAATTGTCATTTAAAGTTTACTACTCGATAGCTTGGATGGATCAGTTTAATATGCTTTCAGTACTATATTCAGTTCTATATACTATATACACATTATGCTCCCTATATAGTTTGAAAGGATCAGTTTACTATACTTCCAATAAAAAACACTCTTTTTTTATTATATCAGTTCCATATATCATCTATTTATCTTTATATTTATCAGTTGAATATGCTTCCAATAGAAAACATTTTTTTTTATCAGTTTCTTATACTTTATGCTCGCTAAATATTTTGTTTTTTATCAGTTTAAAATGCTTTCAATAGAAAACACCCTTTGTAATAAGTTTTTATATGCCATAGAAATATATATATTTTACATATATACATATTTTTTTCAAACTACTCTTGCATATGTTTTTTCAGCATTTTTATGATCACAATTGAAAGCAGTTTTATTTTTGTCTATTTTCATCTGCTCTCAATTTTTCTATCATGCTCGCAATACAAAAATCGTATTTAAATCAGTTTAATGTGTTCTTCTTTTTTGTTAATTATTTTTATTTTTAAAATACTCGTAATATAAGTTTATTGTTTGTCTATTTAATAGCAGCAATGCAATAGCAATAGAAAAATTATGTTTTTCATCAGCTTTTTTACTATACTGGCATTAGAAAAATCAGTTCTTATAATCTCTATTTATTGTTGCCAATTGTTATTTAACGTTCAGCTTAAATTACATTTCTTGTTTTCAATACAAATAACTTAAAGAGTCTTCACACCATCAGTTTATTGCTTGAATTTTGAACCCATTCTTTGCATGCAAATATAATTAATATAGTCAAGTGAATCCCTTTTTTAAATATTTAATTTATTGGGCGAGCTTCAAATTGAACTTCTACTTCAAGAAGAGAAAGTCTAGCTAAGAAACTTGAGAAGGCTGAGTTGAATTCTGAGTAAATTCTGCTCATAACTGGCGCAGGGAAATTGATTGAGAGTCGGAGTTGTAACTGCACCAAATTGACGAGCAGTCGTTGCATTTGCTATGTAAATTGTCAGCAGTTGTACCTCTGTGTCTGTGTGTGTGTGTGTGCGTGTCAATGTGTGTGTGTGTGGGCTGTACGCTGTCAGCTGTGAGTGGCATTGGTCGAAAACCAAAAGCGAAGCCAACGCAAAAAGCAAAAAACAAATTATGAATCAGCAGCCAAGCAGCCCAGATACACAGAGACAGGATGTGAGCAGGGGATGGAGAGGTGGCAGAGGGTGGGCTATATATAAAAGAGATAGGGGATAGATAGAGAGACAGAGCGAGAGAGAGAGAGAGAGGAACGCTCAAAGCCTTAAAAACGATCTAAGCAGCTATCAAAAATCAAAGCCAAAAATCAATATCAAAATTACAACAATAAATGTAACCAACGAAAAAAACAAAGCGTGAAACGCAACCGAAAATATGTATATATGTATATGTATATATATAAATGGTATATATATATATATGTATATAGGCGATATGATGTTCATTTTCCAACAGACTTGATACAGACTCGTTAACCCGTTGTCATCTCTCAGTGGATCGTCCGTTGCCCCGCCCATTATTTTGTTTGCCGTACAGCGATAAGGTCGCCTTTGTACTTACGTTATGGGATAGATCATGCCGTCGGGTCGTTCCAAGGTGCAGCGCTGTCGCAATATGCCCTCCCACAGCTGCACACCGATAATGCCAAAGATGAAGAACACAAAGAAGCAGAGCAAGAGCACATTTCCCAGCATGGGCAAAGTATCCAGCAGTAGCATCACCAAGATACGCATACCTAAAGACATCAAGTTGTATATTAATGCATCTTAAAAATATTACTAAAATAGTATAAATCTATTGCATTTTATGAGGATTTGATATGCAGTCGGAGAAAACTCTTACATAGACTGATTTTGTTATTCGAAATAATTTTTCGTAGAATATTCATTATGTTTTAGCTTCAAAATTCACTAAAATGTTATAAAAATCAAAAATATTCATCAATTTAAAATAAATGTTGTTGCTCCAAAATATTGAATTTATTCTAAAATTTAAAATTACTGATTTTAATTTTTAAAATACAACCTTAATAATTATTTTCCATTCCATTTCATTAAATTAATAGTGAAAACAACTTTATCAAAATGTTAGTTTGCATGTTATTTGTATTTAAACACTTCAAATTATCATGTTCCATAATGTTTCTAATTTAAAAATATTGAGTGTAGTAAAGTGAGAACTTACTGGGTATGCGATTGATTGCTCTCAGAGGTCGAAGCACGCGGATTGTTCGGATTGCCGTCAGATTGAGATTCTCCACTTGCATCACATACTCGGGCAGGCCGGCGAGCACGATGAAGAAATCCAGGCGGTTCCAGGAGTCGGCCATATACGTGTTCTTGCCACAAAAGCCCATGGCCACCATTTTGATGATCATCTCCAAGGCGAAGAACATAAAGATGATGTCGTCGAAGATCTGCGCGAAAAGTTGCCAAATAATTTACAAATTTGCAATGTGAACAAATTATTGAAAGCATTTAATACTCGTCATTTAAGCATTTTTTTGACTCGGCCTCCATTGCCATTATATTATTTATTCTCTATAACTTCCTTTAATGCAATTATATTATATATAATAACATGTTATAGCATTCGCTGCTCTTCATTATATATATTTATACTATATTTATATTTATATTCTATTGAAATTTATAAAAAAAGGCATTCTAGTATATGAACTAAATTGAAATAATAATTACGTTCTTATATTTATTGAATTATTTAAAAAATATCATTAATTCGAATTCGATTCCTGTCCATGCATGATTATAATTTTGTGATAATTTGAAAGCCTATTATTTGAACCTTAATTCATAAATGAATTTAATTTATAATTGTCGAGATTTTAATTAATTTGCAATACTATTTGCGTCACATTTATTGTGACCGCCATTCAACAACTTTGTAAAAGATATTTTATCGTTTTGGAACCGCAGTTAATTTGTGGCAACCAACATAAGATTAGCTTAGTTAACTTCAGGATGGCCAGTACATGGCCTATTAATGGGATTTGCAGTTGTATCAACACTTTCGCAACGCATTTAACTAATTCAATGGGCTTTCTCCACTGCCCATTTAACCATTTGGCCGTTTGTTTGCGCAATCTCTGTGTTGAACTAAACCGACTGCCAAAAGTGGAAGAACTCAGTGGAGAGCTTAAAGAAAAGTGCAAATGACAGTTGTCAAAATGAGCTCTCTCTGCAGCCAGCGAGCTACTAGTTGGACCACTACAACGTGTTGCTACAAAACATGCGTCCACGCCCCCGCACCGACAGGGCAAACAATGTGGCAAGACCTCGGGCACATGCACTGAGAGAAAAACGCATGTCGCAAAGCAATTCAACACTAACATTGTCGAGCTTAAGTTCATGATGCTTGGGAAATTGATTTGAAAAATAACGATTACTAATATGAACAAAATAATAAATACAAATTTAAATAAATTAAATAAAAAATGAATTATATATTAATTTTGATTTTGCTGTTTAAGAAACAATTTTAATTTGTTTTAGTTATTTCAACAGGGAAAATAATTTCTTTTGAGAAACAATTTAAATTTATATTATATTTTTCAATAAGAGAAATAATATTTTGTATATACCTCGATAAAGAAACTGGGAAACAATTCGAATTTACATTATTTATTATGTGCATTTCTAAAAGAACAATTTTTTGAGAGTCGCAAACAATTTATATTTGCATTAGTTATTAAAGTGAAAGTAGGGTTTTTTTTTAAAGATTTAAAAAATTATGTGTTTTCGAATTTGAATTGAATTGACGAGTCATTTGATTATCAAGTGCAAAATGCGCATTAAAAAACCTTTGCCAATTAGAACAAGTTTAAAATTGTACAACAAATTTTAGCGTTGTCTTATTACAACTGTTAATGCTTGACGTTTTTTCTCGCTGTGTAGGGCACTCTGTGCAGCAGTGAAAAGCAGTCCGACTTGCTGCTCAAACAACTCTCAGCAATTTGGGCGCCACTTGTGTCCTTGTCGTGCTCCATTCCCCTGCCCAAATTCTCATTCTTATGTTGAGCCCCTCTCCCTCTCCCTCTCCCTCTGCCTCTCTTCCCCTATCGGCTAGCAATGTTGCCAATTTGGCGCTGTCTCTTTCTCTTGGCCCAGTCGTGTGCTTTACACTTGACTGCGGCCAAAATGTCTCTCTCCCTCTCTGTCCCTCTCCCTCCGTCTGTCTTCCATATCATTTACAAACATTTTCGCACGTTGCGCTTCACATTTTCTACAACGCTGTCGCACTGTAATTGCCTCAAATGCCCCGCCCCCCGCCCCCTGCCCCCGAAAAAGGCGAGCACACGGTGTGCGTTGCCTAATGAGCCGAAGTGCCTGTTTGATGTCATCAACAACAGCCAGGCAGACGACACACAGGAAGTGAGCCAAAAAATTGCTTAAATAAATGACAGTTAATGTGACGCCAGCGGACTAACTTGACAGCAGACAGATACATAGCATAGTACTATATATATATATATATTTTGTACTTACCTGCAGTATCCTGCAGCGCGGCTTGAGGCACGTATCGTCCACACAGGGCTGATACATGCCCAGGGTTATGCAGTTCAGCAGTATGACCAGAATCGAGATGCGCTCGAACCACGTGCGAGTCGCAAACAGCACAACAAATCGGTTACAAAGCTACAAGTTAAGGACTCCCAACCAATGTAAATGCGAAAGCTGTAAAAAACAAGCAATAATAGACAGACATGCGGACCAACCGCCAGACATTCGTGCCCATTTAGATAACCTTATCAAGTATTGGAATTATTTTCTGTAAATTTGTTTGATTACATATTTTGCTTTTTCTTATGTATTTATGATTACTTGTAGCTCAGAATAAATTTCATCATCATCATATTATTTGTTTTTACTATATTTGAGAATTTTTACAATATTTTGGAAAATGGAAAATTATCAAAGTTTGTATTAAACACTTACAAAAATGTAATTGAATACTTCAATGTGTGCTATATTTAAAAGTAACAATTGTCGTGCCCATACCTATTTTGTTTGCTTCTTTTATAGTAAATGATATTTAAACTTTTTTAGCAACAAACAGACACTAAAAGATTGTTCCAAGCTTTTAATAAAATAATTAAAAAATAAATTAATCATTTTGTCTGTATTTTTCAACTAATCTACGATTTTAATGGAGTTGGACAAAATGTCAGGCATGGTTCCGAGTTATCCCTAAATTACAATAACTTTGCTTCAATTTATTTTTACTTAAGCATAGAAATATGTTCACTTAAATTGGAGCAAGTTTTACCGATAAATTATTTAATACAATTTTATCTGTCGCTGTAATTCAATTGCTTAAAGAGGCGCATGAACAGACAGACAGACATGATTCTAGGTTGTCATTAAATTATAAGATATAAGATATAAGATATTATACCGGAATATCTGTTTGATTTTTTAGATTTAATATTTAGCCAATCTCAAAAAATTTATAAAATAAAACTGTTTATTTGCATTAAATATTTGTGTTAACTTTTTAAATAACTTTTCTTTTATTTTGCCTTTCAGAATGCGCTGCAATTTTTGGAATCAGTAAAAACGCAAGGTAAGTTGTGCCAAATTCATTTTGTTAATTGCTGTTCCTCAACACAACTTTAAGCTGCAGTTAAGTTGGCTCTGACATTCAACTGTCTGCCTGCCAAATTCGCAGTCACCAGCTCTAAAAGTGGCTGAGAAAGACGCTCTAGAACAAGCGGACAGACGGAAAGACGCCTTTTTGCGATTACAACTGTTGTTGTTGTTGTTGTCTGTCTGTCTGTTGACTAGTTTTGTTTTTGTCTAGCGACTGATTCAAGGACGAAATGCAAAATGCGAAGAAGCTGAAGAAATAAGCCAAACAGAGCTGCAGATAGATACTCGGTCGCTGTTTACGCAAACGCGTCTAATGCGCACTCAAGTACTTGTCGTGCTCGACGTGCTCCCTCTCTCTCACTCTCTGTCCCTCTCTCTCTCTCTGTCTCTTACACACATTTCATGTTGTTAGTTCGTTGCGGTTGCAGCTTGGCTTCGCTTTAAGCAATGCGCCAAAGAAATGACACAAATTGATGGCAGTTACTCACCAACCATCCATTCATCCACTCAGTCACTCTGTCAGTCAGTCAGTCAGTCAGTCAGTCAGTCAATCAGTCAGTCGTTTATGGATAATGCAATGAAGCTGTTGCAAGGGATGAAGTTGGTGAGCCTTTTAGCCGGGCTGTGCATTTTGAGCACTCTGCGATTATGCACAAAATGTAAGCCACTCACTGATTGACTGACTGACTGATTGACTGCTCAAGCAGATAACAGTTCATATTGCCAAGTGAAAACATGGCAATTGTCTGATTGATTGCCCTGTGGCTAGACAGAGCCTCAAGTGGTTGTTGAGGCGACACGCAAAGCGAGAATAACTAACAAGAACAGATGTGGTCGCCAACAGCGCGAAATAAAAAGCAAGAGCCAGAAGCTTGGCGAGAAGAACGAGAATAAAAATAAAAGCACTAAAGTGAAGCAAGAAAAACAGTCAAAAGTTCGAGTTGAAATAGAAAAGCAAAGCTAGAAACATTTGAATAGTTTGCAAGTTGAAGGAAAACAGTGACGAAGCAAGATTGCCGAAAGTTCTGAGAGAAATTAAGATGCAACTAGAGAAGCATCACAGGCTGCTCAAAGCTGACAACGAGAACAGAAGATGCTTGGAGAAGCACAATGAAAGCCAAGAAAGATACAGAAGCTCTTAAATTAGCAGTAAACTTGGCAAAAGAAATGAACATCAAAAACTAATGCGAAAAGTGAAAGCAGCAAAAATTCAAGTCAACGATAATTATTAAAGAAGTATGTTATAAGAAAAACTAGAGAAGAAAAATCAAAAGACGAGCACAATGAATTTCATTGTTAGGGCAGTAAGGTCAGATGATTTTGTAGTAAAGCATAAAAAAAAATGTTTTGAGAAGTATAAAAAAATAAAATAAAGAGAAGAAAACAACGTAATGTGAAGAAGAGAAATCAAAATAAGTTTTTGAATATGTTTCAAGTTTCTGGAGACAGACATATAATTGGAGAAGTAAAGTCAGATGAACTGGCAATTATTAGAGAAGTATTTTGTTTTAATTTTGTCGAATTTTCTGCAAAGTTTAAATTATTAGAGAAGTGAAGTCGCCAGGGAGCTTGGGGAATGTTTATTAATAGAGAAGAATAATTGCAATCAATGTAACGCATCAAATCAAATGACATTTTTGAGACATTTCTAAAGTATTAGAGCAGTTAAGTCAGAAGTTAGGTAAACGTTTCTAATTAGAGAAGTACAATGAAAAGTGAAATGCAATGCAATCGAATTATGCTTTTTGGACACTTCTAAATTTGTTGTAAATCTTAAAGATAGAAAGATGTCAAATCAATTGTGTGACATTTCTAAATTATTAGAGAAGTAAAGTCATATGATATGAGAAAGTTAATGATTAGAAAAGTTTAATGCAATGTACAATCAAGTTTTACTTTTTAGACACTTTTAAATTTGTTGTAAATTTCAAAGATGGAAAGAATTATTATCAATAGAGCCGAATAATCAAAGATGCACATTATTAGAAAATTTAAGTTCTAAGAAATTGAAGTCAACGAATATGATTAGAGAAGTACAATAAAAAGTGAAATGCAATTCAATTAAATTATACTTTTCAGACACTTCCAAATTTGTTGTAGATTGCAGAGAAGATGCAATGCATTCACTGCTTAAATTGCGAGTCTCGCTCCATGAATTGGCCGCAAGTTTGTGATATTTTTTGTTGCATCAAGAACAACAACAACAACAAGAACAACAATCGGTGGCGCCGCGAGCCTTCAATACGCGCACACAGAAGCCAAGGCCAGGAGAGCAGTCGAAGGACTGTGGCTGGGGTTTAATGCATGCCAAATGCGCACCAAGGACCCATTTTTTATGAGGCGCGCAATTACGAGCGCAAGAGGGAGAGAGCGGGAGGGAGGGAGTAAGAGAGAGGCACATAAAAACAATGCTGGGGAAATGTTTACGCTATTAACGCACAATTAAAGATAAAAACGGACACAACACAATGGGCAGAGCCCCAAAAAAAAAAAAGGGAAGGACAATCGCCAGTCCTTGCAATTCATTAGGAGAACGTGCCGCGAAACTGCAGAGAAGCGAGAGAGAAGAGAGGGAAGGCGAGAAGAGTGGAGAGTGAAGAGTGAAGAGAGAAGTGAGGTTAAATGGACAGCATATGCAGGTCAGGTCGGCAGTGTCATAAAAACAAATGTGAAAAGCGGTGACGACACACACGCAGCACGCAACGAGAGAGACAAAGAGAGGGCAGAGGAGAGAAAAGAGAGAGAGAGAGAGAGGGAGAGAGAAGTGAAGAGAGAAGAGAGTGTGTGTGGCAGGAGGCGAGCGGAATTGGGCTTTATAAATATTGCAACAGCTCAAATATGCGACACTAGCAAAGCGAACCGAAATCCAAAAAAGTGGGCGAGAAAGCGAGACATAGAAAAAAGAGAGAGACAGAGAGAGAGAGACAGAGAGAGAGAGAGAGAGAGTGGGGGCGAAGGTGGCATCCATTATTTTTGATTTGGCGCGCAACGGCAAAGGCCACCAAACCAACAGTAAACAAATTAAGTCGAGCGTAAAGTCGGCCAACGGAGGCGCCAAATGGTGGGCGCTCAAGGGGCGTGGCCATAGCCCACAGAGCGGCCGAAGGGGGGGAGGGGGGAAATTGCGACTCATGCGAGCGTGCAGAAATCGCAACAAATTAAAAGCGAGAGCAGCGACTGACAAACAAAAAGCGACCGTGAAGCGAACTCAGATGAATGGACACGAATATTTCTGAATACGCAACAACAAAAAACAGAGACAAAAACTTGAGATAATTGGCAATGCCAGCAGCATATATATACATATATATATATATTGGCTATTGAATTGACTTTTTTGTGCTTTCCACTTGAAATCGAAAACAAGTTTCGCATTCTTCTGAAACGTAAAATGTGAAATAAAACCAAATCAAATCGCAGCCCATAAAATAACATAAAATTGAATGCCAAGTAATGATGATTTTTGAGTGGATTAGTGTTTTAGTCCACAATTCAGAGTCTCTCTCTAGAACTACGTATTTGTGTTGTGATGAGCTCAATTAAAAGTATTTTGTTCTATGCGAATCCTTTGAAATCCAAACAAAAAATGTTCTATTCATACAGTACATTGACAAATTTTAAGCTTGGACTGAGCTTTTCATTGTTAAAATTCTCTCAACTGTGCAGCCTTCTAAAAAACCATTGAATGATTGTCAGAAAAAATAAAAAAATTATTATTATGAATTTGTTTTTAATTATTTTGTAACTCCCTTTCTACTGACATAATTTTCTTTCTATCTAATATAATGTATCTTACTTTATACTGTCGTCTGATATCAATAAGTTGAATCTACTTTATAATATTATTGCATTGCATATATTGAAAACTTTCTGTACTTTGAATATTTGCTATATTATTTTGCATAAATCTAGATAATTCAAATATACATTTTATTGAGGGAAGCAACTTCTGACAACTCAAGTGGCAATCGATAACGAATATTCGTATTTAAAGCGAACTTGTTAATTAAAATGATGCGAATTAATTAATGAAGGGCTTGGCAATCGATCCGGATTGCTCGTGACCTTGCGGCAGCCACAACTCGAGGCAACTTGCAGTGTTGCAAGTCCGACCTGTTGCCAGTGGCAAGGCGAGGCGCAACCGCTGAAGGAATGCGACGAATGCCAAGCTCGTTGTAATCAGAGTCGAAAGTGGGGGAGAAATTTCTGGTAATGGGGTCGCTGTACTATATTTCAGGGCTGCGCATCGCATCAAGTGGCCAAAGTAGATGCCATAATTAGTGGGCGTGGTCGGATCACATTTCGTCGCCCTTCCTTAGCTGGCAGGCTAATGATGAAATCATCGTCGAGTTTTACGCTAAAAGCGCCCTGAAAAACATTTTGTTTGTATGTAACATATAATTTGTTATTGCAACTAAAATGAATTTTGAGCAACCCAAAAGTCAATTACGAATTTGATCAATTGGCCAAATTGAATTGTGGCTGCAAAGTTGCCGCAACTCGTTGCAAGACTCTCGACTGTTTGTTGCATCGTAAACTTTTGTTCAAAAGCGACAAGACAGGCAGAGAAAAGTCATAAAATCGCTGCGATATATAGGAAATATTACGACTCCCCCAAGGAGGGAATAAGTGCTGGCAAATCAAAATTTATGGCAAACAATTAAGTGGGCAGGGAGAGAGAGTTTAGATTATCTGTTGGCAGGACAGGAAATGGCAAAGTCCAAGTCCTGCCAACAACAACTTGCCACATGCAGCGGGGCGGAAGCATAACGGGAAATTGCAACAAATAGTTGCCAGTCAAATTATTGTCGCACTCTGATTTCCAAAACTCAAGAGCTCAATTGGAAGCATCCTGTGCAAGCGAACGAAGGAAATGGAAACGATGAGAATTGCGCTGAAGACGGAGACGGAGACGGAGATGGCGATGAGGATAACGACGGAGATAAAGATACTTGTATCTTTAGCCCAAGATTGACAGCAGCGAGAGGAAGATGCAGCTCGAATAAATCCGCGTAGCAATAAATTGGATATTGTGAGGGGCACTATAAGAAATTCTGCCACGGATTTCTGATTTCTAGAGTTGTGATTTTGGATTTGCCATCATTAAAAATCTGCAGCGTTGTCTGCTCAACATTATTACTAGTTTCCAACTATTACTAGTTTTCTCATTTCAGTATGGAAATGTTTGTTTATCGAATTCCATCTAAATATTTTATCTTAAAATATTTGGGAATTAAAAAAATACTCAATGAATTTAGCTAAGTGGACAAAAAATGTTCTAATAATTTCTAAATCGCTGTAGATTTTTCTTCGTATATTTACAAATATATTAAACAAAAAAAAAATTATTTGTTTAGCTAAATATTCAACAATATTTTTGTTATATAGAAAAGAGAAAAACTATTTGTTTGAATCTCAGTTAATTTGAGTTCTTTGCAGTGTTTGTTTTAACTCAGTTTTATGTTAAATATTTAATAACATAATATCTAAAAATTCTAAAAATATTGCAATAACTTATTAATCGATTTAATACACCAAACATTCTGCTTCAAATAATTGTAAATATATTCTAGAATGGAAAAATGTACATTTTTTGTCAAACACTCATGTAATAATAAATATTTAATACGATATTTTTGTTGAATGCATGTAAATCGCATAATAACTATCAATATTTTCTACTAGGGGAAAAAACTTGATTCTGTCAAATATATTACTAAAATAATTTCAGCTCTTTGCTATTTAATAAGATAGTATACAAAAAAGGATTTAATTAATTTTGCAAATTCTTTGAATTTCGAATGACAGCAATTACTTGTGGTTGCTTTTATCTGCCTGAAAACGCCTTCAAAAAATTATGGTTTCGGATGGTTGAATTATTCTTTATTTTCATAATATTTTCGCACGATTCTCGGATTGAAACTTGTCGCTTGAGCTGCAAATGCAAATGTCCTGGAGCAGAGACTGTTTGTCCTTGACTTCGTCATTTGCATTATACGAATTTCGAATTTACTTTGCATCTTCTTGTTTACGTTCGCGCGTCTGATGTGTCCTTAAATATCAACGTCAGTCAATTTTAATTTCAGTTTAAATTAAATGTGAAGTGCGCCCAAAAGTATGCAAAGCGATTTTTCATGCACATGCCACAGGACGTGAGCGTCTCTGAGACTCGAGTCGATGGGGGGAGATCGGGGGTCGGGGCGCGGAGTGTTGCTTCACTGATTGGCGCACATTATCCCCAGCGACAGACACAACAACAACAACAACAACGAAAAATGACAGCGCAAAAAATAAAAGTGAAGGGAGACAACGACGCATCGGAAGCAGACACTGTGAATGCTGAATGGCAACTCTCCGGCAGCGTCTTCCGACGATGATACCTGTTATTTATGCGACATGGCCACACACACACACACTGACACACACTGACACACACACACACACCCATACAAAGTACATGCCTGAATATTGTTAAAATAAAAAGAAAAATCGAAAAACGATGCAAATATTTAAAGGCTCAACAACTGCGAATTTATTTCGCACTCTTCTCTGGGCAGCTTAACTAGCATTTGCATCTGGAATCCTGTCTCGTTTTGCAACACTGTCCCAATTTTGCAACCCTGGGGAACATCAGTTTTCTAAAGTTAGCAAGCAATTATTATGAACGAAATTTGATAACAAACTGCATGAACTTCAGGGACTAGAACAAATATGTGTAGTTTTTGTTATACAAATTCAAAAATAAAAGTGATTTGCCTTCTCTTATTTTTCGATTTCAATAAACAATAATTATTTAATATGAATTTGAAAACAACATAATTAATTGCGATTTGGTCAATTGCAATGTGCAATAAAGTTGCGAAAATAAATACTATTCAGTTAGTCGCACAAGAAAAAAAAAAATTCATAAAAATAATGAATCAATTAGCAGAAGTTATTCATGAGAAGAATATTTAATTTCATTAAATTGTTCACCAAACCTCTTGCACAACTCTCAACTATCATTAAAGTAATTTCAATGGAAATTCCTATTAATAAATAGTTTTAATTCAATAAATATGTTGCACATTTAATGTGACTATCGAGCAAGTTCAAAATTCGTAAAGAGGTGGCAAAATATGCGGTACAAATTTGAATTTCGTTAAGGTGCGATTTTACTTCAACATTAATTGCCAAAGATCAATTAAAATAAGTCATGATTCTGTAAATATTTTAAAGGTTAATAGATTAAATGTGGCTATCTAACAAATTAGAATTCTCAAATAGGTAACCTAAAATATGCTGCACAAATTTTAATTGCAAAATTAATTGATTCTGTACATACTTTGCACATTAAATGTGACTATAACAAAATGTAATGCAAATATTAATTTCTTCGAGGTGCGAATTTATTGCAACATTAATTAAAGGCAAAAATAATCAGCAATGATGGCAAATATATTTAAATGTTGATCGAGGCCTGCCGCACAAATATTGTAATTAATAAGTGGAATCTTTAAACGAAGCTTCTTTTGTGCTGGCATTTTGTCAATCCGAGTTGTGGAAGGACATGCGAAAATCAATATAGGCTGCCGAAGGACGCTGAAAATTGTGAAGGACATTGCGAGTTAACGGATAGTGTGTGTGTGTGTGTTTTGAAAAAGGATATGGATTGGTGATGAGCATGAGGCACCAGTTGCGCGGTCGCGTGTATTGCGTCAGCGCTATGATGGCGATTTCGGGGAAGCCGGGATACGGCAAATTGGGCTCGCCCGACGAGCTGGAGGACGAGGACGACGTGTGCGAGGAGTCGCCGTCGTCGGAGCTGCAGCTGCCGTTGCAGCTGGAGGGCGTCGACGAGCTGCCGTCGCGCCTCGTGGCACGCGTCACGCTCAGCAACGAGGCGCCGCTGTGCCGGCGAGCGGCCCGACGTCGTGTCGTCTCCGGACGATCCTGTCGCTCCTGGCGATCTTGTCGCTCTTTGCTGCCACCGCGACTCGAGTGCTGATAGCGACGATGTTGCTGCTGCTGCTGCTGCTGCTGTTGCTTGTGTTGCACGTTGTCGGAGGCGTTCGAGTGCTGGCGATGCGTGCGACGCGTCGTCTGTGGCGTCGTCTCTTTGGCATTATTATTATTATTGTTGTTGTTGTTGTGGTTGGTTGTGGTGGCGCTGCAGGAACTCGTTTTGCGCGTCAGCCGCTGTTGGCTGCCGCCGGCATTTGCGCTGCCACTGCGGCGCAGCTTTTGCGATGGCTGCGGCAACATGTTGTGGCCACCGCCACCGCCACCGCCACCGCCGGCGTCTACAATCACCGACATGGGCGGCTCCTCGTTGGAATGCATTTGTTGTGCCTTCAATTTTCTGCTGCTGCTGCTGCTGGCGCTTCGGCTTCTGCTTCTGCTTCTGCTGCGGTTTCCGTTGTCGTTGTCGTTGTCGTTTGCTGCTCCTGCCACGCGACGTCGCTGCTGCCCATTGCTCGACTGTCTAACGGTGCCTGCGTCTGTTGCACTGCCGGCCGCCGGCTGCTGCAGCATCTTCGACGGCAACGGCAACGATGACTTGAGTGGCCACCAACGGCAGCTCTGGTCATTCCATCTTGACGCCGCCTCGACTGCTGTCTGCAATTAGTCCAAATCGAAATCGAAGTCGAAATAGTTGATTAATAATCTATTCGCTTAAATCGCAAATTTCAAAAATCAATTCAAACAATTTTATATGCAAATTAATTCGATTGATTATTGCACATTTATTATGAAATGCACAAATAATAGACTCAAAATTTGAAACCATTTGAAATACAGTTTTATTTGTAATTATTTTACAATTCATTTCAATTCACGACAGCATTATTTTGTAATTTATGATAAATTACGGATTTCATAGCAATATCAAACAATTCGCAATATAAATTAAATGAAAATAAATAAGAAAATAAATAAGAAAATGAATTAATCGATGTGTCTAGTTGAAAGTAGAAAGTGTACAATTTTATTTCATCGCAGATTCATTGTGAAACGGCCAAATGATAAATTCAAAATTTGAAGTCGTACAGTTTTATTTTTAATTTATTGCGAATGAGAAATTACAAATATTAATTAAAAATCGATTCAAACAATTCACACTTCGAATTAAATAAAAATATACTATAATTGGGAAATACTGACTTAGTGTATGAAAATAAAATAGAAATTGTACAGTTTTGTTTCATTTCAGATTTATTATAAAATGGCCATATGATAAATTACAAATTTAAATTCGTACAGTATTATTTACATTTTGAATGATAAATTACAAATTGCAATATCACGTCAAACAATTAAATGAAAATAAATTACAAATTGTAAAATAATTCATGTGTATTTTATAGCAAATTTGCAATGAAATGTTCAAATGACAATTTGAAATCCTCTATTTATATGCATTTTATTCAGTTTAATTTACACAGTATTATTGGTTTAATTTGTTGCGAGTGATAAAATACAATTTCAGTGATTTCAGTTCAAACCATTCGCAAATAAATTACAAACTGTAAAATACTTGAAGTGTGTATTTTATTGCAGATTTGTTGTGAAATTGGTAAAATGATGAATCACAAATTTGCAATGCTATTTTTGTTGGTTTTATTTTGCAATTAATTTGAATTTTCTTCGTGTTGTTTTTCATTTGTTGCAACTGCAAACAACAAATTTATAAATCTGCATGCGTGTTGAATATAAATTAAATCATTTTCCAAAAGAATTATAAATTATAAAATATATATTGGAAATTCTATATGGGTGTATTTTATGTCACACAAATATAACTTAAATTTGTTTTGGAGTAAACAATGTTCAAAGAATTATTGTTAGCTTGAAATATATAAATTGAAATTACAATAAATAAAATGAAATTATAAACGTACATTTATTTTGATGTAGTATTTTTGAGAATGACTTTTTTCAATTTGTTATTTGATAAAAGCACTTTTAAATTTTCCTAATATCTTCAATAATGTGTTATTTATATGTATGTAAAAGCATTTCATGTTTTGCCTTTATCCCACAATTTGTGATCAATTGAATCAATTCTAGAATAAAATGCAAGTTGATCTGGCATTATTGATAGCACTTAATAAGGATTAAATAATTTTTGCGGCGACTTCATCAAAGGCGAATACAAAATCGCTGCGTATACGCAATATTCCACACACACACACACACATGGCTCACACACATGGCTCACACACACATTCACCTACTTGCGCCCACAACAAGCACTTCACGCTGAGGTACGTGCAAAGTTTGTGAATTGATTTTTAATGCGACGCCTTGAAGCGCGTCCCAAAACGCGCCCCTTCCCCCCTCCTTGAGGGCTGCGTCCTCCCCTCATCCGGTCGTAAAAGCAACCCGTATAATGAAGCCCAAACATAATTTATATATACGCACGTGTGTGTGCCACATGTGTGTGTGTGTGTGTGTAAAAATAATGAGCAGCATATTTTGTGCCCACAACGAAAATTGTAGCATACTTTTTGGGGCGCGTTTCTCTCTCCCTCTCCCTCTCTCTTTCGCTTTCTCTTTCTCTGTTGCTCTCGTGTGTGGTGTGTGTGTTCAATCATTAATTACGGCAGCTCCGTGTGCGTTCTAAGTATAACACATTAACTTGCCAAAAAGTGCCACGTTGTGGTTTCCGGCTCACACACACACACACTCGCAGAGAGGTTGTGTACTGCAATTGTGCGAAAATTGGTTTATTGATAGGCAGCAACAACGGAGAACCTGGGCACACTTTTGCATAGTTGGCAATACGACAACGGCCAACAAAAGCAAACAAATTACAATGCCAATTACAACAACAATAATGCGTGTGTGTGCGAGTGTGTGTTTGACTCTCTCAACTGGGCCAAGGAAACTGGAGACTGGGCATAGACCTCACCTCAGTTTGCATTTAAGGCGCTTAAGCGATAATTTATCGATAAATTATGTTAAGCAAGTTGCCGCCAAATGAGATGTAAATTGAAGAGTAAATATTTTGAGAGCTTAACCAGCACACGAAGCACGTAAAATATTTACTTCAACTTGCTAAATGCCTGTTATCGATTAACCAGTAAGTTAGTTAGGTAATCGATACAATAATAAAATATTTCATTTAAATCATGAAAGTCTGGTTTTTCGGTAGTTTAATTGTAAACAATGCTTTTTAAAGTAAACTAAAGCATTCGACTATCAGTATTTGATCGGATATCAACATTTTATACGATATCGACGGTCTATAGATGAAATAAAATGACTGGACATATTTTATCCACAGCGTTCATAAAGTATAAATAAATTGTAAAATGCAAATTAATTAATTTACGAACTATCGATGTGTGAGCTATATATTTTAAAACAGTGAAAAGGTTAAAAGAATAACTTTTCGACTTGTGGTTGACAAAATGCAACACACAATTTTAAAAAAGCAGTTCGCATTTAGTTTATATTAGTCACATTATTTTTTTTTTTTATTTCATGGAAGCTATAAACAATCTATATGTTTTATTTACTTTACAACTTTTGTTTAAATCATTCTTTAGTATTAATTTTTCTCGCCATTCAATTGACCTTTTGGAATTGTTTACAATTTGCAATCAGCCAAAATAGACACACAACAATAATGTATTACTTGCTGCCCCCCAGCCAGCCCAATATGGTTTTTTTAGTGCATTGAAAACAATAAGCCGTGTAACATATAATGCGAAACACGCTCATTGTTGTGAGTGGAGATTATCGATAAATCGATAAGTTCATAAAGGGCCATTTGATGGCCTTAAGCGAGCTTTAACAACTACTAGTAGTATTTCAAATATTTATCAAACGATTAATCAGTTGTAATCCACGGGTTTGTTTGTCCACCTCCCACAAAAAGGACAGTCTCACAGGGGGCGGGAAGTGGGAGTGTCCGACGTGTGTGTGTGTGTGTGCGGCACGTGTCCTGCCAGAGACACAGACACATAGACACACACACACACAGAGAGCAGCAGGCCTAGAAATCAACAATAATTAATCGTTTGCTGGCGCCATTTGTTTACAAACCGGAAACGGAAGTCAGTGCTAAGACAAACAACAACAACAACGAAGAAGAAGAAGAAGAAGAAAATGTTGTACCATAACTGTGGAAACAGAGCCAACAGACGACTAACTGTATTTAAACCATAATCCAGCGGACCAATAACAAGCATAAACAAGCCGGAGAACGAGCAGCGAGTATGCGGCTTGTATAATAACACATCGCGCATATGTAAACACGCAGCAAACACACACACACACACACACATTCGCACACACAGACATTTATAATTAAACACAAACAGCGTGGAAAAGCAACTCATGGAAATGAGAAAATGGGAAAAGCAGTCGCAAGGAGCCAAGGGAAAAATACTCACAACGCGGCTTACCAAACATGCCAACAAGCAACACTCAGCACACACACACACACACACACAGCACACACACACACACACATGTCGCGTGCACAGTGGTGTGAAATAATGCGATTATTGTCGCGCTGCAAATTGCCAGATTTTATTATTCAAATGTTTCGTCTTTTGTGCTGAAAGATAAACCCAAGTCAAGTCATGTCTAGACCAGAACTGTAAACTGTAAATGTGCGATTGAACAATCACTCACAATCACTTACAATCAGTCACAATCAAGGCAGATCAGCGTTTTTTGTATTTCCAATATATTGAATTTGTATTCACATATTGCGAATTAAGGGCTGCAAAACGTGGCCTGAATAATATACAATTTATCACAATACAATTTATTTTTTTTTTTACATTGATTGACTGATCAACCAGCTGCCGAAATTCACACCGAAAGCTGTGTCTCTTCAAATGTCTTTTGTATAGCATGACATTGACAAGTGTAACATTCCAAATAGTCGTCTCGTAAATTACATTTTGTATTCTACTTAAACTATGCTGTATGCATCATTATTGATAGATTTATCAGCAATTATATTGAAATTACAATTCGTCAATATATTTTGTGTCAGTTTTCTTCAGAATTAAGTCAATTTGAAGTTTTTGTTAGTCAATTTTGTGACAGATTTCAAAACGTTTATAATTTCATGTGTTTTTGTAAATTAAGTTTTAATTGTATTGAAATTACACTTTTTCAATATGTTTTGTGACAGACAAATTTGTTTTAATCAATTTGGGATAGTTTTTTTAACTTTTGTAATTTTATATTTTATGTAAATAAAGTGTTTTATTCAAGCACGATTTATGCATACTTTATGACAGATTTCTCAGCACTTATATTGGCATTAAATTTCTTTAATACACTTTGCGGCCAATTTGTTTACAATTCTATGCATTTTAATCAATTTTGTGTCAGATTTAGGAACATTTATATTTTCGAGTTTTATGTAAATTTAGTTTTTAATTTAATCTTGATTTTTGCCTATTAATTGACAGCTTTCTACACCAATATATTAACTTTACTATATAATATTAACTTGCAATTTAGTTAATCAATTTTGTCGCAATAAATCTTTTGACTTGTAATTTGTTAAACTAATTGAATTTATTTTGCTTTGTTTTTGCAAACTAAGGTAAGTTTTCAATTAAAATGCAATTTTTATTAAGGTTTGAAATATTTCCCTTTTCAAAATTGTGCTTTTAATTTATCAACGTCAATTGCAAACACGAATTGTTAAAGTCGCTTAGTAATTAACACACTATTCGATTTTTACAAAATTAGTTACTGAAATTTTTAAGATATTATTTCTATTTTTTACGTAGTCACTTGCCTAATTGATTCAATGATATGCCATCTAAATTGGAAGTAGAAAATCTAATGCTTGATTCAGTAAAAGGTTTGCTAAAGCCCAAAAATCGACTTTTACAGCTCTTTAAACTGAATAACAAACAAATTTGATGGCCGCAATATGATTGCACTCTTTTACCCTTTTTTTTTTTTGTTAGGGGGACGAAGTTTATTTATAACAGTTGCCGCTTTTGGCTGGCCCTAATCATATTGCTAACAATGTTTTGTGACTTGTTATTTGCATAACAAGCGATTGACTTTTGACCAAAAATGACTTGTAAAAGTCTATTTAAATTTGTGTCGGCCCCAGCTTTATAACTGATTATCCGAGCTGCTGCTGTTGTTGCCGTTCTTGCTGTTGGGTTAGTTTTTGTTATAACTGGCAACGCAAAAATTATGCAAATAGATTTGGCATGTGTGTATGAAGTTTTTTTGTATCTGTGTTTGGGACAGCAAAGTGAAAAGCTTCGGTTGGGAAATGTATGCGGCAAGGAGGCCGAAAGATGAAGAAACTGACTGGTGTAGCATAATTTACTTTTAAATGTAAAATCGAGTCGAGAGTTGCTGTCATTGATATGAGGCTGCCTGTCGCGGCCAGACAGAGAGCCCAGATTAAAATGAAAGCAGTCAGAAGAAAAAAGAACGAACGAACGGAAAAAAAATACGCATACGCAGCGTTGTGCACGTTGAAAAATAAATCAAAGCGAGCACAACGACGACGACGACGACGACGACGTGGCGCCTCTTCTTATTGCCACAATTGTTGTTGCTGCTGCTGCTGCTGCTGCTTCTCTGGCTGTGGCATGCTGAGATTTATGCTTCACGTTGTTTATGCGATTGGCGTCTCCCTCCTTCGTCCTGCCTCCTGCCACACATTAGCATAAATCCAAGCACTTTTAAGCAGCTCTCTCTCTCTCTGTCTCTGTCTCTGTCTCTGTGTGTGTTGGCATAGTTTTGATCATTGTTTCAAATGCTATGCGTCGTTATTATTGCCATTCCATTAGGCAATGACACGCGCCATCATCAAAGGTCGCAAAGTCCCACACTAAAAATCTCAGTGTCCAGTTGCTCAGTTCCCAGTTCCCAGTTCCCAGTTGAGCTTCCGATGTATTTAGCATTAATATTTATGATTGCTCATCTGTGTATTCGTCGGCATCGGTCGTCGGAGAAGGCTGTTGATGTCTCGTTTTCATTGCGCGTGATTTTATTACGAATATTATTTCTTTTCGCTGCCAAAAGTGTCAGTCAGGGTATGATAAATGGCTGAGGCGGTGGGTAACAGGCAGATATCGCTGTTATATGGCAGAGTCAAGTTAAGTGCCTTGAACTCGTCGACTGCGACTTTAAAGTTTCTTAAGTTCACTTGCTGTAACTCGTATATTTTCTTTTCTAACTAACTTTGAATTAATTGAAAACTTTCCTGGTTAAAATATGCAATTCTAATCAGAGACCGTGAAGCATTTTTGTATTAACTGACTTAGAATTGAGCTACAAATTGATTTAATTCATGATTTTATTAAAGTCACTTTAAAATCATCTTGTTTGTGCCAGCACAATGTGAATCGAAAATAACGATTATTTCAGTTTTATTTGCAATGCTCAAACTAAAATTTACTTTTCGATTTCGTTGCCAGATTTTAATTTTTCTTTTTGACATTTTTGCCGTTCATATTTTTTTTTTGTTTGGGTTGCCATTTCGACTACACTTGTATGAAAATATCTTTTATAATTTATTTATAAAAGTTAGTGTAATAAACAAAATCTGAATATCAATTATGCTAATGGTCATCAAAACTCCGATCTTAAATAAAATGTTAGTTTTAGAAAAACAGAAGTTCACTTCATTAAAATGAATAATTTAAATGTAAATCAACAATAATAAATAACTAAACTCTAGTTTATTTAAATTTGTAGCGACCTTTATAAATGTCTAGTTAATTTAAATTAATTAATAATAAATAAATAAACTCGAGATAATTCAAATTCCTAGTAGCTGATAATAGTAAGTGAATAGAGTTTATTTATGAATTACGAATAGTTATAAATAAATGGCAGCTTATTTATATTGTTACTTTGTCCTATTGCCTATGAAAATGACATCAGTTATTTGACGAATTTGGTTTTGGAATCCAACTTAAATTTTCACTTAATGCGGTATTTGGCTGTCGAGCAGACTTGCAACTATTGCGGCCTTATCAGTTTGAGTTTTTTTGTGTTTTTATTTAGCCTGGCCGCATAAAAATACAAAAGCTCATTTTCATGCTCAGCAGCTGGCAAACGCACAAGGCGAAATCTTCTTTACCTTTAACGCAGGCACAACACACACACACACACACACACACACCACTAAAACTCACACACATACACGCAAACAGTTGAAGTTTTTTTCCATTTCATTTTCCAATTTCATTGGCTTTCGCTCTGTTGTTGCTTTTCAGCTTCATTGAGCGCATTTGTTACTTTGCTTTGGCTCTGACCGCTTTTGGTTTTGCGCTTTTATGCTTCAATTTTCTCTCTCCCTCACACACACTCTGTGTGTGTGTGTGTGTGTGTGTGGGTTGTGTATGTGCTTATTGTCATTTTAAATACACAGCCGTAAAATTCATATTTTTATGCCATGGCTTTTATGGTCCATTCGCATGGAGCACCTTGCAGTCAAGTGGCCCAAAAGTATCTCCATCTGCAACTGTTACTGTAACTGTTGTAAATGTATCCGTATCTTGTATCTTCGTATCTGTTTGGTCGCCATCAATTCGATTACATGCAGCATCGCCGTTCGCTTAAGTATTATGTACACTAATAATATATGTATTTCAGCATTGAGATTCAGTTTATGCCGCCGACTGAATATTAATGCTGATGCTGCTGCTGCTGCTGCTTCGCATACTCGTATATCGACCATATTAACTGCTTCTAATTCCCAGAGTGGCCAACGCTAAATATAAATTACATCTTTATTATGACAAATTAGTTGCTATTCTTATGTTTATTTCGGCGATTTCTGTGCTGCATTTTTATTGCCAATCCAGAGAGAGAGAGACTGAGAAAATTGTATAGTAAATAATGAGAATGATTTTATTTTGATTAAACATTAACATTAACTCTGCTTTTTAATGCATCTCGATCCAAACATCATAAATTGCAGCTAATAATTGTATTTGCATTTAAAAAGGTTCTCCCTTAACACTTTTATTTGTTTTAAATAAAATAAATAATGAGTTAATTAATCAATTTCAATACTAGTTATTTCTTTTTGACTCTTTTGCCTTTAAATGAATAATTCATTGTCATTATTTATTATTTATTATTATATTATTAAATTTGAATGTTTATAAAATCGTCACTTTTAAATTTGTAGCTCTTTTTTTGTTATTTTAGTACAAAAAAATATGCAAAAATTTGTTTAATTTCACAATTTTAATTTAAAAGTTGGAACATAACTCTTTTTTTGTTTTTGGAAATAACAATACCAATAAATTATTTGGCAATAAATACAGCCAAATATCTTATCATTTTCAAATCATTTGTAGCTCATATTTTTAGATCTAAAATTAAAAACCACAAAACACTTTTTTGGCTTTAAAAATATATTCAATCAAGTCGCTAATGTGTCAATCAATTAACTTCCCAGATTTCAATCCATTCTATGATAATTTGAAGTACAAAACTGGGCTTTGAAAGCAGAAAATATTAGAAATATTCAGTTCACTTCCATGCTAAGTGCAAATTCCGTATTTATTTGCAATCTCATAAAGCGACTCAATTTGAGCAGGATTTTTAATATTTTTGAGACCTGCAGACATCATATCTTGTGTAAATTTGCAATGCATTTAGTTGATAGTTGTTGCGCTTAATAGTGGATAATGTGAAAGCGAAATGTTCTCAATTTATCGACGCTGTCGTCAAGCAATTTGCGCACAGGTTTTCTATACGCTGTTATCCTTGTTGTGGATGGTCCTTGAAGTGTCGCTGAGATTCCCTTTTCAATGCCAGGCGACAAGTAATTTACAATATCGATGCGATGCGATGCGATGAAGGTTGAGTTGAGTTCAGTTTTTGGATCAGTGGTTGGGAGTTTTGCGGCTCGCAGCCTTGGCTTGAGATTGCGATTATCATGAAGCTGGCAGCTTTTAGCTGCTTTTTTATTATTTAACAGCTGCAGCTGACGCCAACGCGACGCAGGTGGAAAGTTAGCAAGCTCAAAGATGATGAAGGCGGGAGACGTCAACGGATGTGGCAACGTTCGCTTTGCTGGCGACGTTGTCCTCATTACTTAAAAGCGCGCAACTTGATTGAATGAGTTGGGCGTGGGACGTGTGGGGGCGTGGCAGCATGACGTGCCAAGACCATGGCTGAAATGCCAAGGAGCAAGCTGGCAGACACGTAGCTACAGCTCAGATTGTGGCTACCTGGCGAATGCGTAATATGCGCATCTGTAAACAATTTGCAGCTGAAATTGCGATTGCAATTCTCATAATTAAAGCCAACTTGAATTTATCTGCTAAGGCATTTCTAGCATTGAAAACTTAACAATTATCTTAACATTTTCAATAAGTCCGCATCTTCAACAGATTTCCTGAGTAGTATTGAATGCAGACAATTTGTTTGCAAAACTTTCATCAATTTTGTGTAATTGCAACTTTCTTAATTTTTATTTTAATATTTATTTTGTCAATGATTAAGTATCATTGTGTTCAAAATAAAGGTTTATTGAAATTAATGTCATCTTTGATTTTGCACAATAATTTATTTAAATTTTCCTATTTTTGTTAAGAATCTATCTCTACAGATAACAAATATTTTTTCGATATACAAAAGTTCAGAGAGTATTTTCACATTTATGGATTGTTATTTAAATTAATAAAATTATTATTTTACATTTATTTTTCAAAGCTCACGAAATTACACCTTTTCCACTTACAAAAATTAATGCATTTCAATAAATAAATTAAAAAAAAAAAAAACAGAAATAAATATTTACATAAATCCAAAAATAAA
Source organism: Drosophila formosana (assembly GCA_035045625.1). Taxonomy (NCBI): domain Eukaryota; kingdom Metazoa; phylum Arthropoda; class Insecta; order Diptera; family Drosophilidae; genus Drosophila; species Drosophila formosana. The sequence goes on along the minus strand of JAWNOW010000688.1, from coordinate 847,770 downwards.
ATGTATATATTAATGTTTCTGTTCTAAAAAAGTCTTGAAGTGAGTTAGCAAACCTTTTTAAAAGCAGCTATAATATAAGTTAAGGATTTTCTACTTTTTTTTTTTGTTGGGATTCAGCTTGGCAGCTGGCTTAAAAAATGTTTATGCGATGCATTTAGTTTTGAGTTTTTGCGTAACTTGGGTCACCAGTTTTGCTGCGGCTTAAAAAAGGGTTTCAATTTGTGTGTTTTATTCTAATTTCAAATTGGCAAATGCAAATTAAAAGCAAATGAGTTGAGCCCATAAATGGAATTTGATATTGCCAAAAAATAAGAAGTGAAATCACAGCAGAGCAGAGCTCCAGGGAAGCCAGAGTTCGAACTATCGAACTGTATAAAGCTGGAGTTGGGCCTCAAGTGTTTGGGCATTATAGATTGGTCCTTTCGGGATAATGCTGCGCCAATTTTTGCCTGCAGTCTTCCCTTTGTTGCCCAATGAATTTTTATGCAAATTCTTGTTGGTAGCCAACGACAACGACAACGACAACTTGTTGCCACATTCTGTGTAAGGGTTTTTTTTTGGAAAATTCTTTCTCGGGGTTGTTTTTGGGGGAACGCTCGGAGTTCCCAGTCTCTTGTTGTCAGTCAACAAGGGAGCAAGTGCGGTCGGTTTGGTTTGGTTTGGTTTGGTTTGCTTGGGTATGAGTTTGAGTTTGAGTTCGAGTTCGGGTTTGGGTTTGGGTTGCCAGCAACGTTGACAAATTAAACAAATAAGACAACAGCAACAAGCAGCAGCACACACAGAACAGAGAGAAACTCGTAATTCGATTTCGTCCCTCGGCTTCTCAGTTTGTTTTTTTTTTTTTGGGAAAATGACAACGACATGTAAATACTTTTTGGTCTCCGTCGCCCAACCAAACGGAAATGCTTAGAATTTTGTTGACAACAGCAACAGCAAGCAAAGAAACCAAAACCAAAACTTTTTGGCCCAAATCGAAAAGCACACGAATGAATTTTCATTCAATTATCCTGAACATTTGCCTGTCTCTCTGTTGTCCTGGTTCCTGGTCCTGGCTGCTGTTGCTCGCTCCTTCAGGTCCAGGTCCTTGCTGCCTGCTCTTGTTGTTTGTTTGTTTGTTTGTTTTATTTGTCTGGGGACTGAAACTAGCCCCAAACTGCTCAAGGGACTTTGCTCGCTCGTTTCTCTTCCTGCCTCCTTCTCTCTCTCCTCTCTCTCTCTGTCTCTCTTTTGCTGAGTTTGGGCCACGTTAAGGCCATTGTCTCAGTGCCGTGCACTGTTGACTGAAAATTCATAGCCGCTCTGTTTCAATTTTGGCCGCACTGTTGCTGGAGTTCAGTGCTGGCCTGGCCTATGTTTTGTTCTCTGCTCTCGGATGCCTTGCCATCCACCAAGTTTGGGCCATAAAATTTCATTTTATCAAACAATGAGAACGTGTCGGACTCTGACTGGGACTTGGGACATGAGAACAGCATCAGGCACGGCAGGCGGCCGTTCAAGGTGTGCCTAGCAGTGTCTTTTAGACTCTCAAGAAATCACATTGTCTCTACTCATCTCTTTCTCTCTCCGCTATCGTCATCCTCTTTATCGTTAAGTGCTTTAAGTGTGCTAAGCAGTTGTCGCTGACTATCGGCGCTCATCTTATTTAGCACATAAGCGTATTGGGTCTTCAACCAAACTGCGCTTAGGCGGCAATGTTGCAACGTTAACGAATGCAGCACAAAAGAGAAATGCAATAAGCACGCTCACAAGAGGTAGACACAATTTTTGAGAGCGTATTTTAAGACTTCAAGTTGATAAAGGCAATAGAAATATTTCTTGAAAAATTCATAGCATTTTTAAAGATAGAAAAAGTTAATTCATTGCATTTTTAAGCAAATATTTTTATTGATTTTTCCACAACATTAACGATTTATATTTAGTCAACTATAATTTCTTTCAGTAAGCAATAATATTTTAAGCTATATCAAAAACGATATTATGTTTTCATTATATTTTATATATTTACTATAAATGTTTATGATTATTATTAATTTCTTTGCGATCTTCTGCTTTTCATGTATTATATATTTATTTATTATTACTATTTATATATTATATGTTTTCTTATCATTATAATATTACAAGTTTTATCATATTATATATACTTTAGGTTTAGCGAGCCTTTCATTGAAATCGAGGTAAATTATTTTATTTAAGCGAAAAAATATGTAACTCAAAAAGATATTTTTAAATTCAGTGATTTTTTATTAAGAACCCAATTATTATTTACGGTCTCTGCTTTTTCGACTAGTTTCCCAAGAAGTCCAACTTTTGAACTGAAGTTTTAAGCTGCTTACCAAGTTGCCGCATCTTTCTTTCCCACTTGATTTGGCCGCCCTCATTTTTTGGCATTTTCTTTTCCACCGTCTATTGCGCTTTGCTCGTTTTCCCTTATCCCATTTTAAATGTTCTTTACTTTCTGGTTTAATTTAGTTCCATATTCCTTTGTGTAATTATGTATGCTTTACTTATAATTATAAAGGCAAGAACGGCCGGATGCGCAGCTCTTATACCGTCTTTGGCTTACCAAAAAGTTCACAGTCTTCTGCCTACTTTTAATGTTTGTCTTTTTCTTCTCCTTTATTTTTTTGGATACCCTTGAGGGGGGATAATTTACTCTTGTAATGGGATATGTCTCGAAAGGAAGTGTGTTTTTTTTTAAGTATGCCATGTGAGCTCAGCTTTCAAAACTCTTTGCGGCAAAATTGTGGTTAGTATCCATTTTTGAGCACTTCACTTTCCTCTATTAATTTCCATTTGGAAGTGGAACAAGTTTTTGTGGTGATTAGAGAAATCTTCATAGTTTATTTAAAAAGTTTTTTTCTTTGGTTTTTTGATGTTAGTTCCCCTAATAAAACTGAAACATTTTCATTGCAATTAGATATAAATTTAACGTTCGCAACTTGAGTTAAAAATGTAAATTATTTGTCATTAAAAAATCAGAAAACATTTAATACGGTTTCCTCATGAAATTTACAAAATCTTTAATGAATTTTCTTATGACATTAAAACAGTTTTTAAGTTGAATCATTTTTTGAGATTGTACTTGTTTTTCTCTACTTTTCTCATTTAAAACTTTTTTGAGCATCGTGATTTTCCCTATTTAATTCTTTAAGCATTTTTTTTGTTTGCAATAAAAGTTTGTGCAAATGATTTTCTTCTGTCTGTTTTGGGGGAATTTTCAATTTTTGGGCTTTTTAATTGGCGGCCAGGTCAACGACAAGCAAACGACGAAATTGCCAAATAATTTACTGGCAACGAGTCATCGTCGTCGACTGTGGCTGATTAGGCCAATGTCCTGTACACAAAAGGCGACCATTAAGTGGCATAAGGCGCGCCTTAAAACTTGCCTAATTGGCCACTGCTTCAGCCTCTGCCACAGCCTCGTTTATTGCCTCCTGCCTCCTGCCTTCAGCTTCCTGCCTCCATTTTTGAGGCATCCACGCAAAAAACTTTTTACGCAAAGTTGGCCACAAAAATTGTGGGCGTCATAAAAAAAAATATTCGAGAGTAAAATAGCTGGCGAAAATATGTCAGCTATGAATTTGTAAGTAGAGCACAACCTGTGTTCATGTTCATGTTCATGTTCATGGACCACGTCCAGGTCCGGCAAACTCAACTGTTATACAGTCTCGGCGATGGGCTATATCATTAAGCAGTTTACCCACAAAAATTGCACATTCCAGTGCGCTCGGTTCTTTTATGCTAAATTGTTAAAGCAGTCGCCATTTTATCACTTGTAGTTTTTTGTGTAATTCAATTTTGTAGCTGTTATATGAAGCACAACTGGTCTTAGAACGGTCGACGCATTTTATGTTTTGCGGCTTGTAAATATTTCAAAAGTTGCAATAGTTCTTGCTCAAGTTGCGCATTGGTAATATTGTATTATTTATAAACTTTTATTATATTTAATTTTGTGGTCATTTTGTTGGTTTTACACTCCTATACAAACTGTTATACAGACATTTTTGGCAAACATTTTATCTAAACTTTTACTTTTTTATAATTCTATTTCAATTTTCGTTGTCTATTGTGAAACAAAAAGTTCTTAATGTGTGTCAATGTCTTATTGCAAATCCAAACTGTTATACATGACTTTGTTAAACAGTTGTTTTACACAAATCTTAGCCTATGTAAATTTCTTATTCATTTTACTGATTTAATTTTAATTTTCGCAAGCTACTTGGCAAAAGCGCTTGTGTTATACAAACAAACTGGTATACAGCTACGTCAACTTCATCTCTAATAATTACTCAATGAAATACCTTCAGTGATTGATCGGCAACTTTACTGTTATACAGTTTTCATAAATGACTACATTAATTATTTTTGTTAACTAATTTCGAGTAAGTTCTTTGGCAAATGTGAAAATGTTATGCATATAAACTGTAATACAGCTGTTAAACAGATTAATCAAGCTATGTTGTGATTGCTTTGTAATTTGCTCTCTCACGTTTTAAATCAAACTGTTATACAATTTGCAATCATTTGCCGACTTATTCATTTTATTTTGAATTGTCCCATTTTCAGCACGTTCTTTGCCAACTGTTATACAGTTGTAATACAATTTACCCAATTTGCGCTGTGATTGTAAACTGTTATACTGTAAATGCAGCCCAATCGCAGCCAAGCAAACAGTGCGCTTGCAATTGCCTTTGTTGCAGTTTTCTGTGGCATGTGGCATGTGGCATGTGGCAGTGCTTAGCCTTGCCACACACCTGCAAATGGAACTTGCCTCGCTGTCTGTTTTTTTAGTGAGTCGGCGACAGTTTTGCTAAGCGGACGCGCCAGAGAGTCCAGGCTGAGAGCCGCAGGCTCAAGTCGGCTGTCACCTTGAGAGCAGCAGCGGAGTGAGAAGCGACAAGGCCAAGCCACAAACATGGCCAACTGTCAGCCTATGGACTCGCCACTTTGACCTGGTCCTAAGACTCAGGTTGTACAACAATAACTGAATAAGAAAAGAAAAAAGCTTTTGACCTTTGCCTGCCACACACACACACGCACACACAGAGAGAGAGCAAGAGAAAGAGAGAAGGCGCCAACACACACAGCACTTGTCTACCCTTTTGGCCTCCGTCATTGTTTGCCCCAAAGCCCCAAAACTGGCAATAAACTTGTCTATTTTACTAGCACACAAAACTATGCCAAGTTATTCGCTGTTGTTGCAGCCTGTTATGAAGCTGCCACATTTCTGTTGTTGCTGCCTTTTGCCTAGCCGCTCAATTTGAATTAAATTCAATTTTTTGTTGTTTCATGCTCGCTGGCGTTTTTGTGCCCGTTTTGCCTTTCAAGGTTGCAACACATTTGCAACACTGCAACCAGCTGAGTCCGAGGCAGCAGCAGCAGCAGCAGCAGCAGCAGCCAGCGGCCATTAGGCACTATGAAAAGCAGCTGCCTCCGAAAATTTTCCCCCTTCGCCGTTCGCCGTTCGCCGTTCGCCGTTCGCATTTCGCATTTTCTGTCATTTCAGCTGTCGACTGCCTTTGGCCTGATTTTTTCGCTTTTATGCAGAAGAGAAGAAGCAAACCGGAAAAAAGAGACGTAGTGTAGGTAAAGCAAGAGGCTGGCCGAAATGAAACTAAAAACTGTAAAAGCAGCTTTTCATTTGGCCAGCAACATAATTTTCGACCCTTACTCGCAATTAAGAAATTTCGTCATCGTTACGAATGAAATGAGATGCATTCAATTGAACAAAACTCAAAGAAACCTGCCTCCAAATGCGATGCATAATTAAACACAAAGAACTTTTTGGCTTCACTCTTTCGCAGAATACAACAAAATACAAGCAAATCTCTTTGACACGTTTAAAGAGCAAGTGACACAATCAAAGCAATTCTCACAGAATTGCTCCACGTATTTATTTTTGTTTTTAATATCACAAAAGAAAATTTGACTGCGAAGGGTTTCTTAACCTCAACTCAACTCAACTCAACTCAAATCTAATTAATTCGAGGTAATGTTGAATTTATTTTAAAGGGGCGAAAATGCAAATTAAATTCACATAAAGTGTGTATTTAATAAAAGAGGCCTTTTTTGACAGACTCCTTTGTAAAGCTGTCAATCTCGTTGTTTTGAATATACATACAAATTTATTTTTATTTTTCCAAGAGAAACAGAAAATTACAAATTTGTTGGCTATGTTGTAATATTCTTAAATTTGTTTGATCTCCAATTTAAAATCAATTATATAAGATATGCTTAAAGTTTAAAATTCAAAAGAAAATCTACTAATTACAAATCAATCTTTTTTCGAGTTGCAATAATTGTTGTTTTATTTTGTTCAAAATTAAAATCAGTTATAAAAGATATGCTCTAAACCTAATAAGAGAATTTACTAATTATTACACCATTTGTAGTATATTGTAATATTATTAAATTCGAATTTGAAAGTTAAAAAATAAAAGCATGATTTGCTGTCTTGAATTTTTTAAAATAAAAATCAGTTATAAAATTTACAAATTATAAAGAAAGTTCAATAATTACTACTGCATTTTTTAGTTAGTCGATAATATATATAATCAAAAGTAAAATCGGCAAATCACTTTTGGTTTATATTTGTTTTGATAATTTCAATTTCAAAATCAATTTCCAGTTTTTTTATTTAAATACAAAATAAGGGCTTCGCTTGAATTTATGCGTAATTAATATTTTTTGTTTGCTTGTTCATTAACAGTTCTTGGTTTAAATTCAGATGTATTATGCTATAATGTTCACGGTTATTTTATTACTTTACTTTGCTGATTTGCCAGGTCAATCGCTTTTATGTGCTAGAAACTAACTACGAGTATTTAACTTTATGTCTATATCAGTCTCAAGTTTCGTAATATTTACTTGGATTTTTAGCAAATGAAGCGTCACCAAGAACCCCAATTAATCTTTTTCCAAAGAATACTTCAACTTATTGAATAGCTGCGCGCTCTCTCTCTCTTACTCTATCGCTTGCTCGCTCTAATAGCTGCTCAGATGCCGTTTACACACACATCAATTGATTCGCTTAGCGTTTTTGGGGGCAACCACTCGACGTATTTGTGACAGTTATTGCATTTGCAATGTTTGCAATTTCTCCTCATGAAATTCAATTGCAAAACTCGAGGCGAGCGTTTTTTTAACATATATAGATTTTTGGTGGCAAAGTTTGAGGCGAGACCAATATTAGAGTCTGAAATTGTGTGAAGCAAAAATATGCTGGAGTGTTTTCTGAGCTCTATTTAAGTTGCTGCTAGAGAAAAAAGAAGAAAATACGAGCTTATATGTATTTATGTTGAAAATGATTGCGGAGCGTTTCGTCGAGTCGATTTGTTGTTGGGTGTGTTTGTGTGTGTGTGTCTAGTCAACTTTGGCTGTGCTCTGCTATCTGGCGCACTTCCGGCTTCCGGTGACACTTCCCCCGTCGCCTCGAGCAACAACAGGAGACGCTTCCTGCACGTCGTCTATGCCATTATGGGCACTTGAGCCGCTGCCAGCAGCTGCCATTTGTTTTGGCCATAAATGTTTTGCCTACCCCACATCATCTGCCATTCCTGCTCCTCTTTCCATCTGCACTTTGCTTCTCTCGGTTCTCGGTTCTCGGCTCTTCGAACATAACGCACAAAAGTTTTTGGCACGATTTATGCAGTTAGCCAACAGCAAACAGCAAACAGCCAACAGGGCCAAAGTAGCGACTACTCGGACTCTAACAGAGTGCGGGCCAAATGCCAGCCAATCCAGTTTGTTCTACGTTAACTGACTCGACGACCAGCTCCAAGCCGGAGAGATCAGCTAGCGATGGACACGTGACACCACAAAATGCACTCGACTTGGGTCCGAAAAATGCATAGTAACATATTTAGCTGCATTGTCAAGTGACAAATTGGGAGCTTTCATTTGCCGCCATTTAATTACATTTATTGTCCGCATTTAAAATGGTATTACACAAATAATAATTTTAAATAAAATAAATAATATTCAATGTTGTCAAATAAATAATGTTGAAAATACTTATGATTAATATTTGCATATTATTTTAAATATTATTTGTCTACATTAATGAGGGCAATTTTAATTTAAGTTTGTATTATACAAATAATATTTTTAAATGAAATAAATATGATTAAAAATTGCCAAATACATAATGTTGAAAATGCGTATGACTAATATTTTCAACATTATTTATTTGGCATTATTTAATCATAATTATTTTATTTAAAAATATTATTTAGCTACATTAATGCGGGCAATTTTAATTTAAGTTTGTATTACACAAATAGAATTTTTTAATAAAATAAATATGATTAAAAATTGCCAAATACATAATGTTGAAAATGCGTATGATTAATATTTTCGACATTATTTATTTAGCATCCTTTCATCATTTTTATGTTATTTTAAAATATTAAAATTGGTATTAATAGTCATTCGCATTTGCAACATTATTTATTTGGCATCATTTAATCGTATTTATTGTTCATATCTTTATTTAATTGCTCAATTGAAATTGGCAATAAATTTTGTTTATCACTCGTATTTTAAAAACGAAAATAAAGCATTTTTATTGTATTTGCAAAAATTATTTATCTGCATTTATATTGCTGAAGTACACAAAATTTTAAATTCAATTTAATATTAGTATTTTCAACTTTATTTATTTTAATTGCATTTATTCGATTGGTTGTTTCAATTTTGTTTATTATACGCAATAACTTAAGCATTATTATTATATTGAAAACAATTATTTATTTCCGACTTTTTTTCATTATTATTTCCATTAGTTATTTCATTTATTATGCGTTTTTGAACAACATTTATTTGCATACTTTCAAATAAAGTGCAATTGACAATTATTTTAATTTAACTTTATATATATATATGTATATATTAATTATGAATATTTACAACATGAATTATTTTCAATCTTTTAAGAATATTTATTTTATTTTAAAACACTATTTATTTAAAAGCAATTCATTTGAATGAAGCAAATCGAATCAGCAATTAATCCAATTTTATTTTGTTGATTGAGAATATTTATAAAGCATACGTATTTTAAACATGATGTATTAATTATTCATTCGAATGAAGTGCAATCGGCTATTGATCATTCATAATTATTTAAATTTGCATATTTATTAATCATACAATGCTACTTGAAAATACAATTTAGTTGCAACTCTAGAGCGTAAATGCGGTCTGCATGAACTGCAGTATTTGTTGGTGAAATATACTGTGTGTTTTACCACTAAATACCATGTAAACACAAAGTATCTTTAGTGGCTGTAAAAAAAATACTGTTTTCTATCAAAAGTTGCTGAAGTTGCCACAAAAATATGAAATGAGCTGCCATCAAGAAGGTCTTTTTACTTTCGCGCACACACAAATGGAAAATACTATTCATCAAAAATGATTTCTTCTAGCATTAAAATGCATATTTTTATGTGCAATAAATTCGCATTTTTCTCGCTTAATGGGAAGCATTTAGCATTGATTGATATTATAGTATTTACTGTTATTTTATTGGAATTGTGTGTTGCACGGACACGACACGACGCACAAGGCACGCACGTGCCACAAATGAATGCCAACACAAGCAGCAACAACAACTCGGCAATAAGTGCATTTTGCCATTTTGCCATTTGGCAGCGCCTTTAACTGGCCTCATTCCCTCCTCCCTCTCTTCTCTGCCCTCCTCTCGGCAGTCTGACGACACCTGCGACGTTCTCGGCTTGCGTTTTCCTGGTCATTTGGTTGCCACTTTGCAGCTTGTTGTATTTTTCGGTTGCAAGCTTCCTGTTGTTGCTGCTGCTTACCGCTGCTTAAATTACACACTTCCGTCTTCCTTCCTGCAACAGCAGCTGCGCTTTGTTTGGCCGGCCCATTCGGCTTCCCAAATTGAAACCGGGGCAATTCTCTCTCTGTGAATTTCTAACCGAGCCTCACGAGAACTCGGTTATTCACATTCACATTCACTGAGCCACTCACTCGCTTCCGTCTGCGATTAAATGTGTTTTGTTGACTGTTATACGCGCAATTTGCGCAATTTTATCAATATGCAATATGGCCAAATTTGCCACAACATAAATAATAATATAAATACATGCAAATAAATTCATTTTGTCTGTGCTTTTAATCTTTATAATTAAAAGGCCTCTGCAGACAGTGCTGTAGAGCTGTAGTCACCGTTTAAATTAAAAATAAAAATTACAAACAAATAAGAATAAGAATACATTAAATTAAATGCAAGATGAAAATAAAAACATTTTTTTGTTTGTATTTTTTCAACTTTATAATTGAATTATTAAGCTGATGTCCTTTGCAGCCAATGCTGTAGAAACAAGTTAGTCGTCATATAAATTATAAATAATAATTACAAGTAAATAAAATAACAATAAATTGACAATTTTATATATTATAACTTATAATAAAAACAGTTCCTGCTGCCAACTGTTGTATAATTTGAATACATCGCCCAACTGATAAGAAATAGTGTTTCTTTTGGAGTGTAAGCCACAAACTCATTTCACAAACAATCAATTGGCAGGTTAATTATAAAAATACTATATATATTTAGCATAACTGAATTCTTTTGCATAATTATAGTAAGAGTCAATTAGCTGCTCTAATTGAACTAGAATTCGCACAGATCTCACTTAAACGTGCTCGGGGCATGCAACAGTTATGCTCCGCTTTGCCACCAAAAGTTGTACATTTAATTACCGCTCTACTAAATGCATTCCCGTGTCTGAGGTCGGCCGCACATTGCATTTTCCGCACATTTCCCGCACATTTTCCGCACATTTTCCAGCATTTTCGAGCGTTCGCCGCCTCCAGCTGCTTTTTGGGCCGGGCCAGCAAAAGTTTTTGGCCAACAACTCGAAACGCATTAAGTGGCAAGCTCAGCCGCAGGCAAAGCTTGTGATCGTGCAGCTGCCTCGCTCGCTTTATTGTTATTATTATTATCATTTATTAGCGTTTATTATTATTATTATTATTATTTTGATGTTCTGCTCTACCTTTGCTTTTGCTTTGGTTTTGTTGTTGCCAACCAACAAAAAAATACCGAGCGAGAGAAGCAGAAAAATTAATTAGACTAATTAAAACACTGGCAGCAAGAGCGAAACTTCGCCAGTTCAAAGTTATTTCGTAGTTGATTGAATGAAAACTTTACCAGGTGGCTGTGGAGGAGTGCAGGAAATTTTGTGGATGCTGCAGCAAAGAGCAAAAATTAATTAACTTGGCCTTGATGGAGGATGGTGCGAGGCCAATACCGAAAAAAACAAATGGGCCAAAGCTGTTTTTGGCAAATGGCAAACAATTGGCAAAACTCAAAACATAATTAAGACGCCGACTTCCCCCATCTCTCTTCAGTTCTTTTTTGGGGTTTTTTTGTTCGTTGTCGGTTTACGGCCCTCGAGTCTTGAAATCAATTAGCGCTGCGTAGGAATTGGGTTTTGGATTGAGGTCAGCGCTGCCTGAGGGCTGTCACAAAAAAGAATCGCAAGTAAAAAGTGAGTAAAGCGAGAGCGAGAACGAGAGCACACACAATGTCTGTCGCTCATCGCCACAAAGTAGGCTTTGGTTGCGTCTCTTTGCTCTGTCTCAGCTTAAAATTGCTAGCAGCCAACTTAAAGCTGTCTTCTTTTCTGGTTCCCCTCCTCTCCCTCCCCCTCCGTTCCCTCTCTTTCCCTGCAGCGAGAGTTGGCAGCGCTTTTTGCGCGTGTCAGTGTCAGCAACACTGGCGACTGGCGACAGTTCTTCTGCTTCTGCTTCTGCTTCTGCCACTGTCATGTGCAGCGGCCCATGAGTGTCATATTCGTATAACACATACTTTGCAGCAGAAGCAACTGTAAGCGAGCGCGAGGATGTCTTTTCATGGGTCAGCACGTCGCCAACACTTTTTTTTGGGTTGAAATGCGGCGAGCGTTGCGCTTACAGCTCACTCGGATGCGAAATGTGCGACACTCGGATGTCATGGCTGTATGACAGTTTGTAGTCCCCAAATTAGGAATAGCAGACATTTTATTACCCACGTATAACAGCTGTATAACAGTCGCAAATATATATGAATTGCAATAATGGCTCAATATAAAATTATAATTAATCAAATCAAGTAGGAGCTCACTCGGATGCGAAATGTGCGACACTCGGATGTCATGGCTGTATAACAGTTTGTAGTCACCAAATAAGGAATAGCAGACATTTTATTACCCACGTATAACAGCTGTATAACAGTCGGAAATATATATGAAATCTAATCATATCTTAATATAAAATTATAATTAATCAAATTAAGTTGGAGCTCACTCGGATGCGAAATGTGCGAATGGCACAACATTTTGAAAGTGGAAAAATATCTCAACTAACTATTGCAATTAAATGAGCATAGTTTATCAGAAGCTTTATTTCAGACGTATAACAGTTGTATAACACTTGTATAGCAGTCGATCAAATTTTGAAAGTTTAATAATGTCGCAACACATTATTGCAGTTATTCCAATCAATTTGAAAGAGTTATAAGCAGAAGCTTTATAACAGACGAATTAAAATTGTATAACACTTGTACAAATAATAGTCGCAAAGGTTAATACTGCAATTCGCTAATTAAAATTATCTTAAATCTGTTAAATCCTTGATTTGATAACTATGATGACAGTTGAGATAACTCCTGTTTCAATAAAATATTGCTACTAAGAGTTTTTAATAAATATTAGTATTAAACACTATTCAAAGTTATGTAAGTATGTATGTGTTATGAATAAAAATTCACCAGATAATTACAGCATTTTGATATCTTTTTAAAAACAGATTATTGTTAGATAGAAATTAATATTAATCAACTTTTTGTACACATTTTTATTTTTGTATTTATTTATATTCATCTTAGTGCTACAAGCTAAAGCTTATTAATTGTGGCAATAGTCCCCAACATTTTTATTACACAAATCAAATTAAATCATGTATATATACTTATATTTTTAAAGAACAAATACGTTTTATAGTATTTATATCACTCAAGTGGCCATCATTTTACTAAATGCAAAACAAAAATGCAAAAAAAATCCATCCAAATCAAATTTAGTGAAACCTATTTAGCTATTTGCAAACTGTAATACAGACAAGCAGTATAACAGCTGTGCTAGTCTGCGACTTTTATTATCGTGTTGTCAAATCAGCAAGGCTTTTTATAGTTGTGCCCGACGCTGACAGGTTCAGCCTTCGATAGCGGAGCTTGGCAGCTGGCGTATAACAGTGTGCGAGTATCAACAGATGGCAGGGCCAAACTGACTTACACAACAACAACAACAGCAACAGCAACCTAGTTCTGTGCTGTTTGTGAATTGCCTGTGCAAAGCACTTGATGTTGTCAGTTGGGAAAATGCATGAAAGGCCAAAGTGAAAAGCCATGACGAGGCAGCAGCAGCATTTGATATGGAAAGGGGGGAACTGAGAACCGAGAACCGAGAACTGGAAACGGCAAACAGCAAACGGCAAACGCAGCGCTTTGAACCTGCAACTACAACAACAACAACAACTACAACTACAACTACAACTCACAGACTAATGCACACCTGGGGCTCTTGCATGCTGCTGAAGCACTTTTAGCCAGTACCTTTGTGCCGCTCGTGCGCTTTGTTCCACCTGCAAAGGTCGCCATCGCCATCGTCATCGTCGTCAGCAGCGCGAATCAGCGACGAATCGGTGACGCTGGCGTTTTGCACTTTTCGTTTCGCTTTTAATGAAGGCATTTAGCAAATGTCGAACTGCGAACGAGTTGTCGTCGATGTCGATGTCGATGGCGGTGATGGAAAAACCCGACACAGCATGCAAATTGAGCACAAATGCGGCGAATCGGAATTGACCTTTGACACATTGCGTTGCTTGAGGTCTTTCGATTTCGTTGATCCAGCTGTTCGCATTTGACTGTTATACGACTGTCATACTGGCATTTGAGCTGCGTTTGCATGACACTCAAATCAACGACTTTTATTAAAGTAAGGAAATCCGATTGCTTGCAAACATATCAGTAATTTGCTGAATTATTGCATTTTGCTTGGATTTTTGTTGTGGAAATTCTATTATACAACTATTATACTACTGTTATACTAGTATAGAAAGTGAATCTGCCAACAAATAAACCACTGCACTTCAATGAGTTGCCATTTTCTTTAACTTAAGTGTGTTGCACTGTCATACGACTGTTATACTACTGTTATACGACTGTTAAAGAAGTTGGAATCTAAGAGCTACTTATTAAAACATTGAAATAATGTTGCTTGTTGTGCAACTGTTATACTACTGTTATACTAGCATGGAATTAGCATTCGGACACAAATAATTTAAATAGGTAGTGCTCTTCTACGATTGTTATACAATTTGTATACTACATAGTATGCAAAATAAGCAAATAAGCTGCTCAGTGAAGCGTTTTCGTTTTTAGCCGTCTCACAACTGTTATATAACAAAGTAACGAGCATTTCAGTTTATAATCTAGTTGGCATTGCACAATGGCGACCGCAATCAAAGTAACGCTCTTAATTGGACCAAGGCAGCGGCGTTGGCAACACAGTTATACAGTCAATGCAACTGTTATACACTTGACCTTTCAGATGCCAATTGAATTAGAAGCAAACTGCAATCGAATCAATCGAACAAATGGCCGAGAACAATGGCCAACGACCAAATGAGAATCCAAAAAAGAGATGCAGCAAGGGTGAGGTGAGGATTATAATCCCTCGTTGGCGCAACTGAAAGGGAAGGGAAGGGAAGGGAAGGGAACTGGTCAGGCAATCAGTGTCGGGCTACATTTATCAATTTAGTTGCGCCCTGCAGCGCAGCGCAGGCAACAAAGGAGCCATGAGACAAGATATGACACGAGCGAAAGGGTGGGGAGGCGACAAACAATGATGTCTAACAAACAGAAACTGAAGACAGACATGCAACATGGCAAGCTGCAACATGGCCGGCTGCAGGGCAAGTTAAACGAAAGGTGAATCGAGAGAGACAATAACTGCTGGGTGGGGTGGAGGGAGGCAGAGGCAACACTTCCGGCAGTTTAGAGGCCAGTTGCTGCAACAATGCCTGATGCGTCGCCAGGTGCACAGACAATGGACAATGGCCAATTGCCTCCTCCTCCTCTCCCGCCCCCGCTCGCAGAGGGAAACGTTGTAATTACAACCGCAGGCGATGCCGGGCACCGAGCTGCACATTGTTTGCCCCAAAACAAAGCGTTTGTCCCCTTGCCCGGCATGGGCATGGCCATGGCCTTAAATAAAACACAAGAGCAGCAGCGGCAACTTTTCGGCAGCATCACGATAAACTAACCCCGCCACAGAACTGCTGCAACAACTTAAGATGATGTCGTATAAGAAACTCGTGCGCATATAAATCATAAGACTATGCAAATGCAAAGCAACTGCTGCAAGGTGCATCTGCCACAGACACAACACACAACACACAGCAGAGGCAGCTTCCCCGCCTCCCTTCGAATACGAATGCTGCCCGTGGTTGCACGTTGTGTCTGTGTCTATATATGTGTGTGTGCGGCAAGCAGCTTAAGGACATCGTTGCCAGCCATTTGCAACAGGCCAAAGCAGCCATAACCCACACAGAGCTTTGAGCACTTCTAACAACCATAAGCGACTGCCTGATGCTCTACAAATTATCCGAGAAATGCATTCCAAATTAAAAAATAAACAAAAAACATTAATTTGTTGTATTATTTTTATGCAGCTTGGAACTAAATTTAATTCCCAGTTACAAATAATATTTTAAAACAAATTTGTATTCTATTTAATTATATTTATATTTATTTTATTATAACTATGCAGCCTAGAATTTAATTCCACGTTGCGAATAATATAAAAACAAAATTATAAGAAATTCCAACAAAATATTGCTCATCAAAAGAATATCAAATTAATTTTCTTATTTATTCTTATTATTCAATGATATTATTCAGCTTGGAACTAAAAATGTAGCCTAAAATTTAAATCCAAGTTATCAATATTATTAAAACAATTTTTAAAAGATTCCAACAAAATATTGTTCATGAAAATAATGTAAAATGTATTTTGTATTTTTATATATTTTTTTTCACTTTTAACTAAATGTGTAGCGTAAATAAATACGTATGCCATCTTAGTATTCTTTGTTATTTATTAACATTATCTTTTAACTTTTGAACAGAAAATGGCTCATCCAAAAATAATATTTTTGTATATATTTATTACTTTCGTACATTAATTTAGTTTGAAAGTGGACTCTATGGCCTGAGCCACTGCTCTATAAGTAACCTTAGAATGTTCCTAACTTCGAAAAAATTAAATGCATTCGAGTATTAATAAATATTTTTGTTCTTTTTACGAATAATTTATTTTTTCTCCTCTTCACATATACTACTATAAAATATTTGCTTAAAGCATAAGACAACATAATTTTTATTACTCCTTAATTTGTGCCATTAACATATATTTATTAGAACAACATTAATATCTTTCTAAATTAATTAAAACATGAAGCTTCAGTTGACATATAAGTTCCAATTAAAATCGTAATGTTTTTTCAGTATTTGCTTAGATGTTGACTTTCGTTTTTTGAATTTTCCATGTGTTTATTAAGCAAGTGAAATTCGATGTTTATAACTAACTTTCATCGTACTCAATTGTCGCATTCTTCTGCTACAATTGTTGAAGTCTCATAATTGAATATTTAATTGAAATCCTGCACAATATAATGTTGAAATATGTTTGGCATTATTAGCTAAACAAAAGGAATTTCAGTTGATTGCATAGCATGCCAATCATTTGTCATAAGGGCATCGCCTTCTATTTCGAGGTATTTCACAGTATATGATTATCAAAACGCTTTTATGCTATCAGTGGCATGTGGCATGTGGCAGTGGCAAGTTGCAAGAACCTTGGAGTCCATATTAGAATTCTGTTTGCCTCCCTCTCAACTTTAATTTGCGTGCAAGGTCAGTTTCAGTTTCAGTTTCTAATTTTGGTTTTTGCTACTTGATTCACTTTTGACTTTTGCACAGCACTCGGCAAGGTCACGCTCGTTGCATGCTACAGTAGACAGCTGCACACACACACACACACACATCTCTTCTCTGCTGTCATCTGGCCACCTGCTGCAGAGATATGAGTTTGTGTCGCCATTTATAACTGTCTGTTTTGTCAGTTTTATTTCCTCAGAGCGCAACTTTTTGTGGCACTCGTCGCAGCCACTCTGCATTATGGCCAAAAGAAGCGTCTGTATTTTATGTCATTCCCTCATTTTTTAAGTGTCAGTCGCAAGCGTGACAAACAAAATCGATAATTAGGGACGATAGCAGCGCCATAAACGCGCATCACGCATTCGACCCGTTGACAGGCGACTGCAAATCCAAATTGCATTTCAATACGCAAACAGATCAACAATGGCCCATCAATATATATTTTACAGCAGAAATCGAAAATTTCTAATAAAATAGTCGCATTAACAGTATATATTTATTATTATTTTGCGATCTATTGGAGCGCCTTGAGAGCCAGCTTCTTGTATATATAACATCTTATGATTTAATTAAAATCTTTCAATAATCAACAGCAAATTTGACATTTAATAATCGACAAATTATAATCTGTTTTCAATCAACAAAGTTAAATAATCTTTTTTAATATAATTATAATTTTAGTCAACAAAAAATCACAGCAATAAATAAGCAATTAATTAAAAATTTAAATACAATTAAATACGTGTTTGCTTTTGTAGTAGAACGAATAATATTTGAACATACAAAAATGACAATAATATATTTGCAACAATTCAACAATTTTCCCACTTGCAAGAAATAGTTTTAATAGAATAATATTTTTGAATTTATAAAAACCACAATAATAAATGTGCAATTATTCATGAAGCTTTAAGCTTTTTTTAATGAAAATGAAAATGGAACTATATTCAATCAAATGCAATTCAAATAAATGAAAGAATAATTTTTATAATAAACAAGAAATTGAAAAATTGAATATGCCATTCTTAAATTAAATACCAAATTTGAATTTGAAATAGACATCTTAAAACTACATTTTTCAATAAAAATTATATTTTCAATCGAATAAATATGCAATAAATTATTTCAGTTAAAAATGCAAATATAGTACAATTAAATTTGAGTCGACTTTCCAGCGCTTTGTTCGATGGTGTCATGCGGATAATAGATGATTGGTTATTGCATATTTAAACTGGATGCATTATAATGAAATTATTTAATGCTAATTACAGCTAAGTAAACAAATGGCCGCAACGAACCAAACCAAACCGAACCAAACAACAACAGTAACAACGTCAACAAATTGACAACAACAAATGCAATGCATAAATAACTGTCGACAGCTGTGTGAAGAGTTGATGTTGAATTATTCAAATTTTTGCCGTAGATATCTGCGGAGTTTGGGGCTAAAAGCGTATTTGCGTTGAGGGCATAATGTCTGACATCGGCTTATGGGCGCATTTTGTGCTTTGCATTCAATAAATTTAATGAAATTTTCCGCAATTTCTCGCAATTTCTCTCAATTTCCATTTGGGGGCTAAGAAAATGTGTGTTTGTGTTTGGGTCCTCAAAGTGTCAGCTCTTTGGGGCATTGCAAAAGCCTTATGGCTGGCTTAGCATGCAATTCAATTAATGTTGCATAAGAGCCGACCCATCAAATGTTCTTGCCACACACACAAAGTCTAAAGCCAATGTCAATGAACAATGCCGCCAGAGTTTTCTTTCTTTTCGCCTATTTTTGGTAGAACGAGCGAGCCACAAAGTGAGAAAATCTTTTAGCGAACAATGTGACGACCTTGGGACCGGACATGGTTACAAAGCAAACATGAAGACTGCAAATGCCCAACTAATGAGAGTGCTTGACTTGAGGCTATCCTGTAACGAGTGAATTTCATAGGCCAACAGCTCCTCTCTCCTCTCCTCCGCACTTCTCATCGATTTGCGCTGCGTTTTGCTTTTGTTAAAGCCGTTGAAGGTCCTTGAGCCAACTCAACTCGGCGCTGAGATCCTTCTGAATTCATTAATGACTGACTCACTAATTGAGTAAAATAGTTGTCTGCACAATTTCACAATTATTTAAGCTATATTTATTACAAGTACTTTAAATTATTGTAAAAAAAACTCTTCAACCGTCTTCATTATTTCATTAAAAACAATGATCAATTATTTGAGATATGAAAACTTGCAGCTACAAGTATGTTATTTTTTTTAGGAAAAAACAAATATTCTCCGTCTCTTTTAAGTGGACAAGCATTTTTGTTTTTTTTGTCATCTTTTGTTTTGGATTACAAATTAATATAAACCTTCTCCTAACCGAATAAGCAATAATGACATACAAATTTTCAAGTAGTAGATAATTTAAATTTCAATGAAAAATAGAAAAATATGAAGGACAGATCACAAGCAACGAACAGTTGATATTCATTTTATTTTATTTTATTTTTTAATTCTGTTAACTGCGACATTAAAAGGAATATTCTGTTGTTCGTCTCAGAGTTCACGGCATTAAAATAACTATTGAATATTTTCTTCTACATCAACTTTTGCATCTCAAATAAAAGAAATGTATTATATATTCAATAATTTTTTTAAATTCTCTGCATATGGAAATCAAATTTTCTGTTTATGTTCCATATATTTAAATTATTGCATATTACCATTGGTTAGCAGATAAAAATCAAATCTCAGAAATATTGGTGTATAGTTTTAAGTTATAAATGGAACAAAAAAAACATTGATTTTGGAATAAAAATGAAATAATAATTGATTCTATCCACAAAAATACAATATTCTTAAATTTTTTTAAAGCGTTCGATTTGTTCTAAATTAAAATCAATTAACACGCTTCACATATCTCTCTATTTAAGTGTCGTATTTCATTGCAACTTTTGCTGCATCTAAATGTTGAGTTGATATAAAATTAAGCAGCGTCAATTTGCTCAACTCAAATTAAGTTTAAGGCAAGTTGCCTTCTCAATTCGCCTGATTCCAGAAGAGCGAGTTAAATGCTAAGCAGAGAGTTTCGGTGGGAAATAAATAAATAGCCTGAAGCTAGCAAATTGTTTGGTTACAGGGTATTTGGAATTGCTGGCAGCGCGTTGGGCGTATTAAATTACAGAATGCTCAGCATCCGTTACAAGTCAATTGGCAACAGGCAACAGACTTTGCCATCTTTGTCTAGCAGCTTCTACAACTTGAACGACTTCTGTGCGTGGCTCCCCAACATCCAACAGCTGTCAAGTTAAATGAAGTCAAAAATGTAAATTTCATTTGGCGCCCACGCCAAAAGACTCCAAGACTCGAGACTCTAGACTCGAGACTCGGAAATTCGTAGCCGCAACGACTTGTAAGTCAGCCCCCAAAATATACGCAATTAGGCAGGGCAGGACACGAACGGGGGGGGAGTTTGTAAATTGCCACAAGCAGGCGGAGCTGTTGCGCGTTGTCAGCGTCAGCACTGAAAGGACTTTGCTCTGCTGGTTTGCCTGGCTTCCTGCAACATGTGTTTTGCCCTTCTAGGTGTGCGTTTAATGGCAATTGTTGCCATTGTTTCGTCGTCAAACTTGGCAACGGCGAAGAAATATATTTAGTATATCTGAGTTAATTGAGTGTTCTGCACAAAAAAAAGAACAGAAGAAGAGAATGCGAAAGCGTTGCAAGTTGCCTTTGCAACAATGACAGCAGAAAGAAATCCAAATGCGATGTGATTACATTAGACTAATGAGCTAATGTGCCACCCTCTACGGTCTCTTCTCTCTGCATGGGGGGCAATTAGAGCGCCTGTCGATTAGTCATTAGCCCATCATGAATGTCTAATGAATGATTCATTCGAATGAGTGTCTTGAGTGGCACTCAATTCGCCAGCGCAAACAATGCAAATGCTAAAAACACTAAATCAGTTCGCTTCGTGTGTGTGTTGCAAAAAAGTATTAATAGAAAATTGATAAATCTGGCAAAAGGTGTGGGCACTATTGGTCTTAGGAATTTATCCTTCAAGCATCGTGTTACAAAAGCGAAAGGTTTTTATTATTTGTTGCAGAACTGCTTAAGGATAAGCACTCAGCATCCTATTAAAAAAATTATTAACCTATTTATAGACAGTGAAGTGAAGATTCCGTGCGAGCAAATTAAAATGCTCATTTTATATTTTATTTAATAAACATACTAAAAATATTTGCTGCTATTCAAGGTACAAAAAAATTGCCTAAGTTTTTTAGTTGAAAAAAGATTTATATTTTCTCACCATTTTACTATTTAATAATTTTAATTAATAATCGATTGGTTAAGAAAAGATTTATAAATATTCTTTTAATGCTTTTTCTGCTCACCACTTTTCTATTAAAATATTATAATTAATAATCGTTTTGTTTATTTCAATAACATACTTTGCAATCAGACAGGGAAATTAATATTAGTCAAGTGTAATTTGGATCTTTAAGAGTTTTTTGTAATTTGTAAAATTTAATATAATATAAGTGATGATAATACCAACTGAATAATCTTAATTTATATTAACAATTTTTGACTATACGATTGTACGATTCAAAATTTGTATTACTTTTATTTAAGTTTCACTGAAGTTGCTTTTTCAATATATAATATAATTAACAGCCGAAAAGTGTTGTTAAACAACTCACTTAGTTAGCGCTCAGTGGTGTTAGATACTTGACCAGTGTTGCTAAACGCAAAGTTACAAACCTGCAATGAAACAAGAATGCAGACGCATTAGTTATGCAATAAACAAAAGTTTACTTAAAAAGTGTATTATATGGTAATTAAGGTAGTTAAAAGAATTCATTCATTTTCAATTAGCGTTGAGCGACTTTTATGGCTTGCTCAAGTCGCTTTACAACACTGCTCGTGCAGAGTTTATTTCACTTGCACAGCACTCTTAAGACTCTACTAAATCATAAGCCGGAGCATTACCATCTCATTAAGTCACATGGAATGCCTAATGTCAGCAAACAATCAATAAAATGTTCAAATCTCCCAACTCCATCTCTTTCTCTTTCTCTCTCTCTGTCACAGTCTCTGTCTCTGTCTCTGTCCCACTTGGAGACACGCATTGTGTCTGTTATTGGCTTATCAGTTCATTCATTCACTCTAATTGCAGCTAATTGTGGTACAAAGGAACCAAACAAATTTATTTTACCGCAAATTGAGTTGTTCGGCTAGCAAATGTTCCACATCGATACCCCGCAACTCAGAATGAGGTATATTAAATAGGCCATTGCAAATTAATTCTATAAATATTAAAGTTTTGCTAGCTTAAGATAACAAATTATTTTCTCACATGAAGGTCACAAAACAATTTATTCTCAACTCTTGAAAAGCGTAATTTTAATTGTTCTCGATAATTAATTTTAAATAATTTTTAAATAAACTTCATTTTAAAAATATCTTGAAAATATTAAAATTTTAGGAACTGCGAAGGTCAATTGACAAAGCTATTATTATTATTATTATGACAAACTATTTATTGAAATTTTTCCCTAATTGCCACTACTAGAAATAGATTAATTTCAAAGGAAATATATAATTTTCTAAAGCGCTTAAAAAAGCTTGAGTTTTGGAAAAGTTGTTTTGGAATTTCTCTCATGTTGTCACTGCTTTAAAAACAATGAAAATTAAAGGAATATTAATTGAAATAACTAGTTAATTCTAAGTATCAATTATTTTAATTTAAAATATATTATTTTTTTTTCCTATTTTCAGTCGTTAATTTAAAATTTGTAACTATTGATTTTCATGTTCTAATTTGAATTTAAAAACAGAATCGTTTAAAATCAAGTGAAATAAAATCAAAAAAATAATTGATGTCAATTTTGTGTATAGGGTATTCACAGTGTGTCTTATGGTTTTGTGTTTGTTAATATTTTTACTGTCCAGTGGCCAGCGACAAATACCCAATAAATTTGAACTCGAACTCCGAAAACTCCCGTTTCATATGCATAGAGGAGCGCTTCCTATATTTCCCTCCCTCTCTCTCTCTCTCTCTTGCTGTGTGTGTGTTTTTGTGTCGCTTGTTTCGGCAGCAGGCAGCAGGTTGTGGCACTGAAGTGGGGAGTGGGAGCGGAGGGCGCTACATGTGGCAGCTGCGTCATGGAAAAACTCGCGTCATTGGCATTGGCAATAAGTAAATAAATAAATAAATCATTTGTGTGCATAGCCAGCGATATACATCGATAGATACGACCATAGATACAGTTCCAAATACATTTCACCGTGTGTGTGTGTGTGTGTGTGCCTTCTGGGTGGCAACAACAGCAACAACAACAACAACAACAACAACTACATGTGTTATACACACCACTTGAACAGCGAAATTGAACTTGGCCAAAACGTTTCGTTTCGTTTCGTTGACGTTGGCGCCTTTTGGGCTCTGTCCGTAACACATGGCGCATACTTGATATTGTGATATGCTAGATACGTCTATATACCATATACATGTCATATCGGCACACACACAAAGTGCAGAGCACGCCGTCAACTATTTTTAGGCAAAAGCCAAAAGCATTTAACAAAGGAACTCGAACGCAGCGCAACGAAAAATCAACGGAAAACCAAACGAAACGAATCGAGACGAGACGAAACGTTTATAAAAAGAATTTCCATTTTCATTCTCCATGCAACTGTGAAAAGTGAACTGAACTTTTTAGCCAGCATTCTCAAACAATGCCCCCACCTCCTTCAGAATTGCATTTGGGCCAGCGAAAGTGCGACTCGCAGATACTCTCTCCAGACTGTCAGTCTTCAAAAATGTTTGGCGAGAAGCATATTTTCAAATCAGATAAAAATAAAAAAAAAAAATTAATTAGTAATCAACTACATATTTGATATTTTAAGAATTTTTATAATATTTGCGCTATTGTCTCTTGATATTTGCTTTATTTTTATTTTTGCCTTATTAACTGCTAATTAAGCAAGCATCTGGAAATAATTATGTTGTGATAATATTTCTTCAATTGCGTCAAATTGATTTTAGAATATTTTGTCATTCGAATATTTTCACTTATATTTTTTCATTTTTCTAGCAATTGTGTGCTTTTAATACAAAAATTAATTTCAATGAAATTGTTTTAAATGTAATGCATTTTAAAACACGATCTCGTATCTTTACTTTTAAAATATTTTTAAATCAAATTTTTACAAATTTATCATGGCTTTAAATACTAAGAAAATGAATTGGCAATGCCCATCAAAAAAGCAATAATTTTATAGGTCAGGAAATAATTTTGTATGCAGTTTAAAAGAGAATTGGATTTTTCGAATATTTTTCCAATTTGTCGCCATTAAAAAACTGAGAAGATTGATTAAAGCTGACTTATTTATGGATTGAATTAAATCTAAGGTAAACATCTGCAATCTTTACTTTTGAAATATTTGAATTGACCATTGAGAACATAAATGAGTTATGAACTTATTTTAAAGGGAAAACTTTGGAATGTTATGTGAATGTCAGGTTGTCAGCCAAGTCGGCAGTTAAAGCTTTTAGTGTCATGTTTTACAGGGTATTTAATGTGAAAGCCGAAGCCGACAAAAATAAAAATGTATATTTTGAAAAGCAATTTGGCTTTTTGGCATGCCAGGCTTTTGGCTGTCGCCTTGTTGCTTTCGCCAGCCTTTTGCCGTTCGCCTTTCAAGTGTCCATCAACATATTTGACAAGTGCGCTGATTTTACTTCGCCTCTCTACCTACTTACCACACCATGTTGTAGCAGCACCTTTGCCCCTTCCCCACACCCCCCCCCCCCCCCCCACTAAAAATTGTCTATCTGTGTGTGTATTCTTGAGTCATTATTTGGTCATGCTTGCAATTTCCGTTGCTGCCTTGCTTTTGGTTGCTCTTCTTTTGGGCATCCATCTAGTTGGCTGTACCGGAAGTTGTTGCCTCTGCCCGTGGCATTGAGCACCGTCCCTTGCCACATCGGCCAGGTGGCCCCGCTGTCCTAATGAATAATGCAACAGGGAGCCAGAGCAACGTCAGAGAGAGAAACTTTGCCCAATGAAATATTTAAATCGAAATACTCGTGCCACTTTGCCTCGCTGTGTGTGGCAAGTCAAAAAAAAAGAATAAAGCAACTAGCAGCAACTGACGCTCAGCAGGCCGCACTGTTGCCTCTCTAGGCGATTCTCAGCACACACACTGATCATTGAGTAGCGATAACGATAACGATTGCCACAGCATAAGATGAAATAAAAAATACACACAATTCCCAACTAATAAATGCGTCATAACGAGTTTATCGATTTTAATCCATACATCAAATATGCAGCATGATTTAATAATTATTTTTTGTCTTCCGACATTTTGTGCGCAAACTTTTTACCTTTCGTAATCTTATTTCAATATATTTGCAAATAGTCTCTAAATATTTAATAATTCGATTGGCAGCATCTTTGCTAAATTTTCATCTTCAAAAATCTGGAAATCTTTACAGAATAAAATGGACAGTAAAAAGCATACAATAAAAAAATAATTTTTTTAGCAAATTGTTTGTTCATTTTTGACGTTTAAAATCCTTCCTTTGATATTTATAGATAAGAACAAATATATTTAATAAACAACATATACTCAAACATTATATTTACAAGTAGCCAAAAAATAAATAACGAATAAAAGCGATAAATGAAATATGCACAGAAATTTAATAGTTCCTTTAGCAACATATTTGCTAGTTTTTTTACCTTTAAAAATCATTGTTTTATATTTATGAAATATGCAGGGAAATTTAATAAATCTTGTTTGCAAGTGAAACATGTTTCACACACTTTTTGTTTTGGACATAAAATATGTAGTAAAAAAATAGATAGATATCGATTTAAGGCCATCAACAGAATTGAATTAACTCTGTAAATAATTGTTTTGTATGCAACATGTTGAAATCTTTTGCAACGTTATTATTAAGTCGTTTTAACAGTTGGATATGCAAAATTAATTTAAACAATTTGCCAACTAAATAACTAATCAATTGACGAGTAAATTCGCATTTAAAATAATTTACGACAATTGAAGAATGTCGATCGTTTGTCTAATGGCTTCAAATGTTTCTCTCTCTCTCTCTCTATCTCTCTGAATCACGCTGTCTCTGTTTGTAAGCTAAAACTATGCAAACATTGTGCATTTTGCACAATTAATCAAATATTTTTATTGAATTTTGTGTGTGTCGGGCAAACAAGACAAACAAAACCAGAGACGACGACACCAAAGGGAAGGGGAGACAAATGTTGGGTTAAGCCGCTGTGACGCCGCCTATCGCATAACAAGTCAAGCAGAGGGAGAGGGGAGATAGTGAAGAGGCAGAGAGGGAGAGAGAGAGAGAGAGAGGGACCTTGGGCGCGTTAATGGGCCAGCTGACAGCGTGCCAAACAACCAAATGCCCAGCAAAATGATGAATGACGACGCAATGAGTGTGTTGCCGCCTCACTCACTCACTCACACTCTCACTCACTCACTTACACACAGACTGAGTGTGCGTGTGTGTGTGTGTAGTGCAAATGTTTGTTAGCCAGACTAGAGAAGGACGGCGAGTAGAGAAGAAGCTAGAACAAGGCCCCAACGTGCGCGTTTCCTTTGCAAAATGTTGTCATAAATCGCATTTGTGCATTTGCATTAGACGCAGCTCGTTGGCCGCAATGAGCAACACAATGTTGCAGCAACAACAACAACAACAACAACTTGCAACGAAAGCCAAAAACGAAATGCAAATGCTGCCTGAGCCTTTATGCAAATGTTATTCGTGTCTGCAAGCCTGAATACAGCTACAAATATGATTGCAACAACAACAACAACAACAACAGCAGCAGCGAGTGCACGTCGAGTGCATGCAGCATGTGGCATGTGGCATGTGGCATGAGGCATGAGGCATGAGGCATGAGGCATGCATATTGCATTGGCTTCGCCTCTCTGAGTCAAGCTCTCTGCTCTTCTATTTTTCTCCTTCTTGTTTTTTTTTTTATTTTGATTTTATGGCATAATGCGGACATAAAATATGAACAGATTAACACACACACACACACACATGACACATGGCACTCACAGACACTTGGAGATACTCGCAAAACATTCACATCCGCACTCGCGATACACGAATCCATTCACTTGCCTCGGCGCAGGCGACGCTTGCAAAGCAAACGATTTTAATGCAATAAATACGAAATTTCTTCTAAGTCAACAGACATATGTAATGTCCAAAAACAAATTGTACATTTTATTAAATAAATAATTTTTATTGAAAGCAGTATTTGTAGGATTATTATTATTATTGTATCAATTCAAATATTTATCATTTTGTCATTTTTATACATTTTTAGTTACGTTATATCTCTTTTTTGAATCTTGAATTTCATCTCAAAATATCAACCAATTTAATCCAATCCGCACATGTGAAATACATTTATTTTAAAAAAATTTAGCCTGACCAATAATAGCAATTACATATATTATACGAGTATATGATTATTATCACATTCAATTCAGCTTGCTATATTTTTGCATTTGGCAAATCTTATAAAATTTTATTCAATCGGCATAATTGATGTCATTGTATTCTAAATACGTAATATTTGATTTGACTATAATTGTTAAAGTTTTGGTCAAACTTTCTACTATTATTATATTACCGTAACATTTGTTGTTAATGTATTGCTCATAGCAAAATTCGTTTGGCATACTTACAAATTATTAAGTCAATAATTTGAATGATAATATTAATAGATTCTTTTAATTTTTAAATTCATTTAGATACATATTTCAAACGTTAACCATAAATAAATAACTTTGAATTGAATATACTATAATGTGTGTGAGATTCGCTTCTTCCCATTTTCGTGGCTCTTTTGAATTATTTCACTGCGGCAGAGTCAAGTTTTGTTCTTCTGCCAATCGATAGCTCAGCTGCCAGTTGCAGTTTCGATAACATCTAGAGATGGGCTGCTCTTAAATGCCCGTTAATCGCCGCTCTTTGCTGAGCTCGGCTGTCGCTGTCACTCTCTCTCTCTGATTATCGATAGCGAACGTGCAGCGTTTGTCGCCAGTTGCCGCACAAGAAGTCGTGTCCTTGCCTCACTTTGTCTCCCTGTCTCCCTGTGTGTGTGTGTGTGTGTGTGTGCTTGGCGTCTGCAACGCTTCGCTAAGCCTTTTGTTCGCCTCTTTGGCTTACAAGTGCAATAGTTATCAGTGTGTAAAAGTCTGTGAGTATCATCTGTGTGTGTGTGCGCGTGTGTGTGTGTGTGTGTGTGTGTGTGTGTTGCTTGATTTGTGTATCATTCAGGCCGCTTGTCATTTGTTTGTTTATGGCGCATCGCCTCGTGTGACATCATTCAATTGAGACGACGACATCACTTTGAAGTCGACTCCTTAACAACCGACTGAGCATCGAGCGCGTCTCACAACAGCATTTTAAATGATGGCTACGGTTAAATTTCTTTAATATCAGTTATAACAAACGTGCAAATTTACGAAATTCATTTTAAAATAATACCAATTTTGTTAATGAATTAACTATACAAAATCTATGCAATTTGTTATTGGATATACCTACATATTTATAAATAAGTAAATATACGGTTATGAACTATCTCAGTATATTAAACAATAAATTTTGTCTTGCTCATAAAATGCATCAAGAGCATTTATGGATATGAGGCTCATTAATATCTGAATGATGAACTATCAACGCACAGACTGCACAGCAAAAAGCTTAGTTTTATTATAAACACTCCTAGTTTCTGTATTAATATTATTTCGAATTGAGAAACAACTTCTTTAACATAAATATATGTATTAAAATAATACGAAAGTACACAAAGAAAATACGTATTTAATAACATTAGTATTTTAAGGAATTTAAATTGATTAGAATTTTCACATAAATACACAAATAAATTATTCATTTTTATGTCTGCTCTATCCATTTTTGGATAACATACAAATTAAATAGAATTATAATGGATTATGCTTTTCAATATATTTCTCAACTTTTTCAATATTTTTTTTGTTTCGTTTAATTCTTGTTGCAGAATCTGATTAAACATTAATTATTTGTTTTGCTTTACCTAAATATTTTTCTATCCATTTCCGGATAACATACAAATTTAATAAAATTTAATGGATTATAATTTTCAATACATTTCTAAATTTTTTCAATATTTTTTTTTTCGTTTAGTTCTTATTGCAGATTGCTTATTATTTCGTCAGCCATCATTAAATATAAATACATTTTTAATTACAGACTTTATATATTTATTTTATGATAACATCGTGCATGTGCATCGATAACTGCACAAAATATTGCTGCACTTTTTCACACTGGCATTTTTTTAAATTCTTATCGCGCGTTTCGTCAGACATCATGTTCCGTTACACAGTCGACAGTTCATGTTCATGTTCAAATATTTTCACACTGACCCAGCTCTAAATAGCAAGCAGATCTCCCTTCTCCCTCTCTCTTGCCCTCTTCCCCTCTCTATTCCCCTTTCGTTTGCTATCTCTGCTCTTTGCGTACACAGCTCTGTGGTCGTGCTTACCTTTAACTGGACCGTGTTTTTTTCGGCGCTTCTGTTTGTTTATAGACAAACGTCACGTTTTTTTCTTCACCCCCCCCTCTCTCTTTTTTGGGTTAACGCCTTGAGCGAGCTGTAATCAAAACCGCAGCTGCCCTCACAGGCATGCTGTCTCGCTCTCGCTTGCTGTGTTTATTTATTGGCGCTTTTGAAACATATTTAGCTGGAAATTGGCCTTTTGGCGCCACCTGGTGTTCATATGCTAATTGCCTTTTGGTTAAGTTCATCAAATGGCCATAACTCGCATGTGTGCATGTGTGTGTGTGTGTGTGTAGGCTGGGGGCTGGGGGCGTGGTAGCGGTGCCCTATGGCCGCTACACTGCATTGCATAAATCAACAAAGCGCAACAAAAACAATTCAAAAAAAAAAAAAATTACATTTTTTTTCGAAAAGTTTGCAATTTTTTTTTCAAAGTTTCATTGTTTGATTTGTGGGCAGCCTGTTAGAGGGGCAGAGAGAGGGGGGAGGGGCGGGGAGCAGACCCAGTTTACAAAGTAAACAAACGGCAAATGAAACGACGCCGACGTCGACGGCGACAGCGACGTCAGCAGCATTAGCATCAGCGACGACTGACGGCTGAAAACTATTAAAAATGAAATGGGCTCTGCGACCTGTCTAAGGGCGGGGGCGGCGGCGGCGGCGTCGGGAGTGGCATAGGCAGACGGCAGAAAGAAAAAACGAGAGAAGCGAAAGAGCAAGAGAGCGAAAGGGAAAGGGAAAGGGAGAGAGACGCAGAGCAGCCGCCGATAGCCGGCGGCCTTTTCATGTATTATGCATATGCACAAACACACATGCAAATACAAACACACACACACACACACACACAAGCACGCACGCACGATTGATGTGTGTACAGAGACACCAACTGAAATGGCAGCAACAACAACGACAAGAACAACAAGAAGCACAGCTCAAACGGGTTAAACGTCGAGGATAACGCGACTAGCGAATTACCCAGCAGAGAGCAGAGCAGCGCCATCTATGGGCAGTTGGGGGCAACGGCGATCAAGATCGGGTCATTAAACAAAATATATTTCAATTTTAAAAGCTTGATTATTTGATAACTATCAACTACATTATTTATGTTTTTAAAGATTTTATTTTATAATATTTATTTCAACTACTTTCATATTATATTGTATATACATATTTGTATTTTAAGAGCTTAATTATTAAATGACTATCAACTTTATTATCTAATTCTGTAAATATTTTATTTCATTACACACATTTATTTATAGTATTTAACTACATTATTTTCTTTAATATGTTATTTTAGAATTTATTTATGTATTAAGTTCAACTACTTTAGTTAGTTCTTTTTTAACTTTTTTAATATTATATTTTATCTATAATGTCTGCAAGGGTAGTAATATTAGTATTTGTCTTATAATATACAATAATATTATTATATTATTATTATTTCGATTTATAGCTAAGCTTTTTTCGTGGTACATCAATATAGTTTAATGAAAAAGTATTTTCGGATCTTTGTGTATATTTTATTTAAAAAAAAAACAGAAATACATCAATTTCGCTTAAAGCAAATACATCTTGAGCAGCTGATATATGTATATATTTTTTGAGGGTCAAATTTAAGTGCGGACAGAGCTAAATACCCCATTCGGATGGGGGACTGTGAATGTGAAGGGTGAACGTAAAAAATGCGCTGGTCATTGCGTACAGGAAATAAGAAGAAAACGAGAAGAAAAGGTGAAAAAAAAAACGTATACGCAGCGTAACACATAAAGGTGAAGAGTAGAGCTATAGGGCCCTATATACAGATATATATGTACACAGATGACTCTGCAGAATGTGTAATTTCCACATACGAGTATGACCCATATACGTCCATCTCCAATGCTGCCACATTCTGCTGCATGCACTTGACACACACACACACACACACACACACACACACACAAACACAGACCAATACACACAAAAACACGCAAATACACGGCAATAACTGAACAAAATGTCTATGCAGACAGCCAACGACGCGTCGCTGATCAACTATGCAAAATGACACAACATTCCAGCTCTTTACACCTTTTGGCCTGACTGACGCACAACAATTCAGCTGGGAATCCCCATTGATTTTCCAGCAATTGAATAAAGCGTGTAATTGTGAAGGGTCATCAAATAGCAATACAAAATAGAATCGCATAGTTTTCAGCTTCAGAACTTTATACTACAAATTTAACAATTACATCGAAATTGTTGCTAATCAACTTTTTTGTTCTTGCATTCCTGATCTATTGCGTTCTTTATGGAAGATAATTAATATTAAAGTTTCTAATCAGATCATTTTACTAAAGTAGTTTTATTATTGAGAATTGAGTATTTCTATTTTAATTAGATAAATAAAGCACATCATTGAAATTCAATGACTTCAATGAATTTATGACTTGAGAATCGATATTTTAATTTTTTAAATTCAAATAAATTAAAGTTAAATCAATTCGAGGAAAAATAAATTCGAATTGAATTTTTTTATTTATTTATTGAGAGGAAAGAATATATAAATAAAGTTTCCTTAGAATATGACACTAACAAAAAAATGATGAAAATAACCTAACTGAAATTGATTTAGACTAAGTTTAATTTTCAAATTATCTAAAAAAGCCACAAAGCAAATGAAAAGTCAAGAAGTTAACATTTTGTTTTATATTGAATATTGTAATGATGAAATCAATCAAATCAAACATTTTGGAAACATTTTTAATATCGTAACTTTATGCTTTACTCGCAAGTGAAATAAAAATTAGCATTTTGCATAAAGACGGGAATGTTTAAAGTAAACAAAGCACATAGAGAGAGAGAGAGACAGAGAGGGAGAGGAAAAGAAATAGAGACAGGGGGAAGGGGAAGAGAAAGTGGACATTTAGCATGACAAATCTGAGGACACTTTATATTAAAGCATTTGAAGTGCGGCACATTAAGTTTTTGCAACGAGCCATGCGACAAGTTGAATGGCCACCAGCCGCCCTCTCTTTCTCTCTCGCTCTCTTTCTCTCTCGCTCTCGCCTTCTCTCTCACTCCCACTCGCTGTCTGTTTGGAAAGCAAAAAAGCAAACAACAAACATCAGACAAATGCGTTGTCCGGTGGCGCCTAATTTGTTTTTCTTTCGAGTTTAATTTGAAACCTGCACAACGAATTCAGCGTCCACGTGCAGACAACACAAGGGAGACAGAGACAGAGAGAGAGAGAGAGGGAGAGAGAGAGAGAGAAGAGAAGAGAGAGTGAAGTGAAGGCATCAGCAACAGTTTGTTTAGTGCCAAAGAGCACTTCTTCCCTCTCTCTCTCTCGCTCTCTTTTGTCGGGAAAGCGCTGAGCTTGGAAAATGTGTTTATTTAGGATAACTTGACTGCTTCTTCTTCAGCCCCAGTTGACAATTGTTGCCAGCGGGGTGCAGGAAGGGGAGGCGGCTGCACAATGGGCACTCGACGGCGCGCACCGTGGACACAAAGCGCATTACGAGCGCCCAAAAAAACAACAATGAAAAGGGAGCAGAAAATAAAACGCGGGTTGCAAGCAAAAAAAGTCGTGCGTCGCGCTTTTCCCCCGCTTCCCTCTTTCCCCCTCCGCTCGCTGCTCACCTTGCTCGTAAACAAAAAACAAGTCGGGAAATTGCTCGACTGCGAGATACTCGCTAACCATTTCGATAGTATACAAAATATACAAAAATATATCACAAATTTACCGACAAGTATTTTTGATTTTAATATTCATTTACGTTGGCATATCCAGAATTTAGCAGCTAATTTTTGATTTTTTGCCCTTTGAAATTGTTTCCCAAATAACTTATATGTTTTTCATCGCTTTACAACAAAATATTCAGAAATCATTGCAACTACGGGTATTATTGTGTTCAACAAAACTAGCTTTAAAATTACGCTCGTTAATTGTTTTTTTTTTCGGTTTAAAAATAAAATAAAAAAATTATCTTCTCGACTGTTGACAAGCATATTGCGCATTCTTGATGGGGTCGGAGATGCCATTACTCCCCTATTACATACACTTCCTGTACGCACTAACTTATAATACCGTTCAAGCATATTGGTAACGGGTATAAAAATAAAAAAAATAAAATGAGCGAACCCCAGCAAAGCTGCTTCAAGCAAATTGTGCGACCTTTGCTTTTGTTGTGCCTGCTGTTTATTCCTGTTGCTCTCGTTGTCGCTGTTGTTGTTGCTGCAGTTATTGTTGTGGCAAATTAATAAGCAGCTTGCGTCGCAGTCGCCGTTGGCAGCGCAGTCGCGTCCCATAAATCAACAACAAAATAAAAGTGGGCACAACAGCAAAAAAAGCGCCCTACAAGAAATCACAGTAATTAATTAATGTGTGTGTGTGTGTGTGTGTGTGTGTGTGTGTGTGTGTGTGTGTGTGTGTGTGAGGGGGGTGAAGGGAGGTTGAGCACGTTTTTAGCTGTAGGTTGTTGCCTCATAAATTAATTGGCGCCTCTGGGCCACGCCACGCCCTCCACTTAATCACAGATCTTTCGCACTGCGCCTGTAAAACGACTTTTATTTCATTTGTGCTCTGTGTGTGGATTTTATTTTATTTTATTTCCCCTTTTTTATGCGCTCTGCAGCGGAACATTAACTAAATTCCAACTTGCAGCAGGCAGTTCGGTCGGTCAATCAGTCAGTCAGTCAGTCAGTCAATCAGTCAGTCAGCGACCCTTTTTAAGCCAGCCTTTGCTTTGACTTTAATATCAATTTAAAGCTAAATACAGAATTTTTGCCATTCAATGCAAAATTTAAATTCTTTTTTGTTTAATTTTTGCAATAATCTAGAATATGCAAAAATAATTTGCGAACGTAAACTAGTAACGGGATTTACTCAAGGGAAAATATCCGGGTACTATGGAAGCTTTAACTGTAAGGCTATCAGAGCTATAGTAGTGTTTGTGAACGGTCAGACGACCAGACGGATTTATGTTATTGTCAGTGTTTAGTATTAGACGGAAGACGCATGGAAATTGTTTTTATGTTGTCTTATTTTTTTATTATAGCTTAAATTCAAAATAAATGTAATGGTCTAAGTACTGTAGTAATCATTTGTTACGGGCTGTAATTATTAATTATTTAATTTACATTACAGCCGATTATAATGTTAATTAAAAAAAATAAATAATAATTTTGCAATTTGAGATTAATTCATTAAACTTATTTGAAAACGAAAATAATAGTTGCTAACTAAAATATATAGTTTTGCAGAAAATGTATTCATGAAAACTTTGAACTCAAATTTAATTTAATTTAAAAACTTAAATATTTATAATTTTATTTTCTTATTATAGTTTAAGTTCAAAATAAATGTAATGGTCTAAGTACTGTAGCAATCATTTTTTACGGGCTGTAATTATTCTAAACAAGTTTAATTTACATTACAGCCGACTATAATGTTGATTAAAAAAAATAAATAATAATTTTACAATTTGAGATTTATTTAATTTATTTGTAAACGAAAATACCATAAAATATATAGTTTTGCAGAAAATGTATTCCTGAAAACTTTGAACTCAAATTTAATTTAATTGAAAAACTTAAATATTTAACATTTGTATCTTCTAATTATCATTTCACTTTTGAGATATTGATGTATATATACATGGATTTATTTGATAACAAATGTGCAAAATTTGGCAAGTAAAAAATAGGCCACTTAGACTAGACCTTTGCTACTTAGACAGATTAATGTGATTAAATAAACAAATGCAACATAAAGTAAACAATTTGTATTTGGAGGAAGGCCATAAATTAAGTTGTAATGTGCAATTGTGAGCCGAGATTTATAATTTAGGCCCCAGCTGGAAGAGGCGATAAAGCAAAGACAAAACAGAAAGGAGAAGAGGGAAAAGAGGGGCACAGGGAGATCATTAGCGCCAGCTAATTGGCCAGCTATTTGGAGGCGGGTTGGCCAAAAGAAACTTGGCTAATACTAAATCATCGACAGCTTTATGCAGTTTTATTCAGTTGCTGCGGCAGGTGGCAGGTGGCATGTGGCACAAGCGGCAGCCGCAGGCAGGCATACAATGAGTTATGGCACACATGCGGCAGCTGCCACCTGCCTCCCGCTACCTGCCCCCAATCAGTTACTTCATCTCCATTTGCAACTCCATTTCCATCAGCACTTGCGTGTGTGTCCATGAAAATCTGACACGCATAAATTCTCTCTCTCTGCCTCTCTGTTTGTGTGTGGCAAGCTGAAAAAGTGGCAGGCCTCTCGGTGGAAGCGGAAACAGCAACGGAAGCGGAAACGGAAACAGCGTAAACGGAAGCGCATGTCTAACAAGTTGCTGAAAGCGATTTCAGTTGGCGACTTGCGGCAAATGTGATTAGTCCACACACAGTCCGCATGCACGGCAAGTGGCCATCAGTTTGTGCGACTTGCCACATCGTGTGGCACAACCGAGACTCACATATGCTACACGGATTCGGGATTAGAATTGGTTTTATGGCACAGGCACAACTTGCCGCCCCTCGACTGCCTGCTTGCCACAAAATGTTGCCAAGACGTCGCCAGCTCAGTTTCAGTGGCACAAATCCTTTTGCTGCCCTTTGCTGCACATGCGACTAACAAATTGGGTCGCATAAAGCACAAACTTAGCTCTAGTTGATATCCCCAATTACACAGTTGTTGTCGATTGTTGAGTTATCGATAGATAGTATTTGCATTGATCATCGGCATCTAGCTCTAATTTCTAAATATATTTATATTTAATGTAAATATTCATTAATTTAATTGAAAAGAGCTGCGTAGTATTCGATCGATTCTAAGATTTTTAAAAAGTTGAATTTTATTTTAACGCTTTGTATTGAATTAAAGGTAAATTTGATAAAAATAAGAACATTTTTCTTGTTGGTGAGATGTTAATTTTTGTAGGTTCCGAGTCATTTGTGTCACTTCAACTCAATCTTTTATTTTATGTTTTAATTACTTGCCATTTGCTGAGATGCGATATATGATAAATAGCGATTATTAATAGCTAACGAATCGACAGTTTGTATGTCGGAAGCATAAACTCTCGAAATAATTAAACAAAAAACACTAAAAGCGAGCGAATCAAATTTGTGTTCACTAATTCATGATTAATCGAGATGAATTTTTAGGTATAATTTTAAAAAAATTTCTAAAAACGATATCGATAACTATAACAGAATCTAGCAAATTCAAATTCTCTGAAATTCGATTTATATTTTTTAAGTAATTGGCATAATTTATTGTTGTAAATTAAAGATTAAATATAAATATAAATATTTATGAATAATAATAAAGTAAATCAAATAAATATATTGAATTTGAATTTGTATAAATTGAATATATTTTTTAATTCATATTGTGTGAAACTTTGAATTTTCCAGAAGCTTCAATTACTTGAAAATTGTAATTTGCGAGCAAACGTATTCAAATATTCATTTTATAGTTATTATGTATTGAATAATTGAGCTTTTTTGTGGCTATTACACTTTATAGGGTATCTGAAAGTCGCAACTGTTTACGAGTTGCAGCTTTGTCTTGTCGCATCCTTCTGCCTGTCGATGTCCTGCTTGTTGTTGTTATTGTTTCTCTCGGTGTTTTTGTTGTTTGCCTTCTTTCGCAGCCTCGCATAAAAATAGCACAACAACGAACGCAGTCGGCGTCGCAGTCCGCGTCGCAGTCAGCGTCGCAGTCAGTGCATTGCATTATGCGGCTGTCGCCTGCGGTCTGCGGTCTGTTGTCTCGCTCTAACTCACGCTAACTGCTGCGGTTGTCGTCTGCGTAAAGGCTTAAAGTATTACAGTTATAGTAACAGTCACAGTCACAACCAGCCCTCCTCTCTCTCTCTCTCTCTCTGTCTCCCTCTGGCAGCTGCTTTTGGATTTCGCTTTCGCTCTCTTCGCTTTGCTATTTTCCCGTTCGTTCGCCTCCTCAGCTCTCTCGGCAATATGAGCAACTTTTTGTTGTTGTGTTTTGTTGTGTGTTCGCAACAAATTGCTGTAAGCTGTGAAACTAATCCGAGCAGTTCCCTTACCCCCCCCCCCCTTCCACCATTCGCCCTTCACTGCTGAAACTACTTTAGCGGATTACTTTTGGATACATTTGTTGCTGTTGCTGTTGTTGTTGTTTGCAGGCGACCATTTGACTTGCTTATAAATAGTTTGCTCTTTCCTTTCTCTCTGTCTCGCTCGCACTTGCATTTGGTTGCCGCCTCGTTTCGTGCCATTTTCGTTGCATACTTTTTAGCGGCTGCTAATAAGCACCTAAGCGATTTCTTTCTGCCATTTACACACAAAAGGCGGTCACACTGCACTCGCTTAAACACTGCAATTCTCTTTGCATATATTTCACGTTCTTTCAAAGTCAAATGCAAATTATACAATATGCTTGACCGCATTTGCAATTGTTGCTTGTTGTGCAATAAAATTAGCCACAGAATTGCAGACCCCAAAAAGCACATTTTAACTGGAGAATTTCCCAAGGAAATACAAGTTGTTGCAAAATTTGTTAATCTTAAAATTTTTGTTTTGAATTAAATATATAAAAGACGAAATTTTAAAAATTGTTTATACATTTGTACATATATTTTAATTTTATTATTATTTGTTTAATTTATAGCAAACTTCTATACTTTCCTATAACACTTCAAATGCCGCTATACTTGAAAAAATATTTATATGAATCGGTTTAATAAAACAAAATAATTGCAATTGCTTTGTGTAGATTTTGGAATTATTGTATTCAATAAATAAATATTTGTACAGATAGATAGCTGCGAATATTTTAAAATATCGCCATCATTATACTGCAAATGTTGCAGTAGCTTTATAGTTTTAGAGCATAATAATATTGAAGAATCGAGAATTCATCGCTTTATACAATAAATTATTCTGAAAGGAAAGTTTGGGCAAATGAATGAATTTGCGAATGAAATTCAAACATCGTCTAAGCCAAAGCGAGTTCTTGGAATTTTTGTGCGTGAAACGAATAGCTAAAACAGCACGAGTGTAAGGCATTATCCAGGGAATATATTTATTTCAGCTATAAACTTCATAAAAGCAACTTTAACTTTCAGAGCTGAAAAATCACACATCATAAAAAATGCATATATCATTCCGGAATATTTCTCACAATTTATTTAAAACCAAAACGATTATTAAAATATTTGGTGATTATTGTAGTTTTGTGCTTAAAGCAGTCATGGTATTTATTTTGTAGGGTATTTGGACGTCGACTGGCCGCAAAACGTTGGCGGTTTGGCTTTTGGGTTTATCAAGTTGGCCACAAATTGTGTAAATAGCGCAAAAAGAGGTCGGTTGCCTTATCGCTTTGACTGTCAATGCCAAAAAGCGGCAAACTGCAGCCACAGCCAAGCCACAGGTGAAAGAGGGAAGGGGAGGGGAGGGGAGTGGAAGTGGCATGCCACAGTGGGTGGCAAGCTTGGGCTGCGCTCTGTTGTGTTGTGTTTTTTAACTGTTATCCATGCGACGATGACAGCTCAAGTTGTTGTCGTTGCCATTGTCGCCGTTGCTGTTTGCCACAGTTTGTTGCAAGCTTTTGCCTTGCCTGCAAGCGCGTTTCGCGTTTGCTTTCAATTTCATTTTGTGCATTTCCGTCAAGCGGAAATTCGCGTAAATTTGCCGGCATGTCCAATGGGGCTATCATAGATGTGTGCGAAAGAGTGTGTGTGTGTGTGTGTAGGTGTGTGTGTGTGTGTGTAGGTGTGTGTGTGGGGCAGCTGCCGTTGCCGTTGCTGTTGCTGTTGCCGGAAGCTGTTGCAAGTCTAGAAACAAGTGCCAAATGCCGGAAACTCGTGGCATACTTGGACCTGGGCGACAATTGCTGAAACAGCCACAAAGCGAAGGGGAAGAGAGGAGAGGGAGAGGGAGACGAAGAGAAAGAAAGAAGAGTGAAAGAGAGGGAAGAAAGCAAGAGTGAGAGAGAGGCAGGCAAAGCGAGCACGCCAGACAAATGCAATTTAGTAAAGAGACTGGGCAGCTGACAACACAGAGGACAAGGCAGGGAAAATGGCCACAGGACAAAACAACAGGAAAGAGGGAAGAGCGAAGAGGGAAAGGAAAAAGACTGTCCGGCAATAATGTTGACGATGTTGCGTCCTTTTTGCGGGTTCAATGAACCGCATATGATATCGCAATGTTTGCTTGATTGGACAGCTGGATCTTCAGCTTGTCGTCCTGCCACCACAACGAGTGTTGCACGTTGCTGCTCGACAGTGTTGCAAAGTGGCAGCTGAAGTACATTTTGTGCCTCAAAATGTACATCGAATTTTATTGTTTATTGATTACTAATATTTAGCGTTAACTTGTTTTCAATCAAAACTATTTAGCAACTAATTTTGTGATAGCAACAAATTTAATTTTAAAACACCAAAGAAAAGAAAAGAAGAAACACAATAAAGCGAGCTGGAAGTAACTTTTATTCCGAGCGAAATAAATAAAACCCACAAAATAATTTTTGCGACTTATTGCATTTAAAATGACTTTTTTTTAGCTAATTAAAAGTTCACTTAATTTTAAAAACTACTCAAACATGAACAATGAATAAATAAAATGACTTTAGCAAAATTACCTAAAATCATAATCGCAATCGTCATTGTCAAGCATTGTCCATTAAGGTTAAACTTGTTGTTTTCGTATCTCGATTCGAAGTCATTGATTTATTTTCATAAAATATACGCTTAATACATTTTTATGGCCTCTGGTTTTTACTTAAGTATTCTCATCTTCATCTCTCCTTCTTTCGCTTTATTACGTTCACAAATTAATCCCTTTCCTACTTTTAATAGAAAATAAATCTTGTGCTGTTTTTACTTTTTTAAATACATTTAGTTTTCTTTACTCATTCCGTGCTTTCTGTTTGAATAAAAGCAAGTATAAGTAATTGTATTCTTTAATATTTGTTTTAGTTTGCTCATCGCATTTGCTGTTCTTTATTATTATATTTTATTTCTATACCTATATATGTATATACTTTTCCAGCTATAAATTAGTTTTCTTAAAAACACTTTTTTTTCCAGAACTTTTCCCCACTAATCTGTTTTTTCACTTTTCATTAACTTTGCCATATTCTTGACATTTTCTCCATTTATTATTTTCTTTTATATTAAAATACTTTTACTTCTTTCTTGACATTTTCTCTATTTAATACTTCTTTTTATACTATATCTCAAATACTTTTATTTCTTAGTTTCTAATTTTCAATTTCTGTCTTTTCAACTTAATTTCTCTATTTATACTTTTCTATCTTAAAATTTTTGTTCACTTTTTCGTGACTTTCGAGCTCTCAGATTCTCTTTAATCTGATGCTATCATCTTTTTTTTTGAGCTTATCGGATTCGATTTTTAGTTGCTCCAGCGACTCGCTTTTTTTCTCCCTCACTTTTATGAGCTGATGGATGTTTTACACTGACCCTTTCTATTCAGTTTTATTATTTTTTGTTGTGCCTTGCGCCGTGTTCATTGATTCCTTTGTGATTCCCTGACGTTGGCCTAACTAGCCTCAGAGTCTCACTCCAATTCTCTAGCGTGCCACCTTTTTTTTTACCTCGAACTCGGCTTTATGGTCTCACTTCCTTCATCTGGCAATCCACTCAATTTTTATTCGTTATTTTGTTGTTAGCTCAAGTAATCGAGTCTCGTTCTCGTTCTCGTTCTCGTTGCCTAAGCACTTCGTAAGCTTCTCTGCTCGTCTTTATCCATTTATGCCCAATTTCATTTGCGTATTTCCATTTCCATTTTGCGTTTTTATGCCGTCTACGTTTTTACTGAACTCCAGTTATGATGAAGTGATTGAAGTGGCAGCCACCTCGTGTCCACTTGAATGGCCCCGAGGCATGCAACAACGAACAGCAACGAACGCAACGTGTTGCTATTTGCTTATTTCTATTTTCGGTTTTGTTTCCCCCTTTTTTTTTATTATTTTTTATTCATTTATTTTCCCTGTCTTGCTGTTTTCTGCTTTGTTTTGTTTTTATGTCCATTGCGTGCTAATTGGCCACGTGATGGCGACAAATCGAGTTTAAGTGGCCGTCGACCTTATTCCCATGCAATTAAATTCCATCCTGTTTTCCTAGTTCCTGCTTTCCTCACTTCCTGACTTCCTTACTACCTGCTTCCTGGTCTCCATTGCCAATTACTGCAGCTCCCTGAGGATTCGAACAATTCCCATTGCTCCACACAGATTCTTGTGCTTTGCTTTGCCGTAATACCTCAGCCAATTCTTCGTGTTATTTTTTGCTGATTCTGTTGTAGAATTTGCTTAGAGGAATATCGAAAAAAATCGAAAAAATACGAAAATGGAGTAGCTTAAACAAGAACTTCAAGG
The DNA here is from genome assembly GCA_035045625.1 of Drosophila formosana. Lineage (NCBI taxonomy): Eukaryota > Metazoa > Arthropoda > Insecta > Diptera > Drosophilidae > Drosophila > Drosophila formosana. Next base: position 805,826 of record JAWNOW010000688.1, on the reverse strand, counting down.
GGCAGGACAAGGAAAAAGATTTAGAGAAAAACTCTAGAGAGAAGCAGATTAACGAGAAGGCTAAGCGAAAAATGCAAGTCGAAAATTTTAGTGAGAAGATAAGGAGAGAAGCTTAAGGGAGGTATAAATGGAGAACTTAAGGCCAGAAAAAATAATAAAATTATAGCGAAAAGAAAAAAAAGTTGAAGAGAGAAGTTAAAGAACAATGTTGAAATGATAATTTTAAGCGAGAAGCAAAGCGAGAAGCAATGTGAGAAGACGAAGAAACAATACAACTAGAATCCAGATTAAAAACTGCAGCTCAAAAAAAAGGAGAAGCGTCGTCAGAGCTGCTGCTTTGCTTGAGATGTGTCTTCGCTTCTCTCTATAGCAAGTGTGTGCTTCAAGTGCTGCCTTCAGCTGCCATTCAACGCTGCTGTCCAACGCTGACCTCTCTCGGCCCCTCAGCGTTTCCGCTTCGCTGACTTTCTGCAGCCTCAGCCCCCTTGGCCCCCTTTGCCCCCTTGGCCTCTGTCTAGCTACTATTTCCATCTGAGAGCGTGTTGTGTGGCTATTTTTTAAATGTATGCCAAGTGGCAAAGCCGCGGAGGCTTCGCATAATGAGCCACTGACTGCGCTGCGCTGCGCTGTGATGACCTTGCTGAAGCTCGCGTTGTCATAACAGCGAGCGAAATGGAACGAAATGGAATGGAACGGAACGTCAACGATGCTATCATTAAGAGCTTTACGCTCAGCGTCGACAATAAAATTAATTAAAATTCAATAAATTGAGGCGCCAAATGAAACATTCAACTGCTCAAATGGGCGAGAATTTCACAGGGTTGCCAGCTTCATTCACGTTTCAGTGCTTCCCAATGGGATCGAGAGACGGGGGACGAGGGGCGAAGGACGAAGGATGGGTGTCAGCTTATGTTAATGCTCAATTACAATTGTTGTCCTTGTTTGAGTTTCCGCTGAAAATTGTATTCCCAGTTGATGGGGGAGACGACAGAGACAGAGACAGAGAGCGAGAAGTTTTTGTCAGCGAGCAAATTGTGGAGGTGAAAATTCATTTACATTCGCGCTGAAACTGAATCCGATTGGGGACATTCATTTATTGCCATGGCGCCTAATTGGCTTTGCTTATTAAACTCGGAAATGGCTTTTCATTCATTTGTGCAGATCAATGATTGAATCAATAATGCGCCAAACACACAACTGACGAGCCCAAATATATATTTATATCTGTAGTACAATATACAATTTTCGAGTCGATTGCAAATTCAATTACGCTAAATAGACGCAGCATACAAAATATTTAGATTTAATACCCAAATTTATGCGTTTCGGTTATTAAGAATGCAATTAATTATACACCGCAAATTGTTATTACTTTCGAATAGAACGCTTAGTTAAAAGGCGATTCAGGGAGCTTGTTTTTGGATACTTAGCTGATTTTTCATTATATTCAAGTCGAGCATTTGAACTTTCAAATACTCTTAATAAAAGTCCGAGATTTTTCAATAGCAAGTGACATTTCGAAATTGAGTAAAGCATATATATAAAATATTTAAAACATAAAGACATATAAAATATATACAATATCGAAAGTATAATACATTTATAAGTTATATAAATTAACAAATATACGTGTATCATATTAAATCATATCATCATGCAAGTAATATTTTGAAACCAAATATAGAGTATAAAAAATATGTATATTGAAAAAATATACGAAATATGAAATTAAAAAAAATATATAAAATATATACTGAATATGTAAAAAAGGTAAAATATATAATAAACCACAGATCCAAATATATATTCCGAAAATATTTTAAAACTGTTTAAACGACTTACAGTAGTATTGTTTTTTTTTTCTTATATCAAAAAATCTTCAATATATAAAAAACATAAATTTTTCTATGGAATAGCTTTATTATGAAGCTGGCACTACAATTATTTAAAAAGTTATCATATTGAGATGATTTTGAAAATATTATTTTTCGAATAGAGAAAACTATTTTAATAACCTAATTTCATCATTGTTATATCAAAATATCGAAAAAATATGTAAATAAAGACAGCAATCTATATTTAATCACTTTACAATAAATAATGATTACCTGAAAATTAATATACATATTTTTTCAAATTATTGTTTCATTCCAATAATTTAATATCGGCTTCTGCGAATTTCTCGCACATTTTAGAGAGCTGTTTTATTAACAATTAACTCTAACTAGGACTATACAAATTATCTTTAATAGCTTATTGATGTATTTACTAATATTGCTAGCAAGCTATGAAATTTCGCAGAGAGCCGTAAATTAATTACTAAGTTATATTATTTTATTAAAAAATTGATTCTTTTCATTTCAGCTGCAAACGTCTTGCGTTGCTTTGGTAAGTCAATTTTCTACCTTTTTTCTGCACATTTGTTTTCAATTGCAGCGACATTTCTGTAATTGGTTTTTATTCACAAATGTCAACAACAAGAAAAAATGTTATTAAAATTGCGATAGTCAGATCGAAAAGAAATGTAAACGTAATTTAACCCGAAGCAAAGTTTGAAACAGTAAGGGAAAATACCAGTATTTGCAAAATATTTGTGATTAGTCAGGAGGCTTTTCGGCTTGGCATTTTCCATTTTCCCTTTCTATTACACATTTTATTGTGGCCCATTTTCGCACATAGTTGTTGCCATTGTTATTTATAAATGACGCCCAGCGAGAAGCGTCGGCCCAATAAATTCACAACGTCATAGACACAACACGCCACCTTGCCACGCCCCTGCCCCTGTTACGCCCCCGCTTGTGCGGCAATTGCGGGCAATAAACAAAACACTCAGCGAGGCACAGGTAATAAACAATGCGAGCAAAGAGTTAGTTGAGCTGATAGCAACAAATTACATATTATTCCTCTTTTTCGGGTGAAGGGAATATTAAAGCAGGGCAAAAATTGCATTCAAGTGGGGCGCAAGAGCCCAGTGGGCGTGGCAACCTGTTGTGGTTGTTGCTGTTGTTGCAAGGACATTGTCAGCAAATTGAATTGTTTGGCGCAGGGCGAGAGGCGAGGCAGGAAGCGAAATCTGAGGAATTCAACAAGCAAGTTGTGTGTGTGTGTGTGGCAAGGCGAAGGAATGTGCGTGGGAGCGTGTCCTTGTGGCAACAGTTGGCCCAACGAGCCAACACTGTTTGCCTCGCATTTCGCTACACATATCCTGCTACTCCCTGCTGCCCCTCCCCCCCTCTCCCCCTCCCCCGGCCCAGTGTTTCCCCTTCGGCCAACAAAGTTGGCAAAACCAAAACAAAGCACGCAGGCAAAACAAAAAAAAAGAGAAAACAAAAAAATGCTTTGACAACAACACAGGGAAAAAGGAAATTGAAAAGCCTGCAAATGGTGAGTGTGTGTGTGCGAGGGTGTGTGTGTGTGTGTGTGTGTGACTACCAGACTGTCACACACACACACACACACATTTGAGCTGATTGTGCCACATATTGCTGCAGCCTCGTCTCAGTTTCGATTTGCGAGTTTCCAAAAAACATTGTTGTTGCTGCAAACGTTTCTTTGCGCATACCCTGTAAATGAGTGCGGACCGCAAAGCGGCTTGTTTGATTCCATGTAGCAGAGACAAATTAATGCAGCTTTTCAAGGGCAGATTTTCGACAATACATATGCTATTCTAAATCTATTTTATTTAAATATATTTCTGTGGAAATCGCTCACATTTACTTAATAATTATTGCTTTTTTATTAAATTATGTATAAGTATTTTTTTATTATTATTAAATTTGTTGTTTTTTTTTTTTGTTAGTTATTATTTTATTTCTAAAATATTTATATTCACAAAGTTATCAAAACCTAAACACAAAACACATATTGAAAGCACATTATTGACTTTAGAAATGAATTCTATTATTACATATTATTGCATTATTATTCTGCGATCATCAAATTGATTCATATTATTTTAGTGTTATATTTCTCATATGTATGTTATATATATTTAAGGTGTGTTGGGTTTCTTATTTGTGTTGAATTTTCCTGTTTCTTTGCTACGCAAACTTTAAATTACATCGCCGTATAAATAGTTTCCTTAATAAAAGACCAAAGTTTATAATTGGCATTGGGAGTTATTTTTTACTTGTATATATATTTTATTATTATTTTTTTTTTTATTTTTCAAAATATTAATTTGCATTACCATTTTAATGAGTTTCTTGAATATTGAAATTGATTATTATTTGTTTAATTATTTGGTATTTTATATTTGTATTTTTGTTGGTGGACTTTTCATTATTATTTTATTTCTATTTGTTCATTTTATTTTATTTATTTAATTAATAGTTAATTTATTATTAATTTAATTAACATTTTTATTATTTGCTCAACAATAACTTCGCTAAAATATCAAGTATACGCCTCTTGCAAGCGAATCACTCGAACTAAACACAGGGTATTTGCCAGTCCAGCATCCTCTCGTCTGCCGCGTGTTCGCTCAAGTTTTTTGCGCTTTGCGTGTGAGTGTGTGTGTGTGTGTGTGTGTGTGTGTGTGTGTGTGTGTGTGTGTGTGACGTTGTTTCAAATCAAATTTGTTCGGCCAGAAGCGAGCGAATCAGACGCTTTCAACGCTGGCTAATTTGAAGCGAGGAGCGCGCCCAAAAGTAGGCAACACTTTTTTTCATCTTTTTTTTATTTTTTTTTGCGTTTTGTAAGCGCCAAACAATCCAACGCTGACGCCTTTTGTGCACTTAAAGCCAGCATTTGTGTGTGTCTGTGTGCTGGCCAAGGATTCGCCACACACACACACACACAGACTCACATTAGCGCTGGTTAAAATAACAGAAAGCAAGTGGCGGCAAGTACGCAAAAAGCAAAAGTTCTGACAACAATAACCACAAGTGGATGCCACAGCTGGGCAGCACATTTTTTTGCGCCCTCGCCCCTTTTGTCAGCAGCGTTTTTTATGGCATTTTTAGTTCTATTTGTTTTTGCGGTAACAGTTGTCAAAATATGGCCAACTATGTTGCAGATAAAGCGAGGCAACTGCAACGCTTTGCGGCATGTGGCGTGTGAAATTCGCAAAACGTTTTTCATGTTTTTCCGTTTGCTTTTGCTTTTGCTTTTGCTCGCTGCTCTGCTGTGCTTAAAGCTTCAATTCGACCACATTTATTATTAATGAACACACATTTCATTTGGATATTGAATGTGTTTCGCTTATTCCCAACTGTTTCACGCTCGCAAAATGTCTTAGGAGGACGCCAATTGATTGTGTGCTCAACATCTGCCATGCATAAATTAAACAAATTAAATTTGTTATATATCGCATCGAAGCTTAGCGTGAAACGAAAGGATGTGGAACAATAGAAGTGAAACGATGGGAAGTGAAACGAAACATTTATACCTTGCTACAAAGTCTGGAATGAATTTAAAATCTTTTCACTCGGATCATTGGAAAGAAACATTAAATAATTTAATTTAGTAAATAAATAGCACGCTGTAATTCCAAATAAAGCATTTATCAATGTGCAATGTTCAAATGTGAAACGAGTTTGAAATGGCATTAAAAGTTACAAAAAAAAGGAGAAACTAAGAGTAATTTAATCATACGTAATTAATTTGTAATCAGTATTAGTCAGGAAAGAAACATTAGAAATGGCACAGTGATAATAGTGGAAACGGAACAGTAGAAATTAATTAGTTTAAGTGGAAATAAAATAAATGTGCAACATATTAATTTTGTATAATGATATTATAAACCGATCAATGTAATAAAACTACAAGAAAGAAACCAATTTAAATAGGTAAACTATAAGAACAGGAACAGTAGAAATAAATAGATTAATAATGGAAATAATGATATCTGAGAAACTTATGAGCAATGGAACAGTGGAAATTGTCTCATTGTGGGGAAAGCCATCAAATAAGGAAACACGAAAATACACGTAATAATAATGAAATCATAAATATTTAATACTATCGATCCAATTGTGTAATGTTTCGCATGTAGGACCAATTACCACCCAGCCGCAAAGTATGCACCATTTTTTTTTCTATTTATTTTGGAAAGGTTTTTTTTTGTTTATTGAGTATTTGTTCGTAATTATTTGTTTGTCTATTTTTTTTGTAAATAGTTGTTAATAAAATTGATCAATATTAGTTAGTTGTATTTGTTTATAATATTGAATTTGTCGTTGTCCAAACATAGGTTTATACAAATAACAAATGGGGTCACGATAGCGCCATCTATCGGTAGGCGACAGAAGTAACTTTAACATTTTAGCATTTAGGCTGATGCATTCTTTTTTCGTACGGGTTGCCAATATGAGCAATACAATAGCCAACAAGAAGAACCGACAATTGAAAAAAAAGACGAAAAGAAAAACCAATTTTTTTTTGTGATGTCGGTCGTCTTATTGCACGTGGGTTAACCGGAACAGTGAAAAAAAAAAATTTAGATAGTGTGTTCGACGGCGTGCAGAATTTATTTAGTAGGACGCCTCAATATTTCATTGTGAGTATATTTGTGTTGATATAAACCATATACGTACTTATATATGATTTATTTTGAAGTGCGCCGCAGATTGGTCCAGCCGCCGTTACACCGCAGTGCCGAACCCCAAAATTAGGGTAAACTAATAAGTTTGTTTTTGAAATACCATCCTTAATTTCTGTTTTTGGTTGTAGATTCGGCACTAAGTTACAGCCTAAGTGCCAGACTTAGTTCCAGACTAAGTTGTGTTAATATCTAATAGTGGTGTACTAACTGTGTTGTGAATAGCTTTAAATCGTTTAAAATACGCAGACGAAACCGTCTTACGCGTAAAATACCGCACGATCACGACAGAAAGCTGGTGGGCGCGAGACATTGAACCGCCCAGCTGTTCGCACCCAAATATCGAACCAAGCACACCTGCGCATTGGGCTAAGCTACCGTGCCACCCACGCAAGCAAAAGCGGCGGCAAGTTTTAAACGAAGCTGACGGGGATACCAGGTGACCGTCCAGCCGCTCCATCAGCCACCACCCCCTTCTGTGCCGAAACCTCATCCGTGGCAATTCACAGGCACAGCCGCGCAGACGCAGACCCAGCTGTTAGGCAACAACACCGATGGCCGTTTCCGAGTTGGAATAAGAAATTATATATATGTTATTAAATTGTTTATATTAGTACCTAATTGTGAACGTTGGTAATTTTGTCCCCGTATATTGTTTCTTTGTAAGTCGATAACGACGAGGTGTTAAAGACAACGTCGCCAATCACTTCTAAGCGACTCCTCATGCACCTGTAAAATGACCTTATATAAACCCAAAAGTGTATAAAAACAATCAAGAAATGTATGTAGGCCCAGACTAAAAGCCATGTTGATGTTAAATTCCCCAACTTAGATGTATTTGATATGTACGTAAAATTGCCATTAAGTACTTGTTTGTAGTGACGTCATTTGTGCAAGTGGTAAGCTTCATGCCAGTCAGCTTTTGATTGTGCACCTTCAACTTTTTTTTGTAGTTGAACTTTTTTTTCCACAGCTGGCGCATGCAGACACACACACCTACACGGAAAGATCTTTCAGCGTGGGATGTTGACTGTAAGTCTGCATTATAATATTTTACAATAACAATACACCCAAATAAAAGCTTTACTTTTATTTGGTGAACTTTATGGCTCAGCTTGGAATTAATTGCATCAGCTGACTGCACTGCTTGCTAATTGCAACTCGCACGTCACACAAACTGCTTGAAGCTTTTTTGGCCTTCTGCTGATCGAGTCACTAATGTTGTTTGTGTGGTGAATAAGGATTTTAAATTTGGCTTCGAACTGTCTGAGCATTTAACAAAAAGAAAAGAAAATAGGGTCAAAAATAAATAATTATTTATATTAATTATATATTAGTTTTATATAATGTATTTATAAGTCAATTATTTATCTTGCATTTCCTTTTAGCCTCTCTTATAGTACCTTACATGCGTAAATTTATTGTTGAGTATGTCAATTTTAAGTGTTTCTTTGTTTTCTTTAATTAATAAATTAGGTAATATGTTCGCTTAATTTTTCTTTGTTTTTTTGAAACCATGCATCGCTGAGCAGTAGTAGGTCGGCCGACCCACTCGTAGGGATCCTGACACTTGGTGAACTGGAAAGCAGGATCATGGTAGGGTGGGCAAGGGCACACAACAATATCAGTGTTGCCAGACGAGTGGGCTGATACCCTCTCCAACCTGGTTCTGTCGTTCTGTCTATATCTTTGTTCTATGTTTATTGCACTCTATATTCCCATCCCCCCCCAGTACGCGAAATATTCAATGTAATATGAATTAAAACCGGAGCAAAGCTGTGCGATGGCATTTTTTTCGTTACCCCTCATGTCGGTGAGCAAAGCCGTGGAAGCCAGCGCGTACGCAATCGCATACAGCACCCCCATCAGCTCTTTGGAACGTTGTTCACTACAGTTCTTATATTAATTAATATTATATTTGGCGCCCAATCGTGTGGCCTGTTTGAGAAGCAATTTTCAACATGCTCTGAGAAAGAAACATTCTCAAAAGTCAAGAACACCTTGTGACTGTTATCCCAATTTCCAGATCCTATATCCTTTTATTTGTTCCATAATTTGTGCAATAAATAAATTAAACAGTTAAAGGCTAAACTCGTTAATTGTCGTGGCATAGTTCAGTGTTGACACATGCGCGATTTATTACAGTCTGGTACTTAGTAACTGTCCGTCTAATGTCATAATATTACATATAATTGTTCTGACCATTTTTGTTCTTTGTTAGCTTAAGCAGTTCGTTACAGCCTACAGGCCAGATCAATTGTTTGACTGGGTGTGGGTTAAACTGCTTGACAACATTCAATAAAATGGGGGCCAAATAATAAAAATTTGGCCTGAGAACATTAAAAATATATGTAAAGGTATGTATGTACAGGTATAGTGGTCTAAAACAAGTTAATGGGCTTATAAAACTATGACTTGCCGCTAAACTTGATATATATGTATTTCAATTCCCTAACTTCCGATTTTCCCTTTTCTTTCCTTTCTCTTACTTCGTTTTGTTTGTTAACTTAAGCAGTTCGTTACAGCCTACAGGCCAGATCAATTGTTTGACTGGGTGTGGGTTAAACTGCTTGTCAACATTCAATAAAATGGGACAGTGGTCAAATTGTTGCTAAATCGTGGTCCGTGGCCAAGAGCTACTAGCACGCGCTCAATGTATGGATGACTATCTGTTTCTGGTAACATTCATGTGTTTGTTTTTTTTTTCTTCTTGTCTGAAGTTTTCTAATAGGTTTGAGAGAAGAGTCAGTTGGCTAACTTACTTTCTGTGAGGTTGTGCATGGTTTCAAAAATTTTGTTTATGAATTGTATCTTTCTTGGTTTCCGATTTTGTGCGTATTTGTTAACTTGTGTATTTATTGAGACATTCAGTTATTTATTTATCTCTTTATTGATTTATTTATTTACTTATCTAAATATCTAATTATCTATTTATCTATTTATCTATTTATCTATTTATCTATTTATCTATTTATCTATTTATCTATTTATCTATTTATCTATTTATCTATTTATCTATTTATCTATTTATTACTTTATTAATTTATTGATTTATTGAATTATTTATTTATTTATCTATAAATTGAGGTATTTAATTATTTAGTTAATATTCATATTTTGGTCCTAGATAGGCCCTAGCTTAGCTACTTAGAAATATTTGAAAAAGAAAACAATGGCAGTACAGGGAAGTCCTAATAATCCTTATCAGAGGTCAATAACCGAAACTATTTGTTGCGTTTGCACCCAAGAAGTGGAGTATCCTGCGCAATTATTAGCGACTCGGTGTAACCATTATTTTCACCACGCCTGCTTTAACGCCAACACAAAGAACAAAAATCTTTGTCCCATTTGCCGTACCGTGCTGAGCCGTTCAGTGCTGAATTTAGCCGAAGAACTGGCAGCGTCAGAAGCTGAGGCAGTCAGGATGCCTGCCTCTGGCATGACAACCCGATCGCAGTCGAGGGCGGCAAGTACTGTGCCAAACGCGAAAGCTGTTGGTAGCCAGGGCAACAGGCCTGGTTTGCAATCCGCCGCTGGCCAGCCCACAGCGCAATCTGTACAGGGCCAGCTGGAAACGCAACAAGCCTCTGGAATAGCGGGAAATTATCAAGGTGGTCCCCAAAGGTTAGAAGAGCCAATAATTCAGCCAGTTGGGAGCCAAGACTTAACAACAAATTTGCAGCAGGTGTTAGTATCGGCTATAGCCACCGCGTTAGCACAACAGACCGCGCGATTGACAGAAGCAATTGAAAGCGGATTTCAACGTATATCTGCTCAATCCTCCCCGGCAAATACGGGCGCAGCTCAATCGTCGCCAGTTAATAATGGCGCAGAGCCGCGTTATGCAATACCTCCTCCAATGGGTCCGCAGAATCAAAGTTTTGAGCAGCTATTTGGAATAGAACATCGGCCAAATCCGTTGAACGGCGGAGCACCGGCAGATAATAGGGGTTCACCTTATGGTTCGCAACAGAGACAAGGACTTCGACCTGATAGGATTAGCCAAATTATTTCAAATTGGAAGCTGCGATTTTCCGGGCATGCGTCTAAGTCAATTGACGATTTTATATATAGAGTTGAAGCGTTGACTAGACAGACACTGGAGGGCGACTTTGATCTGCTGGCACGTTATGCCAGCAACTTGTTTGAAGGCCGTGGCAGCGAATTCTTCTGGAGATTTCATAGAAGTGTTTCGGTAGTTCGCTGGCCAGAATTGTGCATTGCATTGAGGTCTCAGTTTGACGATGGTAGGACTGACTTGGAAATTCGAGCAGCTATGTCCCAAAGGAAGCAGAAGCCTCAGGAAAACTTTGATCAATTCTACGATGCAATGCTTGCGCTGTCAGACAGATTGTTGCAACCAATAGATGAGTTGTCAATGTTGGAGATGGTACGCACCAATTTATTACCTGAAATTCAATTAGAGATTTTGTATGTGCGCATATTGAACATGGACCAATTGCGACATGTAGTACGCACTCGAGAACGGTTCATGGCCAATAATGCGAAGCCGCTAATAACTCAGCCAAGACCTTTCATTCGACACCAAATTCATGAAGTCAATGTGCAAACTAATTTAAGCGGAAATATTGATGAAGTGGAGTCGATAAATGGCGATATCGACGCCTTGGCACTTTCATGTTGGAATTGTGGCAAGATCGGCCATCGATATCAAGATTGCGTGTCGGAGCGAAAAGTTTTTTGTTATGGCTGTGGCAAGCGGGACACATATCGACCAAGCTGCGTAAAGTGCAACACTGCCTCAAAAAACGAACTAGTGCGTGCACCATTAGCCAGTGCACGCAAACTGATTTCGAGGGCTACCAATACGGAGTAACTAAAGATGTAGACACTCCGGCGTTACCTGAATCATCAAAAATACCAATACCCATTAATAGAAGTTTAGTACCCCAGAAAAACAATCGGTCGCCCCAGTTTTGTAAATTAAATAAATCTGCTAAACGAGCTATTCTGGCATCTGTAGTAAATAAAACTGGTGATCTGCGACCATATGCCCAAGTCCAAGTATTTAACAAATCTGTTGCAGGATTAATGGACACTGGTGCCAGCATTAGCTGTGTAGGTGGTAGCCTTGCACAAGAAATTGTAGAAACTAAGGCGTTGTATAGACCACTTAATTTGGCTGTACACACAGCTGATGGAACCCAACAGGCGATCATTGGGAAACTATCAACTCCCGTAGAATTTCGTGGCATTATACATGAATTGAACTTATACATTGTACCGTCATTAGCACAGGATTTGTATTTAGGCATAGATTTTTGGAGAACATTTGATTTGCTACCAATGTTTCTGATGCATCAGTTTCAAACCAATAGTATTGCGGCAATGCATTCAGATGACCCGCTTCGAATTCCGTTAGCAATAGATCAACAAAAAGATCTATTAGCTGTAGTGCAACAGTTTCCATCTTTTGCCAAAAAGGGCTTAGGGAAGACACACTGGATGACGCACGACATTGAGATAGCTGCATGTAAACCCATAAAACAACGTCATTACTCGGTGTCTCCAGCTGTGGAGAAACTTATGTACAAAGAATTGGATCGAATGCTTGCGTTAGGGGTAATTGAAGAATCTGACAGCCCATGGTCCTCACCAGTAGTGTTGGTGCAAAAGCCTGGAAAAGTTCGTTTGTGTTTAGACAGTAGAAAAGTCAACGAGGTCACAGTGAAGAACGCTTATCCCATGCCATTGATTGATGGAATCTTAAGCCGTTTGCCAAAAGCTGAATTCATATCAAGCATTGATCTGAAAGATGCATATTGGCAGATTCCTTTGACACGAAATGCGCGAGAGAAAACCGCTTTCAGTGTACCGGGTAGGCCATTATATCAGTTCACTGTGATGCCATTTGGACTAACTAATGCACCACAAACCATGTCAAAATTAATGGATAAAGTTATTCCACCGACCTTACGCAATGAAATATTTATCTATTTAGACGATTTGTTAGTTATTTCCGAAACGTTTGAGAAGCATCTGGCCGTTTTGAAAGAGCTGGCTAACCGATTAACGTTAGCAGGGCTCACAATTAATGTGGAGAAAAGCAGTTTTTGTTTGCAAGAAGTAAAGTATCTAGGACATGTCATAGGTCATGGTACAATCCAAACTGATCCCGAGAAAGTAGCAGCGATTAAAGACTTTCCAATACCAAGATCAGTCAGACAAGTCAGACGCTTCTTAGGTACCACAGGCTGGTATCACAAGTTTATAAAAAATTATGCTGGAATCGCTGCCCCAATATCTGACACGCTCAAGCAAAAGCAAAGGTTCGTGTGGTCAGAAGAAGCTCAACAGGCATTTAATGCTCTGAAAGATGCGATGTGTAAGGCTCCAGTACTTCATAGTCCAGACTTTTCCAAGCCTTTTGCTATTCATTGCGATGCTAGCTTTACAGGTGTTGGAGGCGTTCTTATGCAAAGCGATAGCGAGGGACATGATGTACCAATAGCCTTTATGTCTCGAAAGCTTAATAAATGTCAACGAAATTATTCAGTCACCGAAAAAGAGTGTTTAGCTGCAGTAATGTGTGTAAAGAAGTTTCGTGCCTACGTAGAAGGACACAAATTTGTTATTTACACCGATCATGCGTCCTTAAAGTGGCTTATGGGCCAACGTGATTTAAGTTCCCGTTTAGCCAGATGGGCTCTTAAGTTACAGGCGTTTACTTTCAGCATAGTGCATCGAAAAGGAAGCCAGAATATAGTCCCTGATGCTCTGTCTCGTATACACACTGAAGACTTGTCATCCCTCAGTGTAGACAGAGTGATAGATTTGGAGTCGTCACATTTCGAAACCGTGGAGTATGCAGAGCTTCGAAACAAGGTACTTAGCCAGTCGTCTTCTTTGCCAGATTTAAAAGTTGTCGGCAATCATGTTTATCGCCGATCAGAACATGTGGCGGGTGAACAAATTGCAGATGATTTTTGTTGGAAGCTGTGGATCCCCAAAGAACTCGTCACTGATATTTTAAAACAGTGTCACGGTTCTCCATTAGCAGCCCACAATGGGATTGGGAAAACATTAGAACGGATAAGACGTTATTATTATTGGCCAAATCTGGTAAATGACGTTAAAGTCTATGTCAATGAGTGTGATAATTGCAAGTGTACGAAACACCCAAATCAGCCATTACGACCACGACTAAAACATAATCAGGAGGTTCAGAGAGTTTTTCAGCAACTGTATGTCGACTTTTTGGGCCCTTATCCACGTAGTCGTTCGGGAAATGTGGGTATTTTTGTGGTGGTGGATCATCTATCAAAATACTCCTTTTTGAAACCCGTAAAGAAATTTACCGCGGATGCCATTGTGCCGTTTTTGGAAGAGAATATTTTTCACTGTTTTGGTGTCCCCGAGGTAATTTTGTCAGATAATGGAGTCCAATTTAGGTCACACAAGTTCAATGAGTTGTTGCAAAAATATGAAGTCCAACATCGGTACACTGCGATGTATGCGCCCCAAGCTAATGCATCTGAGCGGGTAAATCGATCGGTGCTGGCCGCTATCAAAGCGTATATTAGGCCCGACCAGACTAACTGGGATGAACTACTTAGCCAAATATCTTGTGCGTTACGATCAGGTTTTCATTCTGCCATTAATAATAGTCCATATAGAGTTGCGTTTGGACAACAGATGATAACCAGCGGTAGGACGTATGATTTGCTGAGAAATCTTAGGCAGTTGGAAGATAGGACCACGAGTTTCAACCGTGAAGATTCGTTTGATCTGATTCGGCAAGTTGCAAAAGATGCCATAGCGAAACAGCAGGTACGAAATGACAAGTCATATAACTTGCGTAGCCGTGAGGTAAGCTTTACGGTTGGTCAGGAAGTATACCGGCGAAATTTCCAACAAAGCAATTTTGTTAAAGGATTTAGTTCAAAGCTAGCCCCAACGTTTGTGAAAGCCAGGATTCAGAAAAAACTGGGTAGTAGTTACTATGAGCTGGAAGATTTACAAGGTAAACGGGTCGGCAAATTCCATGCTAAGGATATTAAGCAATAGGTATCGATGGAGCGCCTACATGCGAGAATCCCACTTTGTCGTTACACCGACTAAGTGTGATTTTGGCAGGGGGGTGTGTAATGTTTCGCATGTAGGACCAATTACCACCCAGCCGCAAAGTATGCACCATTTTTTTTTCTATTTATTTTGGAAAGGTTTTTTTTTGTTTATTGAGTATTTGTTCGTAATTATTTGTTTGTCTATTTTTTTTGTAAATAGTTGTTAATAAAATTGATCAATATTAGTTAGTTGTATTTGTTTATAATATTGAATTTGTCGTTGTCCAAACATAGGTTTATACAAATAACAAATGGGGTCACGATAGCGCCATCTATCGGTAGGCGACAGAAGTAACTTTAACATTTTAGCATTTAGGCTGATGCATTCTTTTTTCGTACGGGTTGCCAATATGAGCAATACAATAGCCAACAAGAAGAACCGACAATTGAAAAAAAAGACGAAAAAGAAAAACCAATTTTTTTTGTGATGTCGGTCGTCTTATTGCACGTGGGTTAACCGGAACAGTGAAAAAAAAAATTTAGATAGTGTGTTCGACGGCGTGCAGAATTTATTTAGTAGGACGCCTCAATATTTCATTGTGAGTATATTTGTGTTGATATAAACCATATACGTACTTATATATGATTTATTTTGAAGTGCGCCGCAGATTGGTCCAGCCGCCGTTACACCGCAGTGCCGAACCCCAAAATTAGGGTAAACTAATAAGTTTGTTTTTGAAATACCATCCTTAATTTCTGTTTTTGGTTGTAGATTCGGCACTAAGTTACAGCCTAAGTGCCAGACTTAGTTCCAGACTAAGTTGTGTTAATATCTAATAGTGGTGTACTAACTGTGTTGTGAATAGCTTTAAATCGTTTAAAATACGCAGACGAAACCGTCTTACGCGTAAAATACCGCACGATCACGACAGAAAGCTGGTGGGCGCGAGACATTGAACCGCCCAGCTGTTCGCACCCAAATATCGAACCAAGCACACCTGCGCATTGGGCTAAGCTACCGTGCCACCCACGCAAGCAAAAGCGGCGGCAAGTTTTAAACGAAGCTGACGGGGATACCAGGTGACCGTCCAGCCGCTCCATCAGCCACCACCCCCTTCTGTGCCGAAACCTCATCCGTGGCAATTCACAGGCACAGCCGCGCAGACGCAGACCCAGCTGTTAGGCAACAACACCGATGGCCGTTTCCGAGTTGGAATAAGAAATTATATATATGTTATTAAATTGTTTATATTAGTACCTAATTGTGAACGTTGGTAATTTTGTCCCCGTATATTGTTTCTTTGTAAGTCGATAACGACGAGGTGTTAAAGACAACGTCGCCAATCACTTCTAAGCGACTCCTCATGCACCTGTAAAATGACCTTATATAAACCCAAAAGTGTATAAAAACAATCAAGAAATGTATGTAGGCCCAGACTAAAAGCCATGTTGATGTTAAATTCCCCAACTTAGATGTATTTGATATGTACGTAAAATTGCCATTAAGTACTTGTTTGTAGTGACGTCATTTGTGCAAGTGGTAAGCTTCATGCCAGTCAGCTTTTGATTGTGCACCTTCAACTTTTTTTTTGTAGTTGAACTTTTTTTTTCCACAGCTGGCGCATGCAGACACACACACCTACACGGAAAGATCTTTCAGCGTGGGATGTTGACTGTAAGTCTGCATTATAATATTTTACAATAACAATACACCCAAATAAAAGCTTTACTTTTATTTGGTGAACTTTATGGCTCAGCTTGGAATTAATTGCATCAGCTGACTGCACTGCTTGCTAATTGCAACTCGCACGTCACACAAACTGCTTGAAGCTTTTTTGGCCTTCTGCTGATCGAGTCACTAATGTTGTTTGTGTGGTGAATAAGGATTTTAAATTTGGCTTCGAACTGTCTGAGCATTTAACAAAAAGAAAAGAAAATAGGGTCAAAAATAAATAATTATTTATATTAATTATATATTAGTTTTATATAATGTATTTATAAGTCAATTATTTATCTTGCATTTCCTTTTAGCCTCTCTTATAGTACCTTACATGCGTAAATTTATTGTTGAGTATGTCAATTTTAAGTGTTTCTTTGTTTTCTTTAATTAATAAATTAGGTAATATGTTCGCTTAATTTTTCTTTGTTTTTTTGAAACCATGCATCGCTGAGCAGTAGTAGGTCGGCCGACCCACTCGTAGGGATCCTGACACTTGGTGAACTGGAAAGCAGGATCATGGTAGGGTGGGCAAGGGCACACAACAATATCAGTGTTGCCAGACGAGTGGGCTGATACCCTCTCCAACCTGGTTCTGTCGTTCTGTCTATATCTTTGTTCTATGTTTATTGCACTCTATATTCCCATCCCCCCCCAGTACGCGAAATATTCAATGTAATATGAATTAAAACCGGAGCAAAGCTGTGCGATGGCATTTTTTTCGTTACCCCTCATGTCGGTGAGCAAAGCCGTGGAAGCCAGCGCGTACGCAATCGCATACAGCACCCCCATCAGCTCTTTGGAACGTTGTTCACTACAATTGCGACAACTACAACGAAAGGAACGGCAAATGGAGAGTTACAAAATGAAACAAGATAAGGAAAGCAAATAAAAAGAAAATATAAAAAAAGAAATAGTGTAAATCAGCATATTAATAATGAAATCGTTAATATTAAATAGAAGCAGTCCAAATGCGAGCGGAACAGTGGAACGTGGCACATGAAACAAGACAAGTATTTATAGAAATCATTTGATATGCAAATCATTTGTGCTCAGCTGAGCGGCAAGCGAGCTGCGAGCTGCGAGGCACATGCCACGTATTCAGTCGGACTTGGAAAGCGGCAGCTGACAGCTGTGAGCTGAAATAACTTTTGCCCAAGATGTCGACTAGCAGCGAGGCCATGAATACGACTGTGAATATGAATACGAGTGTGAGTCGCAATGCGACTTTAATGTGAATGCGGCGCAATATTATTTGCATCAAGTCTCTGTCCGAACTGCAGCGCATTCGAGACAGTCTATCTGCATTAAGTATACGCCACGTTCAACGTTTGTATAATTCATCAGATTTTAGCTTATCCATTAAGGGGCATTCGAAGCTGTTGTACAATTATGAACAATGTTGAGCGTCTCGCTCGCACGTTTGTTTGAAATTTAATTAACAGTCTGCAGAAAACTGAACAAAGTTTTCGCACTTTTCGTCGACTTCCGCTGCGAAAGTTACCTGAACATCGACAGACGAACGAACGAACGAACGAACAGTGGTTGCTGAAAGTTGTTGTATCTGGTATCTGGTATCTGGTATCTGTGGCCATTTCCTGAAATAGTTGCTTAAATATGTTTGCGCATTTTGTTTGATCTGCGGCGCAAAAGTTGCCTCCACCAACAAAACGAAAACGAACACGAAAAGTTTTCCTCGTGTTTTCACTTTTCAATTTTTGTATTTTTTTTTGGTTGGTTTTTCGCCCAAGCGAGAAAACATTTCAATAAAATCGTCGTCGTCGTCGTCCCTGAGAAATGCAAATTAAAATTCATGAGGCTGCTGTCTGCCAAGTGGCGCCACCTATTGTATGGCGGCAACGACTTTAAACATTTCGCTGACATATTTAGTCCAGCATGTGCGAGCGAGACGCCCACACGGGAGAGATGGGCGAGATGGGCGAGATGGGCGAGAGCGAGAGCGAGAGAGTCATGTTTGCAAAATTCATAGCCCCATGTTTTGATGGGGAGCAGCGCTAAACTTTTCCACATTGCCGCACAAAACAAACACAATACACACACACACACGCACACAACTACACCTGTGTGTGTGTGTGGGTGGGCAAAGGGGGGGGGGCAGAGGGGGGGGGAGGCAGGGGATTCCCCCGCGGGCAAAGGCCAATTTTGAGTTTGAATATTTTAGCTGCTAATTAAAATGTATTCGCGGTTAACAAAACGCGTGCGCGTTACGTGCCCCCCCTGCCACGCCCACTTTATGCGCTAAGCCAAGCTGCCTCCTCTGCGTGCCCCTTCCACCTGCCGCCACTGATGCTGCCCCATGTTGCGGCAACAGGCAAGAAGAAAATTAGCTTAACGCAAAAGTTGAAGCTGGAGCCGCAAATAAACACAAAATGTAATTGCAAGCGCAAAGGGGTGAACGGGAGGGGGGAGGGAAGGGTGGAATGAAGTGTGGGTGGCAGTGGGTGCAAGCGGAGAGGGGGGAGGAGGGAGGGGGAAGGATGGCCGTGACCACTGCCAAGCAGTTACAGTTGCAGCTGCAGAGCTGCAGAGTTGCACATGGCTGCACTTGCAACAAACAAGAAGAGGCCAAAGCCAAAGCCAAAGCCAAAGCCAGAAATGGGCCAAACGGGGGAGGGGCAGGGGAAGGGGAGAGGCACGGGGCAAGCATAGGTGAAGGCAGCAACAACAACATCAGCAACAACAACATCAGCAACAACAACATCAGCTGTCCACATGCTGTGTCAGAGTTGTGCTCAACAATGCAACATGGCGATGGACAGCGACATGAACACGAGGCTGGCCAGCAAATGAAGAGTGAAGAGGGGGCGGAGTGGAGAGAGAGTGAGTGTGAGAGGGAGAGGGACGGAGACAGTGTGTAAGTGCGAGTGAGAGGCAGGCACGTTGCATCATTGAACTGCAAGCGGAAATGCGATGCCACATTGAATTTGCCAAGACAAAATGTCGTCCTGGCGGCGCACAATGCAACGCAACACAAATTCGCCCGAAACGCAACAAACACACACACACACAAATACACACACACAGACAGATGCACAACACAGACACTGAGATTACACGGAACAACAACAAGAATAACAACTCGTTGTTGGTCAAGCAAAGTTGCGTCTAAATCTCGAGCTCTTGTTTGACACTCTCTCTCTCTCTCTCTTTCTATCTTTCCCCCTCCATCTCTCTCTTGGCTCTCACCTCTCGCTCTCTTCAGTTGGTGCCCAGTTTATGCGGTGTCCGTCATCGTGCAAAGCTCAAGTAGACCAGACAAAATGCTTCCACAACAACTAACGAGTAACGAGTGGCGAGTTGCGAGTGGCGAGTAACGAGTAACGAGTGTCAAAGTAACGAGTAATCACAGCACAATATTAGCAACAAATACCACAATCAAGCTAATCAATGCATCAACAACTTTTCAGTACAGCTGATTAAGAGCCTAACGCAAATACTCGTTGCTTTAGCAGAAGTAGAAGTCGGTTACTAGAAATCGGAATAACTAGCGAGAGCTACAAACGGCTCAAATAGAAATAGATAAAATAGGAATGCATCACATACAGCCATGAATAACAATTTTAAAATAACCATTTCATATTTTAATTTTAATTGAATTATTTTTTTCTATTTTAAACTATAAAAATATTTTTAATCATTATATTACTCTTTTAGTCATAATTATATAAATTTCTTCAATGTGGACTGTTCATAGTCGACTTTAAATAAAATAAAATAAAAATAAAAATTTGCATAAAATATAAAAACCTTTTGTTAAACTACGAGTCAATAATAATATTTTAAGAAAATAAAATAAATAGCGACTACAGTGAGAATGATAAATTATAGCAAAGTATTGAACAGAGAGAGAGATGCAAAACTTATGTAAAATAAACGAGTAACTTGAAAGTAAACGAATAACTAGCGATTTTAACTAAATTGAAGTATATCAAAATAAATATCGAGTGCAAAAGATTATGACTATAAACAATTTATAACTTTTAGTTCAATGATAAATTGTAACAATAAATTCAACAGAGTAAACGAGTAAAGTTTCAGCGAGTAACTTTAAGGCAAGTGAATTACTAGCGATCTGAAATAGAAAAGTAAAATAAAATAAACAACGAGTGCAATTAGTTCCTAAAGAACTAAATACATTAACCATATATTAATAATGGTGGTAATAAATTCATCGACTGTCATGAATTCTTATAAAATTCGCATAATTCAAAAATTAATCGATTCCTTTAAAAATTCTCATTCTCCATTGTGAAAGTAGTAAATTCATCGATGGCAATTAGTTATAATCTCATAAACTTCTCATATTCCATAGTAAAAGTTGTAAATTCACCGATGGCCACGAACTGCTCCAAAAAGTCGCACATATGAAAACTACTGGACTCATCAATGCCAATGGGTTGAGAGCAGTGAATGAATGAATCTGGCTAATTGAACGAACAATTCAGTTGGCGATTAGTCGAAACACGAGCGAGTAATCGTCGATAAAGGACGATCTGAAGTTAAGCAGTCGCATTAGCAGCGAGTTGCCACGCATGGCAAAAACTCGCAATTCAATTCATCAACTCGTCCCGCCACTTGCAACATTTCTATGCCCCCGAGTGGGCCACAATTGCGAATGGGTTGGATGAGTTTTTGCAACTCGATTGTCAGACATGGAGCCAACTCCATGGAGGAATTCAACTCTCAAAATGACGTGGCATATTTCAAGGTAAACATTGTGTATTTTCCATGAAAAACACTCGCATAACCTTTTACACGAATTGCAGCTGCGTCGAATGTCGAATGTCGCTTTTCTCTATTTTCTTTTATATCATTTTTGGTTTTTTTTTGTTGCTAAACCCCGCCCATTGAATGCAAGTTCTAATTGTGTAATTAATGAATTGCCTCTCGGGCAACATCATCCAATGCGCAGTTCCCCTCTCTCTCTCTCTCTCTCCCTCTCGCTCTCTCTTTCTGTCTCTCTCTGGGCGACCCACATGGGACGTTAATTGAAATGCACGTGGGGTGGCAGCGTCCTTGAGATCGTCGGTTTTCCAAAAACACGCAAAAAACAAAGCAGACTCGAAAAAAATCAAAACAAAGCAAATTAATACGAAATTTTAGGCGCGACTAGCAAATACCCTGTAGACAATAATAATTGAATAAAAATTACTATTGCTTTCAAATATATTTGTATGCATTCAAAAATAATTGATTCAATAAAATGCAATCAACAATGTTTGCTCATGGATATATTTTTTAATAAATTTAAAATTAATTGTTTGTCCAGTCTATAAAATGTTTTAAATATATGTTTGCAAATAGATAATAATATATAAATGTAATTGTTTGGCCAGCCTATAAAATGTTTTTCAATTTTTTACATTTAATTAAAGATCAGTTAATAATATGCAATTAAATATGTTTACATACAGAAATTTATGTATTCGTATAATACATAAATTGAAATGCAACTATTTTGCCAGTAATGTTTTGCATTTGAATTCTGCTTATGTTAAATTTAATTTCTAATATTTAGCTTTATTGCATAGCGTTGTTGTCAATTTGCTGAAATAATTTATGTTTTTAGAGTTAAGGAGAAAAATTGGTAATAATAATAATATAATAAGAAAAAGGCGCAAATAAACTTTTGCAACGTAAGATGGACTTTTAGACTTTCAGTAATATTAAATTTCAAAAATTATGATTGTTCACTTAACTAGATATTCATGTCAAATTGAAAAATAATATGAACTCAGAAAACACGAGTTTGTAAAATTGGATTTGAATTAAAATGTTTGAGGCATAAAAGCAGCTTTCCATCCAACAATAAAACTTCACTTTGATAAAATACAAAACTATATCTATTTAGGATAAGCTCGTATATATTGAATTGAATAATGAGCATTTGAAAATTCACATAATTTGAATTCCATTTTCCATTTTGTGCTCTCATCAAGTTAACTCTGCTTGCTTTCCACCGTTTTCTGCAGGGTAGCGAAAACCACAAAAAAATATACAACATTTTGGAAAACCGCTTAGAACCGCTTTCAGCTGAAACCGCTGCAGTTGCACATGGCGAGGGATGTTTGAAAAGTACTCAATGAATATTTCGAAAAACAGCTTATTAAATTATTAGATCTAAAAATTAATATGTATTTTCTTAACTGCATTATTATGGTTAGCTTGAAAGTGAAACATTTTAAAACTATTTTAATTTTGTAGGTCTTATATATTTGTTTACAAATAGCTAATTAAATATTGACCTCAAAAGAGCAATAATTATCATATTGGTTTCAAAGTACTTTTTATTTTGTAAACATTTTGCATTCAATTTTAAATTATATGTTTTTCTCATGGATTTCATATTTGAATTTTTATACTACAACAAAAGAACAATAATTTTAGTATATTATAAGTAAACATTTCAACTACATTTTTAGTGACTGCATTTTTAAATTTCTTAAATAATTTTCTAAAACAATATTATTTTGAAATATACTTCTCAAAGATCACAAAACAGCCATAGTATTTTTGTATACATTGAATTTAATTTTTTTAGAGTTTCTATTTTCTAGTGATATTATTTTGTAACTTATTTTCATAAAATCATTTTTTATTATACCCTCTATATATCTATAATTTCTTTTAAACATTCATAGAATTTTGTTGCCATTTTCAGTGGCTTTCAACCAATTCAATTGTAGCCACTTTATCTTGTCGCTTGCACTTTTGCCACTCTCTTTGCTCAATCACTGACTAGATACGTGTTTGTTTGTTAAAGCTCAGAGCAGAGCTCACTTTTAGAGTGTATTGGTGTATTGGTGTGTGTGTGTGTGTGCTTTGCATACGAGCGTGCACTAATACACTCACAGTGGCCATTACTCGGCAAGATTCTGATTGTCTGCATGAGTTTTATTTTTGCTCTTTGCGTCGTCAGTGTTATAAAAATGCGATTTATTTCCTTTGATGGGTTTCATAATGTGAAGCGCTGAATAGTCGCAGATGAAATGAATCATAATTCTCTTTCTTTCTCTTCTATTATATATCTCTCTTTCTCATTCTCTGACAATGCAAAACTGCATTTTCACTTCTGGGAAATTAATGAGCAATAGTCGCGATTTGGACGTGGCTCTTCAACAATTTTGTTTACCAAAAGCACAAATTATCTGCTCGAATGGCGAAGGGAAGGAAATGTGTGCAAAGAAATAGAATACTTTAAATTACAATTTAATTACACATTTCTGTTCAACTGTATTCGAACTTGATAAACTTTAAATATTTTCGAAATCCACTAAAAATAAGACAATTATTTGAATCATTTTATTTACATACGAGTATTTCTGATCATACCGAAAAATAGTTGCATTTATTATTATTGCTATTCAAACCAAATATATTAACAATTTTTTGTAAGAATTTATTTTTAAATATTTTGTTGGTATAATTTATATATATTCGCATTCCCAGTTCTCGGTTGATGAATTAATGCGCTGACATTGCAAACGCTTAAATTTGAATTTCACTATATGTACGATATATATCCTATTAAGATCAGAGGAATAATTGATTGGCAGCTCAGCTGTTTGTTGCAATTTCCCAAATTACCTGAATTGTCGGTTGCGAGTATTCGGGAATCGGTTCTCAATGGGCTGCAGCGAATGATGAAGTCAACCCACGTGTATCCAGCTATAACCAGTGCAATGCACTTGCTCTCTCTCTCTCTCTCTCTCTCTCTCTCTCTCTCTCTCTCTTTCGCTCGCTCTCTGTTTACAATTGCTGGCCGCTAATTTATTTGAAAAGCCATTTGTTACCTTTGGCTTGCGTCTGTTTACATGGCGAGGCTCGAGGGGCTATCAGACCAACCATCCGTCCGTCCGTCCGTCCGTCCGTCCGTCCGTCCGTCCGTCCGTCCGTCCGTCCGTTCGTCCGTCCGTCCGTCTGTCCGTCCGTCCGTCTGTTCGTTGCGTTTATCGGACATATAGCTATCCAAATACGTGTACTACTTACTATATACAATGGAATACACAATTCTTGGCATTTCTTCTATATATTTTCCATTCTCCTCCTCCTGCTCTTCTTCTTGCGATTTACATTTACTGTTAATTCAATTTGCTGTTCCGTTTTTCGTTCCCTTGAAAAATTTCGCTACGCACGTTTTTTTTCCCCCAATTTTCCGTCCATTGCTTTTGCCAATAGTTCTTGTGTGTGTGTTTTTTTTTTGTCAGTCTGGTGAAATTTTAAGTTCATTTGTTCGGCAGCATGATAATAACAACAATTAGTTAATTGTTTATGTAAATATGCTGGCGGATTGGGCGGCATTCTAATCAATTCATTTGCCCGCATACACAGTCGATATTTCGATATAAATATAGATATATTTTTAGCTGCGAGGGCCGTCAGTGAAATCCCGCAATACGATTCGTTGATAATATGTATTTTATTGCAACCAACAACAAGTTTAATCATCACAATGTGTGCTTGTATTTTTGAAGATATCTAAAGTAGCTTAGGATATAATAAATAAAGTTTATGCATTGCGAATATTTGCAATTTTACTATAGATAACGAATTACAAATTTTATTTTAGGCTTACATTTGAAGTATTTTCTCATATTTTATGAGGACAACTCAAACTGTCCTATAAGCTAATATTATTTAAAGAAAATTTAGATTAGCGATTGTATTTCAATTATGGCATTTGACTCAAAAACTGTCGTAATATTTGCAAGCAATTTTTAAACCCTGATAATAATTGCAAAACATTTAATTTCCATATAGAATAATTCTTTTAAATAAATCTCAAAACATCTCTATCTAAATGCTGATACGGAAATGTGAAGCTTGTTTTAAGTAAAGGTAAATAAAGTAATGCAATTATTAATAATTAGTTGTGAATATTTGCATACGAGTATTAATGTAATTTTGTAGCTTAAAAAGGTTGACTATTTTAACCAAAAAAAAACAAGTGTTTCGTTTGCTCATTTACGAAACATGAATTATTAATATGCGCTAAATAAAGTATGCTTATAGTTTACATTTGTTTTCCTTGATCAAATATTATTTACATGTCAACCACTTGAGAATAATTAAGTTTGCTGCTTAGTTATTTTCTTGTTATTTCTTGCCTAAATAATATTTAGTTGAAATTAACACTTTTTATTTATTAATAAGTGTTTTTTTTCTTGATTACGGTTTACATCTTTGATTTGAGATTTATTAAGTTTGCGTAATATTTTGTTTTCTTTTCTCGTACATATTATTTACTTAATGAGCATTTGAGATTTGTTTAATATGCGGCATTATATTTTATTTGTTTATTGTTGATATAATTTACTGCATGAGCATTTCAGCAATGTTAATGTCATGTTAATAATTTGTATCATTTCTTGCTCAAGTACTTCATAACTTATTCAGCATTCAAGTTAAATTTTAAATGTGTCGTTCATAAAACGCATTTATTGTCTTGCAGATCTGATAAACAAGATATTTTCTAAGGCGTTTACTCGTTCAGAACTCTTGTGACTGCCCTCGGGCATGTGTATTGACTATTGAGACATAAACGTGAAACGGGCAATTGGCAAATGTCTTGTGCAGTTTGGAATGTATACAGATATACATACTATATACACACACATACATATATAGTGTGTTGTATATATAAACTGCTGGAGACGCGCTCGATATCGGCGATCGACGGCACATGGTTTCACACACACACAGACACACACACACTCGTTCTCGCCAACACACACAAATACACACAAATACACGTCTCGCACAACAAATCGAGCAACAGTTGCCGTTGCTTCAGTTTATTTAGTGAATTATCGCGAAAATCGCCAAAAACCAACGAACAACATTTTTGTTCTACATGTATGTGTGCGTGTGTGTGTGTGTGTGTATTTGTTGTTTGTGTTTTGTTTAGCTTCAGTAAATACTTGAAAATTTAATGCCGTTTGGCCAATAATTAAGGCACAAACAATGCGCTGAAACTGAGGTGCCTCCCAGCCTCACTGACTGACCGACTGACTGGCTGATTGACCGACTGACTGACTGACCGACTGACTGACTGAACGACTGACCAACTCAGTGACTGACAGAATAACTGACTGACTGGCTGACTCGCAGAATAACTAATTGATCGACTGACTGACTGATAGACTCAGTGACTGATTGACCGCCCGACTGACTGACTCACTGATTGACTCTCCAACAGACTAATTGACCCACTGACTCAACGACTGGCAGAATGTCTGCCTGCCTGACTGACTCACTGACTTCTTGACTGACCAATTGACTAACTGACTGACTAACTGATTGACT
Organism: Drosophila formosana; assembly: GCA_035045625.1. NCBI lineage: Eukaryota > Metazoa > Arthropoda > Insecta > Diptera > Drosophilidae > Drosophila > Drosophila formosana. The sequence goes on along the minus strand of JAWNOW010000688.1, from coordinate 779,215 downwards.
CTCTGACTGACTGATAGACTCACTGACCATCTGACTGACTGATTGACCAACTGATCGTCTGACTGACAGAATATCTGCCTGCAGTGCTCGATAAGTTTTTTTAATTTTCCCCACATTGATTTGCCTTTGCATCGCTTTAGTTTGGCTTGCCTTGCTTTGCTTTGCGCATATTTTCAAATATTAATCATACGCACAGTTGGCAAATGCACATAAATTATTGACTCGCCTGCCAATTGAAATATTGAGCACAAGCTGCGGGCACTAAATGAAAAACAGACCCGCAACCCCCAAAACAAAATGAATAATATGCAAAATGGCAAAAGAATCTCAAATACACTAACGTCCTCGCTTCCTCCAAAAACTCGTCTTTGGTGAGACATGAAATTCGCATTATGAATCCAGTTCCAGTTAAGGTTACATAGATATACATAATGATATATATTTTTTTAAGTTAATACATAATATACATATTTAGCTAGGGTACTAACATGTTTAGAATGAAAATAAAAAAAAGCCTTATCATGTTTCCCAAATTTGTCGTGAAAATACTTATAAAAATAGATGTATGCATTTATCCTTCTATCTAAAAGGTAAAAGTATATTTTCGAAATCTCTCTTGATTAGTTCTCTCTCTTTCTCTCTTATTATCGAAGCGTGGCATAAGAATTCAACATTAATTTATTTGTCACATCAATTCAAATAAACTTTGAGCAATTTTATCAATTTTAAACAAACTGCACCAAATTAATGTTAATCAGTTTAAAAATGGGTTGATTTTCTTTTGATTATTGCTTTGCCTAAGAAAAAAGTCTGTAATATGCCAGAATTTCTTTAAAGTAAACGTAATTTCTCTTAATCTATTCCCAAAAAAAACAACAATAAGTTTGTACTATATTATCCATTATAAATTGCAAATATATAATAAATTTATATAGATAAACGTTATTTCTCTTAATCTATTTCCAAAGAAAACAACAATAAGTTTGTAATAATAAATTAATATAGATTTGGCTTTTCAACTGAAAAATTAGTTGGTATTAATTTGAGCTTATTTACATTATTGTTATCAAAAATTCATATTTGGTAAAAAGTAGAAAAAGAGTGAGTTTCAAATCGTTTTGGAAGCGATTTTGAGAGCAGAAAAATTGTGTTGTTCAGTTGCCAGCAACAGATGGCGCCAGCAGCTGTTGCCAGCGCTGGGCAAACAAAAATAAAAAACCCGCAAGAAGTCCTGGTCAGGCTGGAGGATTGAAGCTCTCGAAAAGAATTGAAAACCGGAAGTGCCCCAGAAATAAAAGGTTGACACAAAGCGAGAAGCGAAAACGGCAAAAGTCACACAACTGGAGAAACGGAGAAACGGAGAACTGAAGAGAGGGAGAGAATTGTTGAAGAGAAAGATGAGAAAACACATTGAGTGGAAAATAAGACCCTTGTGTTTCATTCTGTTCTCGGTCAGCCAAACTAATGAGGATAATGAAGTAATGTCGCAAATTGATGAACAAACTTTGCCCGATACAATTTCAACGAATCTGACCAGAACTTTTCATTTGCGAAAGTATTTCCGGACATATTGAGGAAACGGTCCCCAAAAAATGTGATGCCAATGAAACCTTAGACAGGAAATTGATGTCAACTCGTTAGGTTAAACACAATTTAATTATTTCAGACGACCAGCAACATTTGTGGAATATATTTAATTATATATATGTATGTGTATATGGAAAAGGCAAGGGGAAAATTATGCATAACGAATTCTGAGAAAAATCGGAGAATGTTGTGATAATTAATTTGTTGTTTCTAACAGCACGTCTGCTAATGCCAGAGAGCACTTGGAAAAACATTTAAAAACAAATTACAGAACGAAATATTGATTTGATTATTGTACTATACAAAACATAGAACAACATTACTTAATGGAAGAAAATTAAATTCAGAGTAGAAAAGTAAAGTAAACAAAAAAGCTGAAATGTAAATTTGAATTTTATTTTATTCAAGTCGAAAAAAGTTACTTCAGTTGTAGCATTAATTCGATAGCTTCAAATGTAAATCCTTTAAATTATTACTACAATTCATAATTAAATTTTATAAAACTATGTCAACTATGCCAAATAAAATAAAATAATATGTACTTAATACTTTTAAGTAGTAGCTTGATACTAAAATAAAATCTCAAAGGTTTTCGAAGTATTTTTTCAGCCAGAGAGCAGTAAAAAACATAAATTACACAAAGGAAAGATAAATTGATTCGAGTTGTTTAAATCAAATATATTCCCATTTAACTGCATATATTCATCTTTTGTTAGTTGGTTATTTCTCAAGAAATTGCATTAAAGAAAAGTGTTTCTCATAAATGATAATAAATAACTTCAAAGTCGCAGCCTGCTAGTAAAGCGTGTGTATTGAATAATAATGCTCAAGAGTTGTTAAAGTAATCTTTACATAGGACCCAGTGACATCCTAACTTTAGATAATCAATCAAAAGCATATTGCCTGGAATGAAGTTTCGATAACTGGAGATAATCAATCATACTTAGAGCGGCAACTTCATGAAGCACAAAACTATTCATAGCATTTAAAGATTTCGACGAAAACTTTGCACAATCAATCACAGAACATTTACGCATAGATTCGATGGCAACCACGTCGTATACTTAACGTGAAATGCACCCAAGTAATTAAACTGCGATTACAAATCTCAATCAAAAGAAATCTGCGAATCGATGGAAATTCTCAAGGCCAGCAAAAAGAAATTAAAAAAAAAAAAAAAATGCACTTCAATTCGCATTAAATTAAAGTTGATTTTTTGCGTGGCTGGCGGATTAATTTTTAATTGCAACACAGCTTGCAACACGCTGACCTTCGGTGCAACAACAACAACTCGCTGCACATTTTGTTGCACGGGATCATTTCATTCACACTTCGTTTTCATAATAATGTGCATATTGTGGATATTGTAAATATTGAAAGAATTTTGCCAGCTTACCTTTTTGCTCTGGTTTCTCGCCTTTTCTTCTCTTCTCGCTTCTCGCTTCTCGCTGCAGTTGCACTTTTCTGTCTCTTTTGCACACACTCTTCCTCTCTCTCTCGCTCGCGCTCCGTCAATGAATTAACTTTTGCTGTATTTGGCAATAATTTTGCTTTTCAACAACTTTTTGAATATTATTCTTCTTATTTATATTTTTGGTGCACCAGGAAACAAACAACAAAAAAGACAACAAAAAAAACGCTCACGAAATTTCAATTCAAATGTGGGATTTTTTTTATAGTTTTTGTTCTTTTTTTTTTTTGAAAACACACGACACGAAAAATTCCCAACACTGATTTTTTGAAATTTTCAATTTCTTGTAATTTTTTTGTATTTTGTATTTGAAGTTTTTTTGATTTTGATTTCTCGATATTTATCGAACTCGCTGGAAAAAAAAAGAGAATCGAAATCGCATCGCAATCGAAATCGAAATCGAACGTTGTGAGGCAATTGTTGATTGGGAATTTGGTTTGTTTGGCTGTTTGGCTTGTTTGTTTTTGGCTGACTCCAAGAACTACAACAACGCAATGTTATCCGCTCGGAGGCTGAACGCCTACTGGATGTTGAACGCGCGCCGAAAGCTGTCGCAGACTGCGACGACAGCGACAGCGACGACGCAGCGACAGCCGAAGTTCAAGCTAAAGCTCTTCGTGCGTTGCGTCGTCTGTCGCGCTGCCGAAGTCGCCGTCGCCGTCGCTGCTGCTGCGCTTTTTAATTGCATTTCAGCTGGCAAAAGCGCAGCGCAGCAGCAGCAGCAGCAGCAGCCGCAGCGTCAGCAGCATCGGCATAAAACATTTTGCTCTTGAATAATTTAATGCAAATATAACGCAGTCTACACAAACACACATATTCGCACATTTTTACGCATGGCGCTAAAAACAGGCAACTGTGCGAACAGGAAGAAGTCTACACGGCACAAAAGTCTCCAAAGCTTGGAAGCTTTCGCACGACGCGCGCCTTCCAGTGCTAACAAGTGGGGAGCAACAGTTGAAATGAATGAAACTTTCTGCGCTGCGCAGCGACAGCGACGGCGACAGCGCTGTCGACGTTCATGTGTTGCGCCTGTGTTACACCTGCCCAAGTGTGAGTGTGTGTGTGTGTGTGTGGAAACGCTTTCCAGTCGCACGCAGACTGTTGCGCTCTAGCACGTGTCCGAGTCTCTCTGTGTGTGTGTGTGTGTGTGTGTGTGTGTGTGTCCGCTAAGCAGCAACTAATTTTTGTTAATCACACCTTAATGACATGAACTTGACACCATTCCCAAAACCCTCCCCCCTCTACCCTCCCTACTTCTCTGCCTGCATACATTCAACATCAATTTTGGCCAACCAAATTGACTGTGTGAGTGTGTGTGCGTGTGTGTGTGTGTGCGGTTGTTTGCCTGCCACTTAATTACAATTTGCTAGCAGCTTAAGAGCAACAGCAACAACAGCAACAGCATTGAACGCAGCTGCTTCACTTGCACTCACTTCACACACACACACACACTCACTCGCTCTCTCTCTCTCTCTCTCTCAGAATGCAGCATTCGCTGCACATCGCATTTAATGAGCTGCCAGGCGACAAATAAAATGCAATCGTTTTCCGCGTCCTCCTTTCCCTTTGACTTCGCTTTACATCCAGCGATGCTCGTTAAATAAATCACAACGTTTAACACCGCCATTTGCATGCCACACCACGGTGCAGCTGCATGGGCAGGCACAGTGGAACAAGGCTCATTTTAAGCACTATTGAATTTGTTTTAATTCAATTTAATTTCATTGCATTTCAACTCAATCAATTTTAGTTTAATTTATGTTAATTTTATTTAATGAATGTTAATTTAAATTCATTTAATTTATATCAATTAAATTTGATTTTTATAATTTGAATTTAATTTATATTCATTTTATTCAATTTATATTCATTTAATTTTATTTTATTAATTTGTATTTAATTTAATTTTATGTTATTTACTTGTATTTAATTTTATTGAATTTAATTTGCGAAATGAAACATTGTTAGTGACTAGTTGCACAATTAATAAGTTTTAGCTTTCAGCACTATAATGCATATATTAAAATAAATAATACACATTTCTTACTCTTCAATTGCTATTCAAATTTTATAGTTTTCTAAATAGATAATAATATTCAACTATCGCGATTATCGCAATTATTAAATAATTTCATACAAAAATATAACCACTTTATCAATCGAAGCACACCTAGGGCACCATTATGATTGTTTATTTCTCATTAAATGAAAGCAAATACATAAAGAAACCCAAATATTTGTACAAAATAAAAATTAAGCAATACTCCCATCAATATTGAATTTGTATTGCCATATATAAATGGAACAACATTATAAAATTTCAAAAACAAACACAACGAAATCTGTATTATATTGATTATTTATTTAGATCAGCTTACAAAATAATCATAATTCACATCAAGTTAATGAAACATCAAAAAACAGCTCAACAGAAACTCAAATAAAAGTGATCATCATAAACATCTTGCAAATTATGTATAATTCTTTTCATTCATTCAATTGCCCCGATATTTTATTGTGGTATTTTTTTTCTTGCCTCGAAAAATACTTAGTATGCTTGAATACATGCCATATTATTGCTCGCATAATGAGACTATCAAAAGTTTATTACTTGCACGATTTATGGCTTAATTAAGCAACCACACGAAATAATTTGTTTATTAAAACGCACAGAGGGAAAAAATGCAAACCGCAAAAAAATCCAAATACAAATCTATAGAATTGTTTTGGATCGTCTGGTACTGTAAAATAAATATTGCAGATAAATATAAAAAAATAACATATGGTAAGAAATGTCTCTCTGTTATTAATTATTGATTAAATATATAGAATATATAATTAAAAGTTTCTTTATTTATTAATGTTGCTCAAATTTTTGTGGGTAAATTATTGTGAAGTCTGCTGAAGGTATTTTGCTTAAGGCCATGTGATTAAAAAAAAAAACAAAAAATAAGTATTTGTCTGTATAATTGTTGCTGGTACGTAAATAAGAATTTAATTTTTAGTTAAAGTGTAGATCTATAAAAAAGCATTACAAAAAAGATTCTTAACATAAAAATAATTATTATCTAGAACTAGCTTTTTGTATGAAAATTTTGTTCATACTGTTAGGGATTGTACTTCAAGTTTTATTCAATTAATTTATTATCTTGTTATTCAATTTCTACTAATGCTGATCAAGCTTCAAGACCCGTTTAAAACAAAAAAAGTATATAAATTATTTTGGTTTTTTTTTTACATAATTTCTAAAGCTCTCTAATTTTTCAAAAGAAATATATAAAAAGAAAGATGCTTAATTGTGAATCTGTTTACAAAAAAAAAAAAAAAAAAACAAAATACTTAACACAAAAGTTGTATTATTTTGTATGAGGTTTAAAAGCAACAAATTAAAAAAAAAATATACTTAACATAAAAATAAAAATGCTATTATATTTTGCAAGCTGTTCAGTCGAAGATATTGCGAATTATTTTTGCAGCTTTGCAATCGAAGTCGACGCTTTGGTCGCCTGCGCTCGGCAGCCGCTGCAGCTGCGATTTGCGTTAATCAGCAAAGTGTTTTCCGCTGATAAGACAGCTGCAGCAGCAGCACGCCTGCCACAATGCCACCGCGTGCGGCAAGTGTGGCGCCACAACCGTGCGGGCTCGTGTCGCCGCCCGCGTCCAGCGCCTCGTCAAAGTAGTTGCCGTAGATGGCAAAGGTCAGGAGGTGAGAGTGCGGCTTGAGCAGCTGCAGCTGGACGCGAGTGTCGCCGGAGTCGGTGGCAGCCGAGTGTGGCATGGACCAGAGCAGCTCGGTGGCTTGCAACGCGTACAGCGAGACGCTCAGCGTGCTGGGCATCAGTTGGCGTCGCGCACGTTGCACGAACTCGCCGCTGACCCGCAGCGTGTTGAAGCGCGGCAGTTGCAACGCTGCAGCCGACGGCTGCTCGACGTCTGCTTGCCGCAACTGACCGCAGCTCTCGACGCTCTGGTTGCGGCACGCAAACACGCCGCACAAACGCACCACGCTGTGCTGCGCCTCCTCGTACCGTCGCTGCCCCACAAACACGCCCAGCCGATAGACGTAATCGCTCTGCTGCTGCTGTGGCGCCTCCACGCTCAGCTCAAAGTCGCAGCACAGATCCGTGTGGCACAAGCGACGCTGCTGCAGCCCACCTCCCAGCGGCACCTGCCAGCTGTTGAACTCCGCCAGCTGCGGCTGCTGCAGCATCGCCAGTTGCAACTGCTCCGGCCCCGCTCGCTCCACGTCCGCGTCCACGGCCACGTCCGCATCGGGGGCATGTGGCACGCGTGCCACCAGCAGCTGCCGCACGCCCAGCGTCGCATCGCCGACCATGCGACGCGCCAATGCGCCGCGCTGGCCCGCATAGATGCCGCTGCCGCTGATGCCGCCGTGTGGCAAGCTCGCTCCCGCTGCCAGCAGATTCGCGTTGTTCGCCCACGCCCAGCCCTGCTGCAGCTGGCTGGCTGCAAGGAAGAGAGAGGGAGAGAGGTAGAGAGGGAGAAAGAGATTATCATTAGCGAATTTTCGAGAATATTATCGACTAGCAGCTACCCTGTTAAAGCAGTTGATTTGGCCGAGGCAAACCAAAGAAAAGTTGGGACTGCATTTTGCGAGTTTAAAGCAGTGTGATCGACTGACAGATACCTCGTAGGGCACAGCAGTTGAGCTGCCATAAAACTAACTTTACATATGACTAGCAGATCGACTCTATCGACGTCAATAAAATACTATAATCAATAAACAAATTTCATTTCAGCGAAATCATTATTTGAGCACAAGTTTTCCTTGTTTTCCAAGTTCATCATTATTATTTTAAAAAAATTATTATTTACGATCATTTTTTTTAATTGAATTAAATTTGTGCAATAAACAAATATCATATAACATCGGCGAACACTCTTAACCCAGATTAATATATTATAAATTAATTATTATCTTACTTATTGATAATTGAAAATTGATAAGGATGTGTTTTAAAAGCCTGCTAATTCTTAGTATTTTCGAATTATTTGCAAGCTGGCACACAAAAATACCCTGTAAAAGCAGTTGAATTTGTAGTCAAAATCCCAAACATTGTTTTAAAGTCTTATTTATTTGGTCATAACAAACAAAATGTTTTTGATAATTGATTTATTCTTATTTTATGAATAATCATCGTCAAAAAATTCAAAATAGAAGGAAAATAGCTTAAATTATAAATATGAGATAAATATAATATAAAGTTGTTAATATTTGCATTAATTTGTTTTCATATTTAGAATTTTGAAAATAGAAAAAACAAATTACAAGACTGTTGAGGCCTATGCAAAATAAATGTTTGAATGAAATTATTCTCAAATTTATCTTGCGATAAATATACTTATATCAAAATCATTGAAATGTTGAAATTTATTTACTTACCCGTTAGGAAGGGCAGCTCGGAGTTGAACATTTTGGTGACAATCAGATTGCGGATGCGGAAGCGCTCGACAAGCTCCTGAGCCGGCGTGTAGAACAACATGTCGAAGCAGACGAAGTGGCCGAAGGTGACGCCGAAGTCCGTCTCGAAGACGGCGAACTCGGGCGTCGCAGTGCGATTCAGCTGCGGCTCGAGATACAGATTCCATTTGCGATAGCGAGACACGATCGCGCCTCGCCGATCGATAACCACGTTCGTGTTGAACAATCGATAGCCGCGAGCAGGACAATCGAGATCGGCAGCGTCGCAATCCTCGCGCTCCTTCACATTGAAGAGCAGATATGTCTTCGAAGCGACAGCGGCGCAGGCAAGTTGCCGCATAAAGTCGGCGACGGCTGCCACGTGGGCGTGGCACAAACTGGGCGTCGCATTTGGCAGCGGCACCGTCGTCAGCTGCAGCAAACTGTTGAGCGTGCCCTCGGGAAACACAATGATGTCCGTGGTCCCATTCGCCGACTCAATCAGCTCCAGATACGCCTTCAGATTCTCTGCGAGCAACTGCGACGAATTCGCGCCCGCGATCGCTGGTCGAAATTCCACAACGCCCGCCGTGTAATATTCGTTTGTGGCAGCTGCAACGCCGGCCACGAGCAATAGGAGAGGCAACGTGCTGCCCATGACGTTGCAAGCGGACTGAACTGCCTGATTAATCGTCTAAATCGCGTCTGGAAATGTTTAATGGATTTATTGTATCTAATCTCTCAGCTGTTATCATCGCCACCTGTTTGGCCGATGCTTTTGCCACCCTGGTCCAGATAGCACAAAAACATTGCATGCTTTTAGGCTGCCACACAAAAATCACTTCACTTCACTTCACTTTGTGCCACTTCAGTTCGGAGCGAAGCGTTTTCTGGGCAACAACGGCAAATCAAATTAGCGTTAAAGAATAACTTTAATTAATCGTGTAATTTCTGGGTTTGTTATTTACTTTTTTGTGATTTTTTGATAACCGATTTCAAGTGCATTTCGCAAAATTGTATTTTTCTAATTTGGTCATTCGCTTTATTTAACATAATAAAAACATTGCATGCTTTTCGGCTGCCACACAAAAATCACTTCACTTCACTTTGTGCCACTTCAGTTCGGAGCGAAGCGTTTTCTGGGCAACAACTGCAAATCAAATTAGCGTGAAAGAATAACTTTAATTAATCGTATAATTTCTGGTTTTGTTTTTTTTTTTTTTTGTGATTTTTGATAACCGATTTCAAGTGCATTTCGCAAAATTGTATTTTTCTAATTTGGTCATTCGCTTTATTTAACATAATAAAAACATTGCATACTTTTCGGCTGCTCTTCAATTTGGTTCATTTCTTGGCTAAAATGAAACACAACTAAATTATCTTTAGATTGAAATCTGATGTGAGTTTCAATTCTTTAGGTTGCAATAACAATAATTTAGAAAACACCTGAAAAGGAAAAATATGTAAATTTCACAATTTAATTAACGATACAATTTCATATTTCAATAGATTAATTTATATATAGCAAGTAAGAAAGCTACAGTCGAGAGTGCTCGACCGTATGATACCCGCAACACATTTCGAGAGAAAACACATTGTGTTGAAACTTGAAATGACTTTCTAACTGGTTTACTGCTTGGTGTATTATGTTAATTTTATAATCTCCAGGCAAGCGACATAATAATATAATCAGTATTTGATTGCCTGCCATAAGCAAATTAGAATTTGCTGTTTTGAGTATATCGAAAATATGGCGATCAATTTGCATGACCTACATAAGCATTGACAAAGTTCAGAAAATCCCTCACGTTAAAGATAAACTTTAATAACATAATTAAGCAAGCATTGATAATCTGCCAAGACACGGCAAACATTCTGGCAATAAACTCAACTGATGAAAAACAAGACTTTATCTATATAGTAAGAGTTATCAAAGTAGAATTATCTGAAGTTCAAATCTTGAAGTTTAAAGGTCATTGTTTCCAGCTAGCAACGTGGTTTTAAACAGATAATTACAATAATGTTTAAACCGAAACTTACGAGATATTTATTTGCACTTGAATCGACGCTGGCTTAATTTATAAAAAAAAAGAAGGAAACATAAATGTTAATTGCAAATAGTGTGCAACAGCAGAGGCAAGGCGAGCAGCGAAAGTGTGGATAAGACTGGCAACGAGGCGGCGGCATCGTCCTTGGGCTTGAAGCCGCAGTCCAGATCCTGTTGCTCGGTGCCCGAGCCGAAGGTGCAATCGTCGTCGAAGTAGTTGCCGTAGATGGCGAAGGTCAGCAGATTCTCCAGCTCCAGCTGCTCGGCGAGAACGAAGCGCAGCTGCAGCTGATTTCTGTGGAATGATTGAATAATGAATTGGAATATATGAAATATGTTGCATTCGCACTCACTGATCGGGCAGCTCGTCGATGGACCACTCGAATTGATCGGGCCGCAGCGGCAGCAGCGTGTCGAGCACAGAGTTGGGGGCGAGCAGCAGCTGCTGCGACTTGGGGTACGTGGCATTGATCGCGAGTCGCGTGAATGCCACGCGCGGCTGAAAGTCGTGCACCAACTTGCCACAGTCCTCCACACTGGGCCCGATGCACGCGAAGATCGCGCAATTGCGCACATAATTCTGCTCCACGGACGCCTCGTTGCGCCAGCCATCGTAGGCGCCCAGCCGATACGTGTGATAATGCGCCGCACTCGCGCTGCCATCCAGCCTGCGCCACTCCAACTCAAAGTGGCAACACAGCCGCCCGTGGCACACCTCGTACTCCAGCTGCGAGAATCCCGCCTGCACCAGCATCGACTCCAGCGCCACCGTGTTGTAGCGCGTCATGTCGTCGCGCTTCATCTTGTAGCCCGTCGTGTTGCTCACTCGCGGCTGTGACGGCGCCTCCGCTTGCAACCTGCGTGAGGTGGCCGGTCGTGAGGCGCCGCGCGGATACTTGGGCACCTGGGCCACGTGCAGGCGACGCTGGCCCTCGGCCAGCGCCATTCCGCTCGAGAGGCTCCCCTCGCGGCCGTGGTAGATCCCCGTGCCGCTGTTGCCGCCCTCGGGGCGACTCGCCCCCGCCGCCAGCAGGTTCACGTCGTTGGCGAACGCCCACGCCTGCTGCACCTGGACAGCTGCAAAGAGAAAGCGGCGGAGAAAGTCAAAGAGGAACAAACTAGAGAGGCATACAGAAACTGACAGTGTTTTAAACAAATATCGGTAATACAACAAATTGATTATTGCTTGACTTGGAAATTAATTCTCTTAATTCAAAATTAATTGAAATGCAAATTTTGCAACCTTAATTATTGAAATGCTGTTTTAAATTATCAAATTGCTTAAAAATTAACAAAATATATATAAAATCAATTTCATTCAAATTTGACATTTTTACACTCTTACACTCGAATCCAAAAATTGTGTGTTACGAGTATATTTGGCAGTTTGTCAATTAATTATTTTAATTAAAAATTAATTGAAATGCAAATTTTGCAAGCTTAATTATTGAAATGTTGACATTTGAAAATGTAGTAAACATTTTTTGAATTAACCGTAAGAAAATATATTATGAATTATAGTTTGACATTTTCACAAATTCCAAAAATATTGTGTTACTTGACTTACCAGTAAAAAATAATTTTTTTATGTTTTCTTGAATTTTGTCAAATGAATTATTTAAATTCGAAAAAGTCTTGTGCAAATTTTGCAACGTTAATAATTGTTATGTAAATTAAGTACTTTACTGTTTACATGTTATGCGTGTAATATGAATTGAATTCTAATTTAACATTTTTGCAATCTTGGTTAATCAAAAAAACTGTGTTTTACTTGACTTACCAATTCGAAAAATTTTTTTTTCCAAATTAATTATTTTGATTCGAACAAGTCCAGGCATTTATTTAACTAAACTAATTGCTTAAAAAAGAACATTTACAAAAATAGCTTCAGTCAAGCTAAGACTGCAGAACAACTGAAGAAATGCAATTAGAACTCCGTTTTAATTGATTGCTGTTAATCTGCTAAATTCATTAGTTAGGCCCAACTGCCCAACTAAGCGCTGATCTAACCCAAGCTTCATTTAAACACCGCTCTGAACCGGTTCAGAATAAAAGTTCCATACACTAAACCCCCCAAAAGTACTGTGGTTGTTTTGCAAAGTCAGTAATCAGTTTTTTTTTGCCTAAATTGAAGCAATTAGATAACTTGCTATCATCCTGAACCGGTTCAGATTAAAAGTTCTGCTCGCTAAACCACCAAAATTTACTGCAGTGATTTCTGAATTGAAAATACAAAAATGTAATTGCATTTAAGCAACTATTTGGGAAACATAAGTTGCAGCAATTGGAAATTTTCGCAGTCCGCTTGAACCGGTTCAGGCTAAGTGTTCTGCTCGTTGAACCACTAAAAACGACTACAAGGATTTTTGTCAAAAGTCATCTAAAACTTTTAACTACAAATCTAACATATTATATGAATCTTTTTGTGGAAAATATTCATATGCAATTAAATGAACCGGTTCATGCTAAGAGTTCTGCTCGTTGAACCACTACAAATTACAGCAGTGAGTTCTCCAAAGTTAACTTATTGCATTTAAGTTTCTATTTAGGGAAAATAATCATATGCAACTAAATGAATCGGTTAAGGCGAAGAGTTCTGCCCATTGAACCACTAAAAACGACTACAAGGATTTTTGTCAAAAGTCAGCTTAAACCGGTTCGCGGCATAATAACGCCGATTGTATAAATTGTGATTGTTACCTGTGAGAAACGGCAGCTGCGAGAACCAGAAGGTGGGGAAGATGAAATCGCGAACACCCTGCTCCGTAATGAGCGTCTGCGCGGGCGTATAGAAGATGATGTCGAAGCAGATCATGTGGCCGAAGGTGACGCCAAAGTCCGTCTCGAACGCGACGATCTCGGGCAGCAGCGTCGTGTTCCTCGGCTCCCCATACAGATGTATCTTGCGGTATCGGGAGATGACGGTGCCGCTGCGATCGAAGGCCACGTTCGTGTTGTAGGTATTATAGCCATCGGGGGCACAAGGACGCGGGTCCTCGGGATGAGCGGAGCAGAGTTCGTGCTCCGGGACATTGACCACCAGATATTTGCTGGCATTGCGGGCGGCGCACGAGATCGCGACCAGATATTCGGCATAGTATTTGGCGTCAGGATCGTCCAGACACGGATTCACCTTCTGCCCGCCATCGGGCACAAAGCCGTACACATTGAAATTGTCGAGGGTCGCCTCGGGGAAGATAATGATGTCGGTTTCGCTGGCATTCGCCGAATAGATGATCTCCAGGTAGCCGGCCAGATTATCGCGCCATCCCTCGATGCCGTTCTCATGGCGAAATTCAACAACACCGGCCGTATAGAAGTTCGCACTATCGACGGCCGCCTGTAACCAATTGGCGATTAGTTTCCCATTAGCTTATCTCTCTTGGCGAGTTCTCGATTGCCTACCTGCTGAGTCACATGGCTGAGGGACAAGAGGGACAAGATCAACAGCAGCAGGAGCTGAGTGAGGCTTGAACTTCTCATCATCTTCCTGCCAACCTTGGCCTTTGGCTCTTCGTCAGCCGGCCAGCGCACGTTTTAACTGCGGCACATGCGCCAGTTCGATGACTCTTTATACTGGCGGCAAATGCCCCAAAAAATAATGGCAATTGATTGGCAATCTTATCGCCATCTAGCGGTCACTGTGGCGCGACTAGTTGTCCAGTCGCACAGTGGCGCAAATCCGCAGAAAGTGGGTCAAAACAAATGCACTTGAAAACAAGTTCGATCAATAGAGTATTTTGTAGGTGACAATGTATTACAATTAATGTTCTGGTTTATCCAAATAAATATGAATAAAATATATCAATTACATTTCATATTTATGCAAATAACAAAATAATAGAGTATATACAAATTGCTAATATTTAAAATAATAGAGTATGTTTTATGTGACGCAATATAATCAATAAATTAAATATTTTATATATACATATATGAATTTCATATTCACGAAAATATTACAAGTTTTATATTTATCAAAATAATATCAGAATAGAGTATTTGAAAAACGACGAAATATACAAATTTAATTTCACATTTATGCGTCTAGCACAGTGGGAATAATAGAATAAAAGCGTTGCAATTTAAATAACAGCTCTGCTTAATAGATCTCTTTCTTAATCCCTAAAAATATAATGGTGTTTAAAAAATTTAATTTTTAAGTAATTTATATATAATATTATTGTTGTAGTTTACTAACAACAGAAAATAAAATATTATTTCCACATTGCCAATCTACTAAAGCCAATCAAAATAAATGTTTTAGTCGAGCGATCTTCGTGAAATGGGGAGCAAACGTAAAAGATGTTCAGAAGTCCATACAAAAAGTTTCCTTTAAATAGATTAATAAACACAAGAGTTACGCAATCCTTACTAACGGAATAACCGAAGAAATATGTACTTTTTTAACGTACGTTTTGTCTAGCAATTTAAGCAAGCAACTCTGCAAATTTTCAGCAGCCTAGCTGCGCTAACAGCCGAGTTCACATGGTCTGTTCGAGGTGCTGATGTTTCCAAAGCGATTTTCACATGAACACCATCGATTTGGGACCACTGCTAGACAAAGTGTTAATCTTGATTAGCCACTTAACCGGTAATTAGTAATCAATTTACTAATTCCAACACTTTGGTGGGACTTTGAATTATATCCGTGTCTTGCATTGTTTTTCTGTTCAGTCGAGTTGTGTTTTGCCGATCAGGCTTACTCGTATATCATGTTAGGGTTTGGTTTTTTTCGGGGCTTGCACATTGGACGACTGTTCAAAAAACTATCGAAGAAATACAGCCAACTGATTTTTGATTATGATATATTGGCATGTGAGCGCTATCAGGTAGGTTACTGACAAGTATCCGTTATACTTGGGCTTTACGACCATTGCTCCATTTATTAATAGACAACTTGGGTCGCAAATATTTTGCGACGTTATCTCGTCCCTCAGCTTTCCATATGAAAGCGATGACTATTCACTATTCGGCATACAGTATTCATTATTATTTGCGATTGCGATTGCGATTGCGATGGTGATGGCGATGGCGAGTAATGGATGTTATTTATCAGCGTGGGTTTCGGGCATTTTTATCTGGCACTTAATCATTTTATCTGCACTCTTTATTATCGGTTGTATATATCTCTGATCATTTGACACTCAATTACAATGTTGATTTAGTTTTATCTGCTTCTCTTTATATCGGCCACAAAGTTTTTATCTTTTCGCTGGTGGTATCGACTTTTGATCTCTAAAATATTGCGTAGCAAACTAAAAACATCTGAAGATTTATGAAACCCCCAACTATTCAAGTAAATACCGACCTATGGCTGTATCAAATTGTATTAATGCTTGACGAATCGATGATGCATTGTATATCCATCCGTTCGAAAAGTCTTTCTAATCATAACTCTTTTTACGAGTAGTTCACGAGCTGAAGTCGAACGTATTTTTGGAACTGTTCAAATTTGATTATATCGTAAAATTGTCATAGCAACAATCGCTCGTTAATTGACTTGTGATACGAAAGTGCTGATAAATCTTTCAATATTGTGATTGTATTATGTTATCTACAGTTCATGGAGATCAGCTAATCAGCAAGTTAACTATTTGGTTGACTTCATCAATTTTACTCACACTTGAGTTAAATGTGCGTTATTCCTGGTTTATCTGTCATTATCCCTAAGCCCTTTCAATATTACTGCCCATCATCGCAGAGCAGAGGAAGAGCATTTTGCCCACTATCTTTGGCAATCCTTTTACCTCTCCCAGAAAATATATCAATTTTTATACTTGCATAAAATTTAAAAATAATGCTTGAGAATTTCTTGGTCATATATTTTAAATACGAAAATTTACCCAAGGGAGACGAGGCGTATCCACGCCCCCACACGCCCCCTCTGCCCCCATCCATGAGAATAAAAAAAAAAAGAAAACACACTCGTACACACTTTGGCGGAGACTTTGGCTGCTCATTTTATGCGAAGGCTGCCATAAAGAAGAAACGAACGGTAAAACACGTTAAAAGGTAAGACGTGAAACAACAACAGCAACAAATGAGTCGGCTCAACAAATGAGTTTGCTCGACTGCCCAAACACCCCGTGGTCCGAAAAAAGGTTTCTTGAGAAATGACTTGCATGATTAGCACAACCAGAGTCAGCAATATTTACGTTTAATTGAATAATCTAATAAATAAATATTTATATAAATATATATATACATTTTTATATATTCAATATTCAAAATATTACTATATTTTTATATATTTGTATTCATTAATTGTTTATGTATTTTTATGGATTTATTTAGATATTTTTATTTTGATTTCTCTTCTTCATTTATAAAATTATTTATTATTTTTTTCGTAAATTATTTATTTGTTTATTTTAACATTTAGGTAAAATTTGAACAGTCGACTTAACTAAATTAAGTTAGTTACGTTTAATGATAAAATAAAATAAAAAAAAATAATATGTATCATCTTAAGATTATACATTTTAAATTAATAATTAAAAGTCGCAGATCGTAAATTGTCAGCTGGGATATTTTGTGTTTGAGCTGGGAGATTTTTCTAGGCAGCGTGAGCAGGGAAATTGTTTGGCAACACGATCAGGTATATTTGCTTAGCAGGGAAATAAATATATATATCACAAAGCAAAATAGGATATTATTTAGCAAGGAGAGATTTTTAGGGGAAATGTTTCTAACTTAGTTTTGTTCTGGAAATATTTGTGTTGCAGATTTGAAAATGTAAAGGTGCAATCGGACATGCCCGTTTTTTGGGCTGTTGTAATGGGTATATATGGGAGGTATAAAAAGGCAAACGAAGGCAGCTTCATTTAGCTTTGGCCTGCCTAAGTCCCTGCTCCACATATGCATAACCAAGCGTTCGCCTGTGTGTGTGTGTGCATGTGTGTGGTTGACTGCCGGGTCAGCTCTATGTGTGTGTGTGTGAGTGTGAGAGTGTGTGTGTGCTCCTTGCTACTTATGTTTAAGCTTTGTATTTAAGCTTTTTGCACGATTTCCTCTAACAAATGGATTTTCACTTGTTGCCCCCATATGTGTGCGTCTATCTGTGTGTGTGTGTGTGTATTATGTAATCTGTATGTCCTTGTTGTCATGCTCGTTTTTCTAGATGCCCTTCATGGGCTCCTCAACACTCGTCTCCCCCACCTTTCCCCCCGCCCACCCCCTCGCCGTTGTCCTCCAAACGTTTTGCTGCTAACAAATAATTTAATTTCTTTGGGGCATCTTTCACATATGTACATGTGTGTGTGTGTGTGTGTGTGTGTGTGTGTGTGTGTGCGTCTAAGAACTTGGCCAACAACTTTAAGCACCGACTTGTTGTATATATTGCGGCTGGCAAAATACGAGTAAATAAAAAAATACAAAATTGAAGAAAAGTGAAAACGAATTTCGGGCCACGTTCTATGTTCGGTTAATAATCTATTTATATAAATAAATAATGCGCACTGAGGCTTACCAAATGCCTTTCTGTCTGCAATTTTATTTTGAGCCAACATCATCAAAATGCAGTAAATTTTGATTTTAAGCTCTCCGGTGTTTCATACTCGCATATATACGGCACATAATTGAGTTATGCGCCCGAATACCCAAAAGCATTCATATGCTATTCCACATTATTGATGTGCAAATATATTATTCAAGCCAGCGGCAATTCTTTTCTAATAAATTGCATAGATGAGGGTGAAAATGAGCTGGAATCAGGAAACAAAAAAAAGCCAAGTCTATGATTAAAGAACTAACGATTGAGGTTGAGCAGAGAGCAGAAATAATATCAAAAATGTTAAAATAAAAAGCAATAAAGACTCGTGTATTGATGGCTCTTAAACCAAAGGGTTAAAAGACCAAACTACTTGGGGAGCGTAAGAGACTTCAGATATAGGCGAAGTCGGAAATTTTGGTAGACAAATCAGCGAATTTTATATAGATACTATATACAAAAAACCCACTTAAAGGCCTTAAATGGAAATAATCGAAAAGACGCAACTGATATTTTCTGTGTTTTCTTTCCTTTTTTCTCATGCGACCGAAAAAATTAGTGGCAAATAATTTGTGGCTAAAAATATGCATAACTGGCACAATAATTTGTATTTACTTAATTTAATTGAGTTGAATTGCATTTTGATTTCATTAATAAGTCCGATATGCAAATGTGTCTTTGTATCCAATAGTTATTTTTATTAATTTTTAAAAATACTTAGACAACAATTTTGCACGGAAAAAAATCGTTAACTTAGTATTGTGGAAATCGCCGCCTTATAGAATTTTCCGGCTGTGTGTTGATAGTACAATCAGAAAATAAAACATTGCGACATTTATATTTTATATCATATCATATAGTCACCAAGAAATATAATAAAAAGGAAAACACTTATTTGAACTGAAATATTTAGAGAATATTTATTATTTTTATACTTTATAAAATTGTTTGTTAAAATTAAAGAGTTTGTAAACAAGCTCAATAAGTTTTGTTTGCCAAAGGCAAACATATTAATGTTAAGGATAAAAAAAAATACAATTGAAAACTTATTTCCAAACGCGACTACTTCATTAATCAACAATTTCTTATTTTTTAAGAACTACAATAAATAAATAAAGTTGATATTTTCATTATTGTTGGTTTACCTATTTAACTTGCGTTACAAGTTTCTAAATAAGTTGTTGTTCTACCAATTACTACAAACTGAAATTGATGCGTATTGTTTAAATTATGTGTTGCCATCAAAATGTGTATGCAGAGTTGGCACAAAAGATCTAGAGACTGAAATTGTGCGGCACTTAAGATAAGTTGAACTTGATACAGGCAATAAAATGTGGCAAGCTAGAGAAGCAGAGAAGAAGCCACGACGCACAATTCACAAGGCAGTTAAAGTGACAGCATTTTGCATGTTACAAACTGAAGGTGACATAATGCTACACAACCCATCATCATCATCATCAGCATCATCAGCATCGTCATCATCGTCATCATCGTCAGTGTCGTCAACGTATCGAATTGCAGCAAATGGCGGCATGTCAACTCTGGCCGCAGGCAATGCCAGATTTCTGTTGTCTGCTTGATTAATTGCAAGATGAACGAGGACCCCAAATGGGGATCAGTTGGGGCGAGGGGCGAAGGGACACTTGAAACGCATGCAGGCTGAACTAAAAATATTATTAATGATGGCAACTCTGGCGGCAGTTCGCTCAGTCTGCAGTTGACATAACTCATACGACGCGTTGTCTGCACAGCCAGCGACTCGGAGATTTATGCGTGTGACTGCGTGTGAACAGTGGGGGGAGGGGGGGAGTAAAGGGGCATAGAGAGAGAGAGGGGTGAAGGGGGTTGGCTACTCTCGTATCTTATGCTGCATATTGACTGATTAATTAGCAGCTCTTAATGCCAGCAGCAAAACGAATTGCCGAATTATGAAGCTCCAGCTCCTATCTGTGTATCTCTTTCTGTGTGTCCTCTATGTGTTTGTGTGTGTGTGTGTGCGTGTGTGTGTGTGTGTCTCTTTAATCCTTGCGCTTAAGCTCTGGCTGCTCGCTACGCCTCGCCAAAGACTTTAAGCCACTTGACATGCGTTTACATGTGCGTGTTAAGACGCTTCTCCAATTCCCCAAAATGCCACAATCACTGGGTCAACTTCGTCTCTCTCCCTCTCTCCCTTTCTCTCTCCCTTTCTGTCTCTCTATTTATTACTCGCATCGACAACTTAAACGTCTACTTTATGCGTTTGTCGCTCCACAAATTATTGAGCTGCTTTAACAATTCAAAAGCGAACACATTCAGCATGACAGCTGTCATGACTTTCTTCAACTTTTCCCTTAGCATTTCTCTTCTTGGCAATAACTCTTTAATATGCTCGCAAAATAGTTTTATCAATCAATAAACGCAATAATTTCCAAGGCATATTTCACATATTTTTATTATTTTATTCCGAATCCAATTTACTTTTAAATGCATTTAGTTGTTATGGCTAAGATTAATTTATTCTTTAATATTCAGTGCGAGCAGAATATAGAATTGATTCGATGTATTGTAAGTTATATTAAATTTATTTTTGTTGTTTTTTAATTTCTGCTTGCCTCATAAAGATTAACACATTTACATGTTTTATTATTATTACAATTGAAAATTACATAAGCTTTCGATGATCTCAATTTCAATTCTCATTTTGTTATTTTTACTTAGAATGTACTTAGAATTTTACTGTAGAATGTAGCTTATAATTATTTTTTATTAATTTCAAGTCTGGATTAATTATTATATTTAGATTCATGCAATAAATATTAAAAACCATTTGAATATTTCTTATATACATTTATTTTTGGATGTGTTTCGATTATAAGTTGAACTAACTTTCAATAGTTTTAATAGATCATTCACTACCATTTTTTTTTATTCTTACAGCTATTATTTATTTTTTTGGACACTATTTTTTTACCTCTGCTTTATTGTAAGTATCGCATTGTTGATTATACTGCATAGTTATTTCAATACATTCAAATTTGTCTATTTATTAGTATTAAATTAATGTTATTTTTATTTGTCTGTTTATTATTTAGTACTTTCACAGCTTCTATTTTTAATTATTTTCGCATCATCCAAATTGTTTATATCAAATCAAATGCTTGCAATTAATTCTTTATCTTTAGTTCTTGCCATCTATTCATCTTGGTTTATTAATTATTATTATTATTATAATATTATTTGTATATACCATATTATTGTCACGGCTTTTATTTTTGTATTATGTTTACCTCATCTTAACTGCAAATATCAAATTAAATGCTTGCAATTAATTCTTTATCTCCTGTGATTTTTCATTATTCTGCTTAGTTCTTCTATTCTATTCTATCTATTCTTCTTTGTCTCTCTGCATTATTTGCAGTTCGGTTGTCTGCAGTCTGCTCTCATCGAGTTGTTTAATTAAACTTTGCGTAAATCTATTGCATTTTTTCGAGCGCTCCGTTATTTAATGTTGATTATCAATTTGGTCAGGCATTTTTAACACCCAACACACACACACACACACACGCACAACAATTGTCTGTCTATCCCTCACACACACACACACAGACACATATGTTGCTGTGTTGGGAGGCGAGTTCATAGCTCGGTTTGCTGTTTGTGTCAGGGCCTGATTTATAGGCATGTCCCTTCCAGCGCCGACCCGACCCGACCCGGCCTGACCTGACCCGACCTGACCTGACCTGACTTGGGCCGCAGCTGGAGCCAGACTTGGACCTGGACCTGGACCTAAACTTGGACCTAGAACTAGAAGAGACTGCTCTCCATCGGCCGGTTAATAAGTTTCAGCTTAAGACGGCAATCGTTGCCAGTCGTAAAGGCAACGCGCGTCGCGTTTGCCTTTTGCTCTTTCGAGATTTATTGACATATAAATTTAATACATAACCCCTCGTCCCTCCCGTCCCCTCCGGCCCCCTCGCGCCCCCCTTCGCCACGCAGCTGGCTGCCGGATGAACAAAGCTTAGGAGCAGTTGATTGAATGCGCTTTGCTGCTTGGATTTCCGTTAGTAAATTGGAAACGAAAAAAAATAGAAGCGAACGAGGGAAACAAATTTCGTATTTAGTTTAGGCAACTCTTTTAATTTTCAATTTCCCTGCCAACATTCATAGCCGGGCATTATTGAATGCAGGGACGACAGGACGACAGGACGACTGGACGGCAGGATACCAGATAGCTACAGCGACAGCATCCTCGGCATATTCAGACAATTTAGCGAGCAATCACACACAAAAAAATGGCACACAAAAAATTTGTACAAAAAAAAAGCGGTCAGTAGGGAAGCGAAATGATAGACTAACAGTTACGCTGTAATAGCAGCGAAATCAATAATTAAATGCTTAACAGTTTCTGCATGAAATTAAATGAAATAGCAAATAATTGATTAATGAAAATAAATCAAATAAAATAAAATTTAAATTCATGATATTCTCCTGGCAATTAAATTAAATTATAAATAATTTACAAATTAAATTAAAGTGTAGTAAAAAATGCAAATACAATTATCAGAAGTCCTGAGTATTATTTTAAATATTGTAACCAATCAAAGTCACTTGAACAAAACAGAACCTGCAAATTCTGATAGTTTATAAAGAAATCGGCCAATATGCAACTTAATACAAATACGTTCATTGCCAACACTTTCCTTGCACTCTCTAACTATTTAATTTTAATTTAAAAAGCGAATTATTACTTAACAGTTTCAACTAATTAGAAAGAATTTCTTTTTTAATTGTTGCATTTTCATTTATTTAATTATATTATTAAGAGTACAATACAATGCTGATATCACAGTGCGGCTCGTTATTTAATTTTTGTTCACGTGTTGTCATAGTACAAATTTGCCATATGGCTTCTCTAAATATCTGTTTCCGCTTTTAGAAGCTAACATTTAGTTTGTATAAAAACAAATTTAAAAACAAAATAATAAATCAACTGCTCATTTTGAATAAGTCATTTCGCCTACAACTCTTCACAGCTTCATTGAAAATATATTGAAATAATTATTTACAAAATGTTAAAAAGAAAATGTAAAGTTTTTAGAAATTAATTTTTTTTGTGTAAGTTGAGCATGCCTCGTTGAGCTATTTATATGAGTACAGGGTAGAAAAACGACTGCAATTTCCTGTGGCACAGGTTTCAGCAAAGCTTTTTCTTCCTTGCTCTCCATTTAGCAATTCTTTTTATATGTTTTTTTTTTGTTTTTGATTAGCATCAAATTATGGGTCATTCATTCATTGATTCCTGCGATTTTGAAGCATCGAGTAGTAGCGAAAAAGCTAAAGCCATTGTCATTATCAACATCCTTGTCGTCGTTGTCGTTGTCGTTGTCGTTGTCATCGTCATCGGTGTGCAGTTTCTCAATGTCAAACATAATGAAAAAGTTTTGCACTTGCAATTTCTCTTTCTGCGGAATATTACGTTTCGTTATTGGACTTCACCTTGAAGCATTGAGCTGTCGCTGAATAGACAGAATCAGACACGGAATCCGACGCTCCGAATCGAATCTTACGACATTAGTTCAACTAAATTTTGCAGCTGAAGTCAGCTCACATCTCTCACTCTCACTCTCCCTCTCCCTCCCCCTCGTCACACCTCATTGCAATCGTATCGAAACGAATAGTGCGGTATTCTATGGTGTGGCATGTGGCTGGCTATGAAATACTTTGCCATAGAGCGCGTGACAATGTCAACCTCATCTATGAGATGCCTCCTTCAGGTTCACCGAATAACAACAGGAGCGCATCTCGCCAAAATATTTATTTGCAGAGCAACTTCAATTTAACACATCAAAATATTACTCAGACATTTGCAAAATATTATTATAATAATAATTTCACGAGTTTTATGCATTCGCTCAAAAAATAATTATTTTTGATTAACTTGTAACTTGACATTATTTCATGGGAAAACAATAAAAATCATTACAAAATCAATATTCATTTATTAAAAAGAATCTACAAAAAATTAAGAGAAGTTTAATTAAAAAGAATAAACGCTGTAAAAAATGATTAGAAATATTTGTTTCAAAACAAAACAAGTAAAAACAAATCATTAACAAGCCGAAGGCTTTAGCAGCCAGCGCTAGAACCTAAGTTAGTTAATAATTTTAATTATAACTAACAACTGTGAAAAGAAAATAAATTTAAAAAATATGTGTTAACATTCGACACGTATTTTATAATGACAAAGTTATATATATTTTCACTTTATTTATTGATATGTGAAGATAATATGTATTACATTTTCAAATGTAATAAGCTTCTTGTTAACTTCATAAATATATTTAAGGCCGCTACTTGTGCACATTTAAAATAATTTATTTATATTAAAGGTCTAACATTAGATTAATTTCTGTAAAGTCAGTTGCTTGAACTTGTGAATATTTATAAAGTGCTACAAATAATAAGCCTAATTAACCTAAATTAAATATCTCTAAAATGACAAAAGTTCATAAAAATAAAAATATGAATCTCTATAATTGATTGTCAATAGCTGGAAGCTGTGGCTGGCAACATTCCGCTCCTGTTGCGCGATGCCTGAACAGCGCCATAAGTCAAGAGTGAGACAAACAGACGGACGGACGGACGGACAGACAGACAGACAAGGACAACGACAACGACAAACGACAGAAGCAAAAGCAACGCCAGCGACTTTGACTTCGACATCGACATCGACATCGAGAACGACAACGACTTGAAATCCAATTCAATTTCTTAGCTCATGAAACGCCGCCAATGTCGCTGCTTTGCTCTGCCGCTCAACTCTTGCCACACACACACACGCACACAGACACACACATACACCTACTCCGTCCCTCTCCTCTGTCCTTCCTCCACGCGCCACCTCGATTCAATGCAGTTCAGTTCAGTAAATATTATGCTAAATTGAGATAATTTGTTGCCTGATACTCGCTACAGCGCAGCCACTGAATGTCGCCTATTCCCCTCTCCCTCTCACTCTGTCTACCGTCTCTCTCTTACCACACACATACACACACACACACTGTGTTGTGCGTCCTTTCAGCGCGACACAGACAGATTTGCATGTAAATTTGCTCGCGTTTTATAGTCGCAAATTTTTGCTCGATTTTGCACATTTTCTAGATTTCTATCGTAATTGGCGGCTTGTTGTGGCCCATTCACAATGGCTTCGCCTCCCCCTCGCCCCCCCTCCACCACTTTCCCGCTGGCCCGCAGCATTATTCGAGCAACCGGAACTGCGAGTATCCGCATCCGCATCCGCATCCCTTATACCTATAGCTATAACTATAGCTATAGCTATTCTATACCCATCTCAGCTATGCGCCATGACGATTGCGGCTTTCAACTGTCGTTGAGTGGCGAACAGAGGAGGAGATGAAGAGGGGCGGAGAGGAGCGGTGAGGGGCGGTGATGGGCGGAGAGGGGCGGAGAGGGGAGGCGACGCCACTGTTGCATGCTTCGCTTTGTAGGCCACTCATTTTATTTGTTAGCATATTTTATTTAACTGGCCTAATTTCAGCCATATGATAGATCTGTGTTACCCTTTAATTCTGAAACGTAATTAGTAAACAGTTGTAAATATTATCTTGGTACAATTATACATCCATATATTTAATTATTTTAATAACAATTAAGTTCTTCCAGTTTATCTTTCAAATCTTAATACAAAATAATGATCGTAGTCAGAACAAATAAACTTTTTTATGCATGCATCTCTCACTTTGTTTATTGAAACGTAACTAGTAAATAGTTGTAAATATTATCTTGGTACAATTATACATCTATATATTTAATTATTTTAATAACAATTAAGTTCTTCTAGTTTATCTTTCAAATCTTAATACAAAATAATAATCGTAGTCAGAACAAATAAACTTTTTTATGCATGCATCTCTCACTTTGTTTA
Source organism: Drosophila formosana (assembly GCA_035045625.1). NCBI lineage: Eukaryota > Metazoa > Arthropoda > Insecta > Diptera > Drosophilidae > Drosophila > Drosophila formosana. Next base: position 753,272 of record JAWNOW010000688.1, on the reverse strand, counting down.
TTGAAAGGTATCGTTAAATGGTCAATATATAACTAGAAAAAACTAACATTAATCAATAGGGAAGCATTTATATTACTTATTTCTATTTAATATATTACAATGTATTTTATTTGTATACATTTTGCTGTTTTAAATTAGTATTCTGTCACTAACATGACAGTTTTACTCAACTATACATATATCATTTATATCTATCTGCGTAATGGCAATAATAATAAAAGTTTTGAGTTAATTTAGTATTTGTATTTCTTCATAAATCTACAATAATAACAAAAATAGGACAAGCTTTTTTTTTAATATTTGTTTTTGTTATTTACGGATTATACTATGCCTACAGTTAAATAAGTAAAGTTTGTTTATAAGAGAAATACAGCTATTTTTTAAAGTGAGAACATTTTACTGATCTATACTATTGTCAATATTTAAGGTATTAAAAAAAATTAAATATTAAATGCTTTTATATGAAAACTTTATGCAATTTACTTAATTTAAGTATATGTAGAGCATACACAAGCAACATTTTAGTGATAAACAGAAAATATTAAAAATATATATGTACAACAGAAAATATTAAAAATTCAAAATAACACAAATCAAAGAGAAAAATAAAGAATATTTGGTATTTTATTTAAGTGATTAAATAAAGATTATTATTTCATATAAATCCTATACAAAATCTGAGCAAGTTACTTAGTTAAAGTATAAACATTTTAGTGATTAACATAAATAATTCACAAAACACTTTTTTAAAAACTATTTCATAAATACAAATTAAATAGCTGGCTTATTTTTTTTTATTACATTTTATTTAAGAAAAAATCATGCAACAATTTTGAACGTATACTGCAGCGAATATTAGCTAGCTGATGAATAGTGAATATGAAAAGATGAGATGACAAAAAGTGGGGCAGAAAAATCAAGGAAACGAAGTCAAGTTGAGTTATCGATGAGATGCACATTAAGCACTCAAAGTAACTAAAGTGAATCTCGTTCAGCTTGTTGTGCAACTGACTCAGCTGGCAATCAAATGGCTTTCCATTAGCATGCCAATGTCAAGAAGAGAGAAGACAGAAGGGAGAGGGAAGAGGGGAGAGGGGAGAGAGACGAGCGAGTCAAGTTTGGATAACTCAATAACACTTTGTCAACACTTTACATGTTTCGTTGCATACTTTATGGTGCGACAACAACAACAACGACAACAACGACAACGACAACTCAATTGCAAACGTTGCATATTTCGTAGCATACTTTTGTGGGCCACACACACACACACACACGCACACACACTCATACAATATGTGGCTGCATAGTTTGAGGCGTTAAAACATTGTTGTCGTTGTCGTTTTTGTTGCTTCAACTCCGGCAACAACAAGTTGCAGACAACGCCGCAGGAAGCAGCAAAGATAGAGAGAGAAAGAGATGGCAGAGATGGGAGAGAGAGGGAGAGAGAGGGACAACGTGTCTCAAGTCAGTGACCGAAAAGTGTGCCAAACCGTACGTAAAGCCCGCAATCATAATAAATTGTATGCCCAGCGTCAGTCGTGTGTATAAAATAGTCATTAAAAAGACATGCTCCCATAGCCGAAGAGGGTTCGCAGCACTGACCACGTGTGTGTATGTGTGTGTGCCTGTGTGTGTGTCTGTGTGTGTGTGTTTGCGCCTGTCTTACTCACAATGCAATTAATTGTTTTGTTTATCGGGTTTATCTGTCCGTTTACGCTTGATTTGACCAACAAAAAGGCTCGCCAGCTTAGTTATTAGTGCCATTACTTATAGACCTTGTAATAAAATCCTCTTCTTTATCCTTTCCCCACTCTCACTCTGTCTGCTTATTCGATTAAATTACTCATCGCCGCGCTGCTCCATTGAATATTCACTTTTGATTTGGGTTACAACTCGCACAAATCGAAAACTGTCTCGCTCTCTCATTTCATCGCTTTTCCATTTTCCCAGCTAAAATTCAAATTGCAAATTTGCGCATAGACTCAAATCGCATTCATTCGCTGCTTTTCCATTCACAGTTTGCTGCTCAGCTGCCGCATTTCCAATAACTTTCAACAGGTCCAAACACGTTTCTAATGCATTTCGTATTATTTTACAGATACCAAACCCACAAAAAGAAAACTCTTTCAAATCAAATTTTGAATCTGTAATGAGTAATTTATCAAATCATATTTTCAAGGCACATAAATAATTTGTCAGCTTTAAAGAAAGTTTCTTAAAAATTGAGCTCAAGTATAATTAAAATATAGTTAATCAAAGCTTAACAAAATAAATATAAATAATAATTTTTGCCTAAGTTTCTTTTAATTTACTTTCAAGAGCAATAAATGAATATTCAAATACAAATTTATTAGCTGTAAAGATTCATTCTTAATATAAAGGAAATTATAACTTTATTAAAAGACAACTTGTTAAAGCTGGCAAAAATAAATAAATTTAAGCATTTCTCTGAACTAATTAGTAAATGTTTAAAGTGGAATTTGGCAGCTATAAAAGTCGTACATCGTTAAACTGAAAAGTCAACAGCATCATTAAAAGACAGCTTTACAAAGTTAAAAATAAAAACAATTGAATTATATAAATAAATAGCGTTTATAAACGTTCAAATCATTGCAGTTTTATTTTGATTGCGGGGTGTCTGTAGGTCGAGTACACTCAACTTCTGCTAATTATGCTAATTTGCATATATTTCAAAGGTTGAGCTGCTCTACACGCATTTTATTCTTCTTGCATGGCTTAATCGCAGAATAAATATAATTTTAAATTCATGTTAGTTGAGCCTTCACAGGGTACATTTGCGTCGAGCACGCTCCTCCGGCTGTTCGCACTCTTCTTTATGGCTTTTGCAATTATTTGCCATTTTTTGCCTCTGCGCTTTTACCAGTTGCTGTGTTGGTGAAATTGCGGTGAAAGCGATTCCAACAGCGACATCTACATCGACATCGACTAGATGTTGTTGCATCCACGTTGCTGTTGTTGTTGTTGTTGTTGCAGCTGTGTGGCATATTGAACACATTACGTCCGTCGCGTTGCACAAATCGCTTGCAATGCGAACGCATCTTCTGCATGCAAATTTCGAGCTCTGCATTTGCCGTGGACAAATGTGGCGTCCACTCACACACACGCACAAACACACCCACACACACACACACAGACACTCACACACATGCCGCGTAATGCGCTTTTCAAAACTAATATCAAAACAAGTGAGAAAGCTACAATCGAGAGTGCTCGACCGTATGATACCCGCCACCCATTTCGAGAGAAAACAAAAAACCTAAACTATATTTTAATACACAATTTACCAAATATACTAAAACTTGAAAATAGCGGGTATGAAAATCCATAACACAACGATATGGTCACACTGTCAACTAAACAAATAAAGCGCGGGCAGCTGCAAGTGAATTTTGCATATAAAATTGATTCTTTAATAACTTCCTTGTTTTTCATTCGATCTCAACCAAATTCACAGGAATCATTGAGAATATAATTATTATTATGCATACAAAAATTCAATTACAGGCTTTTGGGGGCGGAAAAGGGCGAGGCAAAAATCTAAAATAAACTGATCTGCGTAGGACCTATAAGAGTATTGTCACCAAATTTGGTAGCTCTAGCTCTTATAGTCTCTGAGATCTAGGTGTTCATACAGACGGACAGACGGACATGGCTGTCTCGGCTGTTGACACTGATCAAGAATATATATACTTTATGGGGTCGGAGATGCCTCCTTCTGCCTGTTACATACATTATCTGTTTGCACTAAGTTATATAGTAATACCCTTCTAGCGGTTATAATAATCGGAGTGAATGTCGTCGGTTGCATGTGTGTGTGTGTGTGTTGCTCTATGTGTGTGTCTGTGTGTGTGTCTGTGTGTGTGCCTGTGTGTGTGTCGAGTCATGCCAGAGTCAATGCGATGCCATCAATGCCAACTGCCAGAGCAAGGACACAATTCGCCTTTTGTTGTTATTTCTCTCCCCTTCTCCCCCCTTCTGCTTGTTGTTGTTGCTGTCGTTATAGCAGTAGCAACAACAACTAACAACAACAACAACAACAACAACAACAACTGGCAACAACAATGGCGAATGCAACAGGAAATGAATGCAATACTTATAAAGCATTGACGATTGACTATATACACTATATAGCACAAAACTCGCTCCACGTTTTTCACAGCTAGTCGCCGAGTAGCTTGCCTCTGAGATACCCTGTACTTTTTACTCAGTCCCTGCAAATTATTGGTCACTTTGTAACCTTTTGTGACTGTTTGTTTATAATTAAAATTAAAAACAATTTATGTGCTTAGGAGGTAGTGGTTTAAGGGAGGTTTATCTTCACTCTTATACTATATAGTTCTTCGTTTTGTCAAATTTGTGAAATATTTAATAAAAGTGTTCTTTATTTATTCAAAACAAATACAGAAAGTTATAATATTTTTCAGCAATTAATTTTGTATATCAAAACAATTATCATTTTATTTTAGTTTTTACTTTTTTTGTTATTTATTTGATTGTAGTCTAGTATACTGATTTTATTTTTAAAAAGTTGTATTTCATTTTAAAAAATCTAAAAAATATAACACTGTTTTTACATTGTTTTCCATGTAAATTATAATATTCCAAAGCACTAATATCAAAACTTTGTATATTGCAAACACAATTGCTAAACTCGTTAAAAAATTAATTTTATATCAAAAGTTTTAAGTGACTGTAGTATTATTAGGGAAAATAAAACACAAATAAATCACAGCAAAATATATTTTGAAGAGATATAAATAAACAAGTAGAGAATCTTTAAACGAAAAAAAGAAAAAGCAAACTTCCGCGTATTTGCGATTTAAAAATCTTATCCAATATAGTTTCAACTTGGAGAATAGTTAATGAAGATTATTTATTAGATATTATTGTCTAGTAAATAGGCATTAATAAATAATAACATTTAAGTATTTATTATTATTAATTTGCTGTTTTTAAAAGTCAGCTGGCATGTTCCTTTTTAACTTTGTCAGATTAAGCTAAATTTGCAACAATTCATTTTGTTTAATTTGCATTAATTTTATTTGCTATTAATTAATTTCATAGACGATGTATTACGTATATTTTACTTGTTTACTTTTTTAATCGTTTTCCATAAACAACACAAAATTTGCATCTTGAATTTCTTTTATATAATATATTTTGACTTAACTTGAAATTGTGTCTTGCAATTGTAAGTGAAATAATTGGCGAAATAAATTCAATAATAAATATGAAATGAAGTTGGCATTTATATAATATTTGCAACAATTCATTTTGTTTAGTTTATATCATTTTGTTTTTTATTAATTAATTTTATAGATGATATATTATTTGTAATTCGGCTTCTTTACGTTTTAATCGTTTAAAAAAACACATTTTTCTTCTTTATTTTTTTTTCTAATATTTTTGAATTTTACATGATCAAAATTGTGACTTGAAATTGTAAGTGAAACAATTGGCGAAATAAATTCAATAATAAATATGCGAGGGCAATGGAATAGTTGGCATTGCCACAACAACTTGCAACTGCTGGTTGACTGTTGTTGCAGCTGCAGAGGCAAGTCTTTGCTGGGCTGCTGCCCAGAAAGTATGCACCACAAAATTGTCAGCGCCAGCGGTAACACGTAGCACATACGTGTGGCAAGTGCGGCGTGTGTGTGTAGGCAGACATTGGGGGGGGGGGCAGCGTGGGAAGGGGAGGAAGGGGAGGGAGGGGGAGGAGACGAAAGAAGGTTGCTTGCAACACGTGCGGTTATTGCGTTGGCAATAAAATGATTTTCAATTGAATTTTGCACAGTTGCCGCTGGACGACAACAACAGAATTTATGATTAACTTTAATAACATTTTTCACAATTTTTGTCATTACGCTTGTTGTTGTTGTTGTTCTGGTTGTTGTTGTTGTTTGGCTGGCACCTTGTGCGTGTGCATAAAAATAAAGATTCGACTTCATTTGGTTAGCATAAAAAACGCGTAAAAGACGCGCGCGGTCAGCGAGCAAAGCTCTCTCTCTCTCTCGCTCGCTCTCTCGCACGCTAGCATGCCGTCTCTGTCGCGCTTTCACCTGGCGTGTCGCGCGCTTGTCCCTAAGAAGTATGCAATATAAAGTTAAAATCTTAAAAGGCCCATATTGTATGCGCAATACAACGCACACACACAAAAGTTAACAAACAAACGAAACGAAACGAAAAGAGAAAAAAATAAAAAAGCGAGAAAGAAATGCGGCAAAGGAAATGAAGAAAAACTTGATTTATTTTTATGTGCTCAACGAGCTGACTTTGGGTGCCCCAAAAAATCGACGGCGATGCGGAGGGGGAGGGGCTCGCAAAGGCAGGTGCCTCAGCAGGCGGCCATTCATACAAGTGGTACGTGCGTAATGACCAGGCTCACACACACACGCACACGCACACGCGCGCACTTGAACTTTAAGAAGTTGGCACGTTGCGTATACGTAATCATATTCTGCTGCCGCCTTCGTCGGCGCCAAATTATACATCTGCATGCCATTATACACACACACACACACACACTCATACGCATACGCATACGCACAGGACATTTTTGGAGGCCGGTGCGTGGACAAGTGGCCAAGGAACGACGGACGGACGGACAGACAGACGGACAGACAGACGGACGGAGACGGAGAACCCAATGAACTTGAAAGCAATTGCAAAAAGGAATTGGTATATCAAGGCGAACACCATCAAAAGCCAATAAACGTTGCAAAATTACCGAAATTACTAAACCCGCATTCGAATCGCTTCGCTTCGCATCCATCGCAGCACAATTTATTCCAGCCTCTCGCTCTCTCGACGAAACTAAATTTTCAGCATTTCTGCATCTTATTGGAAAATTGTTAGGCCAAGAACAGAAAACAGAAAACAGCAAACAAAAAGAATTTCCATTAATAACAAGTGCGAAACACGTGAGAAAATTAAGAGCATTTTCCACGTTCTCGTTCCTCGTTTCAACGCCCATAAAAACAAATAAAAAAGGCAATATAATGGCTAGATGTAAATGATTGTTTTGGCTGCTTTCAAATGCTTTAACTTCGTTGTTGCTCGTCAACAACATGTTTGCACAATTTTATGATAATCCAATAACTTTTATGTAATTAGGTGGATTATTGGAAAATATTAAAAAGAAACAATATTAATGCCATGTACCTCATCAAAAATAGCAGCGTTTATATTCAAATGTTTTATCTTAATTTATAAAATGGGATATTCAGAAAATTCAAATCATAACCGAAATAAAATAATAAATAACATAAAATATTGATATGATTTGAGTTTTGAGATTTTTGAAATGAAAAACTTTCCAATAAGCAGTTAATTAAAATATATAACAAAAAAAATAAAATAGTAATAAATTAAAAGCATAAATAAATTGGAATGTAAAATACAATAAGCAATAAATGAATTAAAGCTAATGTAGACATTTTAACATTAAATAAAGTAATAAATTCATTATGAGTCATAAATGATGTTTTTGTAAACACATTTATTTTTGGCTCACCTTTTCAATATAATAAAATTATGTTTACGTTACTTAAACTTAAATTGCCATGTGATAATTGTATATTTATTAAAATGAGTTGTTCTATTTTTTATTTGAGCTTTAAGAAGCTGTCCATATCAACCAATAACATACCTAATGAGCTCATTTAACTAAATTCAGCAGCCATAAAAGACTGCTATTTGAAAGAGTAAATTTCAACTAATTGCAGCTTTGCTAAACTGTCCTCACCATCTGCTAAACCCATTGAACTCAGCCACTACGAAAGTTAGAGACACGAAATCCGTGTCAATTATTCTTGGCAAACGCAACTCATTAGAAACTTGACAGATGGTTCGATGGCGCTGTGCTTAAGCACACATAATTAAAATCAGCGCAGCAAACAATGCTGCAAATTTGAGAAGGATTGGCCGACAATCAGCCGAGTTACCTGAGGCGACGGGCGATGGGGAAATGTGAAACAATTAATAAATGGCAAATGCATTAACAAGCTGTTTGCCCAACAAAGCCCAATATTATTTTCACAGATTTTGCACATTTCCCGCACACTGCTAAAAATAAATGGGAAGTGGAGCAGGCAGGAAAACAAGGACAGCCGGAGCTCTAGAAAGACGAGACGAGACGAGACGCGACGTGGCGAATGCCTGGGAGCATAATACAAATATGAAAATCAAGTAAAATCATTTCCATTCAAATTCAAATGGCAGCCAAGCGTTGAGTACGACAAGCTTGTCGCCAGCGGCATCAAATGAAAAACTGAAACTGAAGCGAACCAGAAAAAAAACCAAAAAACTGAGAGGGAAAAACTGCAAAGAAGGAAAAAAGTGAAAGACGTGAAAATCTGGAAAAAACCTGAAAACTGATATTCAATTCAATCAGTTGTTGCCCCTCGAAGCCAGCGGGCAACAATGCCCAGCTGTGAATCCAGAGGCGTGGTGGAAGGGGCTGCTTTTGGGGTTCGCTTGAATGGATTGTCAGACTTTTTGATTTTGTGGTCGCCGACGTTCGTTCGTCGACGTCTCGCAAGTGTTGAGCACCTCAGTGTGCTCCGAGAATCAAATCCACTCGACACACATACGATACATACATATAATGTAATATTGTGTGTGTGTGTGTGTGTGCTTGAAAAATCAAACCTCCCTCGCTCGCTCTCATTTGGGCAAACGGGAGAACGGGAGAACGAAGAAAAAAACATTTCACTTTGGCAACTGGGGGCAACTTTACAATAAATTTCAGCAAATAAATCAAAATGTAACAGAAGCCGTGTGGAATTTTCAAGCGGCAGGTGCCGCTGCAAACCGACAAAACGTTCCAGAAGTGGCAAGAACAAGCAGCACAAGCTCCACACAGTAAAAGCAACGACCGGCAGATACCCTGCACTCAATTAAAAACTCTATTTTCATCAGCTGAAACTATCATATATATTGCATATTATTTTAATGAAAAACTATCCTCAATCCTAAATGTGTTTATTTCAATTAAAATTTAAAACTTATTTAATGGCTTACAAACAATAATAATAGTAAAACGTCTCATATATATTGTATATTATTTTTATAATTCTAAAAGTATTTGATTAATTTAAAATCTAGAATTTATTTGATGAGTTACAAAATATAATAATTATACAACTAACTTGATCTCATATTTTCAGTTTAATTAAATTAATGTATTTATTAATTAAATTAGCAATTAATGTTGCATTCATATAGCTAACACTAATTTTTCAAAAGTCTCAAATACAATTAAATAAACTAATTCACCATTATAGTCTTAATTTAATTACATATTGCATGCATTTTAAAATAACACAGAATTTATTAATAACCGCTACACCTATTATACATATATATTTCTAATTCGAATTGAAAAATCAAAATTAATAAATTAAAAATTGAAAAATTACAAATTTTTTAGCCAACTTGCTCTCTTATATTAAATTTAATCGGATATAATAATAACAAGTATGTATTTTCATCAAATTAAAATCAAATGTTGGATTGATATTTAAAACAAAAAAATACTATTAATGCGTTTAACTTTGAACTAACAGTTTTCCATTAAAATGAATAGTTAGGAAATTAGCTTTAGCTCTTATAAAAAAATAAAATTGAGTGTTTAAATAAATTAATTAGTAATATTTTTGTCTTTCACTTTATTAACAAAAGTTTCTTTCTTCTATTTCAGCAATATGAGCAACGCAGAGATGCTTCTTGGTGAGTGATATTTTTTAAATTTATTCTGTATACGATACTAATGAATCTTTTAATATATTTGTGAGTATTTTTAAATAAGTTGTTTGGTATTTATACTACCCGCTTGGCCGCCGTGGCCGCCTACAGGGTGTCGCATCAGCAAAATAAGGCTGAGACACTGTTGGAGGCGGCTGTGTGCGAGTAGGCGTGGCAGGCAGCCGCAAAAATGAACCCTGACCCCCGAAGCCGCGCCACGAAAGCAAACTGAACCACCGCATCACCGCAACGCGCAAACAAAACGTAAAACGAGAAAGAGAAAGAGAAGAGAAAAAAAGTTTTTGATTTTTGTGAAAAATGTTTTTGCGTTTTTGTTTTCGCTGTGTGAAAAATGAAAATGTGCTGGACGAGCGAGAGGGGCGGGCAGGGGAGGGGAGGGATAGGGCAGCCTTCAAGAGGGCCACAATGAATGAAATGTTGGCGCCGACAGACGGGCAGTCAGAATACCAACTAATGGGCGTGACAGACGGACAGACGGACAGACGGACTGCCTATGAAGTTTGTTGTTTGCCCGCCAGCTGCTCAGAAGAGCGAGAGAGAGCGAGAGAAAGGAAATGGAAGCGAGAGAGAAGAGGAAGAGGAAGAGGGAACTGTTTTGAAGCATTTTTTGGGCGCACTAATTGACTTTTTATGCTGTGCGTCGCTCTGGCGTTTGATAAGGACATCAGACAAGTGCGAGCAGTATAGATAGCAAAGCGAGTGAGAGAGAGAGAGAGAGTGAGGGGCAGGGGAAGGTCAAGGTGCGGTGCGGTGCGGTGCGATGAGGGGAAAGCTGATCTCTGTTGGCTGCGGCGTCTAGACAAACAAACATTCATTCAACGCACGCTTTTGATTTTGTGGCGCCTCGAAGGTTGAACATGCAACACTCGAGGAGCAAGAGGAGCAAGAGGAGCAAGAGGAGAGAGAGAGAGAGAGAGAGAGAGGAAGAAGCAGAAGCAGAGAGCAACGAGATAATCAAAACTTCTCAATGGAGCAGAGAAAACAAAATGTCAAACATTAAGGTGCCAAATATGGACAGTAAAATTAGACGATTTCAAATTCTGACGATTAGGATGATTATGAATTCAGTTGCTTAGAAACTCAGATGATTCCAGATATCATATTAATAACTTGGAAATGCATTTAATTCGTAATCATCGCATTAACAATTTCAATCTACTGGGTTTCAATTTCAAAAACATTAGATTTTCCAATTATATTTCGAAATTTAACCTTGCCATTAAAATTAATACAACATTGAGCGAAATTAAAATAGATAAAACATTAAGGAAGTTAGAAATAAAAAAATTAGAAATTACAAAAGTTAAAGCAATACTGCAGATAAGTTAAATAAATATGGTAAAATACATTCAATTAATTTTTCATTGTTATGAAACATTAAGTAGTTATAAGAGTACAAAATATAATGAAAAACAATACATAAAATAAATGTAGCCACTAAAATACATTAGTTAAAAATTAAACTACATTTTAATTCAAGTTTAAATCAAAACTTGTGTTTGAAAGCTCAATATTGAACTAACTTTTTTCGACTGTTAAAAACGTATAAAACAGTATTCAATAAATATATTATCAAGTTTAAATTAATATCTTTTATTATTCAACCTAATCCTTAATTCATTTAGTTCAAAGTTTAAAGAAATTCAGAATTCCAAAGTAGTATAAAAAGCTTATCACAATAGATTACATTTGGTAAAATGAATTTAGCTAATAATAATATCTGCACTAGTTAAAAACAAGACTAAATGTTAAATTCAAATTTAGATTTAAGTCTTTCAATCTTCGACTAATTTTGCTACGTTCAAAGTTTTAAGTAAAATTGCAAAACTTTCTTAAATTGGTCAGCGATATTTTTATAGCATACAAAAACTTTTCCATTATTTTCTCATGCTCATTATCCAACTAAGTTATTTTAGCATTAAATGTAATTGCGCCCAACTTCATGCGCCTTGTTAAGTTGGCTGCAGCAGAGCTGCAATTTGCTGGGCAGCACTGGCAGCACTGGCAGCATTTAGCAAAGCACATGCACAGTGCTGCCAGGCAAACGTAACATATTGCCAATTATTTGCACTCGACTGGCTTCGCAATGCGCAAACCAGAAACAAAGAAGTGCTCGAGAACGGGCCAAATGAAAAGACAAGTTATCAAATCAATACTGCCACTTTAAAGAAACTCTTTTCCAAATTTGTTAATAATTTTGAACAACAATTTACGTCAGTTACGTGGGAGAAAATAACAAATCGTAAGTTCTATTGATCGAATTTTTGAAGCAGCTACAAACACAATTAAATGAATTTAATTAATAAGACAGTCAAATTAAAAAAAAATCATAAATAAAACAGATATTTTTACAAAAACACAAACAGTATTTAAAATGAACAAATAAATGTTAAAGTACATGAAATTAAAAAAAGGGATTTAAGAAAAAGTTAAATGTCGAATATGAAGCACATTTAAAGTAGTCAAATTAATAACTTAATGATCCATTTAAGCCAACTACTTCAATAAAGTATACATTTTAGAAGTAAATCAAACAATTTTTGAAGTAAAGTTTAAAAAAATGAATCTGAAATGCAAGTCAAAAAGAGATATATTTACAAAATATAAATACAAATTAATAAGATAGATATATTTACAAAACATACAATTAATAATTAATGATTAATTTTAGCCAAATTAACTTAAAAAAGTAAGCTTTAAAGATAATATAAGTTCAAGTTAATAAGATAGATATATGTATTTACAAAATATACTTCAGATATTTAAAATTGTTAAATAACTGCTTAAATGAATGAAATTCAAAAGACAGTTTTAAGCCAGCTACCTTGAAGAAGTTGAGTTTAAACAAACAACATCGAAAGTAGTCCAATTAAATGCTTGAACTAATAATTTAAGCCAACTAAAGTTAGAGTTAAGTTGGGGAAATCTTAAAGACAGCGTTCCATTGCTTATCTATTGAGTTCCAGCAGCTGCTGCGACCTGCTGCGACTTAAGCCGCAGGATGCATTCGGAAATCCTTTCAATCAATTATGAGGGATTAAGTTGGGGCGGAAAATGCGGAAAATGCGTGCGAGGGACAGCGCAATTTTCACTATAAAATGTTCAAGTCGAGAGAGTAACACGGATTGGGATCTTCAGATGGATTACAAACGGAAGAGAAGGGGAAGGTTTTTATGGGGTATCGTGTCTCCAATTGGCACAGCGTGGCGTCTCCGTTTTGTTGATGCCACCTGATGGGGCAAGCAGCGTATTTGGCAACCAAATGAAGTTAATTCGACAGCGTCGTGCAGCAAGGCCTCAGTTTTAGAGCGCTCTCCATTCAAATGGCTGCCACATGCGGTGCACAGCGCTGTGTGGCACGGTGGCATGTAGCCGGGCACACGCTGTCCGAGAGCAGCTTTCCTTGTGGCTGGCCTTGTGCAACAGCCTCATTATGAATTGCGACCCGACTGTTGCACGGCAGCGCCGTCGACTGCGCGCTCGACGGCGACGGCGACGTCGACGTCGACGTCGACGTCACGGCTACCTGTTGGAAATGCAAACAGCAATCGCCCCACCCCCCACTCTCCTCCGCCCCCGCTCGTGTCCCGCCTACGCCAGCGACGTCGACTGCGCGCGTTTTGCGCCTGCGCTGGAAGCGAGTCTCCACTTCGCTTCGTGCCTCGTTCTGCGTCCCCTCGCCACGCCCCGCCCCGCCCTCGTCCACGCCGCCTCCTTGTCGCATCTCTCCACTCGCAGATGCGGCGCCAACTTTCGAATTGTGCCGAAGCGAGCGAAACCGTTACGAGCTGCGAAAGGGAAATCACAGGAAATTCATTCTGAAATTGTAGAATTGTCAGCGAAATTCTGTCAAAGGGAAATCACACGAATTGCACCTTGGAATTATAGAATTTAGACCGAAATTCAATTAAAGAGAAATCACAAAAATTGCATTGTGAAATTGTAGAATTTAGAGCGAACTACATGAAATTCTTTCTGAAATTCTAGAATAAGGTGCGATATTCTATGAAAGGGAAATCACAGGAATTTCATTCTGAAATTGTAGAATTAAGAGCGAAATGTAATTGAAGAGAATTCACAAAAATTGCATTGTGAAATTGTAGAATTTAGAGCGAAATTCTATTTAAGGCAAATCACAAGAAATTCTTTCAGAAATTTTAGAATAAGGAGCGATATTCTAACAGACGGAAATCACACGAATTTCATTCTGAAATTGTAAAACTAAGAATGATATTCTATTAAAGGGAAATCACAAGAATTTCATTCTGAAATTGTAGAATTTAGACCGAAATTTAATTAAAGAGAAATCACAAAAATTGCATTGTGAAATTGTAGAATTTAGAGCGAAATTCTATTTAAGGCAACTCACAAGAAATTTTTTCAGAAATTTTTAGAATAAGGAGCGATATTCTATTAAAGGGAAATCACAAGAATTTCATTCTGGAATTGTAGAATTTAGAGCGAAATTCTATCAAAGGGGAATCATAGGAATATTATTGTGAACTGAAATATAAAATATGTTAATATTGTTTCAACTTTTATTTAAATGTAACACATATCTAAATTCTCTCGTTCCCCGCCACGATCTTAAATTTTGTAATTACTTCGCGCATTACATAAATTCAAAGTTTGTCAGCTACAATTTTTCGACTTTCAAACTTCATTATGTAAAAAGTAAAGTATTTAATTACATGCAAGTGATAAAAAAATTTAATTGCATGCAAGTGATGACAAAATGATGTGATCAACAAGTTCATGAGTTGTCTGATATTTATTAAAAATCAACAAATTTCAATTACAAGTTTTAATGTGAATTTTCTTAAAAGTGTTAAAAAAAAAAAAAAGTAAATAGAAATGGAATTTTGGCAACTCAGGCGTTGAGAGCAAGTGCCAGCAGGATGAGGCACGAACTGGAGACTGCCGCAAGAACGGGGGCAGCTGCAGCATTGTTCGTGTTGTGGCCAGGAGCATTAGGAGGAGGCTGCAAGTGATCCAGATTGTGGCTGGTGGGCAGCTCGCTGAAGTAATTGGCCCAAATGCCAAAGGTGAGCAGATCGTTCTTGGGCGCCGTCAGCTCCACGCTGATCAACGTCTCGCTTAGCAGCTTGGCCGGCGGCGACTCCGTCCAATTGTATTGGGCCACCGGCAGCGGCAACATGCGACCGTCCAGCGTGCTGGGCATGATCAGACGCCGCTTGGCCGCCGGAAAGACGCCCGAGATGCGAACGTGCTGGAAATAATACAGATTGGCGACCGACTGCGAGCCTGGAAAGATCCGGCCACAGCTGAGCAGCGAGTCCGAGGTGCAGGCGAAGACGGCACAAACCGCCTGCTCGCTGCGATCCACGCGAATGAAAGTCGTCTCGTTGCCGCGATACGCCCCCAGGCGATAGCGATAGGCAGCGTAGTCCGCAGAGCTGCTAATCAGACGACGTTCGAGGGCAAAGTCGCAGCAGAAATCCTCGTGACACAGACGCTGCGTCACATTGACAAAGTCCGCGGCCAGCAGCTGGGTGCGAAAGATGTCCACGTTGTAGTCGCGGAACGTGTCGAGAGCGCTCAGCCGTGGCGTGATCAGCTGGGCACTGAATGGCGGCAACTGCTGCGGCGTTGGCGGCGCAAAACGAGCGCCACGCTTCGGCACACGCGCCTTGAACAGCTGCTGCGTGGGCGACTCGAAGATGCCCGCCGCCAGGCGTCCGGCGCGTCCCGCATAGATGCCCGAGCCGCTGGTCTTGCCCGCCGGCAGGCTGCCATCGGCGGCCAGCAGATTGATGTCGTTGGCAAAGGCCCAGCCCTCCTGCAGCTGCAGGGCGCCCAGAAACGGCAGCTCCGAGAACCAGTAGGTGGGATAGATGATGTCGGTGATGTTGCGCTCGAGCAGCAGCCGCATCGCCGGCTCGTAGAACAGCATGTCGAAGCAGATGAAGTGGCCGAAGGTGACGCCGAAGTCGGTGTCGAATGTGGCCAATTCGGGTTGTTGCAACACCGCATGACTGCTGTACTCGTGGCGCCACAGATGCGTCTTGCGGTAGCGCGACACGACGCGACCCTCGCGATCCAGCACCACATTGGTGTTGAAGTAGCGCACGCCGTCGGCGGGACACGGATTCCAGGTGCTCGATCCATAGCCGACGCCGCACAATTCCTTCTCTATGATGTTGAGCAGCACGTAGAGGCGACGGGCGCGCACCGCACACGAGATTTCGACCAGAAAGAGATGGTAGTCGGGCTGAAAGCAGGGCGTAACGTTCTGCTGCGGATGCGGCACAAAGGTCGCAGTCTCTTTGTTGTTCAGCACATACTCGGGAAAGACCAGAATGTCCAGATCGTTGGTGTCGTTCGATTCGATAATGCTCATGTAGAGCGCGGTTGCGGCTTCGAGGCGTTCCCTGGGCGTGCCCACTTGCACGGGCACCTCCACAACGCCCGCATAGTAAGTGGGATCAGTGGGCAGCGATAGCTGCAAGAATCAACAAAAATTACAAAATATTCAACACAAATATTCTCTTAACGTATTTATTTGAAATGGAATTTGAATTCGCAATTGGTCTGGCAACGCTGCGCGTACCTGCTCGCTTGTGTGCAGGAAGAATGCGGCGAAGAGCAGCTGCAACACGTTCACGTTCATCTTGTGGCAATGGGCGGCATAAAACTGAAAATCAGTCTTAACTTTTGCTGACCACCAAAACTCTAGTCAGTCTGCACAACATCATCACAAGAATGTCATCTGCCTTGCGCTATCTGCCCACCGATAAGATTACGCAAAATTCATTAACAACTTTATTATGCGGATTCCTTAAAGCGCATGCCATAATTGATGCAAAGCTGCAATAAAATAAACTATGTCATCTCGAATATAAACACCGTAAAGCACAAATTGATAAGCACTCAGCAGTTTGAATTTGCATGCAAAAGTGGCAACTGTATGGCTGCATCTGGCAACGCCGGCAGGTGCGAAAATTTGCGCAGCTCTGCGCATTTTTGCGTTTGCTGGCCGATAACGATAACGATAACGTACAGAATTAAATCAGCAGCCTCAGCTGTTCCGGCAGCCAAAACACAAACACAAATAGCACAAATAACATCAGCATGGTTAGCGCTCTGCTCACCATCAATTAGAAGCCAACTAGCAAAATCGCGAGTAATCGTTGTAAACACAAAATCTCAGTGCAAATATATAATTTGAAAACTTGCTGCTGCTGACAGCAAGGTGTGCTAAATTTGAAGGTCATCGGTCGTATTTAAATGCTGTAACTGGGCGAGACAGAGACAGCGACAACGGCAAGCGGTTATTTTGTTGTTTTTGCAGGTTTGTCCAGCACGTGTGTTTGCATGTGTGTGTGTGCGTGTGTGTCATGCCATTAATTGATAATTTATTCTTTTCAAATACGAAACGCGTCATGACACAACAGAAATAACAAGAAGCCAGAAACAACCGAATTCGAATTTCAACACAAATTATTAAATACACGGTGAGTTTATCATCGCTTGCCTCACACACACGCACACACACACGCACTCTGGCTTATCAGCGACGTGCGTGAAGCAAGCGACCAATCACAACTCAGCAACTTTTGACTCTCCTCTCTCTGTCTAGCTCACACGATGGCATTGAACATGAAAGCGCTGCTCGCGATGATCTGCGTCTTCATCGGCTGCTGCAGCAACGTCGTCTTCCTCGAGCTGATCATTCAAATCGATCCCGGCGCCGGCAACCTGATCACCTTCCTCCAGTTCCTCTTCATCGCCTTGGAAGGTCTCATCTTCACCTCCAAGTTCTTTACGGTCAAGCCAAAGATCGCGCTCAAGGATTATGTGGTGCTTGTGGTGCTCTTCTTTGGCGCCAACGTCTGCAACAATTACGCCTTCAACTTCAACATCGCGATGCCTCTGCACATGATCTTCCGGAGCGGTTCGCTGATGGCCAACATGATCATGGGCATCATACTGCTGAAGAAGCGCTACAATCTCAGGCAGTACAGCTCGGTGGCCATGATCACGGCTGGCATTATCCTCTGCACTCTGGTGTCCAGTGGCGACGTCAAGGACAACACGCATCACTCCCTCAAGGTGGACACTTCGTACTCGGATTTCTTCTGGTGGGGCGTCGGCATCGCTCTGCTCACGATCGCGCTGCTCGTCACCGCCTACATGGGCATCTACCAGGAGGTAATCTACAAGCGACACGGCAAGCACCCCAACGAGGCGTTGTTCTACACTCACATGCTGCCGCTGCCCGGGTTCCTGGTGATGGCCGGGAACATTGCCCAGCACTGGAGCATCGCGGTCAACACGGAGGCTGTGGCGCTGGCGGTGCCCGGTACCAGTTGGAGCCTCTCGTTTCCGCTGATCCTCTTCTATCTGCTGTGCAACGTGGTCACGCAATACATCTGCATCAGCGCCGTCTACGTGCTGACCACAGAGTGCGCCTCCTTAACGGTGACTTTGGTGGTGACGCTCAGGAAGTTTGTCTCGCTGCTCTTCTCGATCATGTACTTTAGGAATCCGTTCACGCTGAGCCACTGGCTGGGCACGATCCTGGTGTTCTTTGGCACGATACTGTTTGCGAACGTGATCAACCAGGTGAAGGATGCGTATCAGGCGAAGCGACAACGCGACCAGCAGCAGAAGCAGAAGCTGAAGGCCAACTAAGTAGACGCCATTTAAACGATGCAGTTGCTGTGCTCTTCTTTTCCATGTTCCACGTTCTCTATCGTTTTGTATATGTTGTAAATACGTTTTTAGTTTAGCCAAACTTCATTCGCTTTGTTCTGAGCCCTCTACTTCATCCCTTTGTACACCCTTTCTTGCCCCCTTTCCCCGCCTTTCTATGTGCCGTTTTGCTTCGATTTTTATACTACGAGTATTCATAGCAAATTTTTATATAAAATACAAATAAATCACTTGACAAAGCCAATCGTGTCTAACTATCATTCTAATTCCTTAACAATCTTAACCAGCATTTTGTATTGTTTTCGCAAAAATCATTCATTTAATCATGCTTATAATTTACACTATTTGCTGATATTAATTCATTACTATTATAATATTTTGTTGACTAAATGTATTTTGATTTTGGTCGAATTTGAAAATTTTGGCATTCTTGAATCGAAAGTATTTTGTATTTTGTTTATCATATTATGAACTACAAGTAATTTTATTTCAAGAATGGTCAAAATAGAATTTTTCCATCTTGATTTAAGCATTGACAGCTAATTAATTTGTATTCTTTTTGAGCTTTTTACTTTTAGTTATTTAAAAAAAAAAATACTGAATTTTTAGTAAAAATATTTTTAGCTAACTTATCAATTATTAATGTGAAAATATTTTTACTTTGATGACTTTTTAGACAAATGGAATTATTTGTAAAAAATTTACTAATATTTATATTAAAATGCATTATAATTAATTGGCTAGCAAAATGAGCTCAGAAGTAGAAAATCTCTTATTAGTTGTCAAGCTGTAAATATATATTTTGCATTATTCCGAAACTTACTTCGTATAAGAATTGTGCTCTGCTTGAACTTTAATCACTACTATCATCATCGCTCATCTGTAATTTTGTTCCCCTTTCTTGCTTTTTAGTACAATTTTTGTCCTCTTTTTTAACTCACCCTCTCACTTTATTTATCCACCTTTTTCTATTCAAAATTTTGCTCGCTTCAATTTTTCCTTGATTTAATATTATTTCCAGATTGAAAATCACCCAAAATTTAAGCTATTTTCGCTGTTGAAGTTCTCCAGCTCATAGCTTACTTTTCTATTATCTTTCTCAAGTCGAGCAGCTGTTTCAACAGCTTCAACGAGTTTCACCTGCTGCTGCTACTAATACCCTGTAATTAATTTGGATCTAACATAAAGTCAATACGATTTATTAAACATTTGATATTATATATGACAATTAAACTTGATCAATTCAATTAAATTTAACTGAAAATGATGTATTATAAATGTGACCTAACCTCACATTAATTATAGTATACGGAAATTTTTCTTTCAACTCCGTATTCTGTAACGTATCTTTAGTTAACTTAATCTCTTTATATTTTAACGATACCTTAGTCTGCTTATTCCCTACTCTTTTTATGAATGCCTTACAGGGTATAATCGTGCCTTTCAATATGCGAACGTCATACGATTTCCCCAAAAAATGTCGAGAATAGATACATAAGGGACACATGTTGCTGTATTTGCAGAACACAGTTAACTGAACCACAAGTCGTTCCCCCTTTTTTATTATTATTTGTATTTAATTTTAGTTGATCTCGAGCTTTGGCAGTGTTATAATATCTTTTCCAAAAACGTTGTTCCAAAAATAAACTCGTGACCTAAAAAAAACATTTTTAAATAGGTAATAATTTCGCTTCAAGTGGTTTGAAAATTCTAAAAATCTTGGTAAAAACTGTTCATCAATTAAGGATCATCAATAAAGATCACTTCTGTATTTTTTAAATACATTTACATAAGCAGGGTATTCATTAGTCATATTCTTTCTCTTCGACTTTGTACTTTCACAAAGAAATTCTAGGCTTCGACCTTTTGGTAGGCTTATCACAACTTACAATTAGTTTACAATTTTGGAAACTCAATTTGATGTTACGACATGCAGTTAATGGTTCGACCTGACCTTATCTAAAGATAACGATTTGCTTTCTTTCAAATATATAGTATATCTTTTGATTTCTTAAAAGAGCTTCGACCGGGTATTTAATTATTAACTTTATAAAAAATCGTGCTCGTTTTGAAAACAAAATTTGTCAATTGAAAAACCAGTCAAACAATCAAACAGACAGAGAATTTAGCGTTCCAATCAATCAACCAGTATGTCAAGCAATTCATAAAAATAAGGCTATCAATCAAAAAGTCAATTTGGCATTTACTCGTTGAATCAAGCAATTAAATCTTGATCAACTAAAATAATCTATAACTTTCAATCAAATAAACTATCTATCAGTAAGTCAAGCAATTTATAAAAAGAAAGTCTTAAGCTTAACCGTCAATCAGCCAATCAGTTAGAGGTGCAGTAATTAGACGTAAGGTTTTTGGATGTTAGACAATTAATCGTTCAATCATAGGAGTTTTCAAATAAAACAATAGATGAGATTTAAAAACATACAATTTTAAGCAATATTTGCATCCATCAAGCAGTCAGTCGGTCAATCAGCTCTGCAATATATTTAATTTTCGAGAACTTCAGTTGACGAAGTTGCCAGACAATAGGCTATCAGCAAACTACTTAGAGCTGTGTCTGCAGACAGACAGAGACTCGTTACAGCTGTTTCAATATCTACAAATAGTTGTTCCCCTCGTTCTTCTCGCTCCCCAACAAAAAAATAATAATTGCTGTTGGGCTATTGACGTTCGTGTATCACTCGCATTTCAAAGAGGATCGTCGTTAGGCGAACTCAGTATTCCAAATTGTCTCGGAAATAAAAGTACGTGGTTTCCAAAAAGCAAACACAATGTTTAATTAATAAGAGTTGAATTTCTATTTCATTTTTGATAACCATAAACATTTTTTGTGACTTTATAATATCGCAAGATCTTCAGAGAGTTTTTGGAACTCCACAACATCGGTTGTCGCACTTTTCTCAGTTATTGCCGCGTAATCACTTTAAAAAAAAATAAATAAATAAATTACCAAAAGTATGTGCTGGTTTAAATATAACATTAAATTATTTTTAAGTGATTTCTAAAGCAATTTTTTAATTGTGTAATGTCTGTTAAGTGTTGATCAACTTTTAAATATCTATAGGAATACAATTTGAAAAATTAAGTTTCTACAGAAAAGTTTAGGTTAGTTCTTGTTACAATCTGTGAATATAATCTTTCCTTGGATTTTCTCAGTACAGTTGCGTCTAAGAATCAAAATCTTAAAGCCTTATTTTGAAAGTTCTACAAATCTGTTCTGTTCAAATCTCCAAGTTTACCTTACTCATCACTTCTATAAACTGAAAATAAAAACTGGTACGAAGATTCGACAGTTATCGTATCTGCAGCTACGTGCCTCCAAAGTTAACTCGGCAGGTGAAGACGCGAAGACGCGTCTTCCGTCAAACATTGAAAGATTGTTTGCTGCACACGTTGCGCAAACTTTTGTTTGCGCCGCAACAGGCGACAGCTGCCTGAAAGAATCTCATTCGGTGGCAAGAACACGGAGTGTGTAGACGTTCTTCAAAGATTCGTGTTCGTAAAGTGAGTTAATTAAAAATTAATCATGGGTTTTGCTCAAAATCATATCAACTTTGAGGTTATGTGTTTAAAATTCAGAAATTTCATTTGGAAACTCAAAATAACTTTAAAATGAAGATTATAATTTAATAATTATTTGACAATTTATTTTTTAATTTAAATAATATGAGTTACATTTGAAAAAAAGTCAGCAAATATACTTAATTTTTAAATTTAGTAGTTGTGATAAAAATTATAATCGTCTCAATTTAAATATAAATTCTGCTTCATTTCAATATTTCTGCTCTTAATTTCAAATTCGAGTTGTTTGAATTTAAATATTGTTTGCAGAACTACGTGGAATTTTAACTCTACGACCTATATATTCGTAGAGCTTAGATAAGACTAAGCGGACAGTCGCAACTATCATTGAAGCAATTAATTTAATAATATTTCTGCTCTGCAAGGTTTTTTAATCTGCCAGAAATGAAAATAGATAGTTGCTTCTTCGTGGGCATATCACATCTTTATCAGTACCCGAAAAAAACACAATTATAATAAGTACTACGATACCCTGCAATCATAAACTGGGTCTCATAAAACAATAATAACGAGTTGCTCCATTGATAGCCTTGTAATTTTTTTGTTTACCTCAGACTCTAAAGTGTGTTTTGGAAATTTCTGCTGAATCTACTTAAAATTAACCAAGTTATAGAACGATTCTTAGAAAATACGTTTACAATTGTATCTAATTTTTTAGTGAAAGTTCAGTTTAAAGTTCGCACTTAATATTCTCAATATTTCAGCTCCATTATTATTTTGATGAGTCTTATATATTTTAATTTAGAAAGTGTATTTTAGTTTAGTTAAAGGTGTGCGCTCAATGTTCTTAATTTTTTAGCTGCATCGCTTGAGAATTAGACAAGCTATAAAGGCGTAATCTATAGGAAACTTTTATGGTTAAACGTAGTTTCTGGGTGCCAGGTTAGATTCTGCATTTCTGCTGTGCCATTTTTTGACAGCTTTTTCATTCAGTATTAGATTAGCACTCAGCACTGCAAGTTCTCCGATATAACTGGGTATTTGGTTTAGAAAAGAACAATCTAAAGTGGTTTTCGTTTTCGGGGAAGGACTGTCAAAGATAATAAATTAATAATTTTGTCGGTGACAATGTTTCACGTTGAACACGAAGCCATGTTGATAGCGTTTGAATGATGAACACTTGATTAACAGAGCACAAAGAGCGACGTCGCGTCTTCAAGTAATTACTGCCTAACAGTCTATTCTTCGTCAACAGACTTAGAAGAGAGACAGAGAGAAATAGTGAGACAGAGAGAGAGAGAGAGAGAGAGAGCGAGAGGATGGCGTCATTCAATGTGAAGGCTTTCCTGGCGATGATCTGCGTCTTCATCGGCTGCTGCAGCAACGTCGTCTTCCTCGAGCTGATCATCAAAATCGATCCCGGCGCCGGCAATCTGATCACCTTCCTCCAGTTCCTCTTCATCGCCTTGGAGGGTCTCGTCTTCACCTCCAAGTTCTTCACAGTGCGTCCCAAGATCAGCATGCGCGACTACGTGATGCTGGTGGTGCTCTTCTTCGGCGCCAACGTCTGCAACAACTACGCCTTCAACTTCAACATTCCCATGCCTCTGCACATGATCTTCCGCAGCGGTTCGCTGATGGCCAACATGATCATGGGCATCATACTGCTGAAGAAGCGCTACAATCTCAGGCAGTACAGCTCGGTGGCCATGATCACGGCTGGCATTATCCTCTGCACTCTGGTGTCCAGTGGCGACGTCAAGGACAACACGCATCACTCCCTCAAGGTGGACACTTCGTACTCGGACTTTTTCTGGTGGTGCATCGGCATCGCATTGTTGGCGATTGCTTTGCTCGTCACCGCCTACATGGGCATCTACCAGGAGGTAATCTTCAAGCGGCACGGCAAGCACCCCAACGAGGCGTTGTTCTACACTCACATGCTGCCGCTGCCCGGGTTCCTGGTGATGGCCGGGAACATTGCCCAGCACTGGAGGATCGCTGTCGACTCTGAGGCCGTGGAAATACCGCTGCCCGGTACCAGCTGGAACCTCGCGTTTCCGCTGATGTTCTTCTATCTGCTGTGCAACGTGGTCTCGCAATACATCTGCATCAGCGCCGTCTACGTGCTGACCACAGAGTGCGCCTCCTTAACGGTGACTTTGGTGGTGACGCTGCGGAAGTTTGTCTCGCTGCTGTTCTCGATCATGTACTTTAGGAATCCGTTCACGCTCAGTCATTGGCTGGGCACGGTGCTCGTCTTCTTTGGCACGATACTGTTCGCAGATGTGCTCAACCAGCTGCTGGACGCCTACAAAGTGCGGATCCAGCGACGCCACGACACGACGCCGCCGACGAGCATCGAATACAGTCGGTTATAGAAGAGTTAAGTTCGGTTTAAGAGGATACCACAAATATTAATAATAAACTAAGCGAGTACAATGGGCAATGTATTTGTATTTAGGTATGTATACGTTGTTTTTTTCATAGTACATATATAATAATATATGCATATAGTAGAGATGAGTTAATACTTATGCGAATCGGGAAAGAAATCATTGCGCATTGATCGAAAATTGTAATATAGATGGAAATGCGAAACGGAGCACAATAAAAAGTAAATGTAAAAATTTATATATATGTATAGATAGATGATTAATTAATAGGAGCGATGTGTGGCAATAATAATATATCAAAAAATACGCGATTCGTCTGACAGTTTATCGTTTTTTTCTTCTCTTCTTGGACAGTATTAATTTAGCCGGCTGGGCAGCTGGAAGTGCGGGAGACGCGCCATACCGGAAGCTGGAATCATTTCATTCAGCAAACAAATCAAAAATCAAAAAAAAAAAAAAACTACGTTGCAATTTGTTTATTGCTCATCCTTGTCCTTGGCGCCGTGCTTGAGAATGCGTGTGAATTCCAGATAATCGAATAGACCGTTCTTGATCGGCGCCTCGCGATACATTTCATCCACCTGAAAAGCAAATCGAATCAGTTATTATCAACCTTATAGCTTTCTCATTCTCTCCACTCACATCTTCATCTGTGAAACGATCGCCCATTGTGGTGAGCAGCTCGCGCAGACGATCCTCGGGCAGCACGCCCATATTCTCCTCGTCGAAGCAGCCGAAGGCATTCTTGATCACATCCTCGGGATCGGTGCCCTGCAAACGTTCGCCGAACAGTGTGAGGAACATGGTGAAGTTGATGGGACCGGGCGCCTCATTCATCATGCCGTCCAAATAGTCATCGGTGGGATTTTTGCCCAACGATGCCAGCATGTCGTGCAGATCCTCCTTCTCCACGAACCCATCGCGATTCTGATCGATCATGTTGAAGGCCTCCTTAAACTCGGCGATCTGTGCCTGATCGAACATCGCAAACACGTTCGATGTGGCGCGTTGGGCGCGCTTCTTGGTGGTGGCGCGACGTCCGGCGGTTTTGCGTGAAGACATCTTGAAAAAGTCTTGTGTTTTCTGTTACTGTTGCTGTTGCTATTGCTGTGGTTGCTGGTGATGTGGTGCGCTGTGCTGTGGTGCTCGCTGCTGTCTGTGTGTGGGGCATCAAGAAAAACATTATTAGTTGCAAGCAATCCCCATCTCTGTCTCTCTCTCTCTCTGAGTGTAAATGTCTATATATAGACATATAGCATTTGCTGCAGCGGCGGCGGCAAGTTCAGCCAAAGCTTCATAAACTGTGTCAACATTTTAAACACTCACACTCTCACACACACACCAAATGGAAGCGTGTGTGAGTCACGATGGCAAAAATGACAACGTCAACTTCTCCAAACAGTGCTGCCGCTTTGGCTATTTTGTGGCTGAGACAAGCCAGTTTTGGCCTATTACAAATTACATGGAAACTACTTCGATGTTAAACGTGATTCATTTGAAGTATGTTAATCAATTTTTAAGAATACACAAAAATTATTATCAAAGTATATTTCAACACAAATGATTCACTTTAAATCAACTAAGCAATTTTTGCAAAAAAACAAATGATTATGTTTTTCGATTTCAACATAATTGAATAATTTTAAATAAATTGATACATTTTTACAAGATGAATAAAGAATAGTGTTGGAATTGACTTCATCCCAAGTCTATTTCAACTTTTTGATATTTTTGTAAAACAAAAATAATTATTATTTCGGCTTCCCTGCCTTACAATATTCTTTAGTACATTTTGGACTCTTGTTTGTTTATATTTTTGGATAGAGAGCACATACAGAGAATGTATGTATTTATGAAAGCTATCGAAAGTAGTAGCTAATTAATTACATTATGCCGATAAGGCAATTATTTTGTCCACATAAATAGATAAGAACTGAAAATTTTTGTCAAAACTATTTACTGCCCTATCAACAGGTATGCTAAGGGACTGCAACGATTAAATTTGTTTAAATATTTATTCATTAATGTGGGATTTGTTTCCAAAACTTAAACGATCTTAAGCGTTTAGCACTTTAAAAATAAGAGTTATTTGCTGATCGCGCTCAAAATATTATGTTTTAAATATTTTGCCTAAAATGATTTATGGAAAACCAGAATTGAGGCAATAATTTCATTTTTGTTGTTGCAACTTTCAAAGTTTTAGCCATTTCAAGTCACTTCTTGAATCTAGCTATTTTTCCAAAGTTCGCTCAGCACTGTCTCCATAAGTGCGTGCGTATGTGTGTGTGTGAGTGTCTCCAAATATTTGACTCAATGAAAAACAACAAAACAGACGGCCACACACACACACTCACACATGCACACGCATGGCGCAGCTTTAATTGAAAGCCCATAAAAGGAATGAAAACAGCAGCCAAAGCTCGACTTTGGCTTATCTGCTGCTGCATCGTTCATTTGTGTGTGTGTGTGTGTGTGAGACAGCTGCAAGCAAACTTCTGCTGTAATATATGAGCAATAACCGCGCCCCATTTATTTTGAGCCCCAAAATGCGCTGGTATCACGAATTCCACGTAAAAAAAGAGCGCACACATAAATATAAAAGTCCCTTGTTGTTGTTTTTCTTATGGGCTGCGACGCTGACTCATAAACATACACACGAACGCACACACACTTATAGACGCACACATTCAGACAGCGCTTTCTTTGCCGATCGCCGCTGTTCAATGGATTTGTCTTTTGTTTTGCGTTTTTTTTGTCAATTGTAATGTTTTTGTTGTTGCAAGTGATATACTTACAGATGGCGTTGCGGACGTCTTGTTTTTAAAACACACAAGTCTTGACAATAAATTAAACTGTTGCTTGCCAGCGGTTTATTTGTTGTGTTGCTTATTCGCTGTTTGCACAGATGACAAATTCGGCTGCAAGTGACCGCAGCTCACATTCCAACAAAATGCCACAAATACACAAACTTTACGACATTACTAAGCGCAAGGCCACACTTCAGTTGCAAATGGCGCAACAACTTGAACAGACTTTTGTTCATTGCTTAAACAAGAATTGGGGGAAAGAAGCAATTTATTTTTTTAATTTGTTTGAATTTATTTTCGTATTTATTTGTCCAACAATTGTAGATAATTATTTACGTATGCTTGGCCTTTAACAATTTAATACCAATTGTCAACAAAAATACCAAACGCATTAACAGCCTATCGATAGCAAAGAAAACAGTGTTTGTTCCATTTTGTTGCAGTTACGCGGTCTGTTATCGATAACTTCTGCAGTTGTATTTGCTCAGCCCGCTTTTGCATTTTATGAAACAAAAAATAAAATGTTTTAAAAACAAAATAGTTTGCTCTGCAATAATTAAACAAATTTCAAACCGCGAGCTGCCAACTTGCTGCATTTTTGGCTGCCAACTTGGAATAGAAGTGTGTGACCAAAGCGCATGCAACTGCTGTGCAGGTAGAGTCGGCAGATTTGAAAACGACAGTTCAGTCACACTGGCGGCGAGACAGTGGCTGAAATTCGAAGCGCAGCAAAAAAAAGCACGGCAAACGCAAGAAGGGCGCAAAGCAAGCGAATAATAAACAGCAACAGGAAGACGACGACAACGAAGTCGAACACAAAAAGAGGATTTATTAAAAATGCAGATGCACATGCAGCAGCATATTTATTTATAAACGTGCATTTCTTCGTGTGCTGTGTGTTCTGTGTTGTTTTGTGCCAAGTGCAATTATCGAGCGTCGTTTCATCGTTTCGCATCCCCCTCGCCTCCCCCTCGTATTGTTGTTGTTTTGGCTGCTAAATAATTCGTTTATCTATCGCTGTGTGTGCGTGTGTGTGTGTGAGTGTGTGAAAGAAAAAGGTGAAGCATTCGTATGCAAGAATTGTCGTCGTCATTATAACGTGCGCTGCGTCCGGTTTAAATTCAATCAAGCGAAGAAATAAAGCGCAGCAACAACAACGTCGTTCTTTTTTTTTTTGTGTTCTTTTTGTTTTTGTGCCGTTGTTAGCGATCAGCATTGAGGCGTGAGTGCATTCAACTCACGACCGACTCACGAGCCGACAACAACAACAAAATGATGCACTGTGGCGCCATCTGTGAATCTGCATAGACAACAGCAACAACAACAACAACAAACAAACGAACGCGCGAATCAAACGACGAATCTCAAACTCCCTCTGGCGACAGACGCTAGCGCCGCAAGCAAAGCTCAAATTCAAATGCTCGCTGCCAACGTGCCGTCGACGTCAACGTCGGCGTCGTCCGGTGCAGTCGACGTCGCTGCTGTGGCGGCCGGCGCAGACGATGAGCGTGCCAGGCTGCTGGGCAGCACGACGCCGACGTCAACGTCGCCGCCAACATCGCTGTCGCTATCGCTGCCCCTTGTGCATCCGTCCCGCCAACAAAACGCGAGCAGCATGAACAACAATAATAACGATAACGGTAACGATAACAACGATCACGATCAGCAGCAGCTGCTGCTGGAGGAGGAGAGCAGCAACAACAACTACAACAACAACGACAGCAACAGAAGCGACATTGACGATTTGTCCGAGGAGACGGCGACCACATTCGGCGCAGCCGATTCCAGCGATCAAAGTGATAAATTCAACCGCCCCCCGCCCACAACAACAATAACCAACCAGAAGAAGCCCAAGCTGAGCAAGCTGGGCACCAAAAGCGTCGGCCTCAAACGGTAAAAGCTTTACACCATCTCCCTCTCGCTCTTGCCCGCTCTCTAATTACAAATCTCTGTTTGCCTCTCGCTTTCTTCTGCTCCTTTTTGCTCCCCACTAATTACAACTCTCGTTCTCTCCTGCTCCCTTTTTGTCATCTCTAACTAACTGTGTATGTATGTATGCTTGTCTCGCTCTCTCTCGTTGCAGCGTTTCGTTTGGCTCGTCGAAAGGATCGATGGTTGAGACGCTGGTTTTTGAGACGCCGACGCCGCTGTCCGAGCACGTGGAGCCGAGCTTTGGCTTCGATGCTGCCGACGCTGCTGGTCAGCCGCAGCAGCAGCACACGCTAAACGCGGCCACGGGGACAACAACAACAACAAACGCCGCTGCCGCTGCAGCAGCGACTGCGACGCTCAATAGCAGCAGCAGCAGCGGCGGCGGCGACGACTGTGCGAAACTCAATATGGACGACAGCGGCATCGAAGTGCAGGAAGAGTGAGTACAAGCAACTTAACACTAGATGGCGCCAGAGAGTGCCGGAGATAAAACAAAATGGCAGCCCTTTGATCAGACAGACAGACAGAGAGAGAGAGAGAGAGAGATAGTTCAAAATGGCTGCGCTTTGATCAGCTGTGGGAAATGGCAACGTCGCCATTTTGGCTGTGACGTCACAGCACAGTTTGCATGGCTGCAGGCAATAAACAGACAAATGGCCAAAACCAATTTCAGCTAATTTGGTAAACTTGATTAGATTTTTGTATTTTGTATTTTGCTGCTGATGGCTTTGTCGACCATTAATATATATAAATGAGAAGTTTAGCAGTTATATCTGTGACTAGCAGCTGTTTGTTTTTGTTTGGCGATATGCTTCATGTGTCTTTTATCTTAATTAAATAAATAAATGCATTTCCAAAATAAATCAACGCTTAAATCCGTTCGTTACATTCGTGAGAATTATTAAGTACTCGTAAAATAATATCATGGAATAGTTTCTTTTAACAATTGCCACGTAAATGAAAAGATTTAAATCAATAAAGCACTAGGAAATTGGCTTGTCAATAATAATCAATTGCAAGAATTGAAAACGTAATCCCTTGATTGATTGTGTAGATTTGAAAGAACCCGAGTTACATGAGGTTTAAGCTTTAAGCTCTTATTGAAATACTCACAAACTCATCAGGCCATCGTAGCTCTCATCAAGCCAACATCGATATATAATTTCGAAAGCATCAATCAATGTTGACTTTGATATTTTCACTCAAAATTACAGCTTTAAAGATAGCTATTTATTTATTTATCTATATTCACTACAAGCTTCAACTTATTAATCACGGCACTAGTAGCCAATTATATTACATTTATGAAATGAAATTACATTTATATCCTTAGATGTCAATATTTGCGTTGTGTAAAAATGTCAGCATCGTAATTCATCTCAGATCACCGTAATTTATTTAGATCTGAGACTCCGAACTACTTTACATATGTACATACATGTATATAGATAGATATGCATATGAATTTATATGTACTCAGAGGACTAAAAATTACCAAAGATTTCAGAAAAACACGTCTGCGTTTCTATTATTGTTTGAAGGGGGAAAATCAAAAATTGTAACTTAAATTAAATATTTTAATTGACTAAATACAAAATGGATCCTTTTGTTGCTAATTATAGAATACTGTTGTATTATGTTTAAAAAAAAATTGACAAGTTGAACTCAAAATTAGATTCTGAATTTCGAATGTAGGGAAAAGAAACTGAGAAATTGGGTTTCTATTATTGTTTTCATGACTGTTATAGATAACTACGAGAAGTTATAGAAGTTGTAGCTCAACTCAGGCGCTCATCTCTAGTTGAACCCTTTGTTGCTAGTGCTGCTCCAAATAATAACCGAGATTTCCTAAAAAGTTGACATTATAGTATATCTGTATGTATTTATTTTTTATGGCCATTGCGCCGAAATTGGGTCTAAAACAAAAGCGAGAGAGAAAAGAATGTAATCAGCATAATGAGTTTTTGGCAGCTTTCACTTGTTTTGGTTTCTGGGGCAATTCACAAATAAGCCTCTGCCTCTAAGCCATAAGCTGATCTGTGTCTAAGCCCTAAACACACACACACACACATGCATAGACTTTAAATAGTCGTGCAATGAACTTTTTGCAGCGCATTGGCCCCGTAAAAACAAACAGCAACAAAACGCTGCCTGCCACGCCCCCCTCCCCCTGCGCCATACAACTTTTAATCGATAATTACGTTTTGAATTTTAAAACTTCCTTTTGCGACAGAGAGAGAGAAAGAGAGTGGGAGAGAGCGAGAGATAGAGAGGGAGCGACATCGACAGACAGCAGGATGCGTCGCTCTGTTTACCTCTTGCTTCGCTCTCTCGCTCCCGCTCTCTTCCGCTGTTGCGCTCTCGCTCGCTTAACCGTTTCCAATTGGAAACATAACTCCAACTCCAATTGGAGTCTCTAACTGTCTTGTTGTTGCTGCCTCTGCGCCGACGCTGCAGTTGAACGTGCTCAGCGACAGCGGCAGCGTTTATTACATAATGCTGCGATGTGACTGTATGTGTGTGTGTGTGTGTGTGCGTGCATTTTAAAGCATGATGTAGGTCAACTCCATTTGGTGGTTGTTGACCCACATTTTATGTGATTGTCATTTTTTGGGCTGCTCAGTGCGTGCCACGCCCACAACTAATTAAGCTGCCCACGCGCTTTGTTTACCTTTGGTTGCTGCTGCCAATCGATAGCTTGCGCGCCTATCGATAACTTGCACTTGGCGCTGCCAAGCTGCTTTTTTATTATTCTTTTTGACCTTTGCGCTGCCCATGTGTGTGTGTGTGTGTGTGTGAGTGTGTGTGTGGGCTTTAATTTGCCGGTTGGCCGCTTTAAACGTGCACAACGTGATGTCATCGCAGCTGAACAGACTTTCTTCTCTACTCAAAGATTTGTAGAATGGCAGATGCCTAAGAAGAACATGGAACATGGAACAAAGAAGCGTTTTGCTGTTATTATCGATTATGCTTATGATGAGATGAATGGCAGCTGTTGTTGAGCAAGGTGCAGAGATGTTCGGTGAGAGGGGAGGTGGGAGGAGGTGAGGTGAGGTGAGGTGAGGTGAGTTGGCACAGTGGGAAGGTGGTGAGATGAGATGAGATGAGGCGAAACCGTTGAACTCCCCACTCCACGCACAACTCACCACAGTGCGCTGCTTTAAAGTGAATGTCTTGAAATTCGAGCAGCGCTAATGTGAAAGTAATGTGCATGTGTGTGTGAGCTGTCAGTGAGGCGATTGATTTTCCGGCAGCGACACTTGACATGCATGCCAAACGCAAAGAAGAAGCAACAAAGTTCAATGGGGAGGGGGGGGGAACGGTAATTGTGTCGCTGTGGTCAGCAGTGCGTATTGTCGTTGTTGTTGTTGTTGTTGTCTGGCAACCCTGTTACCTACATAAAGCATTCTGTGCGTGCTTCAGCATGCTTGCTCTGAATAGTTTTGCGACAATGCGACAACAATAGCGACACAAAAAGACAAGAGAGTGCGGGAGGGAGACAGATAGACGATAGACGATAGACGGACAGCATCAGAGCAGCGACGTCGACGGCGGCAGCGCTGCCGCTCTGTCTGTCAGTGCTGAGCAGTGGCAACCCTGTTTATTAACTGTCAACCGCCCACAAGCGATGCCTCCCACTCCACCACCCCCTTGCACACACACGCACACACTTACACACGAGAAACAAACTGAAAAAGCGTGCTCGACTGTGAGATACCCGCTACCCGTTATGGCAGACTGCACGAGTACTTAAAAACAAAATAGACCGAAAAGTACATTTGGTGTAGGTTGAAAATAAACCATATTTGATTTTTCTTGTTTGTCTATCCAAAATCAAAAACCATTTCGACTTTTAATATTATTGTGTACACCAGAACTCGTATTTTTAGCTTCCATATTATGCTCGTTTATCTTTTTCTTTCGATTTAATCTAAAACAAACTTGATCTACGTAGAATCTACACGAGTGCTGGTACCAAATTTGATCTCTCTAGCTCTTATAGTCTGGAAATTTTAGCTGTTCATACAGACAGTCAGGCGAACATCGTCTTGGCTGTTGACATTGATCAAGAATATGTATTATTTATGGTATCTGCCCGTTACATGCATTTTCTGTAAATTATAATACCCTTCTACCCCATAAGTAGCGGGTATAAAAACAATTTAGCTGCTCCCGTTTTCAATTTTGTGTGTTACGCGCTCTTCTCCCCACTCTCCCCTCCCACTTGCCACACCACATCTCTGCCCCTCCGCATTTATCAGTCAGCTTCCTCGAGTACCTTTTATATAGTTACGTGTTTATGTTTCCTATGTTATTATTTTTATATTCGTTCACGCTGCCGTCGCTGTGTATAACAGCAGCAGCAGAGAAGCGGCAGCAGCAGCAGCAGAGAGAGAGAGAGCGAGAGAGAGTAACTGAATGAGAGCGAACTACGCTCTCTTATTGGATCGCTCTCTCTCGCACATTACTTTGCAGTGCGCAAAAAAAGTGATGTCATGTTTGTTGGTTTAATGGCGTTGCCAGATGTGTTGTGTTGTATTGTGTGTGTGTGTGTGTGTGTGGCGCATTTCGTATTTGACTTTTGTTTGTTTTCATTATTTTACAATGTGCGTTGTAGCTTGACAACAACAAAAGATGAAATGATGGGTACAAAAAAAACAAAAAAAATACAACAAATCGAACAAGAAACAGAATAAATACAAGATCGCAATTACAACGCAGTTTATTGGCCTCTCTGGCTTTGTTTTGTTTTCGTTTCGTTTTGTTTTGTTGTAACAGCTGCCAAATTTCGTGTTTTTGTTTGGCCAAATTTGCGAGATTTTAGCGCGCATTTCTTTTTGCTTGACTCGGCTTCGTCTAAAATAGAAATTCCAGTCGCTTTGTGGGTTTAATTTGCGCAAAACTCATTCTAAAATTGGCTAAATATAAATGTGTTAATTTAAATAAGTGTACGACGATGACGAGACTTTAAAATCCAAAAATCCAGTTTAATTCCAGTTAGTCAATTAAATTATATCAATCTTATTGGTCTGCTAAACATTTGTGGATCTTTTAATTTACAATGCATTTTGTTTTGTTTCAAAAAAATAATAGTCTTCGTTAATTTGTGTGTTATGTTCATAACCTATCTAAAGGATAATAAGTAAATTTTGAAAATTGTATTTATGATAAAAAGAAAATGATATTAGGGGGTACTAACAGATATTTTTACGTTCATTGGAATTTTTAATGCCACCATAAAAGAAAAATTTAATTGCCAATAAGAAAATGCCAACAAGTTGACATGAAAGAAATCATCGAATTTTTCCAATTGGAGAGTACCGATCATTTTTTGTTTACGTTGTAATTACAGTTATTAATAAATAGTTTATTTCTGCTTGCTATGTTTTATCTACAATCCATCTAAAGACCAAATTTAAAAATTATTTTATTTTGATGTTTTGTGTGCCATCAATCACAAATGAATATGCGAATTGTTTTGTGTTTGTGGCGCAGTAAACATACAATTAAATTGCCGTCAGGTGGCAACGCGGAACGTGTGAACTTCACAAGAGAGCGCTCTCTTATTAATCTCTCTCTCTCTCTCTCTCGGCGGCTCAAGCGCGAGAGCGACGAATGCTCCTGCAAACATTTCGTGTGCGTGCGTGTGTGTGTGTGTGTGTGTGTATTGTATCTTTTAGTTTTTAGCAGCGAGCTTGCAAGTTTAGCTGGGCAAACGCAGCGACAACGCCAAACAGCCAACAACAAAACGTGAATTACGTGCGAGAGGCGCTTGAAAACAACATTTTACTATTTATTTGTTGTTGTTGCTGTTCAAACAACCCCAGCAGCAGCAGCAGACGTCGCGTCGCTGCCGTCGTCGCTGTGAGTACGCGAGAGCAAAGGGCAAATACGGAGAGAAAGAGAGAACGAACGAACGAACGAACGTCGAACGGTGGTCGCAAAAGTAAAACGCGCGTAGAATCGCAAAGAGGAAGCAGAACGTTGAAAAACAGCAGCAGCAGAAGAAGCAGCAGCAGCAGCTGTCCCGCAATCCGAAAAAAACAATTGTCAAGTGCGTGAAAATAGTTGTAAAATAAATAGTAAAAAAAAGAAACAAAAAGAAATGCATAAATCACAACAACAGCCAAAAGTTAATCGTGCGTGCGAAAGAGGGACAAAAACACACGAACACGCACACGCACACACACACATGCAAACGCATGCAGCGCAGTCAACGAGTGCAAGTGGTTGGTGTATGGGTGGGAGGGACAGGGAAGACTACTCCCACAATCGGGTAGTGTTGGTAAATGCGCAAAACTGTTTTGCGCGCACAGTGGCAAAAAAAGCAATTCAAATTCGAACAGCAAATAACAATGTGAAAGTAATTTAATTTGTGTTGTGCACACACACACACACACACACACACACACTAAGTGTGTGTGTTACGCTTTGCTGATGTTATATATTTATTTGTGTGTTGTTTTTGTTGCTGTTGTCCATGGTGGGATGCGCGCAGTGAGTTCATCGCAAAAAATAATACACACGATTGCCAATCCTCCCCCCCTTCCCCCGCTCTCCGCTCTCCACTCTCCACTGTGTGCTCTCCACACCTACAACCCAACCCTCCCCCCCCCCGCTCCCCCCCTCACCATCAGCCACTCCCCACACGCGCTCTCTCTCAGTCTTGCGCTCTCTCAATCTCTCACGCTCTTATGCTCTCTCACTGCTAATGCTCTGTGAACGCAATTAAAATACACTGCCCGACTAGCACAAGTGTATGTGTGTGTGTGTGTTAAAATATTGTGCCTTGTTTGTACATAAATTAGACATAGCTTTAAGTTTAGACTGCGCTGTTCAGTGTGTCGTGTTGTTGTTATTTCTATATATACACTTGTGCGTGTGTGTTTGTGTGTCTGTTTGAGCACATCATATAAATTCTATAATATAAGCACATGTGATGTGTGTGAGTGTGTTGTGTATATGTTTTGAAATTTTCAAAATTTAAATGCCGACTAACGACGACTGCTAGACGGACGGACGGACAGCAAGCACAACAACAGAAGCAGCAGCTAACAGCAGGCAGCAATAACAGCAACAACAACAACAATATTAAGAGCAATAACAGCAGGAGCAGCAACAACAACTGTATCAGCAATAACAGCAATAACAGCAACAACAGTTGTACCAATAACAGCGGCAACAACAACAACAGCAGCAGCAGCAGCAACGGAATTCGCGCCGTAATGCAGCGCTGCTTTTATTGCATGCAACAACAAACTGCAGGCGTTTCATTTCGTTGCTGTTGTTGCTTTTGCTTTTTTCGGTTCCCCCATTTGGCAGGCAAATAAATGGAAGCTTGTTGTTGTTGTTGCTGCTGCTGCTGCTGACGCTTGACGTCAAGTGCAAAAATATTCAATTAACATTTAATTTCATTATTTTTGTTAAAACGACGGGTGGGGCGCACAAACACACACACACACACACACATATGCAATATATGTATCTACTAGTGTAATTTGTTAAATTAATTTACTGCTGCTCTCATTGCGTGTGCTGCTTTTGCGTGCATGTGTGTGCGTGTGTGTGTGTGTGTTGCTGTGACGTCTGCAGACTAATTGAAAGCTGCGCTGCTTTGCCGCCAAAGCCGCGATGCGCTCATCGCAACAACAAGAACTGTTATAAGGCAGAGCAGCTTCAAGTTCGCGCTGCATTTCGTCTGCCAGCACCTCTGTTGCTGTCCCCCTCCCACACAAAAACACACACACACACACGTAGAATGGGCAACAAGTTTTTGTAGTTTTCATTTTTGTTTCTGTTTTCGTGTTCAAACACTTGAAAGGAAGTTTGTGATGATGAGAAACACGACAATAAGCAGCAGCTCGCCCCTACCCCCCTCCCCCACCCGTCTGGTCTAGCGATGTTAAACGAAAAAGCACTCGAAAAACATTTGAAAAACTTGTTTTGTATTTGTTGTGCTTGTAAAGTTCTTGTCGCTGAGCTTGTTACAATTATTGTTGTTGTTGTTGTTGTCGCATTCGCGCATATCAATTTCGGCACATGACGTAATCTTCACATGCCCAATGAGCTGACAACACTGGGCTACATAACAAACGCCAACTGCTTGTTTATCAAGTGTGTTTACACACGTTATCGGCGATCGGCGATCGACGATTTATCGATAGTCGATTGTTGACGAAATCGCTATTTTCGACTTCTCAGTTCGTTAAATTGTTTTATGTTTTTTCTTTTTCGCTGCTGGTTTTTTTTTTTTTTTTTACTATTTTGAAAAATGACTAGACAAAATTGGACAGCAGAAGAGCCCAAAACGGGCAGACAAAAGATCGACAGATAATGATGGAAATGGGAATAGAAATGAAGCTGAAAAGATCGTTAGATAGAAGCACAGCACACAGAGAACTGGAGCTTAGAAGCATATAATATCGGTTCTTGACTCATTTCTATGAAACCAACGAACACAGCCAACAAAAGAGAATGCAAGAAAACGAGAAAAAAACTTTAACTATGTATCTAGAAGATGGAGAATAAAAGAGGCCGTTAAATTACCTTTCGAATTGCTTTCTGTGATCAGAACCAATTGCGAACTATAGCAATAGATAGATCGTTGATAGATCATAAAGAACTGGAGCTAGAAAGATTTGATCAGTTGTTAACTCATTTATGGGAAGCCAACGAAACACCCAACAATATAGAAAGCAAGGAAAGTAGCAAAAAAAAAAACGTTACAAGAGGCCGTTAAATTACCATTCGAATTGCTTTTTGTGCTAAGAACCAATTGCGAATTACGGCGATAGATAGATAGTTGATGGATCAAATAAAGCTGCAGAAAGAAGTTGAGCTACAAAGATTTGATCGGTTGTTAACTCATTTCTAGGAAACCAACGAAACAGCCAACAAAATAGACAGCAAGAAAACGTTGTTGAATAGCGAGCATTAAAAAGAAATACTTAAATTGTTGAAGTTCTTTGAGTAGCTTAATGAAAGAGAAAAAAAAGTGGTAACCCAGAGGCCGTAAAGTTGCCTTTCAAATTGTTTTTTTTATGCTTTTTTGCTACCAGAACCAGTTGTGAATTATATCGTGTGATTGACGTGCCGAGAACGCCAGATAATTAACATAAAAGAGACGACGACGACGAGGACGGACTGCTGAAAAAGTCGCTCACATTAAGTTATGCAATCCAGATGATAAAATCACAGCAGGATTCCCTTCCCGCCTTGCGACAATGACTCACAGCTTTAGCCTTGGATTGCCCTTTTGTTTATTCTGTATTTTGTATCTAGTGAATTATATTAACTATTATGGGAGGGGGGCAAAACCAAACTTGACTGGACACAACCCTTTTTTCTTTCACTTTTTGTTGTGTTTTGTTGCTTTCCAGCTAGCTTCGCAGTCGACACCTTGCGTTGCCCTTTTTTCCTGCTCCCTTTCTCTCTGGCGAGAGGTCTCTGAGCTCTGATATCATAATACGACTTTCCCAGCGCATTTTTGCACTCACAAACTGTCCACTTTCTGAACTACTTGGTTAACGTTAGTCGTTGTTAGTATTTTTACAAACATTGCTGGAGTTTAAAAGCAAGAAATAATTTAACTTTAGACTCATTTCTTTTGATAAATACAAAAATTGGGTAAGTGTGGGTTCATATATTCATATGAAAAGAATTGTAAATCTTAGAAAAGAATAACTCGTTAATATTGTCGACGAATATTTTCGTGTACTTTTCCAACTTTGTGTTAAAAATGTATCTAATTTTAAAAGCAAAAAGAAAAGTCTTTGAACAAACTTCATAAGTTTAAATACGTGATCTAATCAACTTGTAAATCGGTTTAAATGTTGCTTGACTATTTAATTATTTAATGCATTTAATTTGTTAATGAATTGTCTATAATTTCTGTAACAAGTTCGTTGATCACTTGGCAGCACTGAAAACTTGCTGAATTGGTTGCACTGTTGTTATTGCTGCCATTAAATTGGGAATTTCCAATT
Organism: Drosophila formosana; assembly: GCA_035045625.1. Classification (NCBI taxonomy): domain Eukaryota; kingdom Metazoa; phylum Arthropoda; class Insecta; order Diptera; family Drosophilidae; genus Drosophila; species Drosophila formosana. Next base: position 714,143 of record JAWNOW010000688.1, on the reverse strand, counting down.
AGAGAAGATTGGAAGACGCGGCTTCCAGGTTGAGTGACACTTTGCCTAGATGGCGATGTCTTTGCTCAGCTGCAACGACATGCGGCATGTGGCATGTGGCATTTATGGAGCGACTCTCAGGGGCGTTAGATAACATCGAATGCAAGGCACGCGTCTCTCAAACGGTGTTGCACGTTTGGAGGCTGACCGAGATTTGATGTTGCGGTCGGAGACTTGTCAATTTCCATTTGTGGAAAATGAAACGAATTGAAAATTTAATTGAAAAGTTCAAATCGCTGGCGACGACGCGCAATTGGCAAATGACTTAATTTAATTGACATTGAATACGTTGCGAGGGGAAATCGAACAACATGACGAAGCTGCTAAGGAATTTGCTTTGAGACTGTGTGTGTGTGTGCGTGTGTGTGTGTCGGCATTGTAGTTTAGTTGTCTTGTCTCTACTCTACTCTAATATAATTTAATTTTTTTTTTTTGTCTGTTCATTTCATTTCAGATCGGAACGTTCGATAGTTCGCGTTTCAATTTACCAAAGCAGTCAACCGCAACAGATTTGTCCACCCAGCAACGATTATTCGTTGACGAGTTTTGCGGATAATTTAGATAATACGTTTAGTAGCTACAATTGTAACTTAGACTATACAACAATGGCGACGGCGACGATGCAGCCGACTGGAGGCATAGGGCCAGCCTACGACAGACAGCAGAGGTAAACCCCATTCATTCATTTCGTAACCAATCGCAATCACCCGAAACTACTGATTTATTCTGCTTCGCAGCACTGATTCCGGCTGGGATAATCCCTTTCGTCCAGGCGGCGATCTATCCAGAGAGGCTGATGAAATTGTTAGCATGATACGTGGTAAGTTTGTCCATTTCCCTCGCTCGCCTCGTCACTCACTTCGATTTCTCTCCCTCTCTTCGCAGGTGGCAAACCCATCACGCCCACAGAGGATCGTACAATAGGCAATGGCAACGCACAGCATGGCGATGATAACTGCAACGGCGCAACAACTGCAATAGGCGAGAGCGTAACCAAAACAAATGTAAGAAATTGTAATCAGCACGGCAAAGGCGAGCAGCGAGCAAGCAAACTATTGTTAGCGCAGCAATTTATTGATCTCCAACCAGTAACAGCTGGAGTCTTTCGCTCTCTTCATCTCAACCTCTGGCATCTATGACCACCATGGAACGGACAAATGAGGCAGTTTCGTGCATAACATGGGTTCTCAGAAAGACTTCTAAAGCAATTCAAGTGGTCGTTTAAATCGATCCTCTTGCTTACTTACAAATTCATTTCATTGCCAGTAAAACAGACCAAAGTCTAGTTGCAACGGATTTTATGACACCTTTCTGTCACATTGGATTCAGAGGGCGGCTTCGCACCCTAAATATCTTTACAAATGGCTGCAAGCTCAAAACCGGATACCAACATTTTGTACAAGCTTCTATCTGTATCTTTCCGATCAACATCTTCTTGAACAGCCAAGCTGTCATCAAATCTATGCAATCCAATGTGGTCAAGTCAAAAGTTAACTTGACGAGTGCAAGAGCAATAGAAGCACTGAACGCATTTGCAGCTGTTCGTATCTAGTGGATGCCAAGGCACCAGATCCCTTAACCCTTTCGGAACCACTGGGAGAATGTGTCTCAGCAATTTTTGTTCATTCACAACTCCTGTAAAGTTTCGTCAGTTCAGCTCTATCGCAAAATTTGATAATCTGTAAGCAGCAAAGTGCAAACTGATATCGGCTTTTCAGTGAGAAAAATATTAAATATTATCTAAATTACATATTCAAAGTGTCAAGCGATAATGTGCGCCATGATAAGTGGAAGATTCCAGGATTTTGAAGTATGCATTACATAATTTAATCACCTTTCATAATATGCAAAAGCATTTGCCACAACTAGCTTGGATTTGAAAATGAAACTTTGTCCCGAAGAGGCTCCAATCTTGACAGTGAATGATGTGTAAAATGGTCATGACCGAACTTCTTTCGAAATCTCTCATGCACCTTCTCCCAGGAAGGACTGCAGAGCTGTGCTGGACGCTGTCTGGCTTGATCAGTGCAGGAATTATAACAAAGTTGAGGAAATGTTTCGCTTGGTTTACACGCTGAAAGCTCTTGCTCTTTATTATTTACCAGTGGTTGTAATAATGCATATTAATAATTGTAATTTTCTGTTGCAGCTCTCGCAGAATCAAGCGACAGCACAAAATGGTACAAATTCCCACGGCGGCAAGGTGGCGGAAGGGTCGCAAGGCGGTGGCGGTGGCGTTGGCGGTGCAGCCGGTGGCAAGTCGACGGCGGCAAACGGTGGCAATGGGAAAACAGGCGGCGGCGGCGGTGCTGGAGGAGGAGGAGGCGAGAGCAATAACGGCGTCACTTCGCTGGCGCAAGTCTCAAAGCAAGTGGTACCTGGACCAACATCGGCTAGTCACGTGGTTATCGACGAGAAGAAGAACAAGAAAAAGGGCTGCTGTGTGGTGCAATAATCACGAACGAGACGAAAGCAGAGAGAGGCAACACAACAGCGAAACACACACACACACACACAGAGGCAGGACAACATACGGAACGAGGAAGAGGACAAGAAACAGAGGGGGGGCGTGCTGGTGTGGGCGTATCATATTTAATGTTAATGTTAAATGGTAAATGCTAGCTGTTGACAATTGAATGCTGCTGCTGCATTGAACGCTTGCTTACTACACACACACACACACCCACACCACACACACACACACAAAATAGCAAAGAAAACAAATGAAATTGAAACGCAGCTCTCTGAACAGAACCAACAACAAACATAGAAACGAACCAGCAACAGTAGCAGTAACAGTAACAGTAACAGTAGCAGTAACAGCGACTGTTAACAGTGGCTTAACAGGCTGCTGCAGCTATTGCCGACTCACTCTAAACTCAATGCGCGCTATCGCTGTCGCTGTCGAACCCACGTTGGAGTCGCAGCCTAAATTTAATGAAATTGTAACTATAATATATTACATAATATATATATGTATATGTATATATACATATATGTACCACGTTTCTACCTATATGCATATATATATACATATGGATATATATATATTTGTTAGTCTGGATATAAGTGTAAAGCCGATGCTACCAGTTGAGACATCATCACGAACATGAGATCAGCTGTTAATTATTATGATGCTGATTATATAGCGTATATATATGCATGTATCTATATATGCGTCTATATATTTTTTTCCTTTTTTTTTTTGTAATGTGACTCGACTTTATATACATACATACATATATATAATATATATTTTTTTCGTATTTGTAAAATTAGTGCAGCTTTTTAAAGGAAATTTAAAAAGTCGATAAACAAAAAAAAACGATGAACAGAAAAAAAAAAAAACAAAACAAAACAAAAAAAAAAAACAAAAGTTTTGCCTGCATGCATAATGAGAACAAGAAAAAAAGAAAAGAGAAAGAAAAACAACAAAAAATGTATTTATTTTTTATTTATATGACGATGAAAGTAAAGAAATTAAATTAAATGTTAAAACCTTAAACAAAATATACAAAACTACACCCAACAAACACACACACACACACTCACGAGAATACATATATAAAACACACACACACACATATACACATAGCTGAAATGCAGTTTTGCATTTAAATTAAAAGAAAGAGAAAAAAAAGCTTGCTCTCCATCAATTCTGTCTGTCTTCGGCATCGATTACCCCAGTTGAAAATGTCACGCATGAAAAACGCACAGAAATTTACACACGCATTTCCTTGGAGTGCACTTTGAATTTTTGTTTCGCATCGGATTCCTGCTTGTTCCAAATAGCTGACAATGAGATTTAATTTAATTGAAATACTTGTGTGTGTGTGTCTAGTTTATTTTTTTTTCTATTATGTTTGCAGATACTTATGTGTGTATGTATGTCGCATCAACCCACCCACAACACATTCACAATGAGACACACGCACACATAACTTACAGAAAGCTAAACCAAATAGTTACAACAGACAACACACACACACACACACACAGCCTAAGCATTAAAGTTCTGCATTTGATAAATGTAATAATAATGATTAAAGAAAAAAAGAAAAAGAATATATGTAATAGCAGTCCCCGAAATATGTGCTAATTAAATTTCGAATACAAATCAAGAAAACAAGAAATCAAAAGATGTGAAACCACAAGCAAAAGCAAATCAACAAACAAAAAACGTCAAATCAGTGAACTAAACAACAAAAGTAAATGAAACAAAAGAAATCAATATTTAATATTGTATATTTCCAGATTCCAAAAGCAAAACAAATGTTAAGTTATTGTATAAATCCTAAATAAAAACAAAAACAAAAAATTACAAAAATTAAACAAAACAATTTGTACAGCGTGCTTTTCAGCGCACTTTGAAATCTTCAAAAATTGTTGCATGCTTTCGGGCTGCGGTCGAAAGTTGAAAGGAAACCAATGAGGCGAACATCACGATCACTTCCGCATTTGCCGCATGGAGCGGAGATGGAGGAGGACGGCAGGAGGTAATGGCGACTGCGCAATACCCTTTCACCTTTTGCACAATCGATTCAATTAGGCGAACATCAGATGAAGCACATAAATCGCCGAGCGGAGTGCGAGAAACATGCATAAATTGAATTTATTTCATTAATCTTCGGCTGAGAACAAACGCGCACAACGAACTCTGGATGCCCTAACTGCGGATCAAAGTGTTAATAAATTGTTGTGGACGGTAAGTTTGCTTTGCATTTACTATTTATTTATTTAACTAGTGTAAGTATGGCCCGAGTCGATGGTGCAGTGGAATAAAAAGCGTAAGCGTTTTCAGATGGAGAATTTGTCAGTTTCCTGATGCCAGCATATAAAAAACAGAAACCTCTCAGCACACAACTTTCAACTATTGGAACAGAGTTAAATTTATGGCTGACATTTTGGTTTTTTGTAGCTGCGATTTAATTTATGAACTTAATTCGTAAAGACATTTATAACAATTTATCTGGATTTGTATACTCGATTTGTATTTCTATTTTTATTAGTGTCGGTTTCTATTTAATATATTTTTTTGGTTTTGGTTTTGGTTTTATTGGTTTCGTATTTTTATGTTAGATTAATTGGCAGATCTGCTGTCAATTCTTAAATTGCTGCGCCTAAGCGCAAAGCAGCAGGCGGAAATGTCGAAATGTTTCGATACGAATCCAATCGATTCGATTCGAATTGTTTCGCATCGATTTGGTTAGTGTGTGTCCATTAAAGTGCCAATCCGTCATCATGATCGTGATGATCGTGATGTTGATGATGATGATGAGAATAGCACTCAAATGATGTATTACTCATGGGGTTAGTGGAAGGAGAAAAAGTGTGTCCATCTGCCGGGTATACAACAGTTTTTGCGTTGCGTTTTTAATGGGTAAACTTGTTTTGCCATATGGCATATGGCATGACATGAGACAACCGTGCGCACACTCACAGTCTATACGCAAAGTTAATAAACACCAAAGCGGATCTACTAAGCTACCAATTATAAACCGATCCCAAACAAATCACAAAACTCTCCATAAAAAAAAACCGAACAACCAAAAACAGGCTAAAGCAAACACATCTTCAATCATTTCTCGATTGAAACCAGTCATGTGTAGCGCTGTGAACCCAATGAACTCACTGTCCACAAGCGCTAGAGTTGCCAAATTTTCTAAGCAGCTGTCCAAATACTCTACAAATAATAAAGAGCTTTCAAAAGAGTCATGCAATTAAAATGCCGAAAAAGAGAACGAAATCTTTAATAAACTTATTTTCGGTTTCGGTGATATTTTTTCTATAATTGCGAGTTGAGCTCAACTGATGTTTTATTCCCTTTTTAAAAGAAAAATTGTAATTTTAATTTACTATTATTGCTTGCGGGCACTTTAAACATTTTTCTGATCTCAGTTTATGTAGGGATTCTATTTTTATAATTGTCTTATAAAATGTATAAAATTATTACATTCTATTTCCCATAATTTATCCATTGAAGAAGTCTTCTTTATTAAAATATATATTTTGTGAAAATTGAAATGATTATGTATGTTTATGTATGTTATGTTTATGTTTGTACAGTTTCTACACTTAATAAATAATATATTAAAAAAAAAAAAGAAGAAAAATGTTGACTTTTCGCATACACCTTGAATTTTTCTGATTTTAGTTTATATTATTTGCTATAATTTGTCAATTGAACAAAATCTTAGTTGTTCAAAATTTATTTTTGTAATTTAAAATTAAAATTATTCGCATGCACTGTTTATTTTATTTGCAATAATTTGTCAATTAAAATGAAAAATTTGTTGTCAAAATTAAATTTATTATTTACTGTTGACTTCTCGCAGGCACTGTGGCACCTGGCGCGCCTTAATGAACCTAATTTGCGAGTGCGGTTTCTCGGGCAGGTGCAAATTGTGATGGAGCTCGGCACGCACACTAAGGAAACGTTCGAAAAGTGCGGCTAAACAAGAACGATAAAACGAGCATAATTTAGCTATAGCGAAATGCGAAATGCACAAAGAAAGCAAACAAAGCTAAGGCGACATGTGTAAGATATAAAAGCAAATCACAAGCAGCAGCAACAACAACAACAACAACAACGATAACAAGTCGAAGGCAAATAAATAATCGAGTGTAAGCTGCGCATGCGGCGCACGCGTCGCTCACACACACACACACACACACACACAAACACACATGCGCTGTCATAACTAACTGTAAGCCCGCTGCCTCGCCCTCTCTTGCTCAACTGAACCGAGCTGTCAAACGGCGCACGCGCTGTCGCTGTTGCCGTCTCGTTCGCGCTCGTTGTACGCGTGTAAATGTGTGCGTGTGTGTGTGAGAGCTTTTGGAGTCTCGCTGTCTGGCAGTGTAAACCTTTTTCGAAGTGGAGCAAGTGTCTTCAGCTCATTTTTTTTCGTTTTGTTTTGTGTTTTTTTTTGTTGTGTCGTTTTGTGGCTTCTTCGCGACTTCCGCTGGAAAAGGGTGTGACGCTGCTGCAGCGCTGCCCTTGGAATGCGGAGAAGCTAGCAAGTGATAAATTGAGTGGTAATGGAAGCAAATATTAATGGAAAGCTTCTCGCGTTCGCGGAAATGGAAGTGTTACAGGCGGCTTCCCGTGGTTCTGGCTAATTTGCGCTTGATTGAGTGACAATTGAAGTCAAGTGGAATGATTGATTGATTCGCTCTGAAGTGCGCTTGATGATTGATGGATCAGCAAAGTCGCACTTTTTGCATCTATTACGCGCTGATGATTCGAGAGTTCGAACTGCGGGTAAGTGAATATTTGATTCCTTCCCTGATTGATGTAAATGTCGGTTGAACTTGAAATTATGATTATTATTAGCAAACTTCGGAAAACTTGTGCGATTGATAGATCGAAGCTGATTGAAGTGTAATTTTGTTGTTTCCTTACTTCAATTTATTAATGTTATTTTTGTTGAATGATGGTTGAATTCAACATAGTTTGGAAATGTAAATAATATGCTATGGCAGCTTGATTCTGTCGTGTATCGCACTACAAAAAAGCTATAGCTATAGCCTATAATATTTATTGGATCTTGTGACTTGCATATTATTTGCAGCTAATCTTGATAGCTTTTGACTCGGCTATTTTTAGAACCCGCTCACACCGAAATTAACGAGCCATAGACTGCTGTCGAAAAAACCCGATTTAGTCTACGTTATTTTTTGAGGGGTTGCTTCAGCTTTGCGGAAAAGTGAAATAAATTTAAATATTGTTTAATAAACAACTCGTAAAATCCTATTCAAATTGTACACCTGAATTGATCTCGATTGCTGTATTAATATCATTTATAAACACCTTCAGAGGTGGGAATTGTCCGGACGTCTTTCTTTTTTCTGCGCTTTTCGACAATCGCACGTCAACTTGAATTTAGTGGCCAATGAAGACTTTTAATATAATTAGTATTCAAATTATAATTAAAAGATAAAACAACCAGACAAGTCACGCACACAATGACACATTCATCATAAACATAATGAACAGTTTTATGGCGTTTCCCTCCGCCCCGGGTCTGTGTCTTGAATACCCTCTCTAGCCATAAAATAGATAAATAAGGGTATAATTAAATTGCGATCTTCCCAAGTCTTCCCACCCTGACGTTCTTCTCTATTTTTTTGCCATAAACGCAGACGCGATTTCGCTGCCAAATGTCTTTGTTCCGTGTCATTTTAATTCGCCAGCTGGATTTGGCAAAATTTATGGGGTATACTTATAAATAAAAAAGGAAAAATTCATAATTTTTTTTTGGATATCTGTTTGTTCTTGAAATTAGAACATTTTTGGCATGAAATTTAAATTAAATTATTGGCTTTATTAAAATAGTTGTTTTACTTCATGTTCTGCGGCTGATGCACAAAGAGAAAACGTGTGAAATGGTCACCCTAGACTTATGTCATTCGAGACATTCTGGTCATCTTGCCAATTATCACAGTTTCGTTAAAACTAAAAACTCGGTTTTATTTTGGTTGGCTGTGATTTAATTTATAATACAACATTTAATTTCATTTATAATAATTCATTCTAAACGGTCACTTATGACTTATGTCATTCATAAATTTGGTCAACCTGAAATGCCGATTTAATACTCAATTCTATTTTAAGTATTTTATTGAATTTATAATAATTCATTTTCGGGTCAACTTAAAATATCAATTAACACTGTAATTTAAATGAAGTACAGGGTGTTTTTCAGTCGTTTAGTTACTGTTTTCTTATTTTTATCGCGTGTTAATTTGAATTGACGATCGGCAAAAATACAAGCGACAAGTAGTATAAGAAGAAGAAGGTGTTTCTTGAGTTTTTTTTTTTTTTTTGTTACCAGGCTAAGGTGTGTTTGTCTGTTGCACCTGTCGACCCGCCCCAAATGCGTTGAGATCATTGATGAAACGAACGATCAAACGAGATGACGCTCCAAGAACTCATTTTTTTTAGAACTGGTTCGCATGGATAAATTATGATCTGTTCCTGGCCAAAAAAAAAAAAAAAAAAAGAAAAAAAACCAAATATCATCATAGATTTGCACAATGAACGCACGTTGCCTACGTACTACGATCCACCTACCCGAAAAGCACAATCATAGCTATAGCTTAAAAAAAAAATACTATAAACTATAAACAAAAAAAAATTTTACGTTTCGGGTAAAAGCAAAACGTGTTTAGCTTTCTATTTAGCTTATGCAAATTTCGTTCGGTTATTTATTTGTAAGGCATTATAAATATATGCAAAAAACAAAAACTACAGCAAAAACAAAATGAGTAGAAAACACACGGCGTACATAAAAACAGCCATAAAAAGGAGCAAACAGTGGAGGAGAAGGAGAGATGATTGAGACGGGCAAAAAAAAAAAAAAAAAAAAAGATGGTTGATATGCATAACCGGTCAAAGACCACAGAGAACCAGAACCAATACCCAAAATCAATATCTACATCAAAACCTGATTTCAATTCGGATTCGGATTCAGATTCGGATTCTGATTCTAATGCTGCTGTTGCCGTTTGCCGTTGCCGTTTGCCAAAATCAACAGTTTGTTTCTATTTTTTCGTTTTTTTCTTCATTCTTTTCGCCGTTCTAATTGGTCTTGCCCTGTGTATTTCCTTAAGCTAAACTTAGTCAACTTGAACATACCCGAACTTAATTGGAAATTAGCTTAACCTCGAAATTCTTATTCAAAAAAAAAATATAAAATGTTCAATTTTCATATCCTTGAAAAATAACTAATTCTTATTCCAATTTCTATGTGAGATTCCAGTTCTTATGTTTTGTGATATGTCTTGAACAGTCCTTAGAATATTATTCTACCCAGACATTTTTAATTTCTGGTGTATCATATATTGGAATGTCCTTAAAATACTATTCTATACTACTATACTATACTTTATTTTTTTAGAAGACATTCTTCAGTTAACATGTTTCATTTTGCAAAGTCCTTAGTCTGAGATTGTTAGAGTTGCTAGCTAAACTAATTCTCTTGTTATCTTCCTTCGTTCATCCAATATCAAAAACATAGTCTGCTATTCGCTGCTAGTATCTTTTAAGAGCGTAGCAAAATTTTTGTTTTGGAAGCGCCCACGCCCGATTACTGCACTAAGCTACCCAATTTAGTGCAGTATTTACGGGTAGACAAATTATATAGCCAGTTAGATATTATTTATGACTTGAATCTGTCGACAAAAGGCATAACAACAACATTGACCAGTTTATCAAATTTCAAAAGCCTGGATCGAATCATTTTTTTTGTTGGTTTCTTTTTCGTATATATATTTTTTTTTTGGATCGGGGAATCGTGAATAATTGAGGCGGCACATGGCGTGCAAATGCAGCGATAAAATATCAATTATAATAATTTAAATTAATAAGCCACAAAATGCTCCAAATGTGACAGCTGGAGCCAGATCTGGAATGCCGGGCTCGGTTCGTCCGGGAGCTAGCTAGCGCTCATAGATATTGGCGTGATCTCGTGAGGCTTTGAATAATTCCATTTTGGTGCTGAAATGAAGCAGAAATTTTGTAGGCAGCGAGCAGCGAGTTTTTAGAATAATATTTTACTTAATTGCCTGCTATATATTTAATTCAAAGTCAGGTTTTTAGGTAATTACGAATGTGTACCGTTAAAATACAGATGCTGGAGGGTGAATTCATATGATCTATATATGTATGTGTGCTTGGTATTTAAATGAGTATATTAAGATATTATTATTCGATTATAAGATCGAATAATTGAAAAGCATGAGCTTGAGCAGATAGTACAATAAATAATTATAGAATGAATATAATTTAATATATTTTACACCATAATCTTTTTTTTTGATAAACAAAATAAAGGAACAAAAAGTGCAATGCAATTTTTATGAATTTTCGTTCAATATAAAAATCAAGTGTATACAGAGAAATAAATTGCTGCTGTGTTTTTAATTTGAATGCATTTTACGCTTCTTGTCGTTAAACAGAAGTAAATAAAACAGCATTTTGATTGTGTATGATTTCTTTTTGAATTTTTTGTTCCGACTTCAGAGTTCGAATTTGGCTAAAGAAGCATTTATTTATTGTCTAAAAGAAATGCTTCAAATTTGTTACTGTTGTTTTCCGTAGCAGACAGCTTTTGCGCAACAGTTGCATAGCGAGCAGCTTTGTGGCGGCCTCTCGGCGACAGTTGACAGGAAGTGAACGTGATCGTCTGTCCCTTTCCTTCACCTTGACTTGCAGCACAGCAGCGTTGTTCGCATCGTCGTAGCAGCGAGCTTTGGTGCGTTGTGCGTGGTGTGCGTCGTATGTATGTATGTAAATGTAAATAAATGTGGCGAATCGCATTAATCTACGCTTAGTTAGTGCGGGGTTGTTAGTCATGGCTTACAAATATAGCGAATGATTCCATGCCCACAAATCATCCGCGCCTTGAACTTTACATAATTTTACATACGCGCCACACCAAAAACTAAATGAAAACCAATTCTTTTTGTAGCCCGGTTGTTTTGCTTCTTAGAAATCTCGTTTCTGTGTATCGCGCCGTCTCTGTCGCACAGTCTCTCCACATAATTGCTAATTTATCGATCCGCGCTTTTAATTGCCTTCTTTATTATCTATCGAAAGACAACAGCAACAGCAACAACAACAATCATCATCAAATAAGAAAAATAAATAAAATGAACTTCGAATTCGGCGCATTTCAAAGGCGATGCGTAACAAGTTGTTGTTGTTATCGATCGATGTGGATGTTGTTGTTTTCTTTGGAATATCTGTTAATTTGCTAAAGCATATTAATACGAAATAAGAAACACTTTCTTTTCGTTGTCCGAGCTGCGTATTAAAATTGCAAATTAGCCGAAAACAGAGCAATAATTGTTATGTTATCGATAATGTATCGATATTTGCATTTTAACAAATGCGCATACATCTGCCAGACTTTTAGCCGAAATTCCAAAGCACTTTAAACTTTCAAACCACTCGGCTTGGACGTGAGCCATGACTCAGATTCTTCTGGACATATTCCCATCTGCATACGAGTATTGGGGGAATTACTTTGCCAAAGTGCACAAGAATGAATCAGCCCGGCATCGGGAATTGGGCGATCGTAAAAACTCCATGTTCACAAATAGCAGTGACATTAGGGAGAATTTCGCTATAATGGGATGATCTCAGTTGGCTCAATTAAAATGCTGTAGACAATCGAGCGTTTAACCTATGGTAAACTTCGTGCGATTAAATCGGTTTCGTTAATTCAAGCGTCTGCCTGCCAGTCTGTCAGCATAATAAAATGGATCTTGTATTAAATCAATATGCTCCAACACATAAATCTTTAATTTCTTTATTGCTCTATTGTTGTGTATTTATTTTTCGCAGCTATTTGGCAATCAGTCTGTCAGTCAAAAGTTCTATGGCTTTCAATTTAATTATTATATAATAGTTTCTCCATTAAAGTTGACTTGCCCATAAATGATCGATTAAATTGCTTTTTAAATTCAATTCAGTCTGTCATCATAATAAAACAAAATCTTGTATTTCATCAATAAATCTTAAATTTCTTTATAGCTGTATTGTTCTCTTTTTCACGGCTCTTTTAAATCAATAAATTGGCCATTTATTTAAAATTCTCACAGCTTTCAATTTAACTATTATCATAAAGGCCGAATCTTAAAACAGCTCTATTCTTCAAACTGTTTCTATTTTCTATAGTTACAGCTAATGGTTTAGCTATAGTAAATAAAATTGTTAGTCAGTTAGTCTGTCAGGATAATAAAATAAATTTTGCTAAAAAAACACATAAATCTTAAATTTCTATATAACTGCATTTTATTCCTTCAGACACAGTCTGTCATTAATTTAAAAGTCTTCAAAGTGCTTTCAATTATATAATAACTTAATCGAGAATCTTCATAAATCTTCTGTTTGTATAGCAGCTTTCTTCTGCCCCATTTGCCTAATCTTTGACATTGGGAATGGAAATGAGTCGGTTGAGTGACCAATTGACACGGAGAGACGTCGTAAGTTCGTAAACTCGTTTGCGGTGAAGAAGACATCAGTCCGTAACTGTCAATGGGGCGTGTCAAATAAATCAGTTTTGGAAGCGTTTAGGCATCGATCGTTAGTTGTAGTTTTGGGGCGTTAAATTGTATGTTATGTTTGCTGCCTGCTTTCGGCATGACTTTGTTATGCATATGTTAACTAACAAACATAAATAACAACAACGACAACAGAAGACTATCCAAGGCAATGGACACGATAATCGTGAAGAAGAACAACATCATTATCGATACAATCCATACAGCGTGCGAGACAAATTTTGAGCGCAACTCTGACAAGCTGCTGAAAGCGCTTAACGTTTTCATTAATTCTGAAATTACCAGCAAATATCATTTGTCAGTTGGAAACGGTTGGAAACGCTATAGCGTCCGTCGACTATTTGGCAGTCAGTCGAGCAGTCCAAGTATCGTAGCATCTACAAGCCGAGAAACCTGACCAAAAACATAGAGATTAAAGTTGTACGATTCTTGTGATTCTTGAAATATGAATGCCAAGCGGCATTCGTTTAGGTTATTAAGCATAAACGAGCATTAAAAGCATCAGCATTAATGATTGCCATTCGCTGTGTGTCCGGTCTGATCAGTTCAGTTTGTCAAAGCTTATCTCTAGCATTTTATGACCAAAAACTTTGCGAGCAACATTGTAAACTTCATGATGAAATTCGGCAACACCTCAATGAAAATAGGCAACAAGGCGAAAGCCTGATGAAATCTAGCACAGTTGCACAGTTTGAATTTGAATTGAAATTGTTGTCAACAGACATTTGATACTCTGTGACAAACGATGCGAAACTCGACAGCTACGCTGCAGCAATCAGCAATGCAAATTGGCAACACTGTTTTTGTTATTTGATAGTGCCTAGTGTGACAATGTTGTTAAGTGTTTTTAATGATGCAATTTGGCAATAATATCGCTGCTTATTAGAGTTGATTTAAATGGCCCCACGGGGCCTCGACGGGGACCATTTTGCCAGTCGATCTGCATTCAAAATGAGCCTGAGCTTGATCGGCTGATAAATGTGATAAGGCCCCCCCCCGCCCCCCTCCTCCCCCTACGCAAAAATGTCGAACGGAACGGAACGGATCGGAACGGAATGATGCGAAGCGAAGCGAACGGACTAATTAAGCGAAGGTTAAACGAGACATGAATTAACATACGAAGTGAACTATCTGGGAAATACACAAACACATGCTTAGTATAGATTCTGAAGAAGAATATCCAATAATCGAAGCACATTTATCAAATTCATTTCCATTTACCATCTACGATTCCCATTCCCATTCCCACTTCACTTCCCTTCGGTTCGGTTCGGTTCAATTCAGTTCAGTTCATCATTCATTCAGTATTTTGGATGGAATGAAGCCATAGCCATAGCCATAGTCGTAATAATTTGATTAACTCTCCGCGATCGTTGTGGATTGTGTTATGTGATGATGATGATACTATTCAATTCAGTTTTCGCAGCCCAACAACAACAGCCAACAGCCAAAAACGCACACAGAACTAAGCTTAAGCCTCTTCTTCAGCCTCCTAAACTGGTCTTCCAAATGGACTCCCAAATCGAACGTATCGAACTCAACATCTCCGCATATATTAGCGCCTCCTCGCCCCCCCCTCAACCTAAACGCCCCTTCCCTAGAAGCAGAAAAAATTGTACGCTTTATAAAAAATGAATGCTAGCCAAAAATATATAGAGATATGTATATGAGACTCGCACACACACACACCGACATCGACATCGTATAAAAATCATTAAACTTAAACGCGTATGCTAATTTGATGATGGCGGTTTTCTAATTTGTTGTTTTCTACACACACACGCACTTTTGGGCTGGCAAACCAGATTTCTATATAGTAAAACAGCCGCCCTACCACAAACGATCCCCGTCTCCATCGCCGATACAGTTACATCTATGCAGAGTCCGCTCAATCTGCGACCCATCAACCCAGCAACCCAACAACCCAACAACCCAACAACCCATTACTAGTAACAGCCTCCAACTGTGTCGAAGAGTCGAAGTCTAAATACCCTACAAGATATGCAATTGCTTAGCTTAACTGATGAGTTCCAATTGTCAAGCGAAGCTTTTGTTGAAAACGTTCACTCTATTATTATGATTGTCAGTTTGATATCCATAAATAGGATATGCAAATTGTATATTTCATTTATATTTTATACTGACTCGCAACTACATCTGGATTCAATTTTGAAATGATGGTTCGTGTCTGCGATAAGCACTGCTTGAAATACATGCTAGGGTTCAGTTTCGAACTAATTTAGCCAGTTATTCGTCGTAAACTCGTTAATCTTACTATTTGGGAGTTGCCATAACATATAGTAATTGAAAACATTCTAACATTTGTTTACGTATAATTACCTTAATCTGTAATTATTAATTTAAATTTGGATACTCCTCTTAATAACATATTTGTGTGTTGTCATTTCCAAATTTGGAATTTGGCTACAACTTTTCAGCTGTAATAAAAGCGTTTTACTTATCCTTTCTATAATAAAACACTTTTGGATTAAAGTATTCGAAGATTCCCGAATACCCTACTGTCACAGGGTATTAACGACGACGCAGCGCAACACGTTGACAACCTGTGCGACGTTCTCGCAATGTCCGCATCGGTTCGTTGTCCGGTTCGGTTAGGTCTTCTTTTTCTTCAACATCGGATTTTTTTAAGCATGCGCGCGACGCCGGCAGCGTTATTTCTTTTTTCTACGCTGTGTGTGTGTGCGCTGAGGGGGATTTATGAAAAGACGATATATAAGGAAACAAGAAGTAGCAGCGTTTGTATTTATTTGTTAGAACCTGTGCGCAACGCACGTCTCTCGCTGCGAAACTCCCAGTTTCAGTTTCAGTTTCAGTTCCAGTTCCGATCCTCAGCACAACTTGGGATATTTTTTTGAAACTCTACGCAAAAAACCATCACAGAAACATAAACATGAAGAGTTTTGTAAGTTGCCCACAACAAATATCGAATCAATCCATCATAAAAATAAGCGAACGTTTTGTGTGTGTGTGTGTGCAAAGAAAGTGTGTTGAACAATTTGAAAATGAAATCTGAAAAAAAAAAAATCCTGTGAGAACTGATTTTTTTTTTTAAACAAAAGTGATTTAAGTGATTTGTATTTTTTTTTTTGAAATATGAAAACAGAGGTGAACAAATGTGCTTGCAATGTGAGAAAAAGAGATCCTGACAAATTCAGACAAGATATGTACATATAATAAGAGTATCCTTAACGAAGCGACAAGATCAGCAAACTTTTGACTGGTCCGTAGAATTCTGGGTTTATCTGCTTGAATTTTGCCGGTATGCTAATTGACAGGAATACGAGTTCTTTCAGTGATTAAGCCATTTACGCTATACAGTTTTGAATTGCAAATATTTTGATAACCTCAAAAGGCAAGCGCATAAATCACAAAATATTCAAAACTTATGCAAAGAGCGCGAAAGGTTAAGAGAAAGCTTTTGCTCCGATTGCGCTCTCTAATGCATCAATTAGAAATGCAGGCAACAAAGCAATTAAGAGAAAGGAAGAAGATGAATTAAGAAAGATCGCGCTCTTTAATGCGGCAAATTGAAATGCAGGCAACAAGGCGATTAAGAGCAAGGAAGAAGCAGGCGAAGAGAAAGCTTTGAGTGCAGAGCAGCGCAGCGAATAGAAATGTCAACAAGCCCGCAGCAGCAGCAGCAGATGAAGAAGAAGAAGACAACACAATTAGCAAAGTACTTAAGAGCATGTCGAGGCTGCGGCTCCGTGGCGAACAAAGGGGGACAAGAAATCGACAAACATTGAAACGGTTTAAGCTCAACTCAAATAAATCAATGCGCATTAGCAGCAGCAGCAGCAGCAACAACAACAACAACAACAACGACACATTAACGAACAAGCAAACGAACGAACGACGGACGACGAAATGTGCGAGACAAAGCGACGCGACAGCCAAAGCCAAGGCAGCGACGCGATGCGATGCGATGCGCTGTGGGCGCGTTTAAAGACGCCAACAAAACGCGAGCAAAACGCGCGGCGTGCGCAGCGTTTGATTAATGACAACTACAAAAGAGAAGCTGCAAAATGGAAACATTAAAACATTAAACTTGTGTGACACTTGCCACAGTCCGACCACAAGCCACTTGGGCCCGTGATTTATGGTGTGCATCGTAAAAATAATAACACTAAATAAACGGCGACACACATTTGCATAAACCGTTCTTTTTTTGCTGCTCTTAAGCGACAGCTTCGTTTATGGCGCGTGCATAATAAATGTGAACACACACACACACACACACAGATTCACAAGCCATCGATCAACCAATCATCTTCCGCTCTCGCTCTCGCACACTTCCTCGCTAATCAATTCCCGCTCTCTTCAGCTGATTTTGTGCTTTGTGGCGCTGGCGGTGGCCGATGTGAAGCATTTGACAGATCGCAATCTGGATCTGTTCAAATACAATCCGAGCGACATTTACACGCTGCCCGAGGACATCGATGACGACAAGCCGGCGGTGCATTTCAGCGGCGATGTGATGAAGGCCAAGACCGAGAAGCTGCAGAACTACAATTCGGGCAAAAAGTTCAAGTTGGAGTAAGTCGCCTCGATCGCCCATTGCCATCACTAAGTGCGATAGCGATAACGATAACGATAACAATTCACTTGTGTTCACTTGTGCTTCAATCAGTGCTGGCAGCTGTTTAGCCAAAAAGAGTTAAGCTCACAAAAAATAGCTGTTTTTTTTTGCTAGTCTTCTTTTGTGGCCTTTGCAGTC
This sequence comes from Drosophila formosana, assembly GCA_035045625.1. Taxonomy (NCBI): domain Eukaryota; kingdom Metazoa; phylum Arthropoda; class Insecta; order Diptera; family Drosophilidae; genus Drosophila; species Drosophila formosana. The sequence continues at coordinate 696,295 of JAWNOW010000688.1, read as the reverse complement.
AATAATATTACCTCAGTGTGGGCAGGTGCTAAGCTGAAAAAGTTAACGAAGCTATTTATTTTCTGTACTTTTTACTAAATCTTCAATTTTATTATTGCATTATTTATGCGTTCAAAGTCAAACATCGATAGTTTCAACTACACAAATTTAAAGAAAATCAACAGCATACAACGTTAATATAATAAAATAATATATTTTATGAATATTTCATAAAATATAAAATTTTAATATAATTTATACTATGCAGAAAAAACACAAAGAAGGAAAAAGATAGATAACTTTCAGAACACAAGTGAACAAAAGCCATCGATAGTAACGCGATTGTAACGCGAATTAATATGAAATGGGAGATAGTCTTTTATCTTCATCTGTTGAAGTGAACAAAAACTGTTCGATAGTAACGCGATAGTCGCTCGATATTTGTAATCAAGAAACATCAGGAAATATAACGAATTAATATGTCGATAGTAACGCGATAGTCGCTCGATAATCCAGAAACACAAAGAAAAATAGCGAATTAATATGACATGGGAGATAGTCTTTTATCTTCATCTGTTGAAGTGAACAAAAACTGTTCGATAGTAACGCGATAGTCGCTCGATATTTGTAATCAAGAAAACATCAGGAGATATAACGAATTAATATGTCGATAGTAACATAGTCGATAGTCGCTCGATATTTGCTCGGCATCACTAACTCGATCCCTCCGAAACCCTTTAGACTGAAGACGCAGAACGGCATCGAGGTGAGCAGCGTGGGCAAGCTGAAGGACGACAAGACGTTCGTGGTGAGCGGCTCGTATTCGTTCACGGGCGCCGACGGCAAACGCTACAAGACGCGCTACACTGCCGATGAGTTCGGCTATCATCCCATCACCGAGCTGGATCTCGATATTCCCGAGTAAGTGCAAACAACAGCAAGATGAAACCGAGTGACTGATTGATTGATTGATTGATTGGCGAACAGACCTCAACCGTTGGCGGCGGCCAACCAGCGTCCCAGCGTCGATCCCAGCAGCCTGTTGGGCAACAAGAACCGCTTCCAGTTCCTGCAGCAGAGCCTCAATCCCGACCAGGGCGCCAACGGACCGTTGCGCGGCAGCGGCCAGAGCGGCGACGACTACAGCTACTCGGCCCCCGGACCTCAGCTGGGCTACAACACCAATCCCTATGGCAACTCTGGCAACGCTGGCAACTCTGGCTTCGGCGGCAACTCTGGCTTCGGCGGCAATCCTTTCGGCCCGGGCAGCTCCTCGTCGTCGGCGGGCTCGTTGTCTGGCAACGGCTACAACTATCAGCCCCCTGCAGAGCCCCTCGAGACCCCGTCGCGCCTCTATCTGCCGGTGGCATAGAGCTCTCCCGCCCCCTGCCTCGTACCTACTTTACCCCCCGCCCCCCCAAAACCCACACGCCCCTTAAAGCAACTGAGCTGCAAGTATTTAGTTTTAAGCGCAAGCGCAAACGCAAAACCACAGGCAACATTAACAAATAGCGAAATTTTTTTTATCATCTTATAGTGTTTATATTGTATATGTATTCCTTCCCCGAGTGACAAACGCAAAAAACAAACCCATGTCCAAGACCCCGCCCTAGACCCTGACTTCCTCCCCACCCCCCCAAGGCCACGACGCCTTCCTTCCCCTACAAGAGAAAACACTACGCAAAATGCCAGACAAGATACGAAAAGACGCAACATGACAACTTGACCATGAATCTATATATATGAATATATATATGTATATACACTGAGTGATATTAGTAGTAAATAAAATGGCTAAACTAAATCTGTTCTACTTCGTTTTTTTTCCGTGGCTACTTTAACTAATTGGCAATAACTAATGTAGTTTTGTATTTGGGGAAGCATACAAATTATATAATATGGGGAACTTTATTTATATATAATATTACTCACTTTTTTGCTTAGTTTATTTGGCAAAATCATGTTTGCCTAAGAGTATGCAAGCATTTATATATCTTGTGTTCAAATTGAATTATAAGACAACGCTCCAAATAAAAGTTATAAAAATCTTTTGGAGAAGCTATGCGGGACAACAGATCTACCAAAAAATGTTCCTCAATTATTCCGATCTCCTCAGAATCCTGTTTGAATTTACGATCGCTCTCGTTTTTTATTATGTGATGTGATTGGTGTATAGTATATAGGCAGTATTTGATTGGTTCTGTGATGTCTTCGTGTCGACGAAAATTGTCTCCCAACTATAAAATGCAAAATATGTTCTTGTAGTTCCTTTCGTTATTCTCATCAATGTGTCTAGAAGTAAGTCCATATTCAACGTACATCTGATCTTAGAGCTAAAAGTGTTAGGGAGCAAACACAAGAATCATCCTCGGACCTTGCTCCGTGTTTCGAATGCATTAAAATGCTGTAAGAGAAAAATGATTTTGCTCGCGTTAAATAATCATTTTTTTTATATGAGTTTTTGCTTACGAAAATTAAAAAGCCATAAATAAAAAGTAAACTAGAAAATTTTGATTTCGAACGTCTGATGTTGACCGGTCAGAACCTGAAATCCGAATGAGCTCTAGAAGTGTGAGGCAGCTCGACTTTTCAACTTGGAATTCTAAAAAAAAAGCCTACTTGGATCCACAAAAAATGCAAACTGAAAAATCTAGAAATTTCCAAAATTGGATCAAGGAAATCTTGAGACTATTGTAATTGTAGTTTAAAAAGGCAGCTAAATTAAATGCCACAGACCAGAAATAAGAGTTGTGCATTAAAAACAAATTGAAGCCCAACAAATCCGCCGATTCAATCAATTTCGATTTACAAATTTTGTTTTAATAATATTCATATTTGTTGTCCTTAAATTATGTTGTATTTCTCAATTTGTGCGAATTATAATAATAATGCACGTACCCGATTGCGTATACTTAATAATTCCCATTGACGAAATTGATTACAGAGATATTGTTGCGCCTATTTGTATGCACTCACTTTTGAGGCTTTATTCAAATTATCTGTTATAAAAGAAAATACTTTAGCGACTTATCGGCGATTCGATTTAGATTCAGTGATGCTCTTAATATATATTTAATCAGTTTCGAAATTAAACATAACTTCAAATGCTATAGCAACACTTTTATTTTAAATCTTAATATATCAAAAATACATTAAATATAGGAAGACAAAAGCTGGACTCGGCTGTTGAGCATAAAAGCATAACTATGCTTGCAAATTAATCGCAGCAAATTTAGCTTAAGCGCTATTTAGAAGCCCATCTTTAAGTCCCCGATTTCGCAAGCCTTAAAGGTGTGTTTGTTTTTGAAATGTTTAAGAGCTGAGTCGAATGCTTAATTCAAGTTATTTGAATGAGAGACAAATTGAAACTTTGTTATATAAAAGCGGTTTTAATAAGCGACTTGAAAGCTGAAAAGTTGTTCAAGTGAATTCAAACTTAAACTAGCTTAAATGCTAACGTGAAAAGCTCAGTCGACTGCTTAGAAGCAAAACTTTAGCAACTTGAATGAATCTTAGACTAGCTTAAATGACAGACTGAAGAGCTGCGTCGGAAGCGCAGTTAGAGCTCCGTGGCATGTCCGAGCAGCGCCTCGATGCGATCCCTGGCCTCCACGTAGGCCGCCAGCACCTCGTCCAACGTGGACGATCCGCCCTTGCGGCTCCGCGAGTGCGAATCGTCGTCGACGTCGTCGTCGTCGTCGGTGGCGGCGTCGGCGTCGTCGTCCTCGGGATCGTCGTGGCTGTCCGCGGGCAGCAGCAGTTGGTGGCCCAGCGGCGGCTGGCGCTGCTGCAGCTTGCGCATGCTGAACACAATGTGGCCGGTGCTGCGCATGCCAAACGCCGCCTCCGGCTCGAGGCGGCTGTGCAACGCGTCGACGTTGGAGTGCGAGCGGAAGTAGCGGACAAAGTCGAAGAGCTTGCGGCCGCCGATGAAGTAGCGGTTGAGGGCGTCCAGCCAGCTGCCCAGCGGCCGGATGCACTGCAGCTGGATGCCGGCGACCACGGCGGGCGGCAGCGGGCCAAGCAGCGGGCAGGCGAAGTGGGCGTAGCCCTCGCAGCGTTCGCGCTGCCAGCCATCGATGCTGATCACCTCGAAGTAGATGTGCAGCAGGTGGTCGGCGGACGAGCGGAACTGCTCCTCGCAGAGCAGCGTCAGTTGCCAGCAGTGCGAGAAGCGGGCCACTCGTTCGGCGCTGCCCGCGTGGCAGGTGGCGGTGGCGCCACGCAGCGGAAACGCCTCGTTCGGCTGCTCGGGCTGCTCCAGCAGCGTGTGCGGCGGCAGGTTGACGTAGTAGCGTATGTGAATGTTGTCGTGCTCAAAGTGCTGCGCCTGCCGCAGCTCCAGCAGCAGGGCGACGCGTCGCATGCGCTTCGGCGGCGCCACGAACTGCAGCAGACGGCGCCGCTCGGCGGCCAAAAGCCGCTGCTGCTCGTAATGCGACAGCAGCTGTGTGGCGCTCGCAGCGGCAGGTGGCAGCAACAGTTGCTCGTCTGGCTTCGTCGGCTCCTTGCAGCGCTGCAGCAGCGGCGGCGACGGCGATGGCGTCACATTCTCCAAACCATAAGCGAATAGTTGGCGACAGTCGTTGTCGATTTCCAGCGAATATTCCATGTCATCGGCGCTCAGGTTGAAATCGGGATACACGTAGAGCAAGCCATCTGTCGGCGAGTAGCGCAAGCTGAAGAGCAGCGTATCGCGCTGCAGCTGCGCATAAATGCGCATCAGCTGATCGCCCCCCGCCTCCACCGCCTCGCCGCTCTCCCTCAAGTCCGCATCGATCAGTGTGTGAATGAGGCAAGTGCGAGCTGCAAAATTGGGATCGTCGGGCAGCAGCGGCGCCTCCGAATTCCGCTTGCTGGCCTCGTCTCGGCCACCGCGACCGCGACCGCGACGTCGACGCAGCTGCAGCTGGTCGGCGTGCGCCTGCTGATGATACGCCACCTGTTCGTCGTGGCGCAGCTGCAGTTCGATGGTCTGCTTGCACCAGCGATGGTAGCGACGCTGCAGCGTTGTGACGCACTGGCCGGCGTCGCCGTAGCGCTGCAGCTCGGCGCGACTGAAGTGCTTCTGCTGCCAGCCGATGCTCAGATGCGCTGTGGCGCCGTTGCACAGCTCGCGATTGAGCGCATGGAAATCCTCATCGCGCGGCATCGTCGTTGGCGCCTCCTCGAAATGCTCGCCGCTGGTCACACTGCGTGTCTCAGTGCTGCCAGTCGCCGTCGCCGTCGCTGTGGTGTTGTGGCCAGTGCTGCCCATGCTGCTGCGACTCGCGTAGCTGTCGCGACTCGTGTAGCTGCGATTGACGGCGGCGACGGCCGCTTTGCCGTATTCGCTGCTCGGATTGTAGTAGTCGTAGTAGTTGCAGTAGTTGCCGTTGTGGTCGTCGTGCGGCACGTAGATGAAGAAGTCGCCGAAGCTGCTGCTCAGCGGACTCTCCGGATAGTGGTCGCCGTGCTGTGCCGTCGCATTCGCGCCCGTATATTCAAACTTCGGCACCGGCAGCCACTCGCTGATGTGGCGCAGCCGCAGCTCCATCTGGAAGTCGGCCATGTTGCCGCAGACGCGGTAGACGCCGGTGCGTTTCGGCGCGCTGCTTCTGAACATCATTGCCCCAAACACACACAATTATTCTCTGCAATTCAATTCAATTTTTGGCTTTGCTATCTCCAGTTTGTTTTGCGTTTGCAGTCGTTATGACAACGATAACTCCAACGGTTTGGTATTTTATTGCTGGTATTTAGATTTGAAAGTTGTCCGTTATGACAGCGATAACTCGATAGGTTTTGTATTTAGTTGAACAGGTATTCAAATTTGAAAGTTGCCATTAATTTATTATATTAATTTTATGATTCAAATTGTATTTGATTTGCTCACTTTTTAGCTAATTCGCATTACAATATGTTAATATGTATTTGGTATTTTTGCAGTCGTTATGACAACGGTTACTTCAGAACGATTATTTGTTATTTTCGATAGTTTGGTATTCTGCGTTCAAACTAGAAACAGTATGATAACTTATTATAATAATAATGTTGAAATTATTGTCTCAACTTTACTGTATATTTATTAATATTATTTTTTTATGACTGCAATTTAATAAAATCGATTTATTAAGTATTAAGTATTTTTGGTATTCTTGTTGGCAGTCAGTTAACGGCTGTCTATATGTTTAAATTTATCAGCACATATATAAGTAATTGCATTTAATTTTTTTTTAATATTGTTTTAACTAATTTAACATAAATGAAATGCTCGTATTTCTGTTAGCAGCAAACTGTTAACAGTCAGCGTGACCGTTGGTGCTGCTGGTATATTTGAGTATTTTGTGCGGTCACGCTGCAGCACACAAGTTTGTGCGCGCGCTGTTTTGCTTCGCTGAGCGTGTGTGTGTGTGTGTGTGTGTGTGTGTGTGTGTGTGTGTGTGTGTGTGTGCGTGTGTGTGAGCTTTTCGACTGCGCTTGCCTGCAGTTGGTTTTCCGTGGCCATCGTCAGTTGTTATTTTGAAGCGCTGCGTGCTGGTCGTCGTCGTGCATTACGCGTTATTTTTTGTCTCCTCTCCACGCATATTACGAGTATTATTACATTTTTGATCTGTTTCTTTTACGTTTCGTTTCGCTCCGTTTCGATCTTGAGCTGTTTCAATTTTTTTTGTGTCTTGTGCTGCGCGCGCGCAACAAATACGAATCTATCCAACAACAACAAACCAACAAAACGGCGGCTGCAACTGTTTAACAATAACAATTGTAATAATTGCATTAATATTATTATTATTAGTTTAATAACGCTGCTGTTCTGTTTTTTCAGCAGTGAAAGTGTTTTTCTTTTGTAATCTCTTTTTTTTTTGTTTTTTGTTGTCGTCGTAAATTGTTTTCTGTTTGTTTTGTTTATGTTAACACACATATATTTTTTGTTGTTTTTTGTTGACTGCAGTGTTTTCTAATTTGCCATAAATACTATTTTTGCAGCACACACACAACGATAACAAACAAACGACAAAATGCAGCAGAAAACCGATGAGGTGAGTACAATAAAAAAAAACTAGAAGAATATCTTTCAATAAGAAACAAGAAATAAAACAAGCACAATAGAATGTTGCGAAGCTGCGCAGCCGTGTTGCTATTGCTGCAATTGCTGCAACATTGTCGCCGATCGCATCCTGCGCAGCATTGTTGCCAAGAACTGCAACTTCGTTGTTGCTATTCTGCTGGTCACCTTACATCCTGTCCAACTTTGTTGCTAAGAACGAACAGAACGTTCGTAGACTATGTTGCTGATGCTGGTAACTTTGTTGCCGACGATCACATCCTGCGCAGCTTTGTTGCTGAACTTCAATTTCTTTGCTGTGCGTTGAACTCTTTTTGTTTGTCTGTCTCTTCTTTTGGCGGCTGCTGCTGTAGTTGTTGTTGTTGCTGGTTCTTGTGCCGTGACGTTCCATTGACTGATTCTTGACTATCATCATCCACCAGCACCAGCACCACCACCGCAACACCAACACCAAAGCAACAAACAGCAACAACGGCCTCATTGCAAACGCTTTTTGTGTTTGGCTTTTCATTTAAATTTGGCTTTATTTATTATTGTTTTCGGCTCGTTTTTTGACTTGTTGCCTTGTTTCACGCGTGTTTATTTGTTAGTGTCTCCCCTTCCTCCTCTTCTTCTTGCTGTTGTGGTTGTTGTTGTTGTCCTCGCTATTTGCACAGTTGCCAAAGCGCTGCTCGCTGCTCTGCTCGCAGTCTGTGCTTTGGTTATTCTTTTAATTGCTGCGACGCCGACGTCGACGTCGACGCAGAAGCTTGGCCTCAGTTTCGACTGCGACTGCGACTTTGACTTCAGCTTCAATTTGAGTTTTGCTTTTTTTTTTTCGTTTTGTTTTTTGCTTTTGACTTTTTGTGTGTGGCCGCAAAGTCAAAGTCATGGCAACATTTCAGTGTTGTTGTTGTTGTTGCTGCTGCTCTTGCAGTGAAATTTCTTCAGCGATTTCTTTGCCCGAAAACTTCTATTGTTTGCTTTGGGGTCTTAGCCGCCTGCTGCTGTTATTGTTGTTCTTGCCAAGGAGATCTGCTGCGAAGGGGAAGAAGAAGCAGCAGCTGCAAGTGTGCCACACCAATAACAACAAAAACTGTCGACCCAAAAGTGAGACAACAACAACGGGCATAAATCAACAGCTGTTTTTACAACTCATTTAGCGCGCAGGCGAAAGACAATAAAAGCAATAAAAAACATAAATTGCCCCCGAGCTTAAACCTGAGCGAAATGATCGCGTCGTGAGACGGAACAGAAAATACCAAAACAACAACAACAACAAATACTGTTGCCTGTTCAGGTTCAGGTTCAGGTCTGGCTTTGCAGCCTTGCGTCGCGTCGCGTCGCCTCCGCGTTGCAGTTGCAGCAAGTAAAAGTCGAAAAACCTGTAGATGCAGCCGGTGGGCGGCAAGGGGCGGGGCGGGGCGGGCCGGACGATCGAGGGGAATTCATCAGCAGAAGATGACTGTCCATGACCCAAATAAATGCAACTAAACGAAAAATGCTTCAAGAATCACACGCGATCAGATCGCAGAGAGAGAGAGAGAGAGAGGGAGAGGGGAGCAGAGATGGAAACGGATTGAAGACGGAGCTCATTGGAGGCATCGATCTCGGGTCTCTGGTCGGGAGAATGTGCCACATTAAGCGCCTGCTGACACATTCCTGACAAGCTCACCGATTGACTGATTGACTGACTGATTGAACGACTGACCGACCAATGTTGCCATTTTTTCGCAGACAACTTGTCATTGCCAAAGTTCTCAAAAAGTGGCTGACAATTTCAAAAACTTCTGATGTTGAATTGAAATCAATTCCATATAAATGCTTTTTTAATTCAATAGAATTTTTAAGTACTCACAGCAAGATTTTGTTTTAAATATATTCTAATTTGCATTCTGTAACTAATTTACATTTTTTTTTAACATCATTTACTTGTGTAGAACTATTATATTTTTTTACTCGAAAATGTATCAATTCTGAAATTAAATTTCCATAGACATTGACAAGAAATGTAAATTCAAAGTCTAAAGTTTTCAATATAACTATTTTTGAAATTGCTTTTCAATATTATATTATTGTCAATATCGAGCTCTAAATTCATTTTTGAATAGTAATTCAACATATTATAATGCACTCGAATTCTTTTCTAAACATACAAAAATTTATAAAGCTTTAAAATTACATTATAATTCATAGTTTTTTTTTTGTGAGATACAATAGAAAAAGTGTCAATTTTACTTATATCCTCAAATATTTGCTAACTGAGCTGAAGGCCAAATTACCGCAATATAGACGCTGGCAGATAAATGTAATTACAAGACAGATCTCTAAGTAGTAAGATAAGTGAATATGATAGGGAATTGATCCTGGCGCCCCATTTGAATGTGACAAAAAACCGGTTAGAATTAACAGTTTTTTTGCTGCTGTTTTCGTCTGTTTCTCCACATTCTCCTGCCTGTCTCTGGAGACTTGTTTGCGGGGCTGTTAAAATTTCGCTTTCAGACTGGCGACAAATTTGACCAGTCTAAAGTAAATTTTCTTGTTTTGTTTGTTTTTTGCCACTTTTTTGCGTTTCAATTTTTTTCAGTTTTTTTTTTTTGCGCGTCCGTTTTCTCGGTGTGTGCAATTGAAAGTAAAAATGCCGAAAAACCGGTCAAGCGAAATGATGCAGGCGCCACACGAAGCGATGCGACGCGATGCCCGCTGAAGACATTGAACATTACGCGCTTTATTGTGGCTGCTGACCAAAAAAGATGTAAATTAAAAAAGACTGCCTAAAATCATCATAATTAAATGTGAGGGAAGAGCGGAGGGCAGGGGGGGGGACGCACTCTTTGCTACCTGGTCTTGTTAGCCCAGAGCCACAACAGCCAGAGATTTGAAGATGGTCATAGAGAGAGAGAGAGAGAGAGCGGAGAGCGGAGAGAAGAGGGGCAATCAAAAAGAGGCAGCCCGAAGGCAAAGGCGTATCGGACCGAAAGAACTCTGACTGTAATTACGAGGGGAAGTGTGAGGGGGGCGGGGGAGGGGCGGCAAATGAAAAACGCAAACAACAAACAACGAAACGAACAGAAATTGCGCCAAACTTGAAACTTGTCGCTGGCGATCAGTGGAGGAGAAGTTTGGGCAGCTGGCAGGCTGGAGGGTGCTGTGAAGTGGAGAGCGGGGGTCAATGGCTGGTTCAATGACTTTTGACCCTGCGCCAGACTGAAATACTCGCCAAGAGGAAGATCAAGGCAAGCACAACCACAACACAAAGAGGGGGAAAACGAGGAGAAAAGGGCAGATAAATGGGAGCATGAAATTGGAATTGGAGCAGCACTTAAAAAGGAGACTCCAACTCCAAATGGCAGTTTAGCCCCAAGTTGGAGACTGAGACTCAGACTGAGACACAAACGACGCCGCTGCAAATCAACTGAAGCCAAAAGGTTGCAGATTTAGCTGCCCTAATTGCGGTCTAAAAAAGGTTCAACAATAGATCTGAGCAGCGATGCGAGAAGTTAATGAGATCGGGCGATAGCTGCAAAGCTATAGAATATAAACTTTAAATATCTAACAACATGACAATTTAGAATAATTAACTCATCTCAAAAATAATAACTCATTCCTACTTGAAACCTATAGGATATATATTTAAAATGATTTTGAAGTATTACACATATTTAAAAAAATACCTTAAGATTTAATCTAAAACTAGAGAGAAAGGCTTGAACAAATTGCTAATTGCTGAAAAAAGCTTATATTTATGCAGAACTCCCACGACATTAAGAAAACGATTCCCTTAAGAAATGTATCTAAAACAATAGCGAAAAATACTCGAAGGTTTGTCCAGCATTCTACAACTATCTTCATTGTGTTCTTCCGACCTGTTCCGACCCAAATTGGAAATTTGAGACCTACTCGAAGGTACTGCACTTCTTGAGGGGGTTTTCACAATTGTTGGCTGATTAGTAGTAGTAGAGTTTTAGCCACGAATTTATGACGGTGTGAATCACATTTAAATATAACAGTTGGAACAGCTTTGAGCTTATCAGTGATTCCCCCTGGAATGCTCATAACTAAATTTAAGTTCAATAGAAGTTTCTTAGGAACCACAGAAATCTTCGGGCTGCGTTTGGGTTTTCTGGTTGTTGTTGTGTAGCTTCCGGGAATTTCGGATGTTTTACAACTTTCGACTGCATTTCGTGGGGTGCAACGAGATTGTTTTGGCTATGATCGTGAACAATGGCAAATAAAAACGAATAACTCTGAAACTTATGCCCCATAAATTTCACCGCAGACAATAAAGAAAGAAAAATAGAGAAAGACAGACGGACAGACGGACAAAAACCGGCTTTAGCAGCAGTTCTGACAATGAACCCAACAGATCTCGGACGGCCTCTCTGCCGAGGTGTAAAAGCGAAAGATTACGAAATCTCCACGAAACTGAGAAAAGAAAAAAGATCATCGCAGTCATAATAATAATAATAAAACTAAAAACGATATCGTTAAACATGCGTAGACTCGGCATTCAAATGTCTGTTGAAAAGTGAATGTGAATGAAAATGAATAGTTTGAGTGTCGTGATAATACCGTTAGCCCGCTAACAATGCAACTTTTGAAAGTCCCAGCTGAACTATATATTAATCTAATATATCAAATGCTGCTGCTTCTGCTGCTGCTTCTTCGTTCCGATCAAAATATGATGCAGTCTCTGGCGGTCAGTGTCTGGCAATTAATTGAGCGCTTTACCGTTGACCGACTGACTGACCGATCAGCTTTATGTGTCGGTTGTTGGTTGTCGATTTTATAACACCGACGAAATCAATTTGCCATAAACCTAAAAAGCATGTCAACCCAATCAAAGTGAAAGAAGACCAAACGATTATCTCATGCTGACGACAATTTCAGACTTCGGCGCGGGGAATTTTCATTGCTGATTGCTTCAAAACATAATTGCTAATAAATCGAGTGCAATTAGAAAATGATTTGATTCGTTTTGATTTGAGCTGTCGACGGTTTTGTAAGACTTATCTTGTATGCCATAATTTCTGTGTTTTTCTCTTTCAACACTTTTGTATTTTTATTTATGTGCGATTAGTTTGTTGTTTTTTTTTTTTTTTTGTGTATGTCGGAGAGAAAAAACAACACAATTTGATTGACGCAATCGTCTATAAAACCTGAGACAGTTCATGGTATTTTTTTTGTTGCTAAAAAATGCTAAGAACGCGTCTTTTTTTTGTGTGTTTGATGAAAGTTTTGAATTTCTGTTTCTGTGGCATTGTTGCATGCATGTTTTGATAGACTTGCGACTTATAGACCATAATTAATGGAGTTTTGTTGCGGCTGTTGCTGTTGCTGTTGAGAGAGAGAGATATTGTTCCCAAGCAGCGACTTTCTACTGCGTATTGTATGCAAAGTATAACAGTAGTATAACAGCTGTATTGTGCACTCGCAACCTTAACCCATTGGCTCATATGTGCAAAAGCAGCAACAACCACAAAAATACCCAGTCATTAGTCCGCCCACCCGCTTTTCTATCCCCTGACATTTCTCACCTGCTTCAATTAGTTATGGGCAGCACCTGCGCCTTTTCCCTGGCCTGATTGCAGTGCCAGAGCCAGACACATGTACATGTATGTGAATATGGTAAAAGTATCAATTAGTCGGAATGCAGCAACAATTTGTTTAGCAGCAGCGCCTTAAAGTTAGTTTGTAATTCGCATACAAAAGATGCATTGTTGATGGGCTTTTACTTTGCCGCGAATTTCTATTGACAACTCCAAGTCTAGGGTTGCCATCTAATTGCAATTTCGAAATTGAAATTTGAAATTTGAAGCAAAGCGACAAAGCCAAAAGTAAAAAGGTAAAGTCAACTAAAGTCAGCGTCAGCCCCCAACACCAAAGTCACAATCAAAAGCGTGTCGCATTTTCCAACAATGCGACGCGACTCTCTGCACTTTCTCTCTCTCCAATTGAATGGAACGATACCATGATACGATCCGATATGATATGCGATGTGATGTGTTGAATCGCACAAACACATCGTCTGGCATGCAGCTCGTATTTGGTGTGATTGCTTATTGCTTATTGCTTATTAGAGAGCAATTTGTCAGGCTGGCTTGTTTTTTTCGTGCTTTGTGTTGGCTTCGATGCGACTCCACACACAAACTGTTATACATAGCCAAGGCTCTTCAAGGCCTGCGATAAGCATTATCAAGTGTATTAGCCACAGGCATGATATCAGCTCAAACGAACTCGCTGCCAATGCAATGCGATGCGATGCAGCCGCAAAATTCCATCGAATTCATCAATGTCAAGGGCTTTGTGGGGCGCTGATTGGGCTAATTAGCAACATTTTGTAGGCCAATTAGCAATTTTGGCAAACTCGTGAGTCGATTGGCATCGAAATGCGACTGTTATACTGCTGTTATACAACTGTAATACGCACAGAATTGCTCGCAATTGAATTGTTTTACGCGCAGTTGTTGTCGAATATGAATGTGGTGGCGGTAGAGCGACTGTTATACAACTGTTATACGCATAGAAACGCTCGAAACTATGCATATTTGCTGTCAACTATTAATTGCAATGCTGAAATGGCGACGATCTAGATAAATGGCGACTGTTATACAACTGTTATACGCACCGAAATGCTCCAACTGGAATTGCTTTACGCATATTTGCTGTCAATTGTCAATTTCAATGCCAGCAATGCCACTAAAATGGGGCTTTTTTTATCTAATCACAGTTGCCTATTAGTCGAAGTCATTTCTACTTATAGTATAGATACAAAAATATACTATATGTATGTACCTTCGACGGGCGATTTATTATGGAGCAAGTATCAAATATATATTTATTTATTAGTTAGAGATATGATTAGGCTGTGTTGTGGTCAGTGACTAATGGGGATGAGTTCATGATTTGTGTAATTGCTGGTGTAATGCTTCCAATAATTCGAAACTTCTTCGCCGTTCAACTGCCAAACCGCCAAAGATAAGCGTTAAAGTGAAAAACTACAAACCGATGACTCAGTTGTGTGTGTGTGTGTGTGTGTGTGTGTTAACTGAACTTGAAAGCCACGAATGGGCCATGGAAGCGTTATTTGCCACAGCCATAGCCACAGCCATCCATGGCTGTGTTGTTTATCGATAACAGAATGATAGCTGATAACACACGTTATCAGCCGTAGATTTCCACACACACACACACACACACACACGCACATACTTCTGCACTGTTGTTTGATCGGTGCGCGGCGCCAAAAGAGTTGGGAATGTGCTCCGCCATTTACCCGACTTTATATACAACTTTCGACTGCGATTGCGATTGCAGCATGTAATATTGCGCACCTGCCGAGCAGAGCAGAGCAGAGCAGAAAGGAAACCAGATAAGATACATTTGTTGTTGTTGTTGTTGTTGCTGACTGCCTGTTATTGTTTCCAGCAAAAAGTAATTGAAATGCCAGCAAACTAATTATAAAATGAACCGAACTCTGCCCATGAGTCAGTTAACAACAACAACAACAACACTTCATTTCAATTTCCTTGATAGATTCCCCAAAAAAATATCACAAAAAATCAAAAAATAAAATAGTACAATAGGAATGGCAATCGCAGTGCAAACATTGATTTGTCATAAACGCTGCTATTTTGGGCGCAAAGTTAACAATTATTTTTTTTGTCAAGGAGACAATTACGAAAGCAGCGACAAAGCTAGAAAGAGAGAGAGAGAGAGAGAGAGAGAGAGAGAGCTCTCTTTTTAGCACTATCAGTCCAGTCGAAAGCTGATTTCATTTGTCAAAAGTAATGCGGACTTTGGGTTCTTGCACAAGTCGAGCATAGACAAAGTTGATAGATCCGAATGCAATGCAGAAAGTTAATAATTAATCACAATTCCAAGTCGTTTCGAAGACACTTTCAAGCACTCCAATTGCCTTACTTCAGCTAACTCATAATCAAAATTAAGAAGCTAATTTCTAACTTTGCAAAACTTTATAAATATTTTAATTTTTACGTTTTGTAATTATTGTAATTTTATGCGCAAGAACTGAATTTATTTCACTGCATTTTCAAATCAAGCAACATAATTCTCATAATTTAGAAAACATTTTCAAGCACGCTCAACCATAGAGAGATCTCTATTATTATTTATTAGTATTTTATTTTCAGTGTATGCGTAACAATTAAAACTGATGAGCTTAAAATGCTTGTTGGTTTAACTTATTCCACTTAATTTTCCCACAGTTTGAACGCTTCTTTTGAATTACTAGTCAAGTAGAATCATTCTCTACATTTTGAAAACATTTTCAAGCATTCTCCATCAAATCACTCAACAGCAATGTTTTAGAAGTTGTTATGTAAACATATATTTTTGCTTCAATATAAAACATTTTATTATGTTTAAAATTATGCCATTATTTTAATTTTTATATTTTGACATTTTCAAGACATTCATAACTTTAATATTATTATTTATTGATGTGAAACATCATTCATTTTCAAACAATGTGAACGCTTCACTAGAATTAGCAATGAAGTAAAATGATTCTCATCTGTTGGCAATTAATAAATGGAAATTTCCAAGTGAAAAATGCATTATGCTGATTTGCAATCAGATATTCCCAATCGCATCGATTGCAAATAATGTTTGTTGCAAGTTAATTTGATTGTGTTTCATTTGCCAGCCAAGAAGCGAGTGCAAAGCCATTTAGAGAGAGAGAGCGAGATAGAGAGAGAGAGAGAGAGAGATGTGAAGCCATTG
Source organism: Drosophila formosana (assembly GCA_035045625.1). Classification (NCBI taxonomy): domain Eukaryota; kingdom Metazoa; phylum Arthropoda; class Insecta; order Diptera; family Drosophilidae; genus Drosophila; species Drosophila formosana. The sequence goes on along the minus strand of JAWNOW010000688.1, from coordinate 680,547 downwards.
CTGTGGCGTATTTGCACAGCACTTCCGCTGGTGTCGAGGTGCCACAAGTTGCTGCCACAAGTTGCCGCTGGCCACTCCGCGAATATGTCTTCAGCTGTCGCAACTGTCCATTGTTGTGCCTAACGGTCTCTGGCGTTATGTATACGCTAAGTAGCGCCATTGTCATCATCAGCAGCAGCTGCAACATCATCATCGTCATCGTCATCATCGAGATTGTCAACGTCATGGAAACACAGTAACATAAATAAGACGACCGGAGACAGACGGCAAAACTGCAGTTTCCACATGCAAATTGACAAATGAACATATCTTTTTTCCGTACTCTATTTGCATCTGATATCTTTCTCTCTCTTTCTGTATATATATATTATATGTCTGCCTCTCTCTCTCTTTTGACTCCCCCTTCTAGAGTTTTTCTAGTTCGTAAATCTTCTAGTAGATCCCCATTGTCATCGGCTGTCGCCGTTGCGCTTCTAAAGCGTGGGAAACACAACTGAGAAATATATATATTTTTGTTTTTGGGCTATTATTATACTCGTAAATTTGACTACATTTGTTTAAATTAGCAAAGCAGCAGCAGCAACAACAACAGCAACAATGCTTAACTAAAACCGAGCCAAGCTAAATTATTAGCATTGCTTTCGAGTCGTGGCGAATTGAAATTTTTTGCTAATTTGGTTTTCTTCGCTTTGCTTGCTGGCCAGTGTTAAGTAGAGTGTAACTCGCCTCTTCTACCTCTTGTTGTTACATGTTAAGCGTTTAAGCCTGCACTCAAAACTAAAAGCGCTTTGTGTGCCACACATTATGTTGAGTGCACCTTTCGCGATCCGCGAGTGGCCAATTATAATTGCCTCCAATGTGTTATACAATCGCTGAAATGCGTTATGCTTTGCTTGCTGGTAATTTCGACTTTCTTGCCATTGGACACTGGACAACTGTTATACTGTTATATGCGCAGTTAGTGCAAGCAATATTTCCACAATTTCATATTCAATATTTCAACCAAACTGTCGCACGATTGAATAAGATATCTGGTATACAGGCTTACTGAAAACTGTTATACATTGCAACAATCTTAATGGGAGTATCATTATTCAACATTACCAACTAATTCTTCTAGAATGCTTTCATGCAACTGTTATACTGTTGTATGTGCAGATAGTGTTCACAATATATCAATATACAAAAGAAATTTAGAATCTTACTAACATTATTCTCTATTCAATGCGCATCCAACTAATTGTTAAAAAACTGATTGTTATATTTGCTGGAATCATCTTACTAGAAATATTTTGGGCTTACAAGTAATTTATGCAACTGTTCTACTGTTATACTGCATTTGCAAAGAATCTTGCAACCATTTTACTTACTAAAAAGTATTCATTTGTATTCAATGCGCTCTCAAGTAACTGTTATACAGCTTTACTTTAACTGAAGGAATCTTCTTAATATAAATATTATTATTCAATAGGCTTCCAAGTTATTAACTGTTATAAATTTACAAAAATATTGAAGCACTATTTGTATTGGAAATACAATTGCGTAATGCGCTTGCAAGAAACTGTTAAACAAACATCTAAAAGTGAAAATTGTTATCAGTTTCGTCGGTTCTCAGTCAACCTTCGACTGGCATAAATCTGTTATAGGACTGTCATACATCTGCGATATCTTTCATGCGACTGCTGTACACGTTGAGCTCCAGCATTTCGTACTACAAACAGCAAACAAACACCTCACTTATTTAGTACCTCATTACAACGTGCCAACGTGGGTGAAAGGCAATTCGCCAGTCTTCAGTCGCCAGTCTTCAGTCTACAGTCTTCAGTTGTCAGTCTTCAGTTGTCAGCGAGCCACACACATGACAAATTCCCCACGATGTTGTGTTTGGCTTACGGCTCGTGTGTGTGCACAACCTTTCACAAAGCCACAGCGGAGCGGAGCCATGCTTACGATAACGATAATGATAATGATTATGATAATGATAATTTTTACGATCATGCCAAAGCCAAAGCTAGAGAGCGAACAGACAGAACCGACAGCGACAGCGACTGCGACTGCGACTGGGACTGGGACAGACAACAAAATATGCAGTTAGCATGTGTTAAAGACGTCTAAACACTTTACCGTTGCCCACAGGCCGCTTAACGTACCGCTAAATGTCATAAAAGCGCACTTCAGACCTCACAGCTCACAGCTCACAGCTTTACACCTCGGACCTTGCAACAACTGTCGAGCGATGGGCTGCTGCTGTTGATCGTTTGACCGGCATCTTTCATTCATGGAAAATCCATTCACACACATCTTCGAGTCTCGAGTCTCGAGTCTGACAGACGGACAGACGGCTTAGCTACTCTTTTTTGCTGCTGTTGTCTTGGTTTGTGGGGGGGCGTCTTTAAGCCATTCTAGCAAATTACTGAAACCGTTTTGGTCAACGCTTTAATACGGGTAGTTAACATTATGCTGGCGGCTCCAACTTCATTGTCAGAGTCCGTCCGGCACTTTCCCAGCCAAGTGTGCGACTCGACTGCGAATGATACTTGGGGGATCGCTCTCAAGTGGTTTCGCTTTCCACTCGCCTCCTCCTCGCCCCTCCGATTGGCCGGGTTACTGGGCCAGGCATTTCCCTCTCGGCATTGTTGTGCTTCGCCTCCGCCTCGGCCCAAAGCAGCCGCTTAAACGCTTCGGACATTACGGGTTCTATTGTTGCAAGCACATTAGTTATTTGTTTGTACAACGGCGACTCTCGATCAGAGCTTGTTGAACTAAAGCAGATTTCCAAAAGGCTTTTCCATTTGTAACTTCAAATTCAAATCTTATTTACGGTTACGGTCTGCAATTTGAAATAGGAAAGGGACAGTAAATAATGATTATACTATCACATTAATTATTATATTATATATATGTATAATACATTGCTTGAAATTAATACGAATGCTTGTGTATTCGTCTTGATTTTAAAAATATTGTGTTTGGTGCACTTTCTACATTCAATACTTAAAATAATGTAATCATTTTGGGCATAATACAAAAAAAAATGTATATATAAAACTCTTAATGTGATAATTAGAATTGCAGTTTAAAATATACAAAGCCTATAAGGAAAACGCTTCTTGCTTTAAGATATTGTGATTATTATTCAGCATTTTGCTACTTACTTTGTTTTAAATTTGACTAAAGTAATTTCTGCAACATAAAACAAAGAGTTATCATCTAAGTTTACAAATTTATTTGGAATCTTTTGTTTTATATTTTTGAATACATTTTTAATGAATGCATCATGAGCTGTAGCTTGAGATCAAACTGAATCACATTAAATATATATCACATGTTTAGAATTGTGTTGAACACAAATCAATTAACATATTTGCTGCTTCCGCTTTGTGACTAAAGCCTCTGTGTCTTGGCCAATTGCATCTGCAGCCTCTTCAAGGCCTTCGAATCGCGTCTGATTCAAGACAATTCAAGATCATCTATTAATGGAATGATCTCAGGACTGCGCTATTTGCACCTGTGTGACATCATGGTGGGAACTGGGAATTGGGAATCGCCTCGGAGCCAGAGTATTTTCCATTATTGATCTAAGGAGCGCGAAGTTAACTTGGCTGTAACCCCAATTTCGAGATCTGTCAATTCTCAAGGGCCGCAGCGAGTTGGCTTTGATGTCGCTGCTATTTGCAGTTAGGTGTTTTTATTTTTTGCTGTTTGCCGTTCGCTTGTTGTTGTTTATCTTTCTTCGACTATTTGTACTGTGGAACAAAGCAACTCAATTAAAATTGACTCGAGTGGGAGGCATAAGGGGTGCACGTTCAATATAGTTTTGTGGCTGTATCTCAACCGACAAATGTTCCGCAAATATTTGCCATTGTTTTGTTTAGTTTTTGGGCTCTACATGTTTCAATCATCAGAGGAAGCGAGAAGAACCGAGCAGCGAGGGGAGACTGAAAAGAAGAGCAACGTTTTAATTACAAGACAAACAAGAAGCGATCCAAAACATGGCAATTACCAAAGAAGCGGCGGAGAGTCGAGTATGGCTCTCTATCTATGGCTTGTATCTGTATCTATAGAGTTGTATCTGTATCTTTTACGTGCTCCATGTAGCGTGGCAGCTCTGCGGCCAATAATAATGGAAACCACAACAACATCGCAAGCGCGCTTCAAGTTCACAAACCCAAGCGGCAGATTCAGAGACAGACACGCAACGTCGCATCGCTCAGATGCAGATACAAATGTATCTGCTAGCTGCGCTTTTAAGCCTTCTGCTTCGTCTGTCTGCTTCGTCTGTTTTATTGTTGCTGCCCAGTTTGTTCTCTCTCTGTGGCGACGGCATGTCAATGGCCCAGAGCAGCTCAAAAGCAGCTGCAGTTGTTGCTCTTGTTGTTATACTTGTTGCACTCGGCTGTTATACATGACATAATGTGACTGACGCTTCTTTCTTTCTCTCCAACTCTCCAACTCTTTTTTTCCTCTGCTCGTTGCTTTACTTTTTGCGAATGCCGAGCACGTTTTGTGGGGCATTGGCATGCGCTGAATGTGGCAGAGCTCTTCACCGAGAGAGATGCGAGATGGGTGACATAATTCCGATTCCGATTCAGATTCAGATTCGCATTCGCATAGCAATGTTTTTGTCTTTACAGCTTGCCAGCTGTTATACAACTGTTTAGCGATCGATTTGTTGGATTTAATGCTGGCGAGCATTTGAATGTACATTTTGAGCAACTGTTATATGATGGCCGTATTATTAAATGATTTAATTTGGATTAAAAGTTGCATGGAAATATTTGTCACCTGTCTATCGACTGTTATACAACTATTTAGCGATCGATTTAATACGTTAATACTCTGCAATTGTCTGGAGCGCATTTGTAATGTAAATTTAACAACTGTTATACGATGAACACGTTGCTAAAAGATTGTATTTGTCTGCAGTTTGTCGAGTGTTATACAACTATTTGGCGATCGATTTGTTGGATTTAATATGTTAACAATTTTCAATTGTCTGACGAGCATTTGAATGTAAATCTTAAGCGTTAAACGATTTAATTTGTCTACAGTTTGTCGTCTGTCTTCTGAATGTTATACAACTATTTATGCAAATTATACTTCTCTTATACCATAGCAATGTTATTAAATGATTCAATTTGGATTCAAGTTCGCACGGAACTATTTGGGAATAATTTCATTTTGGATCGAATACTTGCCAATTGTTTGGCGAGCATAATACAACTGTTATACAATGGACATATTATTAAATGATTTGATACAAATTGAAATTTGCAAGAAAATATTTATCTGCTGTTTAGAAACTGTTTTGTTTACTTTGTTAGAATTAATGTTTGCATTCGATTGCAAATATGACATTTTGGCAAGTGTTATACTACTGTTATATTGTTACAATGACAATGTGTCATCGCCTGTTTATTGACTGTAATACAACAATTTGGCGGATGATTTGATGATTGCAAATTTGCAAGTGCTATAAAACTGTTATACGACCGCAATATAAATGCAAATAATTTGCTCACAACGCCGCAATTGCTATTAATAAACCAAGTTTGGCAAAACAAAGAGTTTTACAGCTGTTATACGTTCGCCGGACACGCCCAGAGCACTTTACGGTTCTTTAGAAAAATCACGGGAAGTGCAAACAGTTCAGACAGAGTGTTATACTGCCGTTATACTGCACAGCACACACCCTCAAAGAGTCGGTCGCGAAAATTGATGCGAATCGCGCGTCAGCGGGCACTTAACCTGATGACCTAAGCGACCAATAAATTTGGTGAGCAGGCCAAAAGCAGCCAAAAGCAGCCAAGAACATTGATTTGGCCAGGTCACGCAGGACTCCGTCGTGTATCGAAAGTTGGCCCTGAGTTCTCCCCGCTTTCCATTCGTCGTCGCTTATCGCCAATTCATTTCGGTAAATAGTTTCGCATTGCTCTACACTTTGCGTCGCAGTTTGGCCCAGAGGTGCGATAAGAGCTGACGAACTGACTGTCTGACTATCGCCATCCCTCTCTCCGCCTGTTCTTGTTCTTGTCGACAGCTCTTAAGTATAACTTAACCTATATTTGTGTATATATTTTGGTTTTTTCCGTCTATTTCTATTTGTGCTTTGTTTGGCAATTTGTCAGTCTGTTAATGGTCTGCTGCCAAAAGACAGACAGACGTGACTTTGTGCCGAGATTTTGGCCAAGAGATTTGCGAGTTAATGTTTTGTTTTTGGGGCCAAATAAAACCAAATGACCAAGAGACCTGCCTGCCCATGGCAAATATAATTTAATAACAGCAATTGGTATCGGCATAACGGTAATTGTAGCATCGTCTCCCTGATAATATGGCGTCATAATTGACACATGCTTCAAGTGCATCCGCCTCAGATTTCAGATTTCAAATTGCAGATTGCAGATTGCAGATTGAAGACTGCAGATCGCTAGAAGACCGTAAACCGTTGACTGTCGATCGACTGAGAATAGATCACGATTTTTATGCTTTGTTTTTTTATTGTCGTTTTGCTCAACAACTGGGTCGATTGCATGAACCGAGAACCGAGAACCGACAACTGACAACTGAAGAAAGAAACGCCTGAGAAGGTGTCGATTTCTGAGCGAGAGTTGAGCATAATCGATAAAGCATTAAAGCAATACAACTATAACAATAACAATAATGATAGCTTAACTAGCAATCTGGCCAATGCTGCGCTCCAGATAGATCGCAAGCATGGCTAATGTGCCTTGATTATGAGATAATTGCAGCAGAGGCCGAATAGATCGTGAGAGCTCAGAGAAGAAACTCTGTAAACTCAGTGTGGATCGATGCAAATGCGGATAAAACAGTTAACTGAATAATACCAATTGCTTTTCGCTGTGCCCTTTAACATTGATATCTGAGCAATTAATTTTTACATTTCATAGTGTTAAATGATTACAAATTAGAAATTCGGCAATTAGGCAATGTTCATTAAATGTTCTTAAAGAAATAAATAAAAGGAACTTTTTTGGGATAAACTTATTCAAAAAATTGAAGCCTTTTAACTAAAGGACTCCAGAAATGTTTACAACAAGAAAAAGTTTACCATAACTCTTGAGATAACATTTATTTTCTTTTCATATATCTATTTATTAAATTCAAATAAATTTGACATATTGACGAGTTGCTGCAATGTTTCGAAATGTTTTTTTAACCGTGTAACGTCATAAAAGACTCTTCAGTAAATTGTCTAACAGATTTCCATTGAGAGAAATGGAGAGAAAAAAAGGCACTTACAAGTGATTAGTTGACTCGAGTGTTGGTTAACGTCAGTTCCAAAGCTATTCATCTGGCATTTATCGCTTCTGGCTTAATAGCTTATCAAGCAAAAGCGATTAAAGCCAGACGGGAAATTTGAAATTGAAAATGGGAAATGGGAAATTGGAAATGACAGCAGAACGACCAAAAGAAGTTTTGACAACTGAGAGAAATGTTGTGCGAAAAGTGGCAATGAAAGCAGCTTGAAGATCAAATCAAAAATGGAATATTGCCAGAAATATGATAATTGTAAATAATTGCAATTAATAATTTGTAGCCTTTATTATTTGAGATTTCACAATCTTTTGTATTTAGCTGAAAAGCAAAGAAATTGACGAGCAACAACCTGTAATACTAATTAGTTTGATAAAACTTCAAATTGTTAAGACCGCAAGTTTAACAAGTTTCAACAGTCCTTTTTAAATATTGATTTAAATTAGAAAAAAAAACTATTACCTTTTAAATAAAGGGGAAAAAACACATTATATTTAAGTTAGCAAGTAGAACTGCGAGGCATTAAAATCAACATAAAAATCAATTTGTTTTTATGGCCATAGCTTTCGATCAAGAGTTAGAGTAACAGCATCAGCATCGGCATCAGCATTATCATTACCATTAGCATTAACATTAGCTATTATCTATTATCATTGCCTAAGCCGTTTTTTGTTGCTGTTGGAGTTGGAGTCAACGACTCGTTGTTGTTGTTGTTGTTGTTGACCCAAATGTCTTGCGGGCCAAAATCTGAGTAGACGCCCACCTTTTTTTTTTTGGTTTTGTTTTTTGTTTTGTTGTGCTCTCTGCTTCTTGTGCCCCTTGCATATCAATTTGGCATTGTTGGTGGTTATTTTCATTTTTTATTGCACGCTTCGATTGCAGCTTCGTCGGTCACTGCGAAACAAAAAGGCACAACAGCAACAAAAACTCTAAATGAATTGCCCCAAATACGTGTACAGCATCATCATCATCATCATCATCATCATTATTATTAGCAGCAGCAGCGGACATCATCATCATGATCATCGTATCATGCTAATGCGCTGATCACTCGCCTGGAAACGATAGCCCAAGCGCCAAGCAGCGCAGTCGACGTCGACGTTCGTTTTGTTTTGCTTTGTTGTGTTTTCGTTTTTTTGGGCTAGAAGTGGAGCAGGCTAGCGCAAAGTGCTAGAACGTGAGCGAGAGAGAGAGATAGACGACGGCAGAGAGAGAGCAGCGCGAAGAGAGTGCAGAGCGAAGAGCGAAGAGAGGCGAGCGTGCAGTCAAGTCACGGTCACGTTTCACGTCACGTTCTTGTGTTGTTGTGCTTGTATAATTCTTCTTGCTCTTGTTCTCGCTCGTGTTGCTGTTGTTGTTGCTGCTGTTTCTGCTAATTTGCTTTGTGCTTTGTGCTTTGCATATCGTGTGTTTTGGCGCTTGTCCGATCTTCAGCTGGCGCTTAGCTGTAGTTGTTGTTCTTGTTGTTGCTGTTGACCCCGAGAACATGAGAAATAAATGAGTTCAGCTTGGGCCAGCGACTTTTCCACTCTTCCACTCTCCACTCTCTTCCCCAACTGCCGTTATGCGAGCATGTTGAGCAGCTGCTGCCGCTGTCCACTTGACAGCTGTTGTTGCTGCCCCTGCATGTTACATGTTGCATGTTGTTGCCAGCAACTTGTTGCTGGCCAAACACACAACACAAAACTTCCGTTTTGCTTTTTTTTGACAGTGAAAACGACAGTTTGCATGTGGTTTTTCTTCGCATTTATTCGCATACCCGGCAATCAGAGAAGAAGGGTATTTTAAGTTGGTTGCAATCGATTGTTGAGCAACCATTTTAGTTGCGCTTCATGGTATTTTTTCAAAAATATACTACTCGCACACTAGGATATTTGTCGCTGGTATATTTGTTGGTATTTGACTGTCGACTGCAGCTTGCTTGTTATTGTTTTTATTATTTTGTTGTTGTCGTTTTGCTTGCAACGCACTATTGAAGGGGAAAATCTGCAACAAATTGCGCAAAACTTTGATGAGCTTCGACAGCAGCAAAGCAACGCGACAAAGTTTAAACAAATTGCACTTGTCGCCGTCTCTTTTCGTCTGTCTCTGTCTCTCTTCCTCTTTGTGCGCAATTGGCAGCACTGGCTGCTTAGTGGCTCTAAATGCCTGCGTCAACGACAACATTTACTGCCGCTTTCTAATGCGACAACTGCAGCAACAAGCAGAACAGCAACAGCAACAACAACCGCAACAACAACTATGCGGAAGCAACACTCGACTGTCGACGCACCCACCTGGAAGACACTCGAGAGACCTCAGAAAGACCCCAACGAACTGGGCGCTGACCCGCAAAATGCTGCCAGCCAACTGAACTCTTCGTCGACTTCCCCTCAATTATTCTGTTCTCTCGCTCGAGGGAAACGTTTTGCTTTGGACCACAAATTGCACTCAATCAGCGCTAAATGCAGCTAGAAAATTCTGCACAAAACGATCTCTTGAGATTCCTGCAACACTGCAACACTGAGAGTCGTGTCCAATTGAGTTGTCATTTCATTTGTGCAACTGCCACCAATGACACAAGTTTCGGTTGATGTGAAAGCAACTCGCAACACTGCAACGTCTTGCTAATAATTGTAAATTAATATGCAATTTGGGCCTGACAACTGATAACTGGCCGCAAGCGACGCTTGTGGCTGCAACTGAATTGCCGTGCAACTTGCCACTTCCAGTTTGGGCATCAAGTGCAAGAAAGTTGCTCATTGATTCGATACGATTCGATTGTCTCATTGAATACCAAACTAAATTGCAACATGACATAATAACTTCTTTGAGAGAAAACAAGCATTCAAATTGTAGATTAAATCAACGAAATTCTAGTGCCTCATTAAATGTTATTGAATTAAATTGAAACATGTAATCTAAGTACTATTAAAATTTTGTTGTATTTGTATTGTATTTGCAACGTAAAGAAGCGTTGTACTCAGCAAACTTTAAATAATAAATTCGTTGTTAAAATTCCATGTTAGATGCAATCTAAATTCTATTGTTTCGGGAAATTAATTACTCGCTTAAGGGCTTCGACTGGCAACACAAAATAAGGCGCTAAATGCAAAGACTTTAAGCGTTCTGTTGTTTTGTTGTTAAGTGTGAACGTTAAGCGAAATAAATATGTCACCAAGCGAATGTTGTTGTGGCTGTTAAATGAAAATAACACATAGTAATTTTTTGTGTTTATTGTGACCGTTAAGCGAGGTAAATATGTCGTGAAGCGAATTCGCACATTAAGAATAGTTGTGGCTGATATGTACAAATAATGTAAGTCAGAGAGGTATAAATGTAAAATATGTACATATATTCTGCTTCGTATAATTGTAGTACATACAAAGTTACGTTCATCTTGAGTTGAGCTTTCATTCATATAGAGTGTTTCATTCATATAGAGCACATTATTTTAATGCATTTCAATGCATGTATCGCTCTTAGAAGAGTTCAAAACTCAAGCACATAAAATGTTATTGTAGTTTATTTTAATTTAAGGACATATAATATGCAAGAGATTAACATAAAAAAAACAAACATTGCTTTATGTTTATTATTGTATTTAGAGAAATGTATTTAAGCAAACTTAATAATTGAGGAGGAAAGTGAATTATAAACAATAGAAAAGCGTATAAAGCTGATGTTCGCAGTGAATAAAAAGCAATTGAATTGCGCGTATTCAAACTATTGCCGTTTATTGGCCTTGCGTCACTCTCCCTTTCACACACACATTAACACGCACTCCTACACACAGATACACACACACACACACACACACACACAGACAGTGAAAGAGTGTGATATATAATATGAGGACAGATTGAATTACAGCTCAGTCAACCGCATTATGCCAAATGCGCTTCCCATTTTCATTTCCATTTCCATTCCCATTTTCATTTATGAATGATTATGATTTTTCATGCGATGTCATAACTTTGAGGTCGCCTTTGTCACGCCCATCGCTTAAAAAGCGAGTATGTGACAGCAGCAACAACAACAACAACTCAATTTTATGCAACCCACAACGACAACAGCAGCAGCAACAATGTGTTGTTAGTTTTACTTTCAAACACTTTTACTCTCGATTGTTTTGAAAATGTTTAGCATTTTTACGAGCTCTTTGCCACCGATGAAGCTCGCTAAACAATGGCACAGCTGCCTCTGCCCCTCTCTTCTCTTGCCCCCTTTGCCTTTTTTCATTTATTACATTAATGCTTTGTGGTCCGAATGTCACGCAACATTTCTATTTGTTTTTGTTTTTGTTGTTGTTTTTGGTGATCGCACACGCAGCCAAAGCCGCTTATGAGGGTTGCCCCGATCCCGATCACAAGATCGCAGCTTATGTCGCTGTCTCCCCTGCCCCCCTGAAGAATTCGCCACACTGCGGGCTGACAATGCCACCGCCATCGTCGTCGTCGTTGTCGTCGTCGTCGTCGTTGCACGCTTGCAACACACTTGCAACGCTCTTTAATTACAGTGAAACCTGCCCCAGCAGCGATCTCTCGATCGTTGCGCCATCAAAAGTATTAAGCTGAGCAAAAAGTTCACTTTGAGAATGCAATAGAAGAGCGTGCTCGATAGCGACAACTCTGTTGGGTAATTGCTATGTGTGTTATGCAAAACAATATTAAATGTGGTGGTTGGCTAGTTCTAAAACGAACTCGACTCCGTTTCAATGTCAACTTTTGCTTCACTAGCTGCTGAGATTGATGGGTTTAAAGTAGCAGACAGACGGTCAGACGGACGTAACATGCGGCTAATATTTCTTAACTGTGACTAATAAATGACAACTGTATTTATATTAGTTTTACGAGAATTGTGAAATAATAAATTTAGTTGGTACATAAATGATGTTAGAAATGATACATTAAAATTGTAATTTAGTTTTTCAATTACAATTATGTTTACAAATAACATTTAATACGAGTTCCTTTTTTTATTTTTACATAAAAAGTAATTTTTTTTGTGATTTAAACACAGACAATTTCTGAAATAATTTATATCATGCAAACATATTTGGGCGTTTCAATCATCGTCTTAAATTTTCAAAAAACTTTAAAAAATTAATTCAATTCACTCTTCAGCAATGCATTTTATCAGCACTATTTTCGATATAATGGCGAGCTTGAAAAATGCGAATTGAAATATTTTAATAATTTTATTTTCGCTAGAATCGTTCAATTCCTTTTGAACATAACCGGACGTATGTAGATGAGGGCATATATACATATGTAGTGTATGTTATACTATTTAAATTATTAATTAAATTATTAATTATTTTCAAAATTTACAAAATTGGACACTCAGGTAGCAATGAGAACTGACGTTTTTGATGTTGCCACCATCGAAAATCAGATCAATGCCTGAGTGAAAATGTCAATTGTGTCAAATTATTTGTAAATAATAATAGTTCTCCATAAATAACAATAATTTAAGCTTACTACAGTGTTCTTCGTCCTTCATCTTTTATTTGTCCTTTTTTGATAAACGCGAAGAAGTTATGTTGGTTTAAACGTTGATTCAAAAAATCATAGGCAACGTTGCCTGTTTGCCGTTGATTGTTATCGATTGCTAGACGAATCGTTTTTGGTATATTTGTTGTGGTTGTGCAGCTTGCCGCTAGATGGTGCTCAGCCAGAATGCCGCACGCAGCTGTGAGCTGGCGCCATCTGTGGCTCATGTCGACTCGGGCTGTTCTGAATGCAGCGCAATTTGAAGCTGACTTTAAGCTGCACTTTTGACGCTGCCAAAGCAGTCTTCACTGTGCCAGCTGTTGCCCTGTGTCGTTGGCAGTCTTCACTGTGACAGCTGTTGTCAGTTTCGATTACCGATTAGCGGCGATTGGTAACCGGATCACTTCCTGCTCTTTGTACGCCTCAAACCAATGAAAGCAACCCCTGCGAATTATTTGTCTTGTGTTGTCTCGTTGCAGAAAATCGATCCGTTGACACGCATACAGGAGGAGATCAAGGAGGTGGTGCGGCGCGAGGCCGAGTATCGCCAGCTGGTGGCCAGCTCCAATGGCTCGCCGCCCATCATCGAGGCCAACTACAAGCTGGATTCAGCGGCGGAGCCAGAGCCAGAGCACGAGACCGAGCAGCAACTGGAGGCGGATGGGGATCGGGATCGGGATCAAGGAGTGCTGGTCACAGCTCAGCCGGCGGCCGCCACGCTGCTGGCGGTCAGCGAGGAGCACTCGCAGTCGCAGTCGCTGTCGCTGGCGTCGAGCGTGAACAGCAGCGTGAGCGGCAGGGACAAGGAGGAGTCGCTGGACGAGCATCACTCGGACGACTCGGGCATCTCGGCCTCGTCGCAGAAGACGAGCAGCAACAATGCCGCAAGCGGCGGCAAGCAGCCGCTCAAGCTGACGATTGTCGGCAGGCAGGAGCAGCGCTACATCGGCCCCAACTGCTACAACCTGACGCCGGAGCCGCCGCAGCAGAAGCTGATGACGCGCACGATTTCGACGCCGCAGCTGCACAGCCAACAGGGCCAGGGGCAGGGGCAGAAGCGGCAGTTCGCGTTCAATGGCGCCACCAAGGGCGTCATGCAGCGCTTCATTGCCTCGCACGGCAAGCTGCAGCTGCAGCTGGGCGCCGTCACGCCCCCCGCCTCCGCCTCCCTCCAGCTGTCGCCCAACAACAACAACAGCAGCAACAAAAATCAGAGCCAGACTCTCAAGCTGAACGCCCGCAATGCGATGGCCTTCCTCGACGCCGGCAATCCTGCCACGCCGCTGCTCAACGGCAGCCAGCTGAACGGCAGCAACAACAACACGCTCTCGCAGGGCGCCATCGAACGGGACTCCGAGGGACGCCCCCTGAGACGCGGCTACGTGCCCGTGGAGCAGAAGATTCAGCGCGAGCTGCAGGACCTCAAGAGCCGCGAGTCCGAGCTGAAGCGTCTGCGCAAGCTCAACCGACAGCACATGCTCGACAAGCTGTAAGTAGCCAACAGATTCGATATATATTTAACAGTTATAAAACATTATTGCCATCTCATATTGCTTAGTACAATTGAAGCAACTATCTTTGGGTTTGTCCTTAGTTCACTTTATTTTATTTATATTTTTATTACATTGTATTACAGTCCTTCAGGCTGATTTAACTTTATTTACAAATGCATAGAGCATTTAGGAATAATAAATACTATAAATAAATAGTCAAATAAATACACAAGTAACGTAATGTGAAAAGTTGTTCCGCGTTTGTGATGGATTTTTAATATCCAAATTATAAGTATGACAATTTTGCGAGACATTGAAAAATCGGGCTTAAGACAAAAATGAATTATACCAAATTTGAGTATATCATTAGTTGTTGTTTTTCATTAATATATTTTTGAAATTTGCAATTTATTTGCGTGCATAATTGTCTTTGAACTTGCTTATGGTCTCTGAAACTTTGAAAATTACTTGCAATTCATCATCTTCAATGAAGAAAAGCATGCAAAATGGGAATTGACGTTTTGATTTGTTTAATATACGTAAAATACGATGTACATTAATGTCTTCGTCCGCCTTGCAGTCAGCTGAGCACAGACGACGAAGCCGATGCGGACGACGACGACGACGATTCGGAGGTGGAACACTGCTACGGACCCGGCAAGTTGCGCAACGCCCAGTCCACGCTGGAGCTGGACCGCGAGAGGTGAGTACGATGGCAGTGCGTCTTCTAATCACAACTAATCTCATCTAATCCGCTGCAGCAACGACGTGGAGCTGATGGGCCACAAGGCGTCGGGCAATCGCAGCCTCAACGTGGCTGCCGTGGTCGCCAATGGAAATGGCAATGCGCTGACCACAAATGGATCCAGCTCTGGCCTGCGCCCGGCCATGTCGCTGGCGGAGCTGTGCGACCTGACGCCGGAGGAGGCGCCGTCGTCGCATCGCCTGATCGCACAGTGGGAGAGCCTCATCAAGAAGAATGCCGAGGGCATCGAGGCGGCCATCTAAGCACCATCCGCGGCCCGGCCCGACCGATAGCACACCAAATTATTATTATTGTAATGTCCCAAGCACGCAAATATAACCACAACTCCCCCTCCCCCTCCCTCCATTCCTTACACACACACACACACACACACACACACATCACACTTCCCCCTCGCCCAACCCTCAACAAAATCGATGGTTTTTTTGTTTTTTTTTTTTTGTCGTCAACGAATTACTTTTAAAAGGTCCATGTACTTAAATCATTGATGTCCTGTAACTTATGCGATGCTGTTATGTTAGACGCTTCCCCCCGCCCCCCTCGACAACCCGATTTAATCTATTGTACATAATTCTTCGTGTTGCAAGCGCAAGTTCCCGACTATATAATTTATTTAAAATGAAATTGATTAAATCAAAAATACCCCTACGACGTGCATGTACCACAAACGCGTACATAAGCCACAATGTACAGCAGCACGTCTCTATCTGTATGTATATGTAATACCATAATATGTATCTACTACACGATATGCGATATATCAATACTATGCGAAAAACGATTTAATAAAATATATTAATGTATACCGTTAACACGGCCAGTTCAATAATTCTGCAGCATACGCATCAAAGATTCCACCTGCTGGATTATTATGTTCGCCTGGTATTTTCTCTGCTGATTTAGCACTTTGTTTTCTATTGGCTAAGTTTGAAATTAACCGCAGACGGCCAGTTCAAAAATTCGCGGCAATCGTACTTAAAAAAAAATGCATACTTTTGGTCTGCTCCATTAAAATAGAAAAACCCTTCTATAATTAAAATGTTTGCATACTTTTACCTCCAACTCTGAAATGCCGCCAATTGCATTTTTGAAAAAATCATTGCATACTTTTAGGAGGCGAAAGAAAATTGTATGCATCCACCTGCTACTCATTTCTGAGCGCCTGGTATTTCAGCTGCTGATTTGACACTTTTCAGCCGTTCGCGACGGCTTCAATTGGGCAACAACAAAAACATCAATAATTTAAACGATGAACAGGACAACAACAACAACAACAATTACAACAACAACAACTACAACAACAACTACAACAACAACTACAACAACAACTAGAACAACATCCTCAATAATGGGCAGCTCGCTTAAATCCTTGTTGTTATTGTTGTCCAGATGAAGCTGCGCCGAACGGTCAAAAAGTGTCAACTCAGCAGCTGAAATACCAGGCGCACAGAAATGAGTAGCAGGTGGATGCTTAAAATTTTCACTCGCCTCCTAAAAGTATGCAATGATTTTAAATTGGCGGCATTTCAAAGTTGGAAGTAAAAGTATGCAATACTTTTTTAAATTAAAATGCTCTTCTATTTTAATGGAGCAGCCCAAAAGTATGCACTGCTATTTAAGTGCGAATGCTGCAATAATGTTATTTGGCGCTTTTTTCAAATTTTGCGAAATCAAGTACAAGATTGAATACTTACTTTACTTACCTTTTCAAGGGTAAACTGATGCTTTTAACTGCAATTGGCTCGTTACAGCTTATTTGAAGTACACAAATAAAACGCAAGTTAAATTGTTATTTATTTTTTTGCAAGTTTTTTTGTTTGTTTTATATTTTTATTAAATACATTTCGTTCATTTGTTGTTGTTTTTGGTTTCATATTAAATTTGTATGCATTTGTTGCTGTTCATTGTTTTCATCTCTCATTAATATAATTTATAATTATTTTGTTTGGTTTTTGGTGTTGTTGTTCGGTTGTTGTTTAGTTAAGATACATAGATACAAACACAAGTGATGTTTGTGTGATGTGTGTGTTTGCATAAAAATATAAGAATGCCTCAAAGAGTGTTCTCTAAATCGAAATCTCGAATAGATCGTAAGAATTACGGAAGCGGGCGATTGCCCGACTCTACACACTAATCGACTATATAGTAGATACATATATAGATACCAGTAGATAGTACATATATCGTGAGTAATGCATGTGTGTCTCTCTTACTATTCTCTCTCTTTCTCTTTCTCTTTCTTATTCCTTTGTTGTATTTTATTGCTACTGATGGAAGCCTCAAAAATTGTTGCTATACTTTTGTTGGGAGTGTCAGTTTGGAGGAGGGAAGTCGATTCGTATCCTCTTTAATTTCCGCCTCTTTCTGCTCCTCTCTTTCGTATTCATGTCTGTTATAATGTACTGGTATTGTGGAAATCTTATGCTTAGAATTGTATTGCAAATCGAAATCATTTTGGATCGTATAACTTGATATTACATTTTAAATATATATTTCAATTATGTACAAAAGCACTCTTCTCTTAACTCATTCTCCATCTCCATCTCCATCTGCCTCTCGTCCTCTGTTCTCTTTTTACTGCTCTCTCTATCGCTATTGTGTGGCTAGACAAATGTTGCACAACTTAAAGCTAAAATTGGGTGGAAAAATCAACTTGCAAAAGGTCAAGGTATGCTATTGCACTTTGAACAAAGATTAGAAATTAGGCAACAATGTATGTGTGAAATTAGGCAACAATGTAAATGTAAAAATGTAAAAATCCTTAAACAAAAAACTGCTAATTACAACAACTAATCGATATAAACATAGTAATCATAATAATACTTAAGTACTTTGGCACAGATAAAACATAACCTCATTGAAATAAGAGCGAAAAAAAACTATATATAGTAATTGTATATTGCACATAATACCATCCGATCAACTAAACAAAAATACTTTATCTCCTCTTGCAATTCGTTTTGTTTCTGTTTTGTTTGTTTCATTTTTGTTTCTTATACTGGAACCAAAAAACCATTGACTGCTCTTTAATATTGTGTTGTATATATATATGTATATATATATATATATATATATATAAATAGTAAGAATATATATATATATATATATGCGTGTGTGGGTGTATATATATATTACTAAATATGTTTAGCTTTACCATATATACTCTGTGGTTTGCCGACGTGTCAATCTCATTCCAATTGTGTTTTCTGGTTTTTGTAAGTTTAAATATTAGAAACTAACACTTAAAATCGAGCTTTCATATGCGTTACTATATCCTTTGCATTACGTTATCGTTATCGTTATCGAAAAACTACATATCGATTAACCAAACTACTCATATCCAATAATCAAAAGCGCTTTGAGCGTTCTACTTTTGCATGCCTGGCCTAAAACTAGGAAAAAAAAGATATTATTCCACATCGCCTGCTCCTACTTATATATATATATATATATATATATATATATATATATATGCGTGTGTGGGTGTATATATGTATGTATATAAGATAGATATATATATATAGTATTTAGTTTGGAACATAAAATTAATCAACAAATTTGCTTAGAGTTGCATCGCTAAAAACATTCCGACAAAAAGCGCAAATCTAAACATTATTATTTTTGTTATATTAAACTTTGTATCTTTCGTGTGTATTATCGTGTGAATCGATCGTTATGTGTGTGTGTGTGTGCTACGTAGTATCCTTAGACTTTGTAAGTACATATTATAGAATTTAAGTGATATATCGCTAGATTCGAGTTGATCGTTAAGACTGTGTTTCAGTGTGCTACATAATTCATCAAATCATATCATATCGATCAAGTGCTCTTCTACATGGATCGCATAGTTTATAACGTGTTATCGTATTGTATTTATCAGTTATCTGTTATCTGTTATCTGTTATCCTTTATCTGGTATTGTCTGCAAGTGCTACGTACTTCTTTAACTCTAGACTACATAGTTCGTTTCTCTTCGTGTATTCGAGTGTGTGTTCGTGTGTTGGAAACTGAAGTTAGTTCGAGTGGAAACAGTTTAGTTAAGACTAGAGCATATAACTAGTGCATAGATGTACTAAATATATATATATATCTATATATATGTGTATATACGAGTATAATTAGTATAAGTACTCTCTTCCTTGCTCTATATGCTATTAATATGTATTGTGGAATTCTGTTCTCACTGTCACTGCCACTGTTACTGCTACTGTTACTGTTACTGTTACTGTTACTGTTAATGCTCGAGTGGTTAACAGCGCTCTGTTGAGAACGTTCACAGCAACTGCGCTATAACCGGCTCTATCAGACACATGTGCTCCGCTCCGCGCACCGGCAACCGATTCAGGCAGAAGTGTCGGATCATGTCCGGCACCGTCTCGAAGGGCCGACTGAACTGGCCCAGAATATATTGACCCGACTCGTTGCGCTGGATCCGCATGTGCATAAAGCCCTTGGCACCTCTGCAACAAAGAAACGTATATAGTATTAGTTAGATTGGAAGTTCTTTTAAATTCTATTGTACATTTATGTTGAAAGTCGTCCTCTGATATTATATATAAACTGTAAATTGCAGCTATATAGTTAATACCTATTTCCAATATTTAATGACACATTTACTTAGAACTGCGTTGTCTAAAAATATTCACTGTCGGTTTTTCATTGAAATTTGCTTTGCTAACAAGCAGAATTTATCGGTTAGTAATGTTTGAAACCTGCCACTGGTTCGTGTCCGTGCTGGATATTGACTGAAGTACATGCTATGGTGTGTGACTTGCCTAAAGCCTTTTCATACCAATTGTTTTTAGTTATTAAACATAATTAGACTGTCGATCAAAAGTGGGTAAAAATTGCAGCAAATAATTTAGTTTATAAAGATGCAAGTATTTCTTAATTGGTCGTAGCTAACGGACATATCTCAGTTCCTACTCGATAGTTATTTAATTTTTACCAGAGTATATTTTTTTGGGTAGGTATTTGGAACGTACTTGAGTGACAGGGAGTAATCCTGCTTGGTGGATTCACAGTTGCGCACTAGAAACGATCCCTCGGCTAACGGACGCAGCGTTGTCTCCGCCTCGATGCGTGTGATGGCGCCGTGATACCAGCTAAGCAAGAGAAAGGGAATTTAGTAACTCGAAGAAGACTTTGTTTACAGTGCCAGACTTACCCCTGGCGCTCGAGTGGAATGGTGACATCGATGAGATCGACAGCGGTCACGTAGCCCTGGCACAGATTCATGTTCAGCTCCTTGTGGCTGCTGAGGCCGCGCAGGTCGAGGCTGCCAAACTGTTTGCTCACCTGCCGCGGCTCATTCAGATTCAAGGTGAGATTCTGTCGAAACAGCGCAGTGTCTAAATGGAAGAGAGAAACGGATTCAAGATATTATTATAATGTAGACAAATGCACATCCAAGATAATTGCATTAAATGGTGCGGTTTTTTTGCTCTAACTCAGATTCTATTATGTATTTTATTGCAGATTAATTGACAGAGCAGCTAGAGATGATTTTAAAGTCCCTTTTTCTAATTTGACACATTAAATCAGGATTTGATTGCAATAAGAAAATTGCGAACAAATTTTAAAATTTTGATTTAAAAACTAGACTATATCTTATTTTTATGGATTCAAATGGCATACTTTTTTTTATTGAGAGTTAGAAGTGATATGAAGAATAACTTGTTTTTTTTGTTTCGTTTAGATTAATAACTCTTATTTGTAATATCACATTATTTATTTGCACAGAAATCTTTAATGAAGTTGTTAATCTACAAAGCAAACCCGAAGGTGAAACAGAATATAGAGAGAATTCAGCACTTGGAGTTTTTATGCGGCGAAAACACGTCAAAAGTCGTTCCGAAAAGAAAAGGTTTTCTCACAAGGAGAACCCCTTACGGGGTACTACCATAGTATTTCATAAATTGCCAAATATTATTTATAACTATTGCAATTTTTATTGCTATGACATAGAATTTGGCACTTAAACACGACAAAAGTTGCCTCTCTTTGAAAGGCCTTCCTCGGTACGCCCTGCCAGGGTACTACCACCTTAGTATTTTATAAATTGCCAAATTAAATACTTATAATGTTGATTGCTCTGTTGTTATAGAGAATTCAGCACTCGAAGTTTGTATCTTCGCATAAAAATGAATCTGAAGGCCTTCCCACAAGGTACGCCCTGCCAGGGTACTACCGCAGTATGTGCTAAATTGCAATTTCGATTGCTACACTCACCCAGCTTGCTGGCCAGCTTCTGCTCGTCGCGCATCGAGTGGCTGGAGGAGGCCTGCGAGATGCCGCTGGACTCGGTGCTGTGCATGAGGAGGCTGTTGATCTCGGCCTGGTTGGCGCGCAGTCGGCGCCGCAGCTTGGGCATGTCGAAGGGCAGATCGCCGAGATCGACGGAGGTGGCGCTGCCCGAGGTGCAGGCGGCCTCCTGCTGCAGCGTCTTGCGGCGCCGCAGCTTCGGCATGTCGAACGGCAGATCGCGCAGCTCCTGAGGCAGGGCCGTCGAGCCAGCCAGCGAGCCCGCCTCGTTGCCGCTGCCGCTGCTCGCCTGCAGCTGCAGCTTGGGCAGCGTGCGCAGCTGCAACGCCAGCTGCGGCGGCGGCTGCGACTTGCCGTCCTCCCGCGAATGCAGCGAGATGCCGCTATCCGAGCCGAGCAGCTCGTCCGCCAGCTGCAACAACGCTTTATTGGGCGCTCCTCCCGCCGCCGTCTTGCCGCGCTGCTTGCTGACGATCAGCGGCTGCGCGACCGCTGCAGCGGCCTCCACAGTTGCCGCCGCCGTCGTCGGCTGCTGCGACTGCTCCGAGGCGGACACTGAGACTGAGACGGAAGCGGAAGCGGAAGCGGGCTCCTGCGAGGACTTGTCCGAGATGGGGCTGAGAACGTGCAGCTTGGAGTGCAGCAGGGTGGGCGGGGCGCGCAGCGGAAAGGCCGCCACGCTGGAGCTGCCGCCGCTGCCGCTGTTGCCGCTCTCCGAGCTGTGCGAGCTCAGCGAGCTGGAGTGACGCGACTCGGAGCTGGAGGTGCTGCGGTTGCCCTCGCTGGTGCTCGAGCGCAGCGACTCCATGCTGCCTCCGCTGCTTGACGTCGCGATGCTCTCCGTGGAGCTGTAGTTGTGGCCGCTCTGGTGGCGCCGCGTCACCTGCCGCGCCCCCTGCGACGGCGGCTGTTGCTGGTGATGATGGTGCTGGTGACGCTGCTGCTGCTGCTGCTGATGCTGATGCTGCTGCTGGTGATGGTGATGCGACTGGGCGCTGCGTCGCAGCTCGAGGACGCGCCCGGACTCCAGCACAAAGCTGCGTGGACGACGCGTTGCCGCCGCCGCCGCCGAAGCGGAAGCGGAAGCTGAGGCCGAAGCGGATGCTGTGACGGAGACGGAGGCCGCGGCCGAGTTGGAGTTCGAGTTGGTTGAGGGCGGATTCACGTAGGCGCTGTCGGTGAGACTGTTGTCGTTGCTGCTGTGCTGCAGCTGCAACTGTTGCTGCTGCTGGTGTCGCAGCGACTGCAGCGGCAGCCGCAGGTCGCGCAGTCGCGGATGCGACGGCTGCGCCGACGGCAAGTTGGGGGCGCTCTTGATGCTGTTCATGTAGCGCTCGTGCTTGCCGGGAAACTTGATCGGCAGCGGGGCCGTCGAGGGCGGCGAGGGCGTGTAACCGCGCGCCGGCAACTGTTGCGTCGACACGGCAGCAACACCAGCCGATTGCTGTTGCTGCTGCTGTTGCTGTTGATTCTGTTGATTCTGATTCTGTTGATCCACCTGCAGTTGGCTGAGCTCGGCCTGGACCTGCAACACCTGCGCCTCGGGCGACGCCTGCTGCTGCTGCTGCTCCTGCAGCGCCTGGTTCTTGCTGTTCTTGGTGCGCTTGCACTCGAGTCGTGACTTGGATGCAGCCGTCGACACCTGTGGCGGCGCCTCGCCGTTGCTGTTGCCGTTGCCGTTGCCGTTGCTCAGCTGCAGCAGCAGCGAGTGGTTGGTGATGCGATCGACCTCGTCGAGATCGTCGTCCGACTTGGCGATCTTGCAGTCGAACGCCGTCTCGTAAATCTGTCGCCTGCGACTCGCCATCGTCCCCTCAGAGTCCTCCTCCTGCTCCTGCTCCCGATCTCCCTCGGCTGCTGGTTGTTGCTGTTGTTGGGCGCTGCTTACTGTGGGCGAGGCGCGACACTCGACGCACTCGTGAACGCCATGCGGATGCACGTAGAAGATGCTGCGCGGCCGAAAGTATTCCTCGAGCTCCTCCAGCTCATCGCCGCTGCGGCCGCCGGCGGTCGCGTTGTTGTTGCTGCTGCTGCCTCCGCCTGCTGCCGCCCCAGTGGGAATGGGAATGCAGGCTCCGCACACGGCTGCTGGGCCCAGCAAACGGTGCGGCGGCATCGACCCTCCTCCTCCCTCGACCAGCGATCGATTCTCCTCCTGCTCTCGATCTAGTTGTTGGCCTAGACTGGGCGGACAACACTTGAGAAGTTCGCCTTCGCCGGCGTCGCAGTGCTGCAGCTGAAGCTGCAACTCGCCGCTGGCTGCGTGGGGCGGCAACTGGCAGCGCGGCTGCACGTTGCACGTCTTGCGCACTAGCGCCAAGGCGCGCGCATGCCACTCGCGTCGCTTGAGGCACTCGCTGCAGTCCGACTCCTCCGAGGTGCTCGTGCTCGGCGTCTCGCAGCGGATGATCCGCACGCCCTCCTCCGTGAAGCTGTACCGCTTCGGCGTCGACTGTGCCGTCTGCGCCTCTAGCGGCTCCTCGTCGTCTTCGTCCTCGTCCTCCTCGTCCTCGTCCTCCTCGTCTTCGTCCTCCTCTTCGTCGTTGTCGTCGTTGTCCTCCTCCTGCTGCTGCTGCTGCTGATCGTCTTCGTTGTGCTCCTCCTCGCGCTGCTGTGGCGCATCCAAGCTGCTGCTCTTCCGATAACCACCGAGCAGAGGCTGCGTCTGAGTTTGCTGCGGCGGCTCGCTCGCCGTGGACTGGCGACACTTTTGCTTCGCCTCGAGCGTCTGCTGCTGCTTGTCCTCCTCCTTGTCCTTGTCCTTGTCCTTGTCCTTGTCGCGACTCTTCAGCAGATCCGAGTAGTAATACGGCGACGGCTGCCGCTTGCTGTGATCCGTCGGCGCGACGGTCAATTTGCGCGGACTGCGCTGCAGCTGCGGCGGCAGCGGACGCACCAGGTCATCCGAGATGCTGTCCGGAGAGTTGAGCAGCGCTGTTGCTCCTCCAACTCCAACTCCAGTTGCTGCTGCTGGCGGTGGCAGCGGCGGTGGCGGTAGACGCTCGACCTCCTCGTCTATGTCCGCCTCCTCGTCGGATGACTTGGGAGCCGAGGAGTCTGCAAGGCAAAAAGCAGACACAAAATTAGCATGACAGTCTAAACAGAGAGAGACAGATAAATTACCTTAAAATTATTCAATATTAAAAACAAAAACATTCTTGAAACTAAATTTATGTTCTCGAAAAATTCTATCTTGAAAAAACAATTTCAATCTTAAAACAATCTTAGAAGATTTAAATTAAAAAACGGCAGTCTTAAAAAAAGACAGAAACTTAAATGCTTACAACAAGATTACAATCTTAAACAAAATTATAAGCTGCCATTAAGTCATAAGCCAAGCATTTGTATAAAGAGAGAGAGTCAGATCTAAGAATCTGCCAGCTAAAAACATAAGTGCGTTCTAAAATGAAGTTAATGAATTTCAGTATTTTTCAAATTGGAAATTTGGAAATTCATTTTGTTTAATAACTCGCAAACAGCTCAATTTTTGTTTTTCATTGTGTATCCTGAAAAGACTTCACAAGAAACACATTGGAAAACAATTGTTGCTGACTGCGATTAAAAAACGCTCCCTCATTTATTTTTCGTTCGCATTATAAATATAAATTTGTCGGCAAACTTTAAAGACGTTGGTGCTTCAGCTACTTAAAATAAGCAGTTTGGCAAATTGTTCAATTACTAAAAGTATTTTAACGAGTTTTTTTGGGGGGTCGCAAGGTGCAACTTTGAGCTAGTGGCAATTAGACGCACTTGCCGCATGCCTTCAAGCTTGCCACGTTGTTGCGGCAGAGCAGAGATCAGCGAGCCGTTAAATAGCAGCTGGCAGCCCATTCGACTGCGACTGAGACTGAGACGAAGAGACGCATTGTGGGGCAGCCAAGCGCCTAATAGACTGCAACACGGCTGCCACTTGGGCAGCTGCCTCATTTGCCGCCTCTGCAACTGCCACAGCGACTGCGACTGCGACTGCGACTGCTGACTCAATTAACCTCAAGGCTCAGGGCAAATTGCAGATTAACTTGTTGTAACTGCAGATATTTCAGCGCAGAGAGAAAAAACATGCTGAGCTCAAGAATAAAATCTTAAATCTTATTCTTTTGCCGAGATCCAAATTATAGAATATTAATTGATTCGTTATTATTGCAATTCAATTGTTATTGATGAGAACATTTTCGATTTAAAAAAGTGTTAAAATATTACGCCAAGAAATTACTTTTTTAAATATAGTCCAATTTGTTGAATTCTTCTTTTCATTTTCATTTAAGTTTGAAAATAAAGATATTTTTATTCTTATTTTTTGAAAACTTTTCAACTCAAAGTTTAAAATGCAGTTTGCGTAGAAGAAGATAATCGCCAGATTCTTCGTGCTGCTTTCATTAAATATACATACATAATATTAGTGTATGGTTCCTTTTAGAGGAAAAACTATAAAAATAAACTTCAATTTAAGAATTTTGTGTAACTAGATGTCGAAACTGAAAGAATCTTATTTAGTGCAAGTTGTTTAGAAAAACGGCAAAATGTAGGTTCAACAAATTTAAGTCATTAGAAAAAGCTAGATGTTGCATTATTAAAATGATGAACAAAATTAGAAATTCCTTTAAAATGTAAGCTCCAAAAATAAAAGTAATTAAATATGTATTTATTTATTTACTGGATTGTAACTATTGTCTTCAGACTGAAATAAATCAAAAAACAAAAATTTCCCTTCAAAATGTCCTTTGCAGTAAGCGGGGATATTTGTGTAACCCGCTGACGCGAAAAAGCTGGATGCTATGCAACTTGGATGCAGCCGCAAAGTATGAAATGTTTTTGTTTGTCAATAAATATTGCTCATCGAGTCGGCAATTTGTTGTCGTTGTTGTCGTTGTTGCACTCACCTGAATTGTAGTGGCTGCTGCGCTTGTCCTTCTTGTGGTTGCCGTTGTTGTTGTTGTAGGTGGAGTGGCGATGCTGCTGCTGTTGCAGCTGCTGCTGTTGTTGTTGCTGCTGGTGTCCGCGTGGCGTTGGCAGCGTCTGCAACTGTTGCTGCTGCTGCTGCTGCTGCTGCTGGTGGCGCTTGTGGGGCGGGGCCGAGCGACGCTTGGCCTTCTTGTGGTAGACCTTCTTGTGGCGCGTGTCCTTGGGGTCGGAGTAGCCCTCGATGAGCTTGACGGACGCCTGCTTGATGTTGCTGTTGGGCAGCGGCGGATGCTGCAGCGTGGCTCGCTGCTGCTGCTGCTGGTGTTGCTGCGGCACAGCTGGCAACGTGTTGTTGTTGTGCACGTGCTGCAACTGCTGCTGCTGCTGCTGCTGCTGGTTGCTGTTGTTGCAGTTGCTGCTGGGATTGTTGTTGTTGCTGCTGCTCGCCGCAGTCGCCGCTTGACTCGGCAGCGTCGACAAAGGGGCAGGCGGCGGTGGCACAGCCGCTGCTGCTGCTGTCGCTGTTGTTGCTGCTGCTGCGCCTGTCGATTGCTGCTGC
Organism: Drosophila formosana; assembly: GCA_035045625.1. Lineage (NCBI taxonomy): Eukaryota > Metazoa > Arthropoda > Insecta > Diptera > Drosophilidae > Drosophila > Drosophila formosana. The sequence goes on along the minus strand of JAWNOW010000688.1, from coordinate 653,814 downwards.
TGCTGTTGCAATGTCGCTTGTTGGGCTTCGTTAAATGGCAGCTGCAAAAGAAAAGCAGAGAAAACGCGTCGTTAACATTTTTCGCCATTTGCGGTCGCCAGCTAATTTGATTTGCGTTTCAATTGCAATTCGCTGGCATTTAATTGAAAAATGTGCGTGCGTCATGTGGCTGCCCCCTTGCTCCTTTGCCCCATGCCCCTTGACCCTGTGGCCGCCACTCTGGACCCGTTAAGCGCTTTTAGGTTTTCCCTGCCAACCACCTTCAGCAATCGTTCTGCGCTGCCCGCAAACTCAATTCCAATTAATCGACAACAAATAAGTCTGCCACGCATATGTTGCACATTCAGATTCAGATACAGATACAGATACAAATTCGCAATTATTTTAATTGCAACTCGGCTTGCTTGAAATTCTTCTCTGTTTTATTTGCAATTATTTTAAAAGAATTAAAACTGATTACAACAATTCAAAAATTCAATTTTTTATGAAATGCATCTATTGGGTGGAAATACATATGAAACTCTTTTTTTTGTTGTACTCTCATATTTGCAATTATTTAGTATCATTACTATAAAAAACATTAAAACAAAAATCAAAATTTACCTTTGAAGCGGAACCTGAACGTCTTTTTTTGTTATAATTGCAATTATAATTACAACTGACTATGAACAAAAATTATTATCATTTGCGCTTTCTTCGAAGTTTCGACAAAACTCAAAGTATTCTTTTAAGCTTACACTCCGATTCGACAGGAGCTGCAATTGAGTAAATATGCCAAATTTCAGCCGCCTAGCTTTAAGAGCAGCAGAGATCTGCCGCCGAACCCATGTAGAAACGCTAAAAAAATAGATTACAAGACTGACAGCAGTGTAAACAAATGCTACAGAGCTTTTGCGGTTGTACGAGTTTTAAAAACACAAAACTGCATAAATTGCATATGCTGCAGATATTGCTTTGGCAAACTCTGCGGAAATGTGAGGAGGCTGACAGGCAGCATGTCTTGCGCTGACAGATTATGAGTTGCCGGTGAGTTGCTTTCATCAATTCCTCCAGCCATCCATCATCCATCAATCCCCGTCCAACTATCTATCACACGAACTTGTCTCGCTTGCTTCCCCTTTGTTTCCCTTTTGCTTCTCTTTGCCATTGTCCTTGCTGCTGTCCTGCTGCTGTTCTGTTGACCAGTTGCCAGGCGGCTGGCATGACAAATAGCTGAACATTACGAAACTGCAACATCGGGTCGCACAATGTCGGATGGCATTAACGTGTCCCTAATGTGCACACATTATAAGCAGCAGAAGCAGCAACACAGACTGTTCCCCTTCCCCTTTCTCTCTCTCTCTCTCTCTGTCCCTGTCCGTAAATATGCGCATTATTGTTAAACATAAATTTCCGTTAGATGTGGCAAGGCGTGTGACGAGAGCTCGCCTGGTTGCAAGCAGGAAATTGATGCCGATGCCACTCTGTTGTCATGGCCAACGGGGGGCTAAGCGCAATGGTCGCAATGGTCTCAAATTGAAAGGAATTTTTAATTGAAACACATAAATTAAGCTGCGTCGTCAGCAACATCGATGCAGGCGAAATGCAAAAACACTTTTAATGAGTTTGAACTTGAGTTGGGAAACCAATGCAATGCAAATCTACTCTTTAAACACTCTCTGTTCTGTTCCCCTCAGTTGCCCCTGGCAGCCGCATTGTTTGTGGCACGGTGGCAGCTCGCCCCTTGTTGCCACGTTGCCACGTTGCCGGGTTGCCGTTGCTGATAATTCCCTCTCGACTTCACTCGCCAGTCGAAGAGTTTGAGCTTGAAGTGAATTGAGAAGCGGACTTACTGCAAATCCCACTTGAAGTTCCCTCTGCTTGAGCTGCCCTTTAAGCCAGCTTTCGCTCACTGCCACAATTTGCTGCCAAATTGAATCCCCCGTCAATAACCGCAAATACAGCAAATGGGAAATAAATATGTTAAAACAGAGGAAACTAAAAGTATTTCCGATTGAAATTTGTTGTATTCTATTAAAAAAACTAGAAAACAAACTGCAAATAGGTCAGCAAGCAAGCACCCAGAGAAATTTCAATATTAAATTAGTTTGCATTGTTATGAATGAAAATAAATATATCTAAACTCTGTTTAAAACTATTCGCTTGCATCAATTCACTTAAAACTATTTGAAAATATTTGCAATTATTCATTTTATTGTAGGTTCAAGTATAAAAATTGACTTTCTTCCATTTAATGGACCACATAAATATTAAAATTCAAATGACAATATTCATTTTTCAAACAGCACTCATCCGTAAATTAAATAATCTAAATGACCTGAAAACTGAACTCTGCAAAATTTATATGTATCAAAACTTCTTAGATATATTTATCTTTATCTTCGATAAATATAGTATATATGATAGTCAAACCCTCTTCAATCCTGCTTGCGAATCGAGTCACATTAATTTGGTGCTAATTGATTTGCGTGTGACAATTAAATCGACAGTTGACTAGCTGAAATATTCGGGCTGTCAGCGCGATATCCTTTTCACGCAATCCAATAATCCTCGTGAGCTCTCGTCATATTCCGTGAGGGGACGGAGCGGTTTGGAGGGTGATGTGAGGTGAGTGGGAAATCTTATTCACATATTGTGCGCACATATTGCTCTTTAAATATTTGCCCTTGATTATGGGGAAACGTGGATTCGGTTCGATTGGCTCGCCCGCCAAATGTGTCTTTCAATCAATGAGGGCGGAAGCCCGAAGTTGGGGCAACTGTCTGTAGACATGGGATGTGGCATGTGGCATGTGGCATGGGGCTGTCAGGCTAGACAAACTATAGTACAATCGGAATGGTTAGACGGATGACGACGCTCAATGTCTAACGGTCGTTGTTCCCATTGTTGTCATCGTTGTTGCTGTTGTTGCTGCATCAACGTGATTTTTATGCGAACGTTAATGAAAACGTTGCTGAACGATAATCACGTTCAAGCTGACGATGATGATGATGATGATGACGATGACGATGACGTTGATGTGGCAGCCATAAGAAGCGTGCAAACTAACGAGCTAGAGATACCTCTAAAGTTCCTTTGCTCTCCTCTGAAACAAAACACACAACTCAACACAAAAAAAAATCAACTAAAAAGCCGAGCAGACACATGAGCAAATGCATTCGCTTTCTCTTCGCCATTCTCTTTTCACTTCTCACTTTCTCATCGTCTAGCTGTCTATCTCTGTCTGCTAATGCTTATGACGAGTGTTTTTAATACGCTCGCTACGTCGCCGGGTCTCATAACTTTGCGACCAACAACAAACAAACCGAATCCCCAATGAGCCATAACAAGACAAAGTCCCCAATGCCGGCCAAAAATACAAAAAAAAAGATGATGGCCAAATAGAAGAGGAGAAAATGGCCCAAAAGGGTTGCAGGCTGTGAAAGCAGCAATTGAAGATTATGCAAATTTATGCTAAGGTTATGATTGAAGTTGTCTTCTGTAAACGAGCGCAAAGTATTTATAAACGTAATGCGATTTGTTGGGCACAACAGCCACATTATTGGATGCAGATGTCTATCTCAGTACTATTAGCTTCGTCTTTCCCACTTGTCTAAGGTTTTTTTTCGAAGCTATTATTTATTTATTTGCAATTCAGATTCATGTTGATATTGTCATAAGTTGACAAGTCATTTTGTTTGGCTAAAATTGAAATGTCATTGGAATCTGATCAGAATCTCAAAAGCTCTTAATTTTGTTGTGCAGATTCATTCGCTCTCTAAATAGTTATTAAATAAATAATTGTTTTTAAACATTAAGAAAATCGTTTTAATTACTTAGACCAAATATTTTATATTCATTTCGCAAAAATAAGAACATGCTTTTTACTTCGTGTGGCATTTATGTTTTTAATTTAATGGTCATTTTAGCTTGACGAAATTTGTGTTTAGTAAACATTTTACTTATTGAAATTAAGTAATCCATTTTGTTATTTTTTAGTACAGAGGATTATATATTGCGATATATATATTGCGTTCATTGAGATATATATATTGCGTTCAAATAACTAGGCTGAAATGCTGTAAGTCAATAACGTTTTGATCTTAAAATATGATCTTGCAACAATATTTGATATAGTGAAGAAATGTTCATAACAAAATACTGCAAACAAGATTTCAGTCATCATTTAAATTATTTTTGGCAAACGAATTTTATCTTGATTAAACTTTTTTAATTTACGAGAATTTTGTTGAGTTTTTTCTCAAAACGAGTAAAAGCAAAATGTATCAACTCATCTTAAAAGAGCAATTTTCAAACTGTTAATCAAATGTAAAATTTGTTAGCTATTTTTTGTTGGGCTTACACCATAGAGAATTCGGTATTCGGCATTAATTGCTGCCTCATTGTTTTGCATTTTTAGTGTTTGCTTCCGTTGCCTCTCGTCGGCAGCTAGACAAAGCGGCGTATGCGTAATATACGCAGTCGGCACAAAGCTCCCTTCAGCCAAGTTATTGAAATGAACAAAAAGACCACAGCAGCAACAACAGCACAGAATGAGAGAGAGAGAGAGAGAGAGAGAGAGAGAGAGAGAGAGAGAAGAGGAGAGGAGGAGGAGGTGCTGAAGCTGCTGAGTTATTTGCTGATAGCATGGAGTCCACGGAGAGTAATACAAGAGCCGTGTTTAGCTGCCGTGCCGCACCGAGTGCACTTCACAATGCAGACCAGACTCCACTGCAAGTGAGGGGAGACCAAAGGGAGGCGGGAGGCGAGGGCGGTGGAAGCGGGGGAGGCGGGGGCAACGCTTTTCATATCGAAAAATGTCGCGCGCTCGTCGCCATTAAAACGTGAGAAACGCCGCCAAGCAAAACAAGAAGCAACAACAGCCAAAAGAGCAACACATGCAGCGCATAAATGTGCCACACACACACACACACACACACACACACACACACACACATTAGTACACACACACACACACAAATAGCCTCGAGCTTTCATATAGTATGTGGACACGCGTCGCGGCTGTTTACGCAAAACAAAAGTCATAAGATAAAATTACATTAATAACTGCGGCAGCCGCAGGAAGCGCAAGAGCGAGCGAGCGAGAGAGGGAGAGAGAGAGGGAGAGGGAGACAGCGATAGAGGAAGCACACAAGTGGCAGCCACAGGGGGCAAGACAGAGACAGAGAAAGAGAAAGAGACAGAGACAAAGGGCAGAGGTCGTGCTTTATTGCAGAGCACTCGCAATCGCACTCAGAACTGCATTCGAATGGCTGTGGGGCGAGCACTCATTGCCGCACTCGAATATTCATGAGCTGAGCTCAGCACTCGTGACTCTTCTGACCAATCAATACAACTGCAATTGTTTGACCTGCAACAACAACAACAACAACAACTGGCCAAGCAATTATGAATTTACATTCACAACTCAATTTGGAATTCAAACAGTGCTGAAGGCGGGGGCGGAATCGAATTGATATAATTTCATAATGGCCATTAATGCCTTTGAGCAAACACGACGGCATTAAGTGCAAGACGCAAATGTTAATTTATTATTAACTAGAGTTAATTTCCCAATTCAATTATTTATTTATCTATTCGATAAACAATAAGTTTAGTTGGTCTAATCTGTGTGCTTTCGCTCCTCTTAAAGATCTTCCTTAAATTATTTTCTTTACTTTGTTTAAGCAGAAAATGTGCAATTGGACTATCTAGTATCATTTGCAAATCATAAAATTAAAATACGATACGTTAAATTTCGTATTTATGCCCGCTACCCATAGGGTAGAAGGGTATTATAACTTAGTATATATATTCTTGATCAGCGTCAACAGCCGAGACGATTTAGCCATGTCTGTCTGTCCGTCTGTCCGTCCGTATGAACACCTGGATCTCAGAGACTGTAAGACATAGAGACACCAAATTTGGCACAAAGGTTCCTGCATTCCCTACGCAGTTCAAGTTTATTTCAAAAGTTGGATGCCACGCCCCCTTCGCCCACAAAAAGCATTAATCGTATTTTGGCAAGTGTAAAATATTTTCGAAAAAAAATAAATAAAATAAAGAAGAATAAAATAGCAGTAGAAGGCAGCAGGATGAGTAGGCTTAAAGTTAAAGGACTTAAAGGCCAGATGATGATTATATCCCATAGCTATAACATAGCTGTAATATGTGTAATATGCGAAGCCAGCGCGTCGATTACGTGTGCGAATAAAGAGCATAAATGATGAGCACGAATCGCAGTCAGTGAAACGTTTACGAGGCGATGCCAACTACGTGATGTGCGACGTTCGTTCTGCTCCGTAACTAACTATTAGTAAATATTGGCAATTGTTGCTGCCCCCCCCATTCGAGTTGCGCCACAAACTGCGCCACATTCCTGCACACACACACACACACACACACACACACACAGACTGCTGCCTGGCGGCTAAAGAAATTTCAATAAAAAGAAATTCAAGTGGCAGGCAACATTTTTTATGCGCCTCATGCGGCGCACAGCTTTCGCTTTTTGCTTTCTTCTCTTTCTCTCTGTTCTGTTCTGTTGTTGTTGTTGTTGTCGATGTTGTTGCTTTCACTTTACGACCAATATGCAAAAGGACAAAGCAGCAGCAGCAGCAGCAGCCATAACAACAATGCACCGCACTACAAAACAATACACAATACACAACAAGAGCAACAAAAAATATATATATTTCGTATGTGGTCATAAAAAACTGCCCCTCTCGCTCTCTATCTCTCTGTCTTTGTCTCTCCCCTGGCGCTGCTCTGGAGATAACGCGCTGAGATTTTTGGGGCTCGGAGGCAGCTTTCGCATTCACATTCACATTCGCCATTTGATTTGTGGGCAGCAACAACAACATTTGCTGCATTCCCATTCTCGCTACCTTTGGCTGCTCCTTCCCCCTCTCTCTCGCTCTCGCTTGCCTCTCTTTCTCTCCGTTTTTATGGCTGACCACCCGTCGAGCAACTCCCTCCCTCCCCCTCCCTCCTATTTCATCTATTTCATATTGAGCCCGACGGCGCTTTTTCCGCCTGTTTTCCCATCGTTTTTATTTCCTCCTCATATTTCCCTTTGCTCTCCTCTGGTTTTTTGCTTGCAAATATTTAGCCAATAGACTTTTGCATTGTTCGAGCGCCGCTTTGTTAAATAATCAAAGCAGGACTTAAGCGGCGAGGGGGGCGGGGGGTGCTGGGGGAAGCAGGAAATGCTTTTCATTAGCGCATTGCCGATGCGTCTGCTGTCGTCCTCCTCATCGTCCTCATCGTCCTCTTTGGCGTTGCGTGCAGTTTATCAATTAGCTGCCCCAGGGCAGTTAATTGCTTTTTACCAATGCCAACCTCCCCTTCTAGATCGTCTCCCCCCCCCTCCCCCTCCCCTAGCCAATCACTGCTCTTTAAGTTGCCAACTTTGCAAATGCTTTTCCAATTTGCAGCTCGCGCTGCAGTTTCGCAATATCCTTTGAGCTGCCCAACTTTTCCACTCTCCCCAACTCAAATTGCAGCGCATTTCAATTTACTTTCACTCTTAATTCAAGCTCAAGTTCAGCATCGTTTCAGCATCAACTATCCGAGAGATATCCTAGAGAGCCAAACTGCACATTACGTATACGCAGCGAGAACTCGCTTTTGCGGCTTGGATATCATCTTTTAATTATTGAGCACCATTTCATTTTCGTATTATGCATTAAATTGCATGTTTCAAAAATGTTTCTCTCTGACTATCCAGTGAACACTTTAAAAACATATCATGTTTTAATTATTGAGCACTAGTTTATTTTCGTATGCATTAAATGTTCTTCTCTGACTATCTAATAAGCAATTAAGAAATATCGTGTTTTAATTATTGATAACTATTTCATTTTCCAAATATGTGTTTCTCTGACTATGTATTAAACAATTTTTAACTATCATCTTTTAATTATTGAGCATTATTTCATCTTGTATTATGCATTAAATTGAATTTCTATTTAGTGAACACTTTAGAAATATTATTGAGCACTATTTCAGCTTGCATTATGCATTAAATTTAATTTTTATAAAATTGGATCACGTTACATATATCATGTTTTTATTAAATTGAATTTTACAGAAATGTTTTTCTCTGACTATCTAGTAAAAAACGCATAAATATAATGCTTTAATTATTAAGAATTGATTTAACTGATTCTGCTTGCTGTTTTATTGCCATTCGGGCTTAGAAAAGTTGTTGTTCCATAAGTATCTAAGAATATCATGTTTCAATTCAATTTCAAGTGAGCAGATTTATTTGATTTTCTTTCTTTCATATTTCAGCAAGCTCAGCTGCATATTTTGTATGCGTTTCAAAGGCAAATTCAATTTGAATAACATTGTCTGCAAATGTTTTTGCATATAGTAATTTAACGAACAATATTTGCAGCTGCAATTTCATGTTCTCGTTGTTGTTGAGAGCTATTTGATTTCCATTAATATTTTCAGCAACTGCAGCTGCATATTTTTATTCCCGCTATAAATTGAATGTATTGCCAGAAAATAAAACAATAAAATTCAATTAGTGCAAATTATGCTATATGATTGTTGTAATATATTCAGCAGCCGCAGCTGCGTGTTTTGTTTTCCCCAATATATAGTAAATTGATATTGAAAAAAGATATAAGGACGATAAATGATGATCGGATGTTGAATGTGTTGCTTGTGTGGCAGTGACATGTTGCAAATTCAATTGTTGCAATGATTCGTGTGTGCTCTTGTTGTACTTACAAATTCAGTTTGTGGACTCGGTTGTATCCAATGCTCGGGATTCGTTGGTATTGCCTCGGCCAGGCAGGGATCGAAACTGGACGGTCGTTTCTTAACAAAGTCTACAGGCAGGCTGTAATCATCACAGATGGCAATCTGCAAGAGAGAGAGAGGGAACGAGAGAGAGTGAAAAAGAGAACAATTTGTATGCTAAAAATAACATTTTCGAGCTGGCTAAAACAACAATGCGACACACGTCAGCCAAGTGGCCACAGCTGTGCACCTCACCCTCACACACACACACACACACACGCAGAGAGAGATGCTGCCCCTGCCTCTTGCCCCTGCCCCTTGTGGCGTGGCACGCTTGGCTGGTATTTCGGGCGCTCGCACACAGAAAACGTTGCGTTGCATGCTCTCAGGCGCTGCTGGCAGCGTCATCAGAATGTGTTCAGCACAATGGCTAAATTACAGTTACAATTAAAAATGGCGACGCCGCTTTGCCTTTGTGGAGACGCCTCAAGAATCTTTTGTCACGGGCCCCCGATGCTGCACGAAACTGTCACGAGTTTCGCAATTAACGCCAAGTGGGTGGCAAACAGACTGCGAGAGCATAAAAACATAATCATTTCGATCGAGAAACAAACTCATATTCGTGACGTCACGTTACTCACTATATATATATCTGTACTATATATAGTTGAGACTTGTGTGTGCTTGAAATTCCACTTGCACATATGCAAATATCTTGCTGCTATCTCTGCACTTGCATCTGCATTTTAGGCTCTGCTCATATTGTAGATATAGTATGTATCTGCATCTCAAGTAATATGTGCAACTTAATTTGGAGCTGCATCCATTTGCATAGCTACATTTATTTGTAGACGAGTGTGTGGAAAACTGATCTGCATAATTCCTGCTCTCGAATGTATCTGTGCCATTGCAACTATTTCGGTTGGTTCGAATAATATTTGCATCCAACTGGCAGATATTAAACATTAAAATTACAATTTGGGAATCGAATTTTCAATATCTAATCTATATTTCTATTTTATTCTTTGACTGCATAAATATTTTGATATTCTGCATATAAAATTGTATAGGGATTTCAATGCATCTATTTCAATAACTATGTATTTATAAATATTATTTCCTTGTTCTGTAAATATATTAAGTTTTAAATTCTATCCATTTTGAGTCAATTCTTTATATACATCAAATTCCATCTATTTTATTTATGCAACTGTATCATTCCTGTATCAACATCCATATATAATGTTTTTATTCTGTAATTAAATGTATAGCTAAGTATAGATAAGGAATCTATATATTGGCTTTATTCTGTACAAATATTTATATATTCAGCATAGGCATTTCTGTATTTGAGTTTAAGTATATTCCTATGGCTTTATTTGCCTAAATTCTATATAAATATATTTAGTTTTTAATTCCAACCAACAGTTATCTATATTCTGTATTTTCAGTTTTTATTTTATATATTTGTATCTATTTAGTTTACAATTTATAACTCTTATTTATTTGCACAATCTATTTCTATATGCTATATATTTTTCAATTTCAATCTGCAGCTATCTATCTATAGCCTGTATGTTAACTGAAATAGCTATCTCCTATTTCTTTATTCTATATATTTGTATCTATTTAGCTATCTACATTCTGTATTTCTATAATCTTTATACGTTTCAACTTCAGTCTTGAGCTGTATACATTATCTGTATTTATCTATTCTATTGCTTTCAATCACCTGCTCTGCGACTTGACGGCGAACGCTGCATATCTCTATCTAGTTACTGTTATGGCCACATGTATCTTATGGCTACATTAGTGCGCTGCATCTGTTAGATGTCAATTGACGACACACAAAGGGGGGCAACTTATAGCTACCTCGAAGTACAATTGCAGGCGATAAAGTTGACGACAATTGCGGCAATACCATTCCACGCCAGAGCGGCCGGGACGCGAGGCGGCGGCGGCGGCGGCGTGTGGCAAGTTGCTTGTGGCAAAGTCGCTGGCTGCGACGCCTCGCTGTAGCTCACGCGCCAGCTCCCGTGGGAGATTGGCGCAGGTGGCGTGATAAGGCCAGGCGCAGGGACCGCAGCACACCACGTAATCCTCGCCGGCGGCAAAATCAATCCAGCAGCGACGACAGAACATCTTGCTAATAATTTTCAGCGTCGTCGTCGTCGTCGTCGTCGTCGTCGTCTCACCGAGCACCGAAACACTTAAGAAAATTACAAAAATTTGCACAGCCAGCGAAAGGAGTAAAGCAGCCAACAAAGTTGCCCAAGTGGCAGGTGGCAAGTGGCAAGTGGCAAGTGGCAAGCTCTCAGGCTGCTGACAGGCGAACGGGCAGCGCGCCACTGAGGAGTGTGCAGCATAAGGAAAACTTTATATACTGCTTTCAACGCTTTCACTGCTGTGGCAGATACATATTCGTCCTTTGCCTTGGGGGCACTCGCTTTCGAAATTGAAAGGCCAATCTAAGTGAATGCAAGGCAGTTGGTTAGTGTGCATAATGCACCGAACTGCCTGCCACAGTGGCAGGGATGCAACTATTTATGGCCAGCAGCGAAACAGCAGCGAATGGGGCAGATTGAGGCGAACTTGCAACATCGATGGGCACAGCAGATAATGTGGCAAAGGCGACGCGTTCATTTCAGATTATACTACGAATGACAGCAATAGAAAGCAGAAATAATATACAGATATATGTATATAGACAGCTACCATATATTTATAATGAAGAGGATAATTATTATGCATTTAAAATACGGACGAATTAGAATAAATATAATTATATTAGAGAATATAAAAAGCAAATGCAGTATAGAAGAAATGGATCCACAAAAAGAAGGTTTTCAATAAGAATGGTTAATGTTTATACCCGCTACCCATAGGGTAGAAGGGTATTATGACTTAGTGCCAACAGAAAATGTATGTAACAGGCAGAAGGAGGCATCTCCGACCCCATAAAGTATATATATTCTTGATCAGCGTCAACAGCCGAGATGATATAGCCATGTCCGTCTGTCCGTCTGTCCGTCTGTCTGTCCGTATGAACACCTGGATCTCAGAGACTATAAGACATAGAGACACCAAATTTGGCAAAAAGTTTCCTTCATACCCTAGGCAGATCAAGTTTATTTCAAAAGTTGGATGCCACGCCCCCTTTGCCCACAATAAGCATTAATCTAGAAAAAGTCAAGTTTTTTTTTTAGTAAATCGCGTATAACTCCAAAAGTTCTTTGTGTAATGATGTGTAATTTGGTAACCCATTTGCGCTTGACACTCTTAATATACCCTGTAATTTTGGTACACATCGGATAAGTAGAACAAAAGTTATTCGTTAAATTATTTATCAAAATTTTTGTGCCCAGTGCATATGGACGTATTAAGTGTGTGAATGACCTAGAGATATCAAATTTGGTGACAGTATTCGTGTAGGTCTTACGCAGATCAAGTTTGTTTTAGATTTTTTCCACGCCCCTTTCCGCCCCCAAAAACTGTAAAAGCCGTAATAATAGACCTTGCATTTTGGTATGCATAATAACAATTATATTCTCAATGACTCCTGTGAATTTGGTTGAGATCGAGTGAAAAACAAGGAAGTTATTGAAGAATCAAGTTTATATGTAAAATTCACTTGCAGCTGCCCGCGCTTTGTTTGTTTAGTTGACAGTGTGACCATAACGGTGTTGTGGATTTTTATTCGCTATTTTCAAATATATACAAACAAAACACAAAATTCAGTATATTTTTGGTATATTTGTTGTTAAAATACCATTAAAATTTTTTTTTTCTCTCGAAATGGGTTGCGGGTATCATACGGTCGAGCACTCTCGACTGTAGCTTTCTCACTTGTTTTTTTTTGGTTTCGTAAATTAGTTTTCAAGATCTGCAAGAATATTTAAAAAGAATGCAATACTTTTCTATTCGCGGTCTAATTTCTAAAGTCATTTAAACTAAATAGTTTTCCATGTCAGTCATTTAAATTGAAGCTCACTCGTGAAATAAGCGATAATTATCGGTCTTGAAGCTGCATCGCATTATCTAACCCGATGCTGTAGAGGGTATCCGACGTCGAGAAGTGCGACGCGTCCGATGAGTCACGATGCGAGGCACACTTAAGAGGCTACTCATTGGCCAGGTAGGGCTGTGATTGCCGTTGCCAAGTTGCCGTCTCTTTAGCTTGGCTTTGATGTGCAGCCATAAAAAATGCATGGCCAAAACAGGCGGCAAGCGCCATCGAGCGGAGGCGCAACCGAAGGTTGGCACGTGTCCACAACCGTTGGCATCACCTGGCTGCCACGCCCACCTCCCACTCCCTCTCCCCCTCCCTCTGCCACTCCCACTGCTGCTGTCTGCTCGAGTAAATATCATAAATTTTAAAGGCGGCGTTAATGCGGCTCGTTTCAGCTTCGAGTTGCACGTTGAACGTTGCAAGTTGGCTGCTCTGGTGGCAGCTCAAACACTGGCGCATAACCGCAGGCACTTTGGCAACGCGCCCAGTTCCTGCCACAGCCACAGCCACAGAGCCAGAAATACGGACACAAGCGAGCTGCTCTTGCCACATGTTGCCACATCGCATTGCCGCCACTTTGAGACAGATTTTGTTGGCCAGGTTGGCCAGGAAACGAAGTTGCCTGATTCTCAATTCCATTTTTTTCTTGCTGCCCAGATTATTGCGAGACGTTGACAACGTCACTCGTCGTTTCACAGATCTAATTACTCGCAATTGAGTAGGGATTGACAGCATTTGAGCAGCCAACAGAAAGAAGCAACTCTCAGTCTACGAATGCGTTCGTTAATCCAATCTTACTTAACCCAACCCATGTTTGCGAAAAGCACAAAATTAACAACCAGATGGCAGATATGTTGAGCAACTTCAGGTAGGAGATTTATCAGTTAATTTGTAGTAAAAAACAATTGAATGACAGCTGCTCAAAGCTTTGTAAAAATATTGCTAAATAAACGTACTTTTCTGCTACTACTTTTCTGTATCCACGCATTCATTTGTATTATTTACTCATTTGTTATTTCATTTCATTTATATTATTATACCCGCTACCCATAGGGTAGAAGGGTATTATGACTTAGTGCCAACAGAAAATGTATGTAACAGGCAGAAGGAGGCATCTCCGACCCCATAAAGTATATATATTCTTGATCAGCGTCAACAGCCGAGATGATATAGCCATGTCCGTCTGTCCGTCTGTCCGTCTGTCTGTCCGTATGAACACCTGGATCTCAGAGACTATGAGACATAGAGACACCAAATTTGGCAAAAAGTTTCCTTCATACCCTACGCAGATCAAGTTTATTTCAAAAGTTGGATGCCACGCCCCCTTCGCCCACAATAAGCATTAATCTAGAAAAAGTCAAGTTTTTTTTTTAGTAAATCGCGTATAACTCCAAAAGTTCTTGGTGTAATGATGTGTAATTTGGTAGCCCGTCTGCGCTTGACACTCTTAATATACCCTGTAATTTTGGTACAAATCGGATAAGTAGAACAAAAGTTATTCGTTAAATTATTTATCAAAATTTTTGAGCCCAGTTCATATGGACGTATTAAGTGTGTGAATGACCTAGAGATATCAAATTTGGTGACAGTATTCGTGTAGGTCTTACGCAGATCAAGTTTGTTTTAGATTTTTGCCACGCCCCTTTCCGCCCCCAGAAACTGTAAAAGCCGTAATAATAGACCTAGAGCATTGAATTTTGGTATGCATAATAATAATTATATTCTCAATGACTCCTGTGAATTTGGTTGAGATCGAATGAAAAACATGGAAGTTATTAAAGAATCAATTTTATATGCAAAATTCACTTGCAGCTGCTCGCGCTTTGTTTGTTTAGTTGACAGTGTGACCATAACGGTGTTGTGGATTTTTATTCGCTATTTTCAAATATATACAAACAAAACACAAAATTCAGTATATTTTTGGTATATTTGTTGTTAAAATACCATTAAAATTTTTTTTTTCTCTCGAAATGGGTTGCGGGTATCATACGGTCGAGCACTCTCGACTGTAGCTTTCTCACTTGTTTCAAATGGAATTGTTAACATTTTCTAATTTGATTGCATCAGTTGATTATGTAAATTTAGCCAAATAAAGTTTTAAATTTCATTTGAGTCAACGGCTGTTCATACTAATCAAAATGCGCGATTTAAGATCGTCGGAAATGGCGTTTAAATTGCAGCCTCTTATAGTATATAAATACGTAATTTTCGGCTGACATTTTGATGGTTACGAATAAAGTGGCGTTAATGCAATGCGATTTAATGAGTTCTAATGAGAACTGTACTAAATCAACTAGGCGCCACAATGTTTGCTTATTATTTTTAATGGATTATGGAAGCCAGCACTCTCTCCTATTGCCCATCGACTAGTTGCCCTTAAACCTCCTCAACCTCTCCTTTTGACGCTTGACGCTTGACCTCGCCGTGGCAAGCAACTATCATTGTTGCGGCTCCCATTGTTGCCGCTCGTTGTCGTGCCTCCAGTTGTCGTTGTCGTTGTCGTTGTCGTTGTCAAAGTCGCGCACTAATTGCAATTAGCAGCAATCTCGAGCACACACACCTCGAATGCCCCTTTTTCGATGTCACACCCCGTTGACCTTTTTGGTCATGGCGCATTTGATTGAATGATTGATTGATTGATTGCTTGATCGATCGACTGTTTAGCTGATTGATTAACTGCTGAACAGACGCTTTCAATTACCACCAAAGCGCGTTCCACTTCCTCAACTCGGAGCTTCGAGCTGTTGCAACAACAGTCGGAATTGTTGATGGCGGAATGGAGGGGGTAGGAAAGAGGAGTGAGGGGGAGGTTGGGGAGTTTGGGGCATGCTACTTGCGTGGCCTTTAACGCTCAATTGATTTGTTTGCGCTGCGGTGCGATTACAGGTAAATTTCCGCCCTGCCAGCCTCAATTGCTTTATGAAATGTTTACTTCGCTTATCCAGTCGGAAGAGCGCCTTTTCCCCTCCCCTCTCCCCTCTCCATCCCCCTGCCTCAGTATGCTATCATTTACCCCTCTTCGCCCTCCCCCCCTCGGACTGTTTGTTGCAACTTTTTAATAGCTCGCATGTGCATTGTGCGCCCCAAAGTATGCAACGCTTTTTTGTTCGCTGTCCAATGAATTCACATCTGCGCATACCCTGCACAAACCAGCGAGCGCAGCGGGCGTATTAGCTAGACATGCATGTTTCTATATTTCGTATAACATATTTGTAAATGAGAGCAGTTAATTAAGTAGATTAACATATGTAAATCAATTGCAACACTTGCGAACAAAACAAAAATTGTCTAGAGAATTAGAGATGATTGAGCATCTTTGCTATAGCTTTTGACAAAGCAGAACTGATGAAACCAAATTGCTGCATTCATTTCGTTCCGATTTGTCACTGTATATATCACATAAATGTGAATTCATTACAACTTTGCATTTAGTACTGTAATTACTGTATCTGTTATTCGAATTCGAACATTTACATTTGGAATGTTAATAAATATTAATTTCACACATATGTTACTCTATATAAAAGTAAAAAAGAATTTGAAGAAAATTATTCATTTTATAAATAGCAATTTGTTTTCAGTTATGCACATTTTATTAAAATTCAATCAAGTCCAACTAATCTTTATTGTACTTAAATTGAATTGCCAGTCAGTTGCTGCAATTATCTTTTTTGGAGGGTATCTGTCAGTCTGCTACTTGTGCTTAGCGCCCCAACAACACTTTACGTTTGTTTTGTTTATATTTTGTAATTTTTGCTGTTGTGCTTCAAGTGCAGGCCATTAAAAATGGCCGTCAATGAGACATTTGGGAGCACAAACTTTCAAGTGCGGAGCCAGCGACGTAGGCTGTAACAGCAGGGCGAGAAAGAGCGAGAGCGAGAGAGAGAGAGAGAGAGAGAGGGAGAGGGAGAAGGGGAGTTGAGCGGATGATGCAAGGCAAAAGTCAACGTTGCCATTTGGAGTGGCGAGGCGGGCTTTGAAATGAAACGTTTTTTGTTGAAGGGTGTCATCGTTTGGCATTCTCGCTGACTGCCAACTCCTGACATCCTGACATCCTGACATCCTCGCTTCGTCTGCCCGCTGGGTCGTCAGGTGGTCCTGGTCCGCTCGGGTGGCTGCACCCCGCAGGGTTGCGCCATAAATTTTAATTAAATATTTTTCGGCATTGTTCGGTTCGGTTCCGTGCATGCTGCTGCTTTTTTTTTCAAGCATTCGCAGACAGTGAAATGTGGCGCATATCCTGGCAGAGTCAGAGATCAAGAGCAGATCCTTGCACTCGCTCACGCACCACCTGACGCTGCTGTGGCGGGGTCTATAAATTTCAATGTCGCAACCACCCAGAAGTGTCTTTGGGGGGTTGCTCTCAACCGAATGCAAAGCACAGCGCAGACACATTCGAGAGCGGGTGGCAACCCTGCTCGGCACATAAATCGTTAGACACGCCGTGTTCTGGCAAAAATAAAAAAGCGAGTGCAAACCGTAAAATAAATAAATTCATTTGTGGCCGCTGGCCAAGGACGATTTCAGGTTTTAAATACTCGCAATCGAGTAAATGCTACACATGTTGCCAAATGTGACTCCCCGACTTCCCCTCTCTCTCTCTCTCTCTCTTCCTCTCTGTGGCACTTCCTGTTTGGACTACACTACACGACACTCAACGTCCCCCGTTGCCCCCCCCCCGCTTGCCACTACAGTTGAGCGCACATTCGAAATTGTTCTGCTTGTGGGAGCAGAAGTTGCCAGCGGAGGATGGGGAAGGAGTCGAGAGTGCAGTTGTAGTTTTGTGAACTTTGCAGAAATGCAGTGACCGGAAAGTTGTAATATCCAATCGCCACTTTATTTGCGGCATTTTCGTTCCCCAGTTGCCGTCGCTCTGATTCGGAAGGCTGCCGGGTAGTGTCGGGTAGTGTCGGGAGGCCTTTTGTGTGTGTAGTCATTTAAATGGGCATTACGTGGCCAACGAAAAGCGAACCCAGTTTTCAAATCTATTGCCAGCTGCCAATGGCCAATAATTGAGCGAACAAAAAACTCCAGAGAGCCATGAGGAAGAGGACTTCGGGGCAGGGGGGGAATCACAAAATCACATAACAGTAAATCGCCATTTGCCATGTTTAGTTGTGGCCATTCACATGAATATGATTCACTCGATTCGCTTGTGTGCGTCCGCTTATGCATATCCAACGAGTTTCCCCAGAACCCAATTTTATGTTCCCCCCCGAATTGTTTGCTGGTAATCTCCCATACATAACCTCAATTGTGCGCAGCCATAACCTCACTTTTCAGTATGCCAGCATTTTGCACGTCAATTAAGCAACTTGAACCGCACATTTCACAGTCGTTGTTGAGTACTTCGGAATTAACCAGCTTAGCTACTTGAATGCCCATCAACGCTAATCAAATAAAGGCCCCCTTTAATTGACTGTCAAGCTAATAAAACTGAAAAGGCGACGCATGGCAAATGAATAATATTTTAAATTAACTAATTTGATAGGGGTATAATAGTGTTGGAATTTAATACGTTTTTAGTATTTACAAAAAATACTTTAATATATGTATTTGAAGAAAATAATTTGAAGGTATATAGAATTAAATTCTTAGTTGAAGAAGTGACATTGATAAGCTTCAGCTTTAGCTGTATAAAGAATATGATCATTACGAATAAATAAATATAATAAAGATTTATTTACATATATTTTTTGTTAATCCCGGTTAATAACGGTAAACTTTGTTGTTTTCAAATTGCAAATTTGAATTTCAAATCCTTTAACTCTTGTAAAATTTGTTGATTTGTTTGCATAACTTTCTTTTCAGTTAATCCCGCTTCTTTTGATTGCCTCGACAATAATTTACGCCAAATAACTTTAATTTCCGAATATTCTTATTAATTGTGTTCCGCACATTCGCTTTATTCATTATGCCTATGTGAGTTAGTATTTCGTAGCTAAATCACCTAATGTTGAAAGTGAGTAACTTATTTTCTAAATAAAAGTGAGTTCGACTTTAACCTCACTTTGTCTGCAACTTGCGCTTAATTGCATTAGTCCTCGGCCTAACCTCACTCTTTGATCATCTATCTCGCTCTCTCGTTATCACTTGCTGTCTGTTTTTGGTTAACTGCAGCCTTAGACAGCTTCAAGCCAGAGCTCATTCATAACTAACCGCACTTTTTGGGCACACATAACCTCACTTCCGTTAACAATATTCAGGCTCATTCTGAGCAGCTCGATGTGGCTGGCTCAACCCAATTGTGGCTCAACGGAGCCTAATCGCAAGTGTTCTTTATGTGTGTGTGTGTGTGTGTGTGTCACCGCAAACCACACACAGCAGAAGAAGAAGAAGAAAAGCATATGGGTCCAATTACGCAGCACATCCGGCGTTTCCTTAGCCACCCCTCTCCACTCTCTCTCTCTCCACAGTCTGGAACCCTCCCCTTTACATGTCTTCCGCCTCATCATCGCAGCGCACGCAGCGAGCGCATCAACAAACACTTCACGCCTGACATTTGACAAGACGTTCGGGGGGGGAGGGGGGCGGCGAAAATGACGCCTACAAAAATCCAAATGCGAAAAAATGGCAATAATATTTTTATGGGCATAAATAATAGAGCAGCGACTGAGCACAAAAGAGCGAAACCAGCTGAGCGACTTTTCTTTGGCTGCTGGCGAAAACCGTTTTTCACGCCATTTTCATGCGGGGAGAGTTTTCGAGGCACACAGGGGATGCAAGGGGGAGGGTCAGGCTAACCACACGCATTTAATGTTGGTAAAGTCGATTAAGCGCCGTCCTCTCGTCCATTTGTGGCGGTTTCTTGGCTTTCAGACAGCTGCTAAAAACCGCGCTGGCCAAGGCCGAGAATATGGGGAGCTACGAGTCGAAAAACTACGACCAGAAGAACTTTCCGTTGGGTGCCGCATTAGTGTTGTCCATGACTCAGCCGGATTCAGGGAGGATGTGGGGGGATGTGAGGGTCCAGACCCTTATTCTTCTTAGCTTATGCTTATCCTTGTCGTCGTCCTCATTATTAGTTGTGAGTGCAAAACAATTTCAGAAATTGCTTGCCAACAAAATTGAGCGGTTTGTTGTGAATGCAACATTCTGGGAAAGGCTCTATAATTTTCTATATACGCGGAAGTCAAACTATTTTTAGGCAGGAAATATATTTGCAAGGATAAGGAAATATATATCGAGTTAATTAAAAGACCAGGGCAGCAAGTCTTTAATTAGAAAAAAACAATGTTGAAAAAAACTGATAAAATCTGGAAACAAAGTTAAAACCCAACAAACGGAAGAGCGACAAAAACAGTATAAAAGAAGACAGACCAAAGTCAAGTTGCTGAGAGAACAAAACTGAACAAACAGGAGCAACAATTTATGGGATTACATTTGTTTGTATGCACAGCAAAAAGGGGCGAAAGCAAAGACTAAATGAATAGCTAATGCCAGACAAAGGTGAATAGAATCTGGATAACAGAAAGTTTGCCAGAGCAACGAGGAAATTTTATTATTATTGAAGTGATATAGTAATCTGATATCGTTAAAAAGAGTTGATGAACATTTTCCAA
Source organism: Drosophila formosana (assembly GCA_035045625.1). Taxonomy (NCBI): domain Eukaryota; kingdom Metazoa; phylum Arthropoda; class Insecta; order Diptera; family Drosophilidae; genus Drosophila; species Drosophila formosana. Next base: position 633,510 of record JAWNOW010000688.1, on the reverse strand, counting down.
GGCACATCGACAATAATTCCCAAAATACATATACAAATAATCATTCGGTTCTCCGATAAAAAATATGCCTAAAAATAATATCACATATGATTATAATAATTGTAATTATATTATAAATTAAACACTTTACAATGCAGACATTTTAGAGACAGAATACGATTAATGCGATGTAAATAATATTTATTTATTTACTAAAAATGAAAATGGCTTTTAAGGGCACAAATTGTTTTTAATAAATAAGGAAATTTCCACAAAGGATTCGCATTTGAAAAATGTAGGCAAATTCCAATTGAAATTGCAAAGATGCGGAAAGTAACGAGACTTTTGGTCAGATTTCGATTGAAATTGCTGCGAGAAACCATTAACAGAACGGGGAGGGGGAGGAGGAGGAGGAGGGGAGCAGGCACCGAGGGCATCATTTGTTGTCTGCCTGAAATCAACCAACGAAAATATTTGCGGAATTTCATTTATGAATTTTCACTCTAGGGGTTAAAACGAGAGCTGCCTTTGAGGCCAGACATATTTCGGGGAAGTGCAGGGAAGAGAGGAAGGGGGCCAGAAACCAAACGCATAATGCTAAACAAATAAAAAATGTGAGAGGCCCGAGGATAGAAAGCGGCAACGAAGCATTACATTAAGGCAAATAATCGCGTCGCATGTTGTCGATGTTGTCGATGTTTTCGATGTTGATGGCGATGCTAATAGGGAATGAGGAGGCTGAACGAGGCTGACAGGTGGTTTATGCCTGATGATTTTGATGCCTATTCAAACTGACGAGCTGACAACAGACGAGACTCGAGACTCGAGACTCGACGGGAGCGAGAAAAGAGAGTCGCTGTGATAAACGAGAGACGCCAAACCCTAAAGCCCAAAGCCCAGAGCTAAAGCCAAGCCAAAGCCAAAGCCAAACAGACGACGAGTCGACACTTGAGCCGCCCCAGAGCCCTCAGCTTCTCCCTCCTGTATCGCCGACGCCATCGCGCTCACCATCACCATCATGAACAGCCAAGACACCCTTACAAAATGTAAATGTTATCATTTCGCAGCTAGGTGAGTGTGTGTGTGTGTGTGTGTGTGTGCATCACATATACAGCTCATTAAATACAAATCAGCTTAGCAACAACTTGAGCAACAGCATCAAACGAACCCCAACAAACAGACGGAATCACCATCATCATCATTTCTCTCAAGTGCTCTCAAATTTACAGCCTACGAATAACGCATACGCTGACTACAAACTATGCCTCGACTTCCTGTTAAATATCTATATAATTTAGTTACATATGTATTTCCCCCTTAAAAGAGTGTTTCCTCAAAATGGATTAACTTAAAACTTAAAAAAACTCTAAATTCTTCACTGCGCATCTAAGACTCGCTACTATATAAATCATGTATAAATCATGAATGAGTTTTATTTGATGAACTAAATCTGAACCACTTTCCCATTCATTTTTCATGAATCATTTTAATTTCTATATTGTATGAATCAATAGAGAATTAATTAAGTGCAAATTGGTGGCAGCAGCTATTTAAATTAAATATTCAATCGTTTTAATGACACAATTCAGAGGAAAAGCCAATTCCCCAGCCTAATAAGCAGTCTCGATAGTCATCGAGTGTCAAGCGTGAGTGGCCCATAAAAAACTTAGTCAGCTTTTCCAATCGCACACTCAACAGTCGTAACTATGAATCACTTCCAATAGCAACAATGAATGCGACAGTCATTTCACAATGTGTGTTTTCAGTGCTTCTAAGACAAGTCATTCGTTTTAAGTGCTTCTGTAACAGCTTCCCATGCTTTATTTATCTCGCTCAGAATAGATTTTCCCTTATCTTTGACACACTTTTCTCGAATACATATATTACCAACTACTTGCAAAGTTTTAAAACTTTTCCTGCAGAAAATGCTGAGTTATAAAATAAGGGTTATGGCATAACTTTAAAGTAACTCAATTTCATAATTATTGCAATTATTTTGTAACAATAGAATTGGGAAATTATAATAATATTTTGTAACTGGAATATAAGAGTTATCATCCAACTTAGAAACAAACATTTTATTTTATTTTATTTATTTAAAGTCGACTATGAACAGTCGACATTGAAGAAATTAATATATGACTAAAAAAGTAACATTATGATTAAAAATATTTTTATAGTTTAAAATAGAAAAAATATAATTCAATTAAAATTAAAATTTTTAGTTAAAACCTTTGAAAATTTTGTTCTTTTGAATCGAAAATTAAGAGGTCAAATAAGTTTTGATTTAGTAATTATTATAATTATTTGTAACTGAATAAATTAAATAAATATAATATAAAATATATATATATATATATTAATATTTTCATAATATATATAATTTAATATATGTATAATAAAAACGCAAAACTCATTTTTATTTCAGATGTGACGCATTAATCAAAGCTTTTTGAGTGCAACTCTTGAGCGTGTTCTGCTCCCGAGGGGATAAAGTCATAATCCGCATAAAGTTCTATACCCTGCCAACTGTAGACGAACTGATGCTGCAATTAAACGGACACGCCCCCTGCAACGCCCCCGCCCTCAACACACATGAGACCCAAACACAACAACAAAATAAAATGGGGGAAGGGGCAGAAAAACATCAACGAAAATTTCACTTAAGCCGCAGGTAAGCAAAGACATCGAGACGCTTATCAGACAGCTAGACAGACAGACAGACAGACAGGCGACGAAGGGGGAAGAAGAGCAGAAGAGGCGAAGAGGCGAAGAGGGGGAGAAGGACAACTCAATTTGTGGGCGGCAAAGTCAATTTAAAAAGCAAATATCTTTTGCCGCTTGATGCGAATGCGAGTGTAATGTGTGTGTGTGTGTGTGTGTGTGTGTGTGTGTGTAGTGTCGTTATCAGAGGCTTAAGTGCACACACACACACACTCTCACAATGCTGGGCCATAAAAAGCAACAACAACAACAGAGAGAGAGAGAATCGCTTCATCGTCATGCGTTGCGTTGCGCTGTTGGTCGTCAACGTCCAGACACTAATTAGTAATCCTTGACACGAGCTTCATTGTCATTAAATATGCTACATGTGGCACCACCATCATCCACCCCCCTCCCCTACCCACTTCCCACTCCTTGCCTCTTCTCCCACTCCCACTTCCACTTGCGCTGTGTTTGTTGCTGTAATTATTTGTCTACAGGTATTAAGCTTGGCATTACTTTAGCCGCATATCAAATTATGACACTGCCCTCTCACTCTCTCTCTCTTATGGCATACATGAGTCATAACAACATCGACATCATCATCATCATTGGCATTGGCATCATCAGCATCATCGCCGTCATCAGCATCATTTGTGTGTCCAGCGATTTGCTTTTGCTATTTGCAGCGGCATCGCTGATCAATAAACTTGCCACATCCAGCTGCGGCACTGTGGCAATTTCCATAATCTGCCAATTCGTAATTCGGCTCTGAGCATGAAAATCGGATGCGATTTGTTTGCCGCCATCTCTCGATATCTGGCTTCCAAGTCATGTCGTCTTCTCCCTCTCCCTCTCCCTCTCCCATTCACTCTTTCATCTTTGCTCTTCGCTTGCATTCGTTGCCTTTGTTGCTGTTGCTGTCTCTTTTGTGCTCACACGTGGCGTCGTGTCGCGCACCAAACGCATAAATCAGATTTACAGATTTATTTTTTTGCTCTCTGTCGCTGCTTTTCTTCTTTTCCGTTGCACACTTTTGGGCTGCATGCGAAACCGCAGCGCGCAGCAAGCTCAGTGTGCACAGTGTGACGAAATGCAAATTCAATATTCTCAATGTGAACAGTGATTATATCTGTATTTTTAGTTTAGCGCTACAATAATTGCAAAATGTAGAAATACATTAAAGCAGCGCTATTAATTTTTCAGCTTTTCAACCATAACTATTATTATTTTAATATATTAAATATTTTGATGTGAACAAAATTTCAGCCAAGGAAATATAAGAAGTGTAGAAGGAAATGGAATGAAATGAAGTCTAAGCTAAATATTTTATGCCCCTTATTTAAATTTAGAATTGAACTGACAAATTAAATAAGTAAGAAATTATTATTTTTTGACCCTCTCCGAACATGTATAATTTATACAGACAACAAATATATTGTTTCAAAAACAGTACGCAGTAAATTCAGCACTTAAATCTTATCAGCTTTCACAAAGCTTTTATTATAGAAATCTCAAGTAATTTCAAAGTCTTGCCAGAGTTCAGTACAACTTTCACACTCGAAAAAAGAAGATGTGCGCTCATCAAATCGTAGCTCTTTTCGTGGCAATAATTGTTTGCGTTCAAGGCCTGAACACGAAAGTGTGTCGTCCCGGCATCTTGGTAGAGTACTACAACGATCTGGACTCTCAAATGGAACTCGACCAGTGCTGCGACCCTTATGAGAGTTGCATTCAACGATCGAGAGACAATGACAGGTTTAGAACCCTTTCTTGCGAATGTGAGTTTGCCTTTCATGCGTGCCTCTACGAGTTGCCCAAACACATTGGGCCATCTTTAATTCGCTACCAGCGGCCATTGCTTGCACCATGCATCCTCAATGGTAAAGACGAAGAACGATAATATATAATAATATACTTTAAAAATGCTTAATTCGAAAACACAATAAATGAATATTTAATAATTAATATATAGAATATTAATTAGCATGGGAAATATGGTTGAATTTCATATTTGCAATCTATTCGTTTTGCCCCAGTGTGAGCCTGCTTCGATCTAACTGTAACTGCTGGGATTGCGGGAACTGTCTGTGTGTGTGTGAGTGTTTGTGTGTGTTTGTCTGTCTGCGCCTTAGACAGGTTGTGCTCTTATTATTTTGCACGCCTTTGGCTTTTGCTTTTGCGCTTTGCTATTTGAAATGCCGTCAACGTTGTTGTTGCTGCTGCTCTCCCCTTTGCCCTTCCTCCTCCCCTCTCCCCTCTGCCCACACTCGGCCCGCTTTGCGTTCTGCTTGAATGAGAATATCGATGCCGGCGGCAACGGTTGCAACGGAAATGTAACCGCAAAATGCAAAACCGGCAGACGCAATTTGTTGCGCACATGTGACGACATTGCGACGCATTTGTCTCTGCGAGTGTATGTGTGTGCGTGCGTGTGTGTGTGTGTGTGAGGCAGACGATGACGCATCGCAAGGCTTGGGGACGGGGTAGCCCCGTGGGGACTGTCAACTGATGCCCAGCAAACAAATTGTGAAACACAACACGCAGCGCATGGCGAAGTGCGGGGGGACGGGGGGGTTATATTCTAGTACAAACTACATTTTTAGACATGTCGCATATGGCTGCGAAAGACAGAGACAGAGATAGAGAGAGAGAGCGATCGAAATTAACATAATTCACAAATTTAACACGCTGGCGCCGACCAGCGGTCAATTGTGGCAAACGCAGCGCAGCGCCATCTGTTGTGCAAATGGCCTTATTAGTGCGAACACGAAGCATTTTTAGGCTGAGGCTGCGTACGTGCCAAATCAGCGAAAATGTAACTCCCCTCCCCTTTCCTAAGCCTCCTACTCCTCCTCCTCCTCCTCCTTCTCCTCGTATTCGTACTGTCTGTGGCTAGAAAACCGCAACAACGACAAGCGACAAGCGACAGCGCGCACTTTACATAACTAATAAGTTCGTTGGGCTCTCGTGTTGTAATTGTCGCGTGTGCGACGTTTGCCAACACTGGCTGCATTCGCATAAATAAGCAATTTGCACAAACTGTTGCCAACTTTCCCTCTCGCCCCAACGCTTCAACAGCCACAACGTGCAGCAGCAACACATGCTCGCATATGAAGAGCAACGCACATTAAACATTCATAAATCGAACGGTGGCGAAACTGGGAGGCGACTCAGCGTGACCCTGGAGAAAATAACTTAATAATTAAATGCAAAAATTAATTGAAGCTAAGTAGATTATGGCACAAGATGGGCGTACATAAAAAAATAATATATATATACACAATATAAACAATCCAAATCCAAATTAAAAATAAATAAAATAAGATAGTAAATATATACAAATAATACGAGTATATAAATAATGATTATAATACTCAGTCTCTAGAATCAATTTGTATTATATTTTTCTAATTCTTTTATTTCAAGCTGTTCTAAGCTCTATTTATAATAAAAAAAAAAACATTTAGGTAAACCTTTTAAAAGACACTCTATCTATGGTATATCTGAAATACTGCATAGAACACGATCGGGAACAACCAATAATTAGACTACTCTTCTACTTAAATTGCTCTACAAAATGAAAATAAGTAGTTTACAGCTTGGAAAATATTCACCGAGTTCATCAAAGCCATACCCAAAAAGAAAGATTATATTAAATTTATCGGCAAGAGAAAATTTCAATATTTAGAAAGAAGAAAAGTCAAGAATAATCGGTTTGGAATTGTACAATTCGTGCACTTATTGTAAACAATTCCCGGAATATTACAAGTTAATTTCATCGAAGCTGCACCTGAACATGAACATCAGCAATTCTATGTAGAATTCTATGTAGAATGAGGCAAAGAGTTGTAAACAATTGACGGCGATGAGGAGAACAATTGAGTAGCGTGGCCATTGGGGAAATCAAAGTTACGCAATAAACAGAAGCCCAGTTATGAGACATGAGTGCAGACTGAAGACGGCGAAGAGGGCGGAGGGCGGAGGGGAGAAGACGACGACGAAGGCGTCTCGCAAGTTTGGTTTGCGACTTCCAAGGGCAGCAAACCACTTGAGCAGATTCTTGTAGATTGTAGATTGTTGTCCAAGTTGTTGTTGTTGTTGTTGCGGCAGCGTAAACATGTTGTTTACTACTTTGGCACTTGACACATGACAACGAGAGACGGCAGCAAAAACAAAAACAACAAAAAAAGACACATACTTACAACCTCCCCGGAGATGTTCCACAAGCCACACACAACATAAGAGAGAGAGAGAGAGAGAGGGCGAACGAGAGCGAGCGAGAGTTTTGCTGCTGACTTGCGAATGACTTTGAAGCACCGAAAAACAACAAAAACTTTTTTCATTTTGGCGTGAAAATTTGTAAACATCAGCGAATAAACGAAACTTGCATGTTCAAGTTGTTCCTGCCACACACACACACACACACACAAACACACAGTTGCAGGGGGCGTTTTGTCAGTGTAATCCAGCAAAAAAAAGGGTGAATATTTAATAGAGCTTGCTTCACCTGTCCGACCAACAACCAAAAAAAAAAAAGGAAAAAGCCCCAAACACACATCGAGAACTCTGCGCGCTGACTTTGACTTCTCGCTCGCATTTTTCTCCTTTTTCAGCCAAATGACAAATTGTGCTGGCCAGCTTGCAGGAGGAGGAGGAGGAGGAGGGGGCGGAACACCACTCGAGGGGGTGTGTTTCGTTTTAACACTTGTTGTTACACGTGTAGCCAACTCCAACTCCAACTTCGACTGCCAACTTCGACTGCTCTTCATATGTATTTGGCATGTGTGAAGAAAGTTCAATGGTTCGACCTTTCAACGCAATTTACATGTAGATTTCACATGGGAGGCATGCAACACGGATCGCTTGCCACCCTCGGCAAGGGGCAGCAACAACTTTTGGCTTTTAATTGAAACGCCTTTTGGGAACCCGTTTAAGCGCTCTAATTGAAAAAACTTTATTTTATTTCGTCCACTTACACCAACGAAGATTGCTTATTAAATTCAAGCTCTAAATACTATCGCAAAAAATTCAAAGAAAAATCTGAACTTTTTAAAAATACTTTTTAATTTGTATGCACTATTTCCTGGATATATAGGATTGCGTAGAGTCAAAAATAAAGCACAGTCAATATGAATGTGTCTAAAAAAAAAAATGATTTTTTTAATTTTAAAATAAAATGAAAAAACCTCAATAAATATTCTTAAATTTGCATTCATGTTCAATACATTTATTTTCGTTATATTCACCAATAATGTTCATTAAAAAAATCTGATTATGATGCTTAAAAATGTATATATTTTTTGGAAATTATTATTATCAAAAACAGTTATGACAATAAATTGTATTATGTACAGGGTTTGTCAATGTCTTCTCAAATGAAAGTTTACTTCTGCCTTTTTATAAAACAAATAAATTGTATTTTGCGCTTAACACATCAACATTTAATGCTATTATCTTGGCTGCAATTATCGATGATTTAAATAAAATAGTATTTCATTTCTCTGCGTACTGTAATTGAGAAATCAAATGCTTTTTTATTTGAAGAGTAGTAAATAAAGCCGGCACAACGTAAAGCGAAATGCATTTCAAATGGGAATTTGGCAGTTAGTCGTAAGCCGGTAGAGCAAAGAGGATTGAAATTCCGCAGTCAAAGTAAATGTTGTTACAATTGTTTTCAATGCTGTGCGGCAGAGACACGCGGCGTATACTTAACATGCCACAAATACGAGCTTAAGACGCAAAACTTTGGGATACTTTTAAATACTTTGGTTGCAAGGCTTGCAAAGCAAGCCAAGCAAACAACTCTTCATCTCTGCGGCTCATTAATGTGCACAGACTGAACGGCGTTTGAAGGACCTTCGGGTAAACGGTATTTCTCACTCACACCTCTAATCAATCTATTTACTGTTTAGCTACCGCAAAACCTGCGCTTCACATTTTGCTTGTCGCCAACAAAAAAAAAAAAAAAATGGGAAATAAAAAATGCAGAAAGTAAAGAAAACACATTTTAAAATTCCGTAAACGTTTTACGCCAAAGCATTCTCACTTGGTTGCTTGCTTGTATTTCTTTTTTTTTTCTACTCTCATTCTCATTCCCATTCCCATTCCCAATTCCTTTTCCCTTTTCCTTTTTCCCTTTGCCATCATTCTGGCCCCGTCAATTCCCACACCAATCGTTGGCCCGGCCCTGTTTCGTGTTGGCCTTTTGCGTTTTGGCTTTTGTCACCATGCCTATTTATAGTAGTTGAGTAGTATATATTATATATATAGTATGTACGTGTATATCTTGTATATATTTATATACAATTATGTAAGGCGTGTTGTGTAAATGTTGCTGCTTAACTTGCAGTATGGCTTTGAGCCCAGTCGTCATTCAATTAGACAGTCAGTCAATCAGTCTTTTGTTTTTATTTGTATCTTAACAATTTTAATAATTGTATATGAGTTTATCCGTGGACCGCAGTCGTTGGTTGTTTGGCTTGGGGCCTGACAACAAATCCGTTTTTGAGAATTTTACTTTATATTATGAGTTTGAGTCGTCAGTCAGTCAATCAGTCACTTAATCTCCCAGTTGCTTGACTGGTTGCCTAACAACAAATCCTCGCCCAATGATATTCCTTTTTTTGTGGTTGCCAATCGAATGAATATTTGGGCCATTCGTGGACCGCAGTCGTCATTCAATCAGGCAGTCAGTCAATCAGTCAGTCAGTCTTTTGGCTTTATTTTGTTGCTCTGACAGTTTTAATCTGTAATATGGGCTTCAATCAGTCAGTTCATCGGTCGGTTTCATTTCTCATCGCCTTAAGAATGTGATGAATGAATGATCCGAGCCCCTTTTTGCATTTGCATGACGACAGCAGATTGAATCCCTTTTCAATCTTAAGTGCATTTATCAACACTGTGCTTTGCAGCTCGTCCGCCGCTGCGTCTGTGATTTGCAACAGCTGCAACAGCCTCAAAAAAAGTTGTTCGCCCAAGGCGCTTAGAAACTTAGAGGCCGAGCAGCACAAAGGGGCGTGGAGGAGTAAAGGACAACGGCAGGACGACAGCCATTAATCATTAGCGCAAAAATGCGACTGTCGCTGGCAAGCAAGCAAGCAAAGCAACCACCAACGATAAGAGCAGAGGAAAATAAGTATGTGTGTGTTGCCAGTGTTGGGCAGCGAGCGCTAAGCGGCTTCTGAGTTGTTGCCTTTTTATGTTACTGCGAGGCCATCCATCCACACAGCATGACGATGATACTAACATACAACAATGCCATTGTGAGGCCTAAATGTTTTTTATCTCATTTCGCAGACGTCTGCCGGAAAAGTGGAAGCTTTCACCCATCCCCCTGCCCCCTGTCCCCCTGTCCATCCTCTCTTTCCCTCCTCCCCGCCAGCAACCAGTTGTACAGCAAATGGTAAATGGTAAATGGTAAATGGCAAAAAAGGTACTGAAAAATTGTGGAAAATCATTTCATGACACAGACTTCAAACTCAGCCTTCGAGACGCTGAACTCGAGACTTGTGCCCCGCCCCCCGCCCACTCACACACGCACGCACACACACGCCTTCCTCCCCCCTCCGCCCCTTGGTATTTTACTTTCTTTCGCATTTTTTTCATTTCTGACTCTATCATAATTTATTATTCATGCATTTGTATAAAGCATGTTTATTTGTCGAGCATTGTGATTATTTAAATGCCCTGTAATCAAATGTGCCAGACGCGGAGCTGATTTCGCACTTTCAACTCAATTGTTATCATCATAATTTATAATACACCAAGTCAGTGTTATTTCAAAGAATATACATTTATATTTGAAATAATAGACATAATAGAATAATAAGAAATATCAGATTCTCCTTAACAATTTGTAATGAATGCAAAATGAATAAAACTTATTTTTTGATTAATTGAATAGCAGATTAATTACTATTTTGAATGCATGCAATTATAAAACATTTGCAATTATTTTTGGAATCATAGCAAAATGTTTATAAAGAATCTGCAACTACTTTTATTGAATACAATTTTTAAAATTCACAGATTCCCCATAGTTATTGTGAAACGAGTAAAATTGTTGAAATCATAATATTATATTCAGTTAGAAAAATGGTAATATTAAAATACCAGCTTGTAGTGCATAAAATCAAATGCAGGGTATTTGCCAGTCGAGCCAGCGTCTGTTGCGTGTTTGGCAGCCACATTTTTCTTTCGGTTTCGTTCTTTTTATGTGATTGTTGTGCGTTGCTTTGCACGCGTGTCGTGTGTTATTTTTCATTGTTGAAAGGACTTTTGGAAAGTGTCGCTTACTTATGTAATTTGACAGTGCGGCCAAAAAGTAAAGTGCCCTCCTTCTTGGCAAGTGTTGCAGCATTAAATAAGCTTCAAATTGATGGGCAGTCATTTGTTAATATTACGTCTGCCCTTTGATTACATTTTACTCGCTCCTGTCAACTCTATTATTGGCTCGAGATTCGCCCGCAGTCAGAGACAAGTTAGTTATTACGTTGCCAACTCACAAACTGGCAACGCCCACTTGGGCCGTGGGCCGTGAGCCGAGGGCGAAAAGTTTTGCCGGCTTTTCATTTGCATTTTTCATTTGGCATTTCATTAACTTTGTCCTCGATACTCGCCCTCGATGAAGCGATGCTCGCCTCTCATTAGAAGCGCTTCATTAAAAGGCTTAAAACTTGCGATTAATGCGCATTTTTCATGCCAAATGCAATTTCAGCAGCCACAAAAAAGTGGTGAAAAGTAAAAAAACAACACGAAAATCAACTCTAATTAATATTGGTCAAATAAAAATAAAGAGGCCAAAAAGCTGGCAATACAAATAAAATGAAATCGCTCTGTTTCCGAATTGTTCTGCACACTGAAAGCCAACCAAATGCAAAACGAAATGCAAAAATACTTTTAAATTAGAATTATTATAAAAATGGCATTTAGCATAAACCAGCGACGAACGAGGAAAGCGCATTAGGTTTAATCTCTCTCTCTCTCTCTCTCTCTCTTTGGCAACTGTCGAGTGGACGCAGCAAATGAAAAGCGCCAGAGAAAAATGCTGATGAAGCGATTGCTGGCATTTGTCAGCATTTGTTTGATTTTCATGATACCAATATATTTTTATGCTTATTTTATAACAGACTAATAACCTTTTCTCAATTGTTTTCTCTCTACAGAAAAGTTGAAAGGAGAATTTAACAGTAGTAACTAGAAAATATATATTAAAATAATAAAAATAAGCAGCAATGATTTAGACTAAAAACATTGCCATAATTTCACACTTAAAAAAGTCAGAAAGGGATTTTTATATTGCTAATAAGTCTAACTTACTATATAGAATTGGTGATAATGTTAGTTAATGCATTTTTTTATTTACAATTATTCAAAAAAAAACGCATGGGACAAGAAGTGAAAATCAATTCTAATGCAACTCATTTTAGAATGTGATGTAGATATCATTTTACATTGAAATACATTTATAATATGTCTGCACAAAAACATATTAAAAGCAAGTTTAATTTATTTCCCTTTTCCTGGAAATGCGCATTTGCAGTAATGATTTACAGTTACCACATTTGCATATTCCATTTCCACTTTCAATACTGTAATCGAAAACTAAGAACAACTATTTGGCAAAATGGAAAATGTGCTTTTCCGAGATGGAAATAACATGTTTTAAATATTATATATGAATAACGTAGTCAATTTTAAGCGCATTTTAAAATGGTCTTAATTACACATTTTATTATTTTTTAATATATGTATGTGTATTAGTAGCCACATCAAATGCTCAAGAAAATGGAAAGAATTCTTTTTGAATATGCTAGTAACATGTTGTCAATTTTATATGTAAATATTATAGCGAATATTTAGCGAATCGTTAAATAGTATTAATTTCATAGAAATCCACATTAAATGTTCAAGAAAATGGAAAATATTCTCTTCAATGATGATAAAAGCATGTTATAAATATTATAATGTATAGTTTATAGAAAATATTAGCCACATTAAATGGCCGCTATTTGAAAGTCGCTGCGCTCGAAAGTATGCTATGAAACAATTGCAACCAAATAGTTTCGTTTTCTACATTATTTATAAAGCGATTGAATCGGTACAAGCAACAGAACTATAACACACAATACTGAATACTTAAGGCCAAGCTGAAATCATGAGCAAATAAAATGCTCGAATAATTCAGATCGAAAAGTGGAAATTGGATTACGTAGCCGCAGAGTTGGCACTCCCAGAGCGCGAAGCGTGTTTATATGCTAAATACACGGGCTGCGATTAAATTACATTTCAATGTCTGTTTCGCTGGCCAGCAACTAACCTCAGATAACTTGGCCCACAACTTGGCAAAAAAGAACAGACGCGTTTTTCGGCGTTGCCTCAACACAGGTGCGGCCTGTTTTGCCAACAACAACAACGACAACAACTCGAATTAAATGTGGCCGAAATTAATGAACAAAATGGCCAACTATAAATTAGCAACGCTCCAATTTATGCAGCAGCAGCAGCAGCAACAACAACAACAGCAACACGGAAAAGCACATTAACAATGTCTGCGGCCAAATGTAAGGACAATTTATTTAATTAAATGCGCAGCCGAAAAAAACAAACACACAAAGAGCAGAAAACAAAACAACAACAAAATAGAAGAAAACGGGAAACCAAAACCAATGACAAAATAGGCAAAGAGCTGGAGGCTCGGGGCGGAGGAGAAGCGGGGAGCATGCTCAAAAAGGCGGGCCATGCGGCCTCTTTGCCCGTCCCGCTGGTCCACAAGCCAAACGATGAGTCATGAAGGTCATGACGAAAGCAAAGCAGCTGGCAGCGA